>CM057002.1:23705241-24905241 GCA_029891345.1 Dryococelus australis | reverse complement strand
CCCGGACGGGTTCGTTAATCTCCGGGACGTGGCGCGTGCGACGGTCGGTCAGTTCGGGCAAAGTGCGGCAGAGTCGTAGCAATCAGCGGGAGAGGGCGATGGACTCGGGTGCGTGCGGGGGTTAACGAGCCCGCAAATTGGCCCGGCGTGTAATGAAGCCGCGAGAGTCCTGGAGTCCGGTGGAGTGTAAAGTTGGCAGTACCTACCCCCTCGACAGTCGTACGCCGCCGATGGAAACCATGGAGGTATCAGTCTATGGAGTGGAAGCCCGAGACCATGATGGTAATAGATGACGGAGCGGCAACAGCATATCTTCTCCACGTTCATAAAGAGAAGCCGTTGCCTTGTCTGACTTCTTTCAACTGCGCATGCGCAGACCGACTGTTTACGTCAGCCGCCATTTTACGAGTGGCGAAAGTTACACAGTAAGCAATGTAAAACATGCACCTTTTTGCCACTTCTAGCCCTGTCCTTGTCATTCATTTTCGGCTTCCACTCCATAGACTAATACCTCCATGGCCGAGACACGAAAGTGAAGCCGATAATGAAAGACAAGGACAGCGCTAGTAGTGGCAAAAAGGTGCATGTATTACATTGCTTACTATGTAACTTTTGCGACCCATAATATGGCGGCAGACGTAAACAATCGGCCTGCGCATGCGCAATTGATAGAAGTCAGACAAGGCATCAGCTTCACTTTATAAACGTGGAGAAGATAGGCTGTTGCCGCTCCATTATCTATTACTTCCATGATGGAAACAGACCAGGCGCCTACAGAGGTTCTCGCTGGCAGCGGGATTATCGCGAGCAGTGGCGTGTGGTGAAGGTGTTGCGGGGTGAGCTGGTGATTACCCACTGCTGTACATTCTCGGTGCACGCAGCAGGAACCAGCAACCACCGTGCAGCGTAGGGTAACTGAATGCATTCCGTCCACTCACAAGCGAGTAGCAAGGGATCCATTACTAGAGACCTGAAGAGATCGCGCATTCATTTTGGGACTAGCTAGAATTCAAAACACGCGCCTTAATACAACTTTAGCCATTTGTCCATACGGTGTTTTACACCTCCTTGGAGAATGGTGTCCAACTGTTGCCTTCCACTGTGACAGCAGACAACCAATGTGCAGTTGATATCGGCACATTTGTACATACAACTGTAGTGTCTAGCCTGCAGGTCGTGGAACTCGCGAAATTTTCAGGTCTCTACCCATTACTAAAGACATTCAAAATTCGCGTTATTGTTTGGGGACACGTTAAACTTTAAACACTTTTACCTTTATTATACGTTTGTCACTGGACCATACTTTATTTGAAACATCCTGGGTAACTCTGCGCCAATACTTTAACACTTCACAATTGGGTGGCCCAATCACGTGCCGCTCAGTCAGAAATGGAGTCACATCACAACCATGCAGCAAGACAATGGAGAAACGACGTCTGCTCCAGTATATACAGTACTGTGCAGTTTAGACTGATGCCAAATAACAACGCGAATTTTTGCAGGTCCGTACCCATTACACGCAGCCCGTGGCATCAGCTGCACCATCTACGTGTTAGTGGTGGAGTTATAAATCAGCAAGGGACAGGGTACGACACAAAACTAACACTAACTCACCTTACAGCAGTTAACCACACGCCACTGATCGTGAGTGTGTACAGCGCTCATACACCACTCGTGTCACAACGTATAAAAAGAACCTCTAAACCAGAATTAGCGAGAAAATTTTCTTTTCAATTTATTTAGAGTGGGATAGACCCGCTACCCCTCCTCCTGCACCCCCCTCCCCCCGGACAAGGTCAAGAAGCGAAGGAGCGATACGGGCGACACTTACACGCACGCCTAGTGCCTTATCGCTCCTACGCGCAAGGCGTGCAGTGTTTCCGTCGTGGTCCTGTACTGTGCAAATCAGATGCGTAACAGTAGGATTTTATCACATGCAATGAAAGCCCACAGATTAAACTACGTTCTTATATTTGTACTTTTCTATTGCCGCTTAAGGAAACTGCATAGGTAAGCTTTGAAAATGCGATATTTAAGCATTTTCAGGATTTTTTTTTGTCCAAGAATGCACTTGATATGACAAAAGCAAACAAAAGAGGGGCATAGTTAATTGTTTTTTTTTTGTTTTCTGACAAAAAAGTCGTATTTTCGAAACATTTATTTACCGAGATACGCGTATTCGCGCAGACATCTATTTCACAAAAAAAAAAAAAACGCGGGTGCTCCATCCCACACTTAAACCATTCGTTCACGCATTAATTTCCGAGTTCAAGTGTTGCAGACAAGGAATTTTTTTTTTTGATGCCCGCTGTACTTGTGTTCAGCATTTGTCTTGCAGCCGACCAGCAATGCGATACGCGCTCAGTGATATTGGCACCAACCATTCAGGTCCAAGATGTGTAGAAAAATTTCACAAATTAGGCTAGCAACAAGGAAGACTGGCGCGTTGATGTCTTGTTGCGTACAGCACCGGTCATAAATATCGTGCATGTGCGACGTGTACACAATCGCGGACTCAATGACGGAACGGGTAAGAGTTTCCTGCGACAAAAATAATTTTAAATGTTTTATACTCGTACAAAACACCTTATTGTGGCTTGTACAGTTATTTCCGAAATATGTCGTGAGCCACTACCGTTTCATACTTGCGATAACATAAACATAGGTTATTTTTGGTTGAATTTAACTACTATTAATATTTTATCTATAAACTACAAAATTTTAACTATCATTTATATGAATAAAAAAAGTGAGAAAATAGCTATGTTGGTATATGCTGTTCACGGCAAAGTGAGCACTTTTGAAAGCCCTCTCATTTACAATATTAGCCAATAAATACTTATTAATCTAACCTTAGGCGTTAACTTCCGAGTGCAGTGGAATGTACACATTGTGTTTATTTCTTACATTTAAACATTTCTTTTGAATTTTGGTGAAAGGATAGAGGATGATGAAAGAAAAAAAAGTAACTAGGGCCTCAAAAGTGCTCACTTTACCGTGAATAGCCTATAGTGAGAAATAGTTCTAGTGGAAACAGATGCGGCACGTTGTCACTTTGGTGTAATTTTCAAGGCGCGATGAAGCGTTGTTTACATGACACGGACAAGTATTCTCGAAGTAGAACTTTAGCAGGTCTTCAGAAAAGCTGGAAATAACCGTGAATCGTCTATAGACATTAATCATAAGAATTCTTTCCTTGTATAAATAAATAAATAAATAAATATATTATTCTTTACATCGTGGAATGTCAAAATCACAATTTTAATGTTTTTCGAAGGTATAAATAAACAAAACGAAAGCATTTACATATAAATTTAACAAGGGAGAATATGAAGACACGTCTTAATTCATTTTAAGGTGTACTTAGCTAATTTATTTCGCAAGACAATCGTGGACTCCCACGAATCGAAAATATGCACTGATTTCTTTATTTCGAGCAGGTTTAAAAAATTGCGGAAACATTTCATAGCGTGGTTTTAAAGATTGTCTGAAGTAACTCGTGTTATCGCATTTCAGTGTGTATTATCTCATTTCGATAACTGAGCTAGATCGTATTATACGTACGTGATAACATTTATTTGAAAAAAAAAAAAAATGGTTAAAGGAAAAAAAATGGCTGAAAGAAAAAAGTAACTAGGGCCTCGAAAGTGCTCACTTTACCGTGAACAGCCTATACGTCTTAATGCATGAACTCTGTCGTAAATGTTAATGAGGTGTTTTCATATGGACGATGTATTGCATTAGTCCTTGCGGTTGAACCAGTTTATAAATTACGTTTCGTTCTAAATTGTAATAAATTCACTTGCGTGAATTTTGCTTTTTTTTTTTTGTCGTCGCGTGTGCAGTATATATATTTTTATAATTACTATGCTTTTTCACGTAATGCATACATTTAAACATCAAGCATCGATCATCTGCGGAGAAACACTACACGTATAAACGTACTCTCCGTAATTGTCCACGATACGAAAATCAAAAACCCAATTTACATGTTTCGCGGAGTTTATTACCGATGGAAAGCAATATCTCTCTATCAATTCTGATCATCAGTGTTGATCTCGGATCACTGTTCAATGTGAGGTAGTTATAACACTGACCTATTCTCAAGGTCCTATCATCTCGTTCTTCCATTTTCAAAATCTTAATAAGATAGTTTATAAATAAATGATTTTTCCAGGCGAAATTGTTAGTGAACACACATTATCACTTTTCTGGAATTTATGACACTTAATAATGAAAATGTGTTAATTTTTTGTAAACGTATTCTAAAAGGAATATTTCAATACATATCCTTTGGTAAAATATACAGTGCACCTATAAAATGAATATTTCGCTATGTCTCTATATATATAGAGCAGTGGATGAGCAATAATGGTTGGTAAGTTCTACAGTGTTCTTAGTCATGGAGGTATAAGTTTGTTGCGTGCTCAGGTACTGTAAACAGCAGGGTTATAAGTTTGTTGCGTGCTCAGGTACTGTAAACAGCAGGGTTATAAGTTTGTTGCGTGCTCAGGTACTGTAAACAGCAGGGTTATAAGTTTGCTGCGTGCTCAGGTACTGTAAACAGCAGGGTTATAAGTTTGTTGCGTGCTCAGGTACTGTAAACAGCAGGGTTATAAGTTTGTTGCGTGCTCAGGTACTGTAAACAGCAGGGTTATAAGTTTGTTGCGTGCTCAGGTACTGTAAACAGCAGGGTTATAAGTTTGTTGCGTGCTCAGGTACTGTAAACAGCAGGGTTATAAGTTTGTTGCGTGCTCAGGTACTGTAAACAGCAGGGTTATAAGTTTGTTGCGTGCTCAGGTACTGTAAACAGCAGGGTTATAAGTTTGTTGCGTGCTCAGGTACTGTAAACAGCAGGGTTATAAGTTTGTTGCGTGCTCAGGTACTGTAAACAGCAGGGTTATAAGTTTGTTGCGTGCTCAGGTACTGTAAACAGCAGGGTTATAAGTTTGTTGCGTGCTCAGGTACTGTAAACAGCAGGGTTATAAGTTTGTTGCGTGCTCAGGTACTGTAAACAGCAGGTTCTCTCTTCATGAGACAAGCCCGGTACTAAGCAGAATAAGCTGTAATATTTAGTAAAAAGAAATAATAGGAAATTATTTTGTTCAAAGTGTTTTCTAATTACTATTTACAATTTTAACTAGATAAACTCTTACTACATTTCAAAGTGATTGATTCGACAAAATTTCGAATCCACGGACTGATCAAAAGATAAATAGAAAGATTATTATGAATTTTTCAATTGGACTGTTTCAGGAGACTGTCTTGCATACATTTTTCAGTTCAGGATTATTTTAAAACTGATGTTAATAATAACGAATTATTGTACCATCAAATTACGCTCTATTTATGCTGCTTCTAATATCACCGAAAATATATGCAAAATATTCCTACATTTTTTGAACACCATTGAAGAATTTTAGTTTGCAAATATATCACTGACGTTATCACAGTTTAAAAAATTTGTTGTTCTATTTTTTTTCACTTCCCGGCACCATAAATTACTGTTATAAAGAGTTTCTATAGTAAATTCAAAACGTAATAAATATAATATGATTACTGAAATAGCATTTCAAAGTTTCGTGGGTGATACGTAATAAAAATATGTTATATATTAATTACGTTGTGTTTGCTTTTCGCAATCACTAGCCAACAATTCTGCAGTACCTGCAGAGTAATTTTGTCATAACAACAAGGTATTTTTTTGGGATCAGTTTACACCATAAATTGTTTTCCAGGGTCTGAAATATTTACATATATTCTGGAAAAGTCTTGTTATTTGACGTCGTAGAGCAGGGGTAATCCACTGAACTGCGACAATTAATAACGTTGGCGGCGTTTCCAGCAAGAACTGTTGACTTGGCTGGTGCTCGTACATGTGTATGTTCCGGAACCCAGTAGAGGGGGAGAGGTAGTTCTGGCCCAGTCGCAGCGCTGGCTTTTCTTCCGCTCCCCCGTCTCCGGATCTTCGCCTCGCCGCTTCCCGCCTCGGCGAGAGGCCATCACCACAATGGCGGGGCGGGCCGGGCGAGTCGCAGAATGTAAATGCCAAGGCGAGCAGAGTTGAGGATGATCCCGCGTGACGTAATGCTGGCGAGTAATTGCTTCCAGGGGCTGGAGGAACGCAAGGGGGGGGGGGGAGGCCTGACTCACGCACGCGAGGGGTAGTTCACCCCCTTGCGATATTATCATATCACGTCCCCCGTACCCTCCCCTACCCTCTCACCCAACACACCCTCTAGCGACCGTGACCACTCACCCCTCCAACCCCCACAGTGCACGCCAGACTTGCTGCGAACAAGACATGATTATCCTGCGCGCACACCCTCTATATCGTCCTCGCTCACACCCCCTCTATCACTACCCCGCACCCTGTGGCCCTCCATTATCCCCCTTCTCTCTCTCTCACTCACACTCTCTCTCTCTCTCCCTCTCTCTCTCTCTCTCGCAAGGGTACATGTCTGTAATGAAAATATCAAGCCGCTACAAGGGCTCGCATTATCGTTTCCTCGTCTGCCAACAGTGCGAAAGTAAATATTGGCTTACCGACGATGGCGTTGGCGACGCGCCCGGAAAAGGGTTGCCATTCCAATAAAACATGCTATGGGCAACCAGAGTTGAAATATAATTCAACGGCTTACCCGCGCTGCTCAGTTTTCGTCTGTCAACACAACCCCATGGAGTATGTACTTGATTCTAGGCTAAATGATGACTATTTGAAAGTTCTCCTTAGAAATTCCTGCCACTAGTGTGTCCTCTGCCTATATATATATATATATATATATATATATATATATATATATATATATATATAGAGAGAGAGAGAGAGAGAGAGAGAGAGAGAGAGAGAGACACCTTGAGCCACCATGAGCTTGTTAAATCAAAATGTAAAATTTTCACACTTGCGAATAAAATTTATTTTTCACCAATTTTACTTCAAAGTGCACCAAACTAAAAGAATAAACTTTCATGTCTTACAAAATTCAATAATTTATTTTCAATCTTACGTTAAAACTTGTAACTATTTTTATATTATTTACTGCAATTTTTACTGGATAATTGCAGCTGATATTTACGTTTTATTATAGATTGTTAAGCGCAGTGGATTTTAAAACGCGTAATTGAAAAATGCACAATCATCCTTGAACTACCTACATCATATGTTGTTTACACGTCCCTCCTGTCTTATATTTAAATGCACTTGTAAGAATATCAGAAGGGTGTTTGCATCACGCACAGTTAGTAGGTACCGAGATTTAATTTAAAGGTAGTGAGATACAAGAAAGGAGTAAATATGTTTCGTCGTTTGCTACCACTGTTATTGAGGTTACTTTCGGACCTAATTTCAAATAAGTGTGGTCTTAACTGAGGAAAATGGTTTTATTCTTCGCATAGCCATTCACAAACTTAAAACTTATGTGGGAATTTCTGACTGATAAGTAACCACTATTCTTATAGTGTTCATGATTAATTAGCACTGATGTTTGAAAATCGTTATGTGGTTATAAAATACGTATTAGTGCGCTTTTAATGACTCATTTTATTCTTGAATCTCTAACACACATAAATATGAGCACGTCATTTGCAATTAAGGATCTAAATTATTAGTAAGAAGCAATACTCAATATTTTAATTTAAAATAACCACAATAAGCACCAAATATCAATAATTTGTGTTCTTTATATAGATAGTTTATTTGGTTCCTTATTAATAATCATTTTACCTTGTTTACCAGAAAATGTTATAATTTCCAAGACATCAGGAAAAACAATGATGGCAAAACTCCTTGCTCTTTAGAAATTATGGTTTTAGAACTGTTAACCTTGGGGTACACTATTATATTTACTATTAAAATAATTAATTAACTGGAACTTCCTGGTAGTGACCTAGATATAAATAGTTTTGTTGATCTATAGATAAAATGCCTAGTTTTTGGAAGTAGTACAACTCATTTTCACCATACTGTGGTTACAGTGGGTAAAGCTTGCTTTACGCCAGGGACACTCATATCTGAAGCGTATTCTGTAACTATTTCCTGCCTGAACATGAAGAAAGTTACAGCGTTGCCATTTTTACAAGGCGGAATGGCATTCTGCACTCAATGTGTCGCTCAGACTGTCTTTCGGGTGCCTTGTTAATCTTCGTGTATGAACATTTAAATGGACATGTGTCATTATGAACTTCTGTTTAGGAAAAAAAAAAAAAAAAGTGTTTTGAAGTTAATGTCTTGCAAACTTAGACTACTTGAGCCAGAAAAATATGTGTGACGAAATGCACCTGAAAAAGACGGGAAGTAATTTTGTCCCGTTAGGAAAGAAATAGTTTTCTCGAGTAGTTATTATTACAGGCACCATTCCTTATCGTTTACGATGAATTTTGTCGTTCTAGAAATGCGCATTACAGATGGCGCACTATGAATTTAATTTTAAAAGATTTTTGCGTAAAGGTTACAGGAGACAAATAAGAGTAAACTAAGTTGCTATAGCAAGTAATGTTTATTATACAAAAATAATTCAGTAAGCAAAATTCTTAATTTCACGAAAGAGCACACATCGTTCATTACGACAACGGCCAGAAAAAAAGATATTTGTTTTTATAAAGCCAAAAAATATTTTGTCGCCCCAACAAAATATTTCGTTGAGTAAACAAAACTTGAAAAGAAACTAAGTTAATTTTGTTTATCTAACAAAATACAACTTTAACTAACTAAACCTTTGTATAGGACCCAAAACAAATTAGATGGCCAATAAAATATTTTGTTGAATCATATATATTTATTGGTTTGGCCATCCATTTCATTGCCTTCACTAAAAAATACAGCTCGAGAATTTGTTTATAAATTTTGTAAATATGAGGATAAGAACAGTGTTTGTTAGTGCATTTATTGATGCTTGATAAGTTGACAACCACCGCATTAAAAAAATATTTCAACAGGAAACTAAAAAGTAATGATATAAAACTTTAAATATTTATTTGCGCTCGTTGTACAGGTTTGATATATATATATATATATATCAAAATATATATATATATATATATATATATATGACAATATTTATGTTTAAACTCATTTGCTTTAGTTGAGGGTTCTAAACCATAGCGATCGGGCGCAGCTGAACCAGGTTTGAGTCTCGGTCGAGCTTTAATTTATTTGATAATAATCGAAACTCTTTAATGTACGTAGAACGAAACAAATATTAAGTTGTACCAACCAAATCTTCGTTTGGGTCAACCAAATAAAATAAACAAAATAATTTGGTTTCAACAACTAAATATTTCATTATCTCTATAGAAACAGTCAGTTTGCTTGCGCCATACAAACCCTGTTCGATTCAACAAAGCCTTTTTTCTGAGTGTCGTTAAAAACAAAATCATCATTAAATATATTCGCTTGAGAATATAACTAAGTTTAGGCTATTCACGGTAAAGTGAGCGTTTTTAAAACCCTCCCGTTTCGAATAATAGCCAATAATAATATTTTATTTTAGCCTTAGACGTTAACTTCCGAGTGCGGTAGAATACACACACGGTTGTTATTACTTACATGGCCATATTTAGTTAAAAAGTTGGTTACAGTTTAAAAAAATAGCTTAAAGGAAAAAGTAACTAGGGCCTCAAAAGTGATCACTTTACCGTGAACAGCTTATAACACAAATACATCTAAATATCTTTATGGTTGTTATTATGAAAACACTCAAGGTAATTATATTTATAGAAAATTGAAGTTAATAGGATGAAAGGTATTTTCTTTCCTTTTTGCTAAAACTTTTCTTGCTACCGTAAAAGTTACAAAAATGTTTCCATCGTGAACATCAATTATGAGAGAAAGAAATTTTATGCTACTAATTTTATTACATTCGTGCCTTCAACAATTATGCAGGTTGTTGTGCTTACTCTACAACATACATTATTGCGCGAGTTCCAAGTGACAGAGAAATAAATAAATTGTTTCCAGTGATATTGAGCCGTGTTGCTGTAAGTGAAACAACACGAAATGAAGGTTACTGTATAGATTCAGCCGAAAAGGTGAAAACGTTAATTCGTTCAGGTGCAGTAGTAACATATCAACGTGTTCATACCCTGCTTTAAATATTTCACACGACGTATGCATCCCCTTACGTTTCTATAGGTTGTTCACTGTAAACTGAGCACTTTTGAAAAAGCCCTGTATGAAATCTACGTGTATGCTTGTTGTGTATTACACAGCCTTATACAAAATTAATAACGCCATGTGCCTAATCACTTCATTCTTGCGTTGGTCAAGTGAAACTGTAAAATTAGATTCTTCAAATTTGCTGATTTTTAACACATCCACGCATAAATAAACAGAAAACGAAATAAATAAATAAAGTTATTACATATGGCTAGCTAACGCTATTTATTCGGCGTTAATAACACACGGAACTTTTTCCCCTTCATCCTTACCAACTTTACGGATCGCATATCGTTCAGTGCGCCCGTCGAAATATATGCAAGTAAGAGCAGTGACTTTTTTCCAAGGTTGATTTCAAAAGTGATCACTTTATCACGAACAGCCTTTAGTCTCTGCCACAGTACATTCTTACATCTCCTCTCCAACAGTCACGTTACGCCAATACCGTACACACATAGCCAAAATGCGTGGTTTTTTTTTTTTGTTGAATTCTTCACTTACAATGCCGTTTAACACTTTGGCCTTGCACATACGCAAGAAACGACGAATTCTCGACGAACGTAAACTTTTATAGAAATAGTTTCTAGATATCCATATTACATTACATACTTGCAGTTAATTAAAAGGCACTGTTCGATTGTCTACCAATAAATGTGGCAACACTCGCTCGGTAATCTCACAAACTAGACGTTCTTCGAAAACTTTATTCCCATGCTTTGTTATGGAACCTGCTCACTCTGAACAAAAGTCCATTACCACAGGATACATCCAGGCATGCTAGATATTATCTCCTGAAATAAAACCGGGTTGATCACGTAAATAATTATTATTGTCAAACAAATATCAATACAGTCGCGTCAGCGGGTCACGTAATAACAAAATGTTTCATAAAATAGTTTGCTCAGAAGAAGAAGAAAAAAAAAACTACTGTTTTTGGTCACGCTCAATATTATATTATATTCCATTCACCGTGACTTCACAATTTTCTGAAGCCCAGCTTAAGATCTACTTCCAGGATATTCCTCCGCCTCGTCCAACCTAATATTAACTGAGTCTAGAAAATTACACAAAAGGACGACGCACCGAATTGTTGTAATATATGTTGCACGAGAATATGTCGCCCGATCGCCCAGACACCAGAAGTTCACAAAACTCCCGGCTGCTCGGAGGCCCGTCGCACTTGTGTACTATCCCTGGCCTTGATCTGGAAGGTTCGACACACACCGAGTTACGCAGAGGGAAACTAGGGCAATAGTAATGATCAGAATATTCCTTCAAAAGACATACGATACCCAAGGACGGAAACAGCACGCACTCCGATAAGTATAACAAGCGCACTTCGTAAATATTTCATCGTGAAAAGCCGCTACGCCTCCAGTTGCAACTGATAGTGAGCATCCATAAATCACCCGTGCCTCACGCGCTCGCAGAGCGGCCGTCTGTAACACTGCCCTCTTCTCAAGTCTGTTCGTCCCGAACAGAATCTGTTACATCTGGTCCTTCGTAGAATGCCAGTCGGTCGATGTGGCCAACCTTCAGCTTCGCCCGAGAGCCTTGACAACAAATCTGAAAGACCACATCTTTAATCTTCTTCAGAATCATTTAGGGACTCACTCTATGGGTTGTACAGCCAGACAAGTTGTCCTTGAAATACCTAGCCCAACATTCTCCTATCAGACTACATCTTCATCCTGTCGTTATTTATTCTGAAGTGCTATTGAGCAAAACCATGAACGCCAACTAGTCTTAATTCGCTGGCGTAATCAGAGGCTGCAGCTTCCTCTTCTGTCGGTTGGCCAAACAGCAGGTCTTTGAAAAATATTCTTGATGGTGTTACACTTGTGGACTCATAAACTGTGAAGCGGTAAGCAAGGAGGAGCAATGGAACCTTTAAATACCAATTATTTTGCTTGTCTGCTACAAAGATCGGCAGGTACTGCTCAAGAGTGCGGTTAAGCCTCTCGAGCATTATATCCGACTGAGGGTGTAAGGCTGCAGTCCTAGACTTTTTCATTCCCAAAATCATTGTTACCTCCTGGAACACAGCAGTTTCAAAATGTCTTCCTGATCCAAATGGATTTCTAGTGCTTTATAAGTGCATCTCCCATAGTATATACTTCTTAGTTCGGGATAGGAATTACCTCAGGCCACTTAGTAAAATAATCTTGGGCCACCAGGAGATGCCGATTCACTAGCTCTGTGACAGGCAAGGGACCCAGAATGTCTACTGCCATTATTTCGAATGGGGCTCCAACATTGGATTTCTGGAGGTGAATTTGTCCCCTGGTCTTTGGGCCTTTCCTTGCACATTCGGTACCACTTCTCAACGTTCTCCCGACAGTCTAACACTTGTCAGAGTCTTATTAACACCAAATTGTCCACTGACTGCCATATTATGCAGTTCCTTTAAGACTTCGGGAACCCGGGATTCTAGAAGAACCAGCTGTAAATGTGTGTGTTTTCATCATTGATTTCCCAGTTTCTGTAAAGAATACCATTCTTTAATACGAGGGAATTCCATTGTGCCAAGGATGATTTTATTACAGCACTCATGTTGGATATATGTTCCGAGTTTGGCCGACAGCTAGCTTCTTTCCACTTCAATAATGGCTACAAAGTGGGATCATTCAGCTTGTCTTTCCTAATACCCTCATCATTCTAGGTGGGTGTCCCATCACAATATAGAGCACCTTGAGTTCTTGTCCTCCTTGCCTTTAGTGATTCTCCACTCTTGTCCTGCTGGAGTTCACAATGATGACAGAATGGCTCACACTGCCTTCTAGAGAGTGCATCTGCATTGCTGTGAAGGCATCCAGATATGTGCTGTATTTCAAAGTCATATTCTTAAAGATGATGTATAAACCAGGCTATTTGAAATTCGGCGTTTCTAAATTTAGAATCCAGCATAATGAAGCATGGTCGGTTCTTAGAATGAAATGTCTTCCATAAAGGTAGTGGTAGAAGTGTGAAATTGCCTTCACCATTACCAGAAGCTCCTTGTGTGTAACACAATAATTTCTCTCAAGCTTATGCAATGTCTTACTGAAGTATCCTAGTGGTCTTTCCTTCCCCCTTCCTGAACCTGAGATAATACAGCTACAATGTCTACATCACTAGCATCAGTGTCCAAAATGATAATGCTCTCACTCTTCGGGAAACACAGGACATGTGGTGATATAAGACTTTCGTTTAGCTTACTGAAAGCATCTTCACACTGAGTTATCCAATGAAATTTTCTTTTCTCCTCGGTCAGTTCATGTAGTAACTTGGCGATCGTGGTAGACCCAAGTTCAAATCGACGGTAATAGGAACATATTCCCAGAAAACTCTGTACTTCAGTTTTGTTAGCTGGTGTCGGTCAATTTTTTATTGCTTTGCTCTTCTCGTAGTCTGTTCCTTTTCCATGGACTGACACTACATGTCCCAATAAATTCATTTTCTTTTGGATCATGTCGCATTTCTAATGAACTAGTTTCAAGTTGGCTGTGGTCGCTTTCTGGAATACAGAGTCTTAAGTGTGATAGGAGATCTTCAAATGCCCTCCGTGTTACAACAACATCGTCTATGTAAACCTGAAAGATATCTAAAGGCAGGAATATTTATATCAGGTGTTCGAAGGTGGCTGGGGCATTACATAGCCCAAAAGGCCTAACTTTAAAATGCTAGGTCCGTTTCGCTTGGACACCAAATGCAGTCTGCTATTGATCCTCTGGGGTCACCTCACACTACCAGTACCCGACCTCGAGGTGCTGCTCCCTGTATTGTTGACTACGCCTTTAGTGCTCGGGCCAGGGAATCCTGCATGGCGTGGGGCGGAGCCAGACGTACTACTTGCCGTAACTCTGCGTCGGCGATGGCGTCGATGATGTCACGCGCCCCCTCAGGGCACCCTTCAGAGAAAGAGGTGGGAAAGCCATAGGTTATCTTGCCATAGCTTCTGTAGTTGCTCTCCTGGTCGCTGGGTGCGGCTTCGCAGTTGGGAAGTCGCAGGTACCGGTCGCCGAAACGAAGCTCTAAATGCGACACCAGTGTGGGGTATTCCACTCGATGTCGCTCTGGCAGAGATTGTAGTATGCCCTGTGCGGGGCCTCTCAGTATAGCCACGAAGTAGTAAGCCCGCTGATCTGTTGTCCAGCCATTGAGGGTGGCGACTATTTTAAAATTGTGTTGGTACTCCCGCCATGAAGTCTGGCCATCATAAGGGGCGGGTTTAATTGTGATCCCCTTCCCCACTCCTGGCTGCGCAACACCAATGTCTCAGAGCTGGTGATTATACTCCGAGGTTGCTGTGTTAATTGAGACTTGCACTGCTTCCCCACTTTTCTCATAGAACTCCGCTGCTGAAGAAATGTTTGCCATTCTTTCTTCATTGCGCCAATTTCATTCTCCATACTGTCTGCTCACCCACTGACACTGCCCATTCTTTCGTTTACATAGTCAATTTTCTTGTCCACACTGTCAATTATTGTATTCACTAATTCCATCTATTTACTATCTACGCGATCTATTTTCTTGTCTACATTTTCATTTACAGTGTCTGTTTTCTTGTCAGTATTCTCATTTACAGTGTCTATTTTCTTATCTGCTAACTCACTTAAATTAGTTATTTGGCTATTCACATTCTCGTTTTAACATCGTCCCTCAAGCTATTTACTCTTGCGCTCACTTGGCTACTCAGCCCCTTAATTGATTCTTCCAGTGCTTCTAGTTCTGCTGAAATTTTTCTAGTTAACATTCACTGCAATACAAGGCGATCATTATTGTGCGTTTGGATATGGCGATTGGAAATACGTCTGGTAATATTAGTAAATTTACTGCGATGTGAGAGAAACAAACCCCGTAGTTGGTTGCTGATAAATTATTTATATTTGCCTTTCCAGAGGCTGACGAACTCCATTTGCCGATGATGCATTGTCCGTCTCTAATAGTATCAGTTTTTTTTTTTTTTTACTAATTGCTTATCTTCCCATTTCTTAGGGCTAATACCGCCGTTAGTAGTCACCCCAGGCCACAAATCGCGTGTGTTTGTGTGTGCGCGCGCGAGTGTGTGTATATATAACGGAATTTTCACATGGAATCATCTCACCACCTTTGTTAACACATATGAACGCGCTGCTTGCTAGCCACGCAAAACAATTATGTAGAGGTTGTCTGTTGACCAAACGTCACATGTGTACGCTACAAACTGAATACGCGTTATTAAGAGATATTCTTGCAACAAGTTAGCCAATGCTGAGAACATAATTTCTTCTTGCCTCTTCTTTGTTCGATGGCCATAACGATGCGGTTTTAACAGACTTTCTGGAAATTCGCACGGAGTGTAAGTTCTAAAACTTCTTAAGTACAAAAATGAAAAACGAGTTATCTATTTTATGCGATTCTTGTGGTACCCCTGCAGAATAGTACACAAAGCTATGCATCTTAAATGTGTATTTAATTTCTTTTTGAGATTTAAAATCGAGAGTTTGTTTCAAAATTGTATTATAAGCCATCATTTTACTATAAGACTTCAATACTCAAAAATCGCCATTTTAAATCCTAACTTTTCCCACTGTTTTGCCGCGGTGTGAAACAATTTCTCAGTTTAGTTAGTTGAGTGAGTGAGTGAGTGAAGATATTTGGGTGGCGCTTAACCCGTTGTGGATTGCACAAATTTACTGGCACTGAAAACAGGGTTGAAGTGAACTGCATATATTCCCTACTACAGTAATACCAGCTGTTTTCGTCGCTGCATCTCCACTTACCACAGTCTTATTGTACCTGGCTACACCAACACGCCTAGTATATTCCGCAACGTTTATTGTTGGCTGGTTGTCGGCCAACGAAGTCACGTGTTGACTGTGTACCGATTAATTTATCGCGACAGATGTAACAGGTTTTACAATGCATCGTGATGTTTTGGGGAATTATTGAAAAGAACAGTTTTATTGCTACGAAATGAACTGTTGACCGGGTGTGATTTTTTAATGAGAACTTTATAGAGTCCAGGAAAACTGCGAAGCTATAAAAGTGCTAGTTTGGATTTAGAGAGCAAAGAAATTACCATATAAACCCAGCCCCGAGGATATATGGGTATACTCCTCAAAGGGTTAACGGCGAGGTTTTGAGAGCCGAGTTTAGTTAGTTGTATGAAAGATTCTTACAATTGGGGGGGGGGGGGGGGGTGATGATTCGGTGAAATAATTTGAACATACCCCATTGCTACACTATGTCGTCAATTGGTTTTCTGTGGCGACATAGAGTGGCAATGGAGCATGTTCAAATTATTTCGCCTAAAATTCTCAGTTGGTTCTAAAACTTAGTACATTCATATCATCCAAACTGTTGCCTCATTCCTGTATGAGTTTTATGTTGCCAGAGCACTTCATAATTCGCACATGGTTTTAACGCAAAATATTATACATACACTCTTTTGCAACAAAACTAGACAGAAGTAAAGATGAATGTTTTCAACAAATATTAGAAAACCTGAATTGTTTTGTTTGAACGTGCTTATATTCACTCACTTTAACATTTTATGGTAAAATTAAGCATTGCGGGAAGTTAAATGTTTTATAGAGTTATTTAACGAAACATCTTAATTAAGAATATGGATATAAATAATAATTTTTCATTAAATAAAAACATTTAATAGTTTTTTTTTCCTTGGGAAGGTTTATGTGGCTGTCTACTTATATTATGAAAAATCTGCTATAAAGTTTTTCTTCTAAATACGGTCCATTTTGGGTTCACCCCCTCTCTGCAGAAAGTTTATAATTTACCTAAGGTGTGCGTTTTCATTTTATATTATTTTAGAAATATTATTTACTGCTTTAACGTAACTTGTAGGATTGCAAAGCATTTGAAGTTACTGAGAATCAATATTCTTGTTATGTCCCCCTTCACGTGCCACGTGTTAGCAAAAATTAATCACACCTGGTTACATCAAATCCATTAGCCTTGTATTACCTCAAGAACAATAAAAACTTAAAAAATTGTTTTTAAGTGAGCCAGCGAACCGGGGAGTGTAAATGTGCTGCGTAAAAGTAGAGAACGCCGCCCTATATTTCTGGGGCGCTCCAAGATAGATGCCCATTGTTACCGTCGCTCCGTACTGCGTGGCAGAATCATTCCAAGCAGAATTTCTACTGGTAGAAGAAAGTAGGCCGTCCTTTCTCCCCTCTCCGCCAAACACAGCAAGCCCATTACCGTAAACGCAAGCTCATTTCGCGGGCAAGATCAACTGGATCAACACGGAGAATAAAGCATAATAAAAAAGTATATAGTCTGGGTTTTAATGTATTCGCTTCTTTTTATTTATTTATTTTTTCCTTCCTCACGAATTCACAAGCCCGGCCCCGAGAAATATAATGCAAATATAGAACACGTTTTAACATACAGGCCGCAAAGACATGTCCTCGTAACTCGTGGTCGTGTACTTAACCATGCAACGAAAAAAGTGGTGGTTATTCATAATTAAGTTAAATTAGGAATGTTAATTTCTAACCCCTTTCCTTAGCTACAAGGATCGACTGCTTGGATTTTAATCTCTTTTCCTCGCATTCCGTGGGACGAAATTATCATCCACAGAATTAAATGCATCCAACAAAAAGAAATTTTAAAACTACCTAGAAAACTTAAAAACGAATTTCAATGTTTGAGTTAATTCTAAAAAAAATAGTATGCCATTAATTTTTTCGAAATATTTTTAGTACCTAACATAATATCAGAACATACTTGCTAAACAAGTTCTGCATATCATTTATACTTAAATTGTCCTTTTAGGATAACTGAGCCCTTTGAAAGCCTTGTATAGATTCTGCTTTTTTGTTAGTTTCATATTATTCCACCATATATTAAACTTGCCATGGACAACATCAATTTAACCACGTGTCAATCAGTCGTAACTGTGTAATTATTAAAATAGGAAATAATTTAATGATACATTCTTTTATTTTGTGTGCATATAATAAACCGGAATTCCATTAAATATATCCAGTGGCCACGCAATTAAATGTTACGCTTTAAATACGACGAAAATCGAGTATTAATATACTATTGTATATGGAAACCGTATTTTGTGGTTTTTTTTTTAAGTATTAGTAAGCAAAAACCAACAAATAAGCGTATTCGCACTTTCTTTGCTTTATGAAAATACTGCAAAATTTTCCAAATTCTTCTCCCCAACGTAACTCTCTTTATTATTATATGTCTTGTATTATTATGCAATTCAGCCAAAAGAGAGCAAATAAATATCTTACTTTTAAAAATCATTATAAAGCAGTGCTAAGAACACACAGTGGAAACAAAATAATTCATTATCATAGACACTATATAGAAAACATTTACACTTATCTTAAGACTGCTTATGGGTGCGAACGTCCCCACTCTCTCTCTCTCTCTCTCTTTCTCTCTCTCTCTCTTTGTAAATAACTTCCTCGCTGTGTTTGTTCGGTTCCTCTTGAGTCTGTTCGGAATACTGGCCAATCAGGAGAACACAAGATGCCATAATACCCCTTCCGTAGGATAATATTTCGCGAAAGCTAAGAGTAATTATAACTATAACTGGAATTAGTACACTTTAGATAAGTGTAAGCGGCAAGTACCGCGATACTGTTCCAAAACAAAGTAAAAACATCGAATCAAATCGGGTGAATTTTTTCCCGATTTCATTGCTATATGTAAGCCTTAAAAACACTTTTTTTTTTTAAATAGCTCAAGGCATTAATTCTCTGTAATATGTTGACAGATGTAAAGGTAATACCGTTGGCTATTAAAACGCACAAAAAGTTTTGCATAGTTTCGCTAACTTCTTTTTATAGTGTAATTTTTTGCATAAACATGAAACTTAATACTTAGAAGATTGATTCGTACAAGTTACAGAAAGTGCGTATTTGATTTAAAGTGTTGTTGAAGTTTCAGCTTGATAATTCCATGAAAAACCTGGCGCCTCGTTTACTTGCGATGGTGGTTTTACGTCTGGCTAATTTGACATTAAATTTCATCTAAAAAGTTTAAATCGAAATTACGGATTAACAGAATACATAATTACCAATAAATTATAATCATGACATTTTGATGACACGGGAAATTATTTTGAGCTGTAGGCTAATGTATTAATTTTTTTTACAATTTTAAGGTTTGTACGAAAAAAAATAGAAGTAAAAATTCAAAATTATTCTAGTTCATTTCGTTTTTTTTTTATTGAAGTTACTGTCCACCATTTTCAAACTTTTTCCAAAGTATTATTTTTTATGGCACGACAGAAAAAGAAGTAATTTGCGGGGACGTGCAAAATTCCCGTTATTATTTGGCATCAGGCTTAACTTCACAGTAGTTTATATACTCAGGCTGGCGTCGTTTCTCCATTGGCTACCGCCTACATGTAAAGTCCCGCCTTTACTGACTAAACTGCCCGTGATTGGAGCAAACAAATGTGAATTGTTCATTTATTAGCGCATATTCAACCATGTCATGTCGAATAAAGTATGGACCGATGACCAAAATATTGCAAAGGTACGTGTGTTTTACGTTTAACGTGTCCCTAGAAATTAACAGGAATTTTGCTGGTCTCTTGTGATTTGCTAAGAATTCAGAAAATAATTTGCGAATTTTTGACAGCTTTGCCGTGCGCAATAGAAAACTAGGGCTCTTTGGTTTTTTTTTTCCTGACAAAACCTTCAATACGCCAGTTTTTCGGTACCACAGTGAAATAGCAATAAAACCTAAAAGTCATACGTAAAGAGGACAAGACCTGAGATAGGACTAAGTGGATTGGAAGTTGCGTGGGTAAATGGGGTTACAGAACCTACTGATGCTTTAAAAAATGTACAGGGGAGAAACCAACTTTAATACCTATGGAAATAGGTTGTCTTCTATCGAAAACACCCTGCTTTGATCGTAGTGTAGCCGGCCGTGGCCGAATTTGGCTGCCTGTAGCCTAATTGTTGATCGTATAGCTTGCAGCAGAATGAGTGTGGCCGCCTGGAAGAATGTAGCCAAACTGAGGCCCGCTGTAGCTACAATTTTATTTACTCTTATATCGCATTTATTTTATTTTTTTTTTTCGAAGTAAAATACACTACTTACGCCGGTCTTTCAATCTAATAATTTACCGTCGCTCTATTTGTCAGGGAGAACGATCTTCAAGTATGGTAATACTGTTTATTTTGCAATTGTTTCACATAGGCTTCAGTTTCCCTCGTGAAGTGCCAAAGAATGCCAAAAAGGAGTTATTTCGCCTGTTAAAATTATGGTCTTAATATAACGGTCGAGTGTAATGTTCCATTGCAATTTTTTTCCTGCTACTTTACCGTATCAGTAATCTGGATAGAGGCACTAGGTAGACAATCTCACAAGTGTCCAGACGTTGGTGAGTGCACTGTAAAGAAATTCCAATTTTAAATTCCATGTTTTTGTACTTACGCTTAATATCACGAATGTGTTGTTATGATACTACTTATTGGGCAATGTGTTGTTATGATACTACTTATTGGGCAATGTGTTGTTATGATACTACTTATTGGGCAATGTGTTGTTATGATACAACTTATTGGGCAAAGTGTTGTTATGATACTACTTATTGTGCAATGTGTTGTTATGATACAACTTATTGGTCAATGTGTTGTTATGATACTACTTATTAGGCAATGTGTTTTTATGATACTACTTATTGGGCAATGTGTTGTTATGATACTACTTATTGGGTAATGTGTTGTTATGATACTACTTATTGGGCAAAGTGTTGTTATGATACTACTTATTGGGCAATGTGTTGTTATGATACTACTTATTGGGCAATGTGTTGTTATGATACAACTTATTGGGCAAAGTGTTGTTATGATACTACTTATTGGGCAATGTGTTGTTATGATACAACTTATTGGTCAATGTGTTGTTATGATACTACTTATTAGGCAATGTGTTTTTATGATACTACTTATTGGGCAATGTGTTGTTATGATACTACTTATTGGGTAATGTGTTGTTATGATACTACTTATTGGGCAATGTGTTGTTATGATACTACTTATTGGGCAAAGTGTTATAATAAGAAGTCATTTATAAATGAGTGATAAGTATTTACATTAATGATAATTATTATTGCGTTATAAATAGTAGTATGCAAATCATTCACACGCTAAGAAATTATTTGCAAATTCACCTCACCACTGTATGCGTATATTGGGATAGTGCGAATGGTAATGTTTTTGTCTCATACATCCATGGCACTGTTCCTACATTTGTCCAGGAAACAGTCAAATGCGTAAGGAAGTTCTCAAATTTGTATAGTCGCCACGCTAAACATTCCTGTATTTTCATCCTGACGTTTCGTATTATTCCCATACAATGTAAAGGTGAACAGCTGTCATTACAATTAAGGAAGCTCACTAGAATAATTTTCACAGTGCAGGTTTGCAGCGTAGCTTGTATTTTATTCCCAGCCGAATTTCCAAACTCTTGTAGCCGACTGGCTGGTATTTAGGTCGGCAATTTTACTTGCTCGGTTCGCAGACTATAATATAACGTGAAGCCATAACGCAGGTGTAAGTTCTTCTTGCGAGGCGCGACATTGTGATATTACGACCGACTAGACGTCAGATATTCGTACGTTTGGGGCAGCCACGACACGAGAGTAAATGGGTCTTCCCCGCGGCAGAACGTAATAGAGTAGGGCTCGTGTGCATGGAAGACTAGAGTAAAACGTGCCCCAGGAAATAACGTGAAATTCGCATGTGTCTAGCTATTGCACTCTTGTCTCAGTTGCGAAGCTCTCTTGGATGTCGGCTGGAACCACCGACTTTGTAGAGGCGTCGCAATGAGTTGCACTATTTGCAACGCCTTCCGTCAGCAGGCTCGTAACCTGGACGCGAGAAATTTAAGGAGACTATGTAGCTGCGCGTCCGAGGTCAAGAAGAGAGGGAGAGATACGGGGCCGACAGTTACACACACGCCGAACTTCGTCGCTCCTACGTGTAAGGCGTGCAGAGTTTCCGTCGTAACGCTGTACTGTGCAAATTAGATCCGTAACATAGCAGTTCTATTTTTTCTCCAAGAATACACTTCATATGACAAAAGTAAAATAATACAGCCGTAGATAATTGTTTTGATCTTTTCTGCCAAGAAGACATATTTCCATAACTTTTATTTTGTGAGATACGCGTTTACGTGCAAACAACAATTTCACTGAAAACGTTTCAGTTCATAGGACTCTTTTAATGTTTGTAGCACTTGCCACGATCAGTGAGCAGCAAATAAATCAACAAGTTTAAGATTTTCGTCAAAAGTTAATAACATCCTCAGCAACCTTATTTTAGTCACCAGTTTCAACTCGTAGCCTCATCCAATAGTGCACAATAAGGGGTTTAATTAACTTATTAAAGTTACCTGTGTTGATTTGTTTCGCACATAGTTTTAACTGCCTGATTTAACATCCTATATGTCGATATTAATGTGTTCGATACAGAAAATTTTACTTTTCTTTCCATCTCTAAAAATATGCCTAAAGATTCCACATAAAGTAGCAGATTTGAATAAATATAATTAAAACGTAAAAAAAATCTCAAATTGAGAAACGAGCAAGTGGTTTTGTTGAAGATTCTTTAGTTTTTATATTTTAAATTATTTTATTTTTCACTTTAATGGCATTGATGAACGTATCATATAGAATTTAACTCTTCCCTTCGAGGTCATTAAAACATTTCCTGGCCCATAATTTTCCGAGTTTTCAGGGAATTACATTTACACATATATCGTGTGTGTAAATCTTTGATTTTTTTTATTTTTATTTGTTCATGTGTAGCTAAAATAAAAAAAAAACAAATAACATACATGGGAAGATTCACAAAGTATTCGTGTAATCCGTCTATATTTTTGCTTTCAGAATCTGTGTTTTGTGTAGCAGTGAAAAGCTAATGGAAAAGCAAGTAACGCATAACCCGAAATGCCTTCTGCTCAGTAATTACTTGCACGGTTCATCGAATATCAATACCGCGCTATACTTGTATGCCTGGGCCGCTGTTGCGTCTGCGGTTCAAAGGGAGTTCGTATCCTTCTCTGAACCAGTTTGCGTGCACTTCTTTTTTTTTTTTTTACCATCGGTTTCCAATAAACTGCGCTTGGTTCATGTAAATCATCCGTATTACGTGGCATAGGAAATATCAGTCGCAGCGGTCTCTGATTATTACCCTGGATTTATTTCCCAAAGCCTTCGAGTATCACAAGAGCTCCGGGGTAGCTGAAATTGTGATTAGACATCTCTTATAATCTTTCCAATTTTTTTTTTTTTTTTTTTTTTTTAAACTTTAACCGTCCTGCGCAGATATTTTTATTTGCTGTGTTGTGTAAGAAAAGCATCAATTTATGCCTAATTAAATACTTTCAAACAGAATCAGATATAAGATCAAGCTTATAAAACGTAACACGAAAAATTAATTTTTGTTTCTCATGTACGACCTCTTAACGATTATGTCACCAAGCATGTTCGAATACCAATTACTATTTATGTACTTAATATTGTACTTCTAAACTTTTTTTCCTGTATAACTGGTTTTCCACTGGGACGACTTCATTAAAGCCAAAGTTTATTTTTTATTCTTCAAATAAACTAAGCCTAATATACTGTTACGATGGTATAGTCGAGTAGTGGTTCCTTCACACTTTTTGAATCAAACATTTGAAAAATCACCGCAGCTCTGACGCGATCACGTATTCCTTAAATATGCTATGCATCACAAGCGTTTTATTCTTCTGTTAACATACAAGTATCGAATTTTTCATTCAATTGAAGTTTCGCCTATATTTTATTTGTAAATTGTAGTATTTCATCATCAATATTTATGAATAAAAACAGCGAGAATACATGTGTGTTGGTAACTCCTAGTAAGAAATAGTTCTAGTGCAACATATTATTACAACTGAGTGCGCACGAACTCGGTGCGTCGTCCTTTTGTGTAATTTTCTAGACTCAGTTAATATTAGGTTGGACGAGGCGGAGGAATATCCTGGAAGTAGATCTTAAGCTGGGCTTCAGAAAATTGTGAAGTCACGGTGAATGGAATATAATATAATATTGAGCGTGACCCGATCGGACGACGAGCCGGAAGAACAACGAGTAGCGTCGTAAGTGACCCGCGTGGAGGAAAATCTGCGACTGCTAGCATCAAGCAGGGAAGAGTGAGACTGGAAGGCTGGACTATTAGACTGGATGCGTGAGTGAAAGTCATTACTAAATGTGACGATACCGGATTCAGTAAAATTTTGTGCAATATCCGCCATAGAGGGGCCAGTATACAGGATAGTGTGGCACCCGTCATGGAATTTCCCGCCTTGTACGGACAGATTTCGTACCAGGTTTGGTAATTGGACACGTCCTATTTTTCGTGGCTGGTTACATACCGGATCTCGTGCCTGGCCAATCACATTGCAGTTTCAGAGAGTAGGGCGCTCCCCGTGGCTACTACTTGAAACGAATTGATGAAGAAATTGAAAAAGACGCCTCCATCTTGAATTTACATCCGTGAGGTTGAAACTCTTCAAATAGATTTAACATACGACTACGGAGAATAATATTGGCTAAGGCAACTTTTAATTACTGTTTATAACCGTTATGAATACTTAAAACATTTTCTACTGTATGAAAAATGGATTCCAATTTTTTAAAATATATCCACGGTATATAAACTCGGCAATTGTTGTGTGAAATGGTAGTACAGTGGCAAAGTTGTGGAGTCCGCAGTATTCATATAACTTTTTGTGCGTGTGTTCGAAACTCTGCCGGACCCAAATTTTCTTTATTACTAAATTGAAATGCTGATAATACCCCGGCACGTGAAGAAAATACTGTATGTTGCAACTGGTCAGTAATTTTCGTCAATATTAAAAATAACACACTCGAACTCTTAGTGACTTCACGTCATTTTCAAGAAAATGAATGAAACTTTACTAGTGAGCAATCAGTTTATGAAAAAGGCGAACAGTTATACAGCAATATTAAGAAGTGCTTGTAATTGTTATAGGCCTACGCAAGTCACTAACTGGTTGGTTCTGCGATTGGAGTTCATATTTACTACAAACCACTCACTGCGCATCCACCGGGGGTGCGAAATGCTAGTACGCAAACTGCTATCGTGTAATATGAGTCTTCCATGGCGGCTCATATAGCGGCTGCCGTACTGGCTCGTGCACCAGGCCTTGCAGAAACTTGCACAAGAACGAAGTACGGCTGCAGGTATCGTGTTATATCGGCTTAAGGGTGGTAACAGACAGACTGAACGTGTGTTAATGATGCATATGAGTTAAATGACAATAACTAAACGGAGGCATTGAGAAGGACGTTAATTGGAGATGAAATAGACATGAGATATTGCGCTCACTGAGAAATATGGAGAGTAATGGTGGATATCGATAATTTATGGCTCTAAATAACAGATGTGTGAATAAATTAGTAATAGAAATTAGTTATTATTTTTATTAAGACCTCCATCCCTCACGAACTCAGATATGCCTCCCAGGCTTCGTGTAACAATATAATGTAATCCACCCCAATTTCTTATGGATTTACATTGGGAATGCATCCATTAGATATTGCAAGGATACGAACATGAATTAATAAGGCGTCGTGAAGACTAAACAGCCAAACTGGCTGCGCGCGAAATATGTTGCTTATAATAGCACGGGCGCTAGTGCCGTTATCTAAATGTTTACTTTTAAATGAAAAATGTATTGTTTGTAAGTACAAAAATGCCCATAAATATCGTACTGTTAACTGCCACTAATTCACTTCAGTATTTATAAAACTAATTATGAGTACATATAACAATCTGTTATTATAGTGATAACAAAATTTCGCTTTCGGAAGCATAAAAAATAGTGTTAAGAATCGTTCATTAGTTTTATCGTTGTAGTCCCAGGAAACTCATAAATTTCCGAACTTATCTGGTCATTTTGGGGTTTGTAGCCCACTACATTTAGGACAGGGGTGGCCAAACCCTTGGGATGCATGCCACCTGTGGCACGGGAAATTTTTGGACCACTTCATTGGGTTTATTAAAAATCGCATTAAAAGTATTTACTGGTATAATTGTTATTGGCATATTAAAGCAAATCTTGTCAACAATGCTGTATTTTTAATACTAATCAAATATGTTATGTGTACAGCATTTCCAATTAATGTATTATATTTGATAGCACGCTTAGAGAAAGACATTATAAATATGTAATTTGTTTTAAAAAAAAATGTTGGTAACAACTGATTTAGGAGTTCCTGTTTTTCTTTAGCTTTTATATGCCCGACCGTGCAATAAAAACCTAACATTTTACTTTTTGATCGGCACAAAATATATACTTATTACCAAATAATAAACATTTGAAAGTATATAATTACCCTCAATCCCTCTTCTCCATAGGTTCGCTTACGGATATGTAAGCACACAGAAAAATCGTAGATTTCCAGGTCATCAATGCTAGATTCGGATGAACGAAAGTGTTAATTATCGTCACCCACTTTATTACAGTGACGTATCTATCGAAAGGAATTTTCATTTTCCCTTCCACGAATCATTGTATTACGTTTCATTTGAACGAGATCAAACCACCTGATTCGGTGGCAAAGTGCGCTTAGGCCTGTAAGCTTTCCCACTTATAGTTACAATCCCGCGTTCGAAACAACTGGATTTTGATTCTGAGGGATTAATTTGGAAACGGAAGCCTGCGGTGATCAATGGCAGATTTTGGAGCTCAGCGGCAACTGTTGCGAGTACCTACTCTATTACATTCTGTAATTCTAGCTTATGTCGGACTAAAACACGCCCTGCGACGATCGTGTGTACATTTAGAGATATTTTTGATTGTGAAGCTGTGAGCCTTTGAATTATTTGGCTTAAGTCCACAAACCTGTTCGACAGAGTCGGTGTGATCGTTTACATGGAAAAGCACTGTCATAAGGAATTTCGTATGTAGAAACCAACCATGGATTCATTCAAAAGGCTTAAAAATTCCATTGCCGAAGAAGGCCATTTTAGCTTGCCTTGTTCAAGATCTTAGATTTGCGTCTCGCAGTGGATAACGCCTTTTAGCGTTGATGTTCTATTCCTATTATGGTTGACAAAGCGTTAACGATTATTTTTAAATTGGTAGGCAGCAGAGTTTAATGGTGTGCAATAAAAAGGCGATGTTTTTCATCCATGCAAAAATCAATATCTATTAACTGTAGTAAAGCTGCAAAAAAAATTCTAATCAGTACATTTCCAGACATGGTTTGTTTCCATAGTCATGATACACTCAAAAGATAACTATCAAATTTTCTTGATACAGGTGTAGAAGTTTTGTGAGCACTGTCTGCTTATACGAGTGCGAAAAAAATTTTTACACGAAAATTATTATGTACCTCATATTCGAAAATAAATTTTTATTCTTGTATTAAGCCTGGGAATTTTTCGCAAGCAATTTTACTTATAATATGGTGGGCAAAAATAAACTGAGGAAGGAATTTATACTTTAGCCAGAAAGTAAATTTATGATCAGTCTGGAAATATTTTGCTGGAGAATGTTGCAAGTAAAGGAATTCGATTACCTCGCCTTCTGGAGGACTACCATGGGACTCTCAGAAGAGTGAGGGGGAAGTTGGGCTGACCTTTCAAGATACGGTAGACAAAAGGTTGCCTCTCCCAGAGACCCAGCATATGAATACGTAATGAAGGAAGAAATTAAAAGCAATGAAATAAAATACAATGGCGGGGAGTTCGTATCAGGCTGGGAAAATAATAACGTCTCAGCACACAAGACTCCGTAGAAAGTGCAGGTCACTACAACAGAAACTGGCGAAGAGCCTATAAAAAATTCAGTCATTTTAAAAATTTAAAATTAATATATTTTTTACAGACGATTTAAAATATTTATTTAAATCTCCTCCATTCGAAAAAAATCGTCTCCAATATTCCCCCAAAAAAATATAAAATAATAATTAGCAAACTTTCTATGGTCATGCAAATGACTGAGGGTGATCCTTCTAAAAATATTTGTCTAACCATCTCCTTTAAAAAGCGAAATAATTAATTTTATATTAAAAAATTCTAAGGAAAGATCAGAAAATAATTTTCAGACATATTATTCGTGAGTCAATTTAATATAAAATTTTTCATTTGCGTCACATCTGCCATCTTCTCATTGGGGTTTCGGAAACATTTTTTTTCTAGCAGTGGAAGTGCCGGCTTTATTTATTGTATAATCATACAACTTAGCGAAGAATCTATTTAATTTATGTATATGAAATTTTATTTTCTTCAGATTCATGAACCAAACAATACTAAGTAAACAGAAGTTTGTCTTGTACAGATTGACACGAAAATGTGTGGAGGTAAGTCGCGTGTTTAAAATTAAAATTTAAGATCTATAATAGCTTTCTTTCATCATATTACAAAATAGTATGCTATGCCCTAGAGCCTAGGACGCGGCAAAGTGTATTTGAAAACGCCATCCAACAAAAACACAATTATCTAGGTGAAAACAGCCCTCGTTAAGGCAAAGTTAATAAAACATGGAAGAACACTAAAGTAGGAAAAATTCTACATACAATGAGCTGTAATTCAATACACGTGAATTCTGATACTGTGTTTTGATTTTATTAAAAATTTTTCTTTTGCGACATATTTTTCATGTACAAGGTAAATTTTTGTTGCCGCCAATATCGTTCACAAATGTGAATTTTACAATTTCCAATTATAACATTTAAAATTCTGGCTTTATAGTCTTAACAGTTGCCATTTCTCTCTTTTATACTGAATGTTGCAATGTATTTTCAGGCCATCTACAATTTTACCTAAAGCCATAGAAAATGCAAGAAAATTATGTGGCATATCACAGTTTATACTGGAGGTTACAGATTATCTTCTGGCCATATTCTGGTTACCAAAGTCCATTGAATTGCAAAATTATTATTTGACATATCATAATATTTCATTCTACAAGATAAAATGTATTTTTAGGCCATCTACAACTTTACCTAAGACCATAGAAAAATGCAAGAATATTATGTGGCATATCATAATAGTCTATACTGAAGGCTGCAAATAATTTTCCCACCATATTCTAGTTATCAAAGGCCATATAATTGCAAAATATATATTATTTAACATGTTTTCTCCAAAACAATGAGAAATGTTTCATATAGTTCTCTATATTCAAAACACGCTTTTGTGGCTTATCCACAATTTGAAAATTTCCACTTTATTTGCCCAAATTTAATCAATTTCATTCCGAAAAGTCTAGAAAGGAGAGCTACAAATTTTTAACTAGGGAGCTTGCAAAATTACAATATTCTGTCCTGAACCCTAGCATTCATTTTTAAGGATTATTTTCCATAATTCCAGGCAAGAAGCGCAGTAGAGAAGTTAATGCATGCTCTTCACAGCTGTTGTCTGATAGCAATCTCTTCAGGGAACTGCGTGCCACAAATCTAAGATGCAGAGTGACACGTAAGAAGACTTAGCTAATTTCTGCTCACAAAGTTGGCCATCTACAGTGGGGGAAGAGACACACACTGGGCTGTTCATAAACGGTATCGTGTTCTGCCTCTATGGGGATGATTCTTGGCTCCGTGTTCATAGTAAACTTCAGAAAGCCTTCAATAAGTATGGAGCGCAAGGTTTGGTTGGTTCAATTTGTAGGTGCCTTTCTGAAGATCTGGGGGGGGGGGGGGAGTTATTTACGAGGGAATTGGTCTTTTGGTTGAAGATACAGGAAATATAAACAGTGGCTATACCATGTGGCAAGAGTGTGAAAGGCCTACTACATTTAGATTCGCTGTGCTAAAGACTTGTGACCATTTATATTGTAATGACGAATTCTTTATATTTACATCGTAAGTACTTTACGAGGATGACGGTATTGTGGCTTTCATTTTAATTTTTGCAAATGTTAATTGTTTGGCTACCACAACCTTATTACAATCACGGATATTCGGACGGACAGCTATCTGGCATTATTGGAAGTGATAGTAATTACTGCTCTATCAAAATGCTCTCAATTTTTAAATTACATCTATAAAACTGGTTTAAAAAATTACGAGAGGAAATTATTTCTAATAGAGAAAACACACGACAACCCGTATATCACATAGATATATAAAGCATACATAACGGATGTCACTTCTGATGTTTAGGATATCCAAGGACATCCAGGAATAGCAAAGTTACACCCAAAAGATATCCAAATGTCCAACCCATATACAAAATATGATATAGATGTTCTGTATTTATATATACATTTCTAGATTTAGTCACTTACCATAAGTAATGGCATTTGGTGGTTCTGTAATATCTAATGGGTACCTAGTATCAAAGTGGTACAAACTGATATTTACTACTGGATATCGAAAGGATATCCATACGAGATTCTTTATGATTTAGATGATGTTTAAATATTGTGTGTAAAACTACGATATCCAGTGTTCTGTGTTAAGTACCTACACAATTCTTTATTGTGCCAATATGATAAGCACTGGGCTGAAGTATGGCATAGCCATTTACAGTGGTCACGTTCTTCAAGCATATCACTCTACTTTTATTACTCTGTGGTATTATTCTAATCTTTATATTGTCTTCGTCTCAGCCCTGGAAGTCATTCAAGGGTTAACTCATGTGACAAAACAGTTAAACATACTCTTCGACGTAATTCAGGAAACTATTACCAGGGTTGATCCTAAATTCACACCTACCTAACAGAAAGCAGCTCTTCGACATTCAAACCACAATTGCCCGAAAAATTAAAAACATATCAGTAGTCTAGTTTTTTTCTGGTTATGTTAAACAACTGAATCAGTTGTCGAGAAAGGCTCTCATTTATAATGCCTTAAAATTCAAAGTATGTTAAAAATTAAATATATTTATATAGTGATAAATTAAGCACCTTATTTTTAAGTAGAGATATGTTTCTTTTATGAATACTGTCCCAAATACCTTACTGCTACTAATTGAGTGCTAAATATATGGTATATATGAAACACCCAATTTCGTAACCATGTTTGATCAAAATTTGTATCTGTAAATTAATAGAATGAAATAAATAATGGATCTGTCAACATTTATAATACCAGAACTAGGTTCCATGAAAATATAAATAATTGGCTTTAGTGAATCACTTAATTATAAATGTTCGTGAAAATATTACAGAATTTAAACATAAATTATTTGAACTGTTATTTTTTTCTACTGAATACGCTATTGGCGAGTCTTTGTCACGACTCATAAAAGGGTGAATAAAAAATTACCCTTGTGCTCAGTGACTCTAATCAATATCTCAAGTGAGCTACGGTATGGTCCTTAAGGGAGCTGCCCTATCAAACTTACAGCATCAGTTTAAATGAGGAATCAATGTTACAAGAAATTCGTTCCCAGTGCATCAATTTTAAAGATAACATTTTCTAACCGAAAGTATTCTACTTGGAATTTCTTAATGAATATTGGCCTGTTAAGAAATCTTGCCAGATTTTGTGTTATTTTTTTTTTGTAAAATTTGACATTAAAATTGACAGGTTAAAAAAAAAAGTTATATATATATATAACATACTGTAGCAGTATTTTCTGGGGAACTGTTGCATGTATTTTTTGTTCGAAACGGTTACCTTTAAAATAAATTTCTTGAGAAAGAATTTCTTTAACATCGAATCCATTTTTAAATTCTGTGGTCGCAGGCTTAACAAGCCGAGTTCGTTACATTTCATGTAAAATACGAAATTATCTGAAGTTGCTGAAAGGCCGCTGATCAGCTAGAACAGACTCTCGCTGGTACAAAAACTAGAAACAGGTTCCACGAGAGGTCGAGGACGCAAACGCAAACGCACTCGCAATGCAGCGAAAGCGAGAAGAACAAGTTAGGGGTAAAGATAAACGACGACCCGCGATGTCCAACTGCCTTCAGGTCTCCGGGGTCGAGAGCAAAAATGCACGTGTGTGTGATGCAAGGTTAAAAGGTAATGTGTCCGGACACCCTTTATCCTCCTACGCCCATGGTGCCGCATCGTGTTTGCGGTCACCAATGCCCCGTTCTACGACCACGATTTACTTATCTACCTTATATTAATCCAATGGCTTCCAAACATTTGCTTTTGGCTCCCGGTTTATTTGCATGGATAATTTGTGCCCGCTTTGGATATACATATTTTATATAAATAATATATCAACATGCACACGCATACTCAAATAAAAATTCAGGAATTTACAAAATTCTTAGTGAGAAATATAAAGAAATAAAATTTAAAATAAATTGCATTAGTTTTGTGTAATATTTATTTCTCGAAATACAAGCTTTTAGAATTTAAATATATTGAGCATTATTTTATACTAACATAATACAGTTTGATGTAAACCGACTTTTCAAAACCATGTTATTTAAATCTCATATATCCGCGTTTTAAGTACGGTTAAAATTTTAATTCGTCCACATAAAAAAAAAATTGCGCGCTCAAACAGCAACTACAGAGTTCTTGTAAATATCGGGCCCCATTGGTCGAGTGGCACTGTACTAATACGTACTGCCGCCACAGAAGATAGTAAGTATCGCGCCCCATTGGTCGAGTGGCATTGTACTAATACGTACTGCTGCCACAGAAGATAGTAAGTATCGCGCCCCATTGGTCGAGTGGCACTGTACTAATATGTACTGCTGCCACAGAATATAGTAAGTATCGCGCCCCATTGGTCGAGTGGCACTGTACTAATACGTACAGCTGCCACAGAAGATAGTAAGTATCGCGCCCCATTGGTCGAGTGGCACTGTACTAATACGTACTGCTGCCACAGAATATAGTAAGTATCGCGCCCCATTGGTCGAGTGGCACTGTACTAATACGTACAGCTGCCACAGAAGATAGTAAGTATCGCGCCCCATTGGTCGAGTGGCACTGTACTAATACGTACTGCTGCCACAGAATATAGTAAGTATCGCGCCCCATTGGTCGAGTGGCACTGTACTAATACGTACTGATACCACAGAAGATAGTAAGTATCGCGCCCCATTGGTCGAGTGGCACTGTACTAATACGTACTGCTGCCACAGAATATAGTAAGTATCGCGCCCCATTGGTCGAGTGGCACTCTACTAATACGTACAGCTGTCACAGAAGATAGTAAGTATCGCGCCCCATTGGTCGAGTGGCACTGTACTAATACGTGCTGATACCACAGAAGATAGTAAGCACGAATATGGAAGTGAAAAAACAATAAAGTATCAGTTTTTTTTTCTGTGGTGAAAGTGGCTTTGTTTCTGTTAGCGTAACAAATATTACGAAAATGCTATTTATGTGGCTATCCACGAACCAGTATTTTTCTCTTCTAACTTCGATTTTTTTCTCCACCCCTCAGGTAATAATAAATAATCGCCAAAATTCTTACTGTGAGAGTTATTAATTTTCTTTTTTTTATAATGTGTTGCTGGTAAAATTCCATGATGTGCTATGACGTTTTGTTGACTCAGGCAGTGCATCATAAAATAAACATGCATTGCATTCCCTTTGAGTTTATCACGTTATTCCAACGTATGCTTTTATCGAAACACATTGCTTTTAAATCAGCTAGGGCAATCGGTTGTGTTGAAAATAAAATTATGTATTTACACATTCTGATTTATATTTAAGCCAGTATGTGTTCCTGCCTGTGGCCGTATGAGGAGAAAATTGAGACAGCTGTCGAAATTAAAATTCCAACAGAAATAAACACATTTCCTAAAAACGTGAACGTTAAAATTTTATCCCAGATCTTGCAAGGTCTTTCGGTCGTTTGATTAAAAAAAAAAAATTGATTTTGAGTTGAATTTTTTATCTTTATTCCTCATGGCGTGTTCCTTTGTGCAGGGACTTTATGGTGTAGGTTTCCATTGCAGATAATCTACACTCTAAGACCTAATTCTGGAATTTACCACATCAGTGGATTCGTATATTGAGAAAGAGTGAATGGTAAAGATGTTTTTTTTTTTTCATGCATCCATGGTGGCGTTGCTATATTTGGTCAGGAAGGACCTAGATGTGTCGAAAAATTTCCAAAATTGTATATTAGCGATGCTGCGGTATATTTGCATTGCATCCTGATATATGGCATTATTTCCATGCTAAATATAGGTTTATAACTTCCATTACTGTTTAGGGAGTTAATAAAAAGGTTTTTAAACTGTGAGATAGTTACAGAAGCAGTGGTTTATCAAGTGCGCTTCTTTCGTTTGATTGAAAATGCCGCGTGGCGTCCCGGTGGATGCAAAAAAAAGTATTTACGGAAGTAAAAATACTAAGCGAAGAACGGGAACCACAATCAAGCGAGATGGAAGCGATTCGCGAAACAATATCGCTGACGTGAGTCATAAAATGTGTGTGCATTTCAGATTATTGCTTTTCCCCGTCCACTGCCCCTCGATGCATTGCGGGGGAACATCGTGTTTTACATTGTGTGCCGCGATCTGCTGTGTTTGTCGAGACCGCCCTCACCAGAAGCTATTCAATCAAATGGCCGGCTTAATGCCTCACGATGAGACGACTCTGGGTACACATACTTCTACCAATATACAAATAAACCGGACAAAAACTCCCTCAGGGGCTAATACGAGGGAAGCAGGAAATTACCACTCAGCTCAGAATCCATACAGCCTGTTACATAATATAATGTATTTGTTGTAATAAATCTTCTGAAGCAGAAACAGTTTGTGTAGTCTTAACAATTTAAAAACTTGTTTATGAAAATGATTTCAATTATTTTGATGATTTTAAGAAAAAAAAATATTATAATTAATAACATTTTACCGTTAATACCACAGAGTATTTCAGAAATAGTCACAATTAATTTGCTTATGGTATTTATATTTTACAGACAGTAATATAACTAAAAATTTTATTTCGAAAATATGAACAGTATTTGGTATATTCATTTGGGGTAAATTTGTACCACTCAATATATTAAGAAATACACGTTTTACAATCCCCTTCTTTTAGGTTTATTATATGGTAAACATTTTAATTTATAAATAACGATGTTATACTATGGAAATTTCGAGTATTAATATGAAATTTTACAAGGCGAGTGCTAAAAAGTTTCTCTGGCTGGTATAATATTACCCCAAGTGCCTGTATACATTTACTTGTTACGGACTTGTACTGTATGAATGGCTACCGTGTAATTCGGTGCTAACACTAGAGGACTTGTACACAAGGTAGTGCGATATATGGAAGGTATATTGGTAATATTATTCTTTTATATATTCAATATTAACTAAGAAAGAAATTGTTCACATTTGTTTTAGAAAAAAGTTTAAGTCTCTTTACATTTAATTCTATTTGAAATAAGTTTATGTTATTTATAAAAAAAAAATTAATTTGTTATTTAGAATTTATAACCGTTGCTAAATTTTACATTTTCTGTAACTATCTTGCTCTACTTTACTAAGTATATCCAGTTTGATAATGTTATTGAATTTCTTATTTTATAAATATAAAATTAACATATTTGTCATTACTTCCCACCTATAAAACAGATTCAAGAAATTTAATATTTTTTTCATGATTGGTAGAATGTAACTCAGTACCAGTTGTTTGAAATTCAGTTTCACAGATCTGGAAATTAAACTAGTATAAGAATTCTGTAAGTTTCCATTATTTTCATATTTTTTCCGGGAAAAGATTTTACCTTTAATGACCTGTAGAGTTAAACTTTGAGACTCATATTCGAATCTCAGATTAAAATATTTTTAAATAAATTTTTAAATGCCAATAAGTTGTTTTTAAAATATTGGTAACTTTTCACTGATGTAAACAGTAATTATGTTTTGTATTTCTTCAAGGAATCCTTTGGAAACTAGTTTCCAAAGAAATTTTTGTAACGGTATAAGTATATAACAGTTAATTTCAGAAAACTTATCATGGATTGTGTAAAACTTTCTTTGGATTTAAACAAGCTTTATAGAGTTCAAGTTTATTATAAATATTGCGGTGTATAAATATTTTTTGAATTTCTTTTCTGAAACAGCGCGTTGTAAATAAACAAAATCACAGCTGTGAAGTTATAGGAAAATCTTTGGCAAGAATTTTCCAAAGACTTGTTTGAAAAAATGTTCAGACCTTTATTTTTTATCTGTGTAGTTTGTATAGGCTGTTCACGGTAAAATGAGCACTTATGAAAGGCCTGCTTAAGATCTACTTGTATACAAATTATGTATTCTCCCGCCTTATGTAAAATTAACATTGCCATGGGTCTCGTCACTCTATTCATGTGTCGGTCAAATTAAACTGTGAAATTATCAAGAAAGTAAATGCTTTGAAAATCTGAGGATGTTTACATTCCGATGCATTAAAAAAAAATAACAGAAAGCGAAATAAATAATTTTAAGTTACCGCAAATGGTCGTCTAACGCTTTTTATTCGACGTTACGATATGGAACTACTTTCCATCCATCGTTGCCAAATTTACTGGGTGAATGTCACTCAGTGTGCCCATCAAGATACGTGCATGCAAGGGAAGTGACTTTTTTCTTTGGTTCATTTATAAAGTGCTCACTTTATCGTGAACAGCCTTTACGTACATATATAGAGGCCCGGGGTGTAGGTATTACGGTCTGGTTCGGAGCTGCTATCGACGTGCTACAGCCCGTGAAGTCTCAGGCATGAAGTCCACACATCTTCCCAGAGACCCTGAGCTGGAGAGCCCAACGCTGGCTCGCACTACACCTCCACAATTTTTAATTGGGTTGTTGACACGACATCGCCTGGAATCATGCGAGCCAAAGCGCCGCCGGTGAAGAGTAAGGAGGGAGAGAATACCTGTTAAATGAACCTCGGCATTAAAAAAAAAGGACATGGTAGGGGAAGGGAAGTGGGGAACTTGCTGCCATTTGTATGCGGGTGATTCAATTGTACCTGGAACGTGGAAAACTCCCCTCCACCCACCCTCTCGCCCCCTGCTGATCAACGAACCGCGGAGTTCATGAATTCGGCTTTTCATTAGCGTGAGAGATGGGGGAAGGTTAAGTGGAGGGTTTTGCAAGGAGGCTCGGCCAACGGGTGAAAAGGGAGCGGAAGAGAGAACGATGAGGATGTAGTAGGTGGCGGGGGGGTTAGGGGGGTATGGAAGTGGCGCCGGGGTCGGTAAATTTGCAAGCGTCCCCGGCTTCGCCCTAATCAGGGCCACAACTCACGTCTGCGAAACCGAGACGTGAAACGTTATGAATTATAAAACAGTCGCTTGATTATAGACCGAGCCATGAAACCCGAGGGCCCAGCCCCTCCACCACCCTCCGTTTCCCGACCAGACACTAAGAAAGGGTGGCAGAGGGGGGGGGGGGAGGGATAAAATATATCAGCGGGTGGCGGCTCGTGTAACCTCTTGAAGTGTGTGGTAATTAAGTCGCTTATATGTTCCCGCCAGGCCTTGTCCTTGTTGTTGAATTACACACCCCGACACAAGACCTCGCGCGAGAGGACGAGAGGGTGGTTGAAGGAGGGGGGGGGGGCCTTCGTCCAGCCACAGAACATCTAAAGCTGGAGACACAATACCCTGGCGACTACCACACGGCAACCCCGACACGTCGAAATATTTGTAGCAGCCAATGAAAAGCAAGATTACTGTGACGTCGGTCCGACCAAATCGCAGGCCCGACCGCCCGAGTAAAGTAGATTGTATTTTTACTTTCCATCGTGTCGTACTCGTCGGGGCGCGCAAAAAAATGTAAATACAACATTAGAAAACAGAATTTCGTGCGTATTTCCCTACTGTAGTAAATAACAAACTAACTTCTCGCCAAAATAACGTTCCAGTTTGTTTCTAAATACTTTTCATCTCTCGTAAAGTAAAATAATCATTCACTTTATAGCGAATTTTAAAAAGTAAATATTGGTTACTATAATGATAACTTGCCGGCCTGTCGCGCAGATTTCGTCGGGGTCTCGTGAACACTGAATAAAATTTAATACGAAATTCCGCGTCTTATCCGTCTGTCGTGTCGTGTTCGTCGGGCTACTGTTACTTGAGCTTTAGAATTCAGCAACTACTTTAATTCGACAGACCTTAATTCTGAATTCTGCACGAACACGCCTTCCTGCACGAGATGGTAATCAAGCCAGCGGGCACCAGAATGACGCAATCGAGTCGCTGGTGCCTAAATATTTTTTCTGCGAATATCCACTCCACCAGACTGATAACCAGGCTACGATTGCGTGAGATACCGGCCGTACAGTGTTAAATAAGATGGCCGCCAAGACTTACTGACCGCCATAACTCGTTTATTCACCAGCCATCGGCTTTGTTTTCAAGGCGTGGCTCCTATACCTCGTTCGGAATCTACGTGGCTCAGTTACGTAGTTATTCATCTTGAGGTAAAAGTTCTCCCGATTACAAAAGTAATTTTAACAAATTTCCAATCAGGTCATCGTCGCATTAATCTCTCATGTTGTAATTGTTGCTTTACCTGTTATCCCACAGCAAACTCGCTCCTACTCCAAACTCTATGTTTTGGAACATGAGAACAAACATTTAAACGAGTATAAATATAAGTAAATGTTTTGTCATACGATAGCAAGTAGCTGATATCGAACTGTTGCTAGTTATACGCACGTCCTTGCTACCAACTGTACATTTTCGGTGCACGCAGCAAGAATCGATAACCCCAGTGGAGCCGAGTGTTATTCAAATACTGCAAACATTCTCAACGAATACAATCAGTACTAGTGCCAATTCTTTCAGCGAAATGCACTATTGCTTGAGAAAATTGCAACACCCAGAAAGAATGGCCCGAATGAATCCAAACTCGGAGGATGTGCCGAACAATGTACCAGCGATAAGTGGTTACGATTTCAGAGAGATGGCGTACACATGCGACCAGCAGCGCCCTTTCGAGTGTGACCGGAAAGGTCAGTGTTACGCCAAGTTCACTCAGTGAAGAGCCATCAAACGAAGTGAAAGCAAGTGCCGATAGCCTGTGTCTCGTCGACGTCAAAGGGCGCCATATCAACATGTGAAGTGAGTTCGAACGGGGTAGAATGAACGGTGTCTGAGAAACGGATTTGTCATGCCGTGACCTTTCGGCTTGTATAGTGCATGCTGCTATGACAGTGACGCGTGTGTGGAACCTAATGGATAGAAGAGGCTCGCATGCAGCGACGAACTTGGTACCGGACCACGCGATGTGACCACAGTACTGGATGACCACCATCTTGATCGCATGGCCGTAACGAACCATACAGTCTCATCCACAGTGTTGGCTCGACACTGGAGCACTGCAATGGGCGTGGGCCTGTTTGCGTCTACGGTTCGACGCCGTCTGCTGCGGGCTGGACTGGTGGCACGCATGCCATTGCGTCGGCTTCCATTCTCCAGAAACCTCAAACGCCTCAGACTGCAATGGGCACGTGAACGCCGTCGCTGGCGCTTTGAGTGGCAAAATGTAGTGTTTTCGGACGAGTCCCGCTTCAACCTGCCCTACAGTGATGACCGCATACGTGTTAGACGCTACCGTGGTGACCGCAATCTGGCAGCCTGCCTTGTGAAGCGGCATAGCGGACAAACTCCAAGTGTGATGGTTTAGGGCGCCGTTGTATGCAACATGCGATCTCGACTCCTACATACTGAGGGCAATCTGAACAGCAACCGCTATGTCAGGGAGGTTTTAGAGCCCGAGGTACTGCACCTCTTTCAGGCGACTCTACATGCAATATTTCAGCAGGACGATGCCTGGCCACATGTGCTGAGGAATGTGAAAGCCTTCCTCAGTGAACGACGGGTACCACTGCTTCCCTGGCATGCACGTTCGTCTGACATGTCGCCCATCTAACATGTCTGGGATGTGGTTGATCAGCGACTGTTTCGTCACGGTCCACCAGCAACCAATGATGATGCTTTGTGGACTCGCATACAAACCGCGTGTAGGGAAATTCCCCAGGAACCTAACCAGATCCTCTTTGATTCCATGACACGACATTTAGGGGCTGTGATTGCAGCACATAGGGCTTCACACCATGCTGAACTCTCAAAGATCATGTACAGTTCTGTAATCGTACACAATTATGTATTGTCATGTACCTAATCTGTGGCATAAACTACATTTCAGCCACATGTATCCTTCTTGGTGCTGCATTTTTTTTTTACAAACGTTAGTGTAATTTTAGTACTAGCTGATTTTCTGGCTGTTGCTGTGTGTAGCCTCTAGCCTGTCAGTAGCACAGAATAGGTAAGCTTACAGAAATGAAATGGCGTTGCGGTACCTTTGGTGTGCGTGCACCACTTCTCTGGTTGGCTGTGCAATGCTCTGTAACGGCTCTTGGCCTTCATTGGCTGCTGCGTGCTGCCAAAAGATATTTTTTTTGGCTGGACTGTCTGTTGGCAAGTTAAGTCATCAGACGCTGGTTGGCGAACTGCGTTCCGACACATTGCTTGCAAGCGACGCCATTTTGCTGGCGTGTGCAACTGGAGTTCGCGGTATCAACCGCTTCTTCTCCTCCGTATTCTCAATTATTCTGTGTCAGGACTCCGTCAAAGTAATAAATAATGTCCTTGGTAGGCCTGAGTCTTATTGCTACACGAGGGGATGTAAGTCACATTACCTCAAATGTTGCAGGAATTTAAGCTGAAGTACAGCTAGATGAAATACTATTTAAATACTGTTCACGGTAAAGAGAGTACTTTTGAAATCGACCTTAGAAAAATTCCACTGCTCCCTCTGGCATATATTTAAAACGGGCTCACTGAGTGGCATGGCCCAGTAAAGTTGGTAAGGATCGATGGAAAGTAATTCATATATTTATATCGAATAAAAAGTTTTCGGTAACAATTAGTGATAAATAAAGTATTTCTGTTTTTTTTTTTAAATGCATCAACGTGTAAAAATGAGCAAATTTGTAAAATACTATTATAATAATTTTACATTTACACTTGGCCGACGCATGAATAAAGTGATGGCGTAGTGTTCCATACGCATTTGCTTTACTTCAACCTTAAGTACAGCATGCATCAAAATTGTCTTGTTTGTTACACCACAAATCATATATTTATGTCAGAATGAAAATGTTAAAAATGTATTATAAGATTTTTTAAATTAATTTATAAATGTATATATATATATTGTTTACTTAAGAAAACACATATTCCAAGAAACCTTTCTCAAGTAGGACATTAATAATAATTATAGGCTGTTTACGGTAAAATGAGCGCATTTGAAAGCCCTGCTTAAGATCTACTTGTGTGCACGTTGTGTATTCCCCCGCCCTATGTCAAATTAACACGGACATTGCCTCATCACTTTATTCATGCGCTGGTCAAACAAAATTGTGAAATTATTATAAAAGTAAATATTTTTACAAATCTGGTAATTTTTATACATCGATGCATAAAACAACAGAAAACGAAAGAAATTATTAAAGTGATCACAAATGGCTACCCAACACTTTTTATTCGGCGTTAAGGTATGGAACTATTTCCCACCCATCGTTACCAACTTTGCTGTGAGTGTGTCACTCAGTGCGCCCGTTAAAATATATGCAGGCAGGGGCAGTGACTTTCTTCTAAGGTTGATTTCAAAAGTGCTCACCTTATTTTGAACAGCCTTTACTTCGATTGCACGTACGAAAATATTACCCGACCCAAGTCAAGCGTGAAGCCGGGGAGGGGCGAGACCGGAGTGCTAGCGTAGATTTTGAGAGGGGAAGAACAACAGCGTTTGTCGGAAATTCAATACCGTCAGCTGTCTGCGCCAACACATGGACACGAACTTATTTATGCAACTTCTATAGACGCCAGCCCACACGGAAGTATCAACACGGCAACGCGAAGTAGTCAACACTGTGTGACAACTTATGGTCACTATGACACCTGACACCCGCAGCCGTGACCTTGTGTAGTTCAGATATTTCCCGGTTACACACTTGTCTTGGTCTGGTAGTACCCATGTTAACAAATAATATTTTATAACTGTGTATTATATACGTTCAGTTAAGTTGTAAAAATAATAACATTCGTGTCTGAAAGGGCTATGCATATAATAAAACATTAAATTTATTTGTAAACATTATCATTAAGGTTTTATGACATGCAACCAGCGTAATAATTTTGACATTCTTTCTTGAGGAAGTGTGGGAAGGGGTGAAGCGAAGGGAAGATATTTTTGGACGGCTCTTAACATCGAGGTTTTGAGAGCCGATGAGGGTGATTGAGGCGAACGTGGAGCGGCGTCGGAATGGGAGGGCGGGGGGAAACGGGAGTTCCCCGAGAAGACCCGTCGACCAACAGCATCGTCAGGCACGATTCCCACTTGCGAGAATCCGGATTGGCCCGGCCGGGGATTGGGCCCGGATCGCCTTGGTGGAGGGCGAGCGGGCTGACCGCTCAGCCACCGTGGCCCCTGGCGGGAGGGGGGGGGGGGTGGCGAAACGTGTTTTCTGAAGAATTGTGAATGGAGATGCTCTTGAATTTTGATTAAAGACAGATACTTATTAAGAGACTTTAACACCAGGCATTACGGGGAATATTATGTTAGTCATAGGGACCTGGAAAGATGTCTAGATGTAGCGGTACTAGGATGGACTTTAAAACATTTGTACTTGCTTGTCGTTCGTGTGTCGGGCGACTCGTTACCTGACACGCCCTGCAGGGCAGCGGATCAATGAGAAACGTGTATATAAAAGAGCGAGCTAATCAGGTACAACCTAGTGACAGGCTGAAGTAATTATCACGAAGGTAGCAGCAGTTAATGAACCAATGGCGCTGCCTTGGTTTGTACACAGAACTGTCAAGTCTAGCCTAGCCATTAAAAATAACTCGCAGAATTTCTCTCTCTCTCTCTATTTATGCATATTTTTTTCTGGCTTTCTCTTTCTTTCTAACAAAAATTTTTAGACTAACCTGCTCAACTACAGAAAACCATTAAGTTATTCATCTCAAGGAATGCCTTGAAAGAAATCCATCAACATGAAAAAATAGCTGGTCTAGTCTAATTAGCGGTTTCTTCACACTTTTTAAATCAAACCTTGGAAAAATCAGCCCATATTTAGCTAATTTCAATGTTTCCTATACGTGTCATACATCAGAAGCGTTTTATACTTATGTTAACATAAAAGTACCTTATTTTAGTTCAAATGAATATTCATGAATGAATCAATTAATCATCTATAAATCATACACTTTTATTTATAATAAATATGAATAACAAGAGGTCACTGATAACCAATGAGCCAATTTTCCTCTACCTGGGTGCGAATAAATTCTAATAAAGTTCTTAAAAGCTTAGATGGTAGGTAGGCGTTGACGTCTCACTGACAGCATAAGTATATGCGATGAAACCAGAAACACGTAGAACCTTACAAAGGCAATGAAACTACCCGGCATTCGAATTTAAAAAAAAAAACCGTTAAACTAATTTGGCTTGAAATCAACTGCAACACAGAGGTAGGATTCGGATCATCAACATCGGATGTAATTAGTATAATTTTTTTAACGATGGGGTTCACAAACCTGAAATATTTACTCAGCCATTATTTTGAAAATCAGTGTTACGAGCCACTAAAACACATAAGTTGACATGGCATACTATAATGCTACTTGTGTGGAAAATTCGATGGAACTATCTTTAGTGGTCTCCGAGACGTGACATTAAAACCTTATTTTCTTAAACAGGGCCGTCTTATAAAATTGCTTAGAAAGAAGAGGCTCTGTACACGGTGTTTGTCATAGAAAAAATTTGACTGAAATAGTTAAATTGTTAAATAGATATGGCAAACGTATTAAAATATTTATACCTATTGCCAACGTTTTTTTAAATCACTGGCTGACACCATTTAAATCATGTGATTATGCTTAGCCTTCTGTAAGAATGCAAAACTTTGAGGAAATGAGTCGAATTATTCCGCAAATATGAAAAAAAAAAACGATCAGTTAGCTCACCTGACAATACTTTGCAAAAAAAAAATCCCGCGAAGGAGGATCTCTGTATGCATATCGATTTGTTGGTCCACGAGATATGGCATAAAAACCGCATTGTCAACGTGACGATCTTCATGAATGGAGAGCAAAAAGTTTCTATATTAGCACATTCCATTATTGTCATGGATAAAATATGCAAAGTTAAATTTAAATCTGTTAGATGTTTCATAGATATAGCACGCTACGCTAAAATTGTTGTATACGCGCCTTACATACTTAAAACCAGTAAATGAATATAGCCTACCACATTACAACTTCTTCGCCAAATTTGAAAGATATCGGTTGATTGTTTCTCGAAATAAGGCATAAAAACTATATTATTTCATGTGGGGCTATTTTACAAAATGTCGAAAATGAGGCTTTGCGTATAGACAATTTTAATGGATACAACTGATACTGTCAGCATATAAAGTTAAGTTGAAACTTGTTTTGTATTTTCGTAGATAAATATTAGGAGCTAAAGTGTTTACATTGAGGCCATTTTGAAAATACACATGTCTAACCTACTTAAAATTTATCAGTTTACATAGCGTGCCTTATTGCGAACTGTTCGCCAAATTTGGTAGAAATCGTTTGTTTGTTTCGGAGATCATATAATTTCAATTTGCCAAGTGATACTATTTTACAAAATGGTAGACAAAATAGATTTTGCGTGTACACATTTGATTGTTGTAATATATACAGCCATCAAACAAAGTTTTGTTGGAACTAATTACATGGTTTCGACGATATAAAATACAAATCTGAAATAGCTATATGGTCGCCACTTTGCAAATAAGTGTCTCACGTACCTCAGATATATCAGTTAATATAACCTACCACAGCACACTCCTTCCTTGCCATATTTGGCATACAAAGTTAAAATTGGAATTGTTTCAATATTTTCGAAGATATAGCATACTATGCTAAAATACCAATACTTGAAACATATTTGTGCATATTAACTGCAGCAGTACTACTTGATTACCAAATTGGGTAGGAATCAGTCAATTGTTTCCTGAGAAATTAAACAAAAACTTGATTAATTCATGTTTGCACTATCTTGCAAAATGGAAAACAAAAGTTCAGTTATTTGGCTTATTTCATGCGTGTAATAGATACTGTTAGTTTACAAAATTTGGTTGCAATAGGTCAAACGGTATGAGAGCTATACGAAATAAATCTAAAATATTGATATTGCCACCATTTTGAAAATAACTACCTAATAACATTTAAATACTTTTCTTTAGTTAACTTATCATAGTATTTCTTACATGAAAAATTTGGCGAAAAATGGTTCAGTAGTTTTAGAGATATAATGTTAAATATTTACTTTTATATGTGGCGCTATCTTTCAAAATGGCCAACAAAAATTTTGTTTAGCTTATATGATACTTGAATACATACCGTGAGTGTACAAAATTTTGCTGAAATTGGTTAAATTGTATGATAGTTATAACAAATAAACCTAAAATATTTGTGTTCCCACCATTTTTTTAATGATAGCCTAGTACAAATTATTAACTTATATTTACTTGGACTATCATAGTATTACTTGTTCCGAAATTTGAAGAAAATTGATCGAATAGTTTACGAGATATAACACAAAATCTTTATTTTTTCATATGGTGTTATCTTCCTAAATCGTGGACAAAAGTGGTTGTTTGACTTATATGATGATTGTAGTAGATACTATCAGCGTAAAAATTTGGTTAAAATTGGTCAAACGGTATGATAGAGATAGTGTACAAAATTTTGTTGAAAATGGTTAAATGGTATGGTAGTTATACCAAATAAACCTAAAATATGTGTATTGCCACCATTTTTAAAATGAGTGCCTAGTAAAAATTATTAACTTATGTTTACTTTGTCAAACGGTATGATAGTGATAACAAATAAACTCAAAATATTTGTATGGCCACCATTTGATAATAAGTGTCAAATTGAGTTCAATTAATGACAGTTACCTGGCCAATCATAGTGTTAATTACGTGCCAAATTTGGCGAAAATAGGTTGAGTACTTTTCGAAAGACAACGTAAAAGTTGGATTTTTTCATGTGGCGCTATCTTACAAAATAGCTTATCAACAACTATATTCACTTCTGAATTTAATTTTTACAACTTGCGCTGTCAGCATACGAAATTTGGTTAAAATCGGTTGAATGGTTTCCGAGATATGACATATATCCCTAAATTTTAACACAGCCGCCATTTTGCAAGTAAGTGCCGGGAGTGATTGGACATTTTATAAGTCAGATCTCCTTACTTAGTACTATATGTGTACCAAGTTTGGTTAAATTCTGTTAACGCGTTCAAACATTGAAAAAGGGGAGGGGGGGACACACATACACACATCACTCACACACACATACCTCCAGACACACAGACAGGAAAGTGATCTCCTAAGCCTGTCCTTCTTTCGGAGAGTAGGGTAAAAACAGTGAGAAAATATATGTGTATACCTAGTAAGAAATAGTTGTTATGCAAAACTAGCGACCCGCCCCGGCCACGCTCGTGTGCGATTTACAGATATGGCGTTGTTTATGTTTACAGCAAGTATATACACTAAATTCTTAAGGTCACTAACATAGGATTAATATACTGTGTTGTTCAGAAAGTCTTCATAAGTGAACCACTATTTTTTTTAAAATACAAAAATTGCTACTATGGGTCATCCTTAAAAGATAGATATATACTGACGGGGACTTTTTGGTAGACCTTTTTGAGATCAACAATTCTTTAGCTCATTAGTTTGGTGTATCTGATATGGTTCGGTCAGCGTAAACATGTAAGAGCCCAAAAAGCAGCTTTTCCGACTTTGTTATAAAAGTTGACATTTATCTATTATCCTTAAATTAAATATTAGTGTTTTGTGTACATGAACCTTCCTAAAGACATTCTCTAAATTATGGCGAAAACAGCATCAAAATCCTTCAAGTAGTTTAGAAGCCTTAGCCAAATACACAAACACACGCGGCCGGACGACTTTGTTTTGTACTCTGTATAGATGTAATTACGAGAACCGCACGACTGCAGCGCGCTGTCTCTTTGGTGTAATTTTGCAGACACTGTTAAGCTTTGCTTTGTTGGGGCGGAGGAATATCCGGAAGTAGAACTAAAGCAAGGCTTCAGAAAAAATGGAAGTATCCGTGAATGTGCCATACTCACAAGTTTGGCATCAGAGACTCACAGCAATTCCTTTATATTGGGTTTTACATTTTGATTTAAAATAACATTTATATGTATATAATGGACGTTAATTAATTCGTTTAGAGTTAATACGCGGCTTACATCCTGCTATGAAAAGAATGAGGTCTAAAGTGTGCCGGGAATTACAATTTCTGGTCAGGCGCGGCACGGAGCGAAAGATCATTGCGAAGGAAAGAAGTGCCGGCTTATAGTGTACGCGAAGAGCAGTTCTCAGGGCGGGTGTCTCATGGGACGGGATGGACGTGTGGCGAGTGAAGATCTTCACAGCTTCCACATCCCCTCCTGCGGACTGGACTATGCCCAGCGGAGGAGGTAAGGGGGAAGACCCATGCGTCATAGCGGGGCTATCAGTGGCTGCCAGTCCCACGGGTCCCGTTACGTTCTCCGCCTCGCAATTTGCTTCCGGCGGTTGTGCGGCGGTCACTACAGACACCCCCCCCCCCCAGCCGTCCTCCTCTACGCCAAATCCTACCAGGTCTCAAGATAACACCAACCACGGCTCTCTAAACCCGCCCTCTTGGCATCTTACTTCCACGCTACCCCACTCACACTGTACACTCACTTCAACTTCACTCAAACACATTTGTTTTTTTTTTTTTTTCTGGCCGATGCATGGGAAACCAGAATTTTTTTTTCATATGTGTTGTTCACGGTAAAGTGAGCACTGTTGAGGCCCAAGCTACATTTCCTTTCAACCATTTGTTATCCTTTAACCCTTTTTTAAATTAATATTACCATGTAAGTAATAAACACAATGCGTATATTCCACCGCACTCGGATGTTAACGTCTAAAGATAAATTTAATATACATTTATTGACTATTATTACAAATAAGAGGGCTTTCAAAGGTGCTCACTTTATTATAAAAGGCCTATATTCTTTAGTACCCCATTTGACTTGTTCACTCAGTTAACGTTTGATTAAACCCATCTGAAAAGTACTATTCTTTGTTTTTTTTTTTATTTTTTCTGTCCGATATAGGAAACCAGAAATTTAGCAATATTCTTTAGTATCTCATATGGACTATACATTCAGCTTACATTTGATTAAGCAGAATTTAATTTATTATTTGTTTCTTTTACCTTCCTCAATGCAAACGAAATTGTAAAATTTGTAAATTATCTTGGTGCCCCCTCTTGACCTGTCCAATCAGTTCGCGTTTCATTGAGCACTTTTGATTTCCCTCTGTCCGTTTTTGCTCGGTGCATTAGTTTTAAACTTGGTCTGTACATGTGGTTCAGGCTAATTAATTAAACAATTAAAACAACAATTTTCGCAGAAAAGAAGAAACGGAAAAGCTTCCAGACGCGTTTAATCAGACTTTAAGTGAGAGGGCAAGATAAAAGGGCTCTTAAAGAATTAACTAAGTCTAGAAAATCACACCAAAGGTACAAAGCACCTGATTTGTCCCCAGTCAGTTTAATAATAATATTTTGGATGAGAATAATTTCAACAGACGCATTTTCCATCAGTTTTTACTCATATTAATTATAAATGAAATATTATAATTTACAGGCAAAAAAAAAGTAGTAATTCAATTTAACATTAAAATACGATCCTTTTTTATTAACAGAAATTCAAAACACCTGTGATACATGGAATATGTAAGAAACATTCAAACACATACATGGGGTGATTTTTAAAAGTTTGGATTCAAAAAGTGGAAATTTACTGCGAATAGAATACAGTTATTATTGGAGTGTTCCAAATACAGGAAATCAGTATTTCGACATGCATATAAGGGGGAAAGTTCTTGAGTTCAGTGACCTGTAAGGTAGACTTTACAATTGTTTTTGCAGTAACTAACTATAGTAGTAACTGGCATAATAGTAAGATATTTATGCTTCTAACGATTTCATTGTGGGCCGTGACGTTAACTCCTACTCTGTAAACAATTTTTGTATTTTTTAAAAATAAGTTTTTAAAAGTAATTGTCAATATTAATTTCTAACATTACAATTACCTTAGAACAAATTTTACAACACATTACAATGGAGTGTGTAAAACTTTACCTGGATTTTAAGAAGCATAATTTGTTTTGCAATGATGCGACGTTTTCCTCATAGTAAAACTAAATGAAATGCTACAACTAGTTTATAAATAATGGTTTGTTGAACGTACAAATTTTTTCTGTGAAAGAAAGTTTTTCAGAACTGCTAAGTAATCAAAAAACAAGTGAAAAATGTCGCTGTGGGTTGTGTTAAACTAAAGCTGAATTTTAACTAGCAGGTACTTTAGATTTCAGGTTTATTATAAACTTGGAGCTCATAAACAATTTCGTATGTTTCATAAAACAATGTGTTGCAGAAATACAATATTTGAGTTGTTCAATTCCAAGAAAAATTTTGAGTACTGCTTACCAAAGATTTGTTTCTGAAGCGCACATAAATTTTGTTAACAGTGTATGGCTGTGGAAGAATGTAAAACAAGCGGGAAAACGAAATGAGCTTGGCATTCGAAATTGTTCAGTTTATCGTAAGGCTGAAACACTCAGCTTGATCTCTCAAGAATAAGAATTTAAAGCTACAACGTTCTGAATCACGTATTTACGAAAAGAGGCAATTATGCTGCTATTAAGGAGCTTACTGTAACCTTCGCCTGTCCCGAAGTCTCTCGTGCCTTAAGTCGCCCTATAGGGGAAGTATAATCACCCTTGAACGAACGTTGTCGACCACGATGAGGCTCTCTCAACGGTGGGCGCCGCGGGTGTCGAACCATGGCCCCAGGCTGGTGGTCCTCGCAGCAGGCAGTCCTCGGGGCAGGGCCTTCGGCGTCTGGCACAAGATGGCGCCCAGAGCCGCCATTACCCCGGTCTTATTTATGCCGCTGTCCTGACCTCGCGATCATTCCCCCGGAATTCGTTTCCACAAACAGCAGGATCGTCTAGCCGAGGTCGCCCCGCGCCTCACGTCAGCTCACCGCTTGACAGCCCCTTGCTGTGGGAAGCAGCAGCAATTGTACGGTTTTCTGTTCGAACGTGGGAACGGTGGTACGGATGTATGGGACAGAACTTTACCACCCACTCCTTCTCACTATGCGTATACACCGGTGTGGCATATTTGCAGACGATTTCTTATAGTGTGGTCAATTCCAACTTTTCTGAAGTCCTGCTGACGTTCTACTTTCGGGCCATTCCTACACCTCGTGGAAACAAAGCTTAACCAAGTCTAGTTCAGAAAATGACACCAAAGGGACAACACACCGCATTCGTGTGCAGTGAGTTTAATAATACTTTAAATGAGAACTATCTATTGCGAGGAATTAGCAGCACACGTATTTTCTCTATGTTTCTTTTCATATTCGTTTTAAGTGAAATATTATAGTTAGAAGATAAACTGAAATCAAAAGTTTAATGTAACCAAAACTGGAGTACCTTTGTGTTAACACGTGTATGAAACGGCTTTAATACATGGACTATGTAGAAAACATACAAACACTTCAAACATGCGGTGACTTTCAAAGGCTCTATTTAGGGAGTCCTGAGATACTGGGAATAGACTATAGAAAAAGATTACTGTCGGAGTGGAAGATTTCTCAACGGCCCATTCAACTGGATGGAAATCTGCTCATACATCGTCAGTAAATCTGTGGACGTGCACAAATCTGAAACCTTACAAGTACACCAGGATTTTTGCGGGAAAAAATATCGTATCGACTAACAGGAAACCTTTGATGGTGGTATGATCCACTCATATGCAACGAAATTAAAGAGCAACGGGGATACCCTACGCGGCTTAAGCAGATGGAAAAAAACTACCATCGACTCAAAAGGATACAGCACAATGTTGACAGATAAAAAAAACAGGTCTCTAGCAATGATAAACTTGCAATGCCAACAGTTGTATATCCCTTTTTAAAAAATTGAAAAAAATTTTCGTCTTCGTAACTCCTGACAGAATGGCTCCTTGTACTAAAAAAAAAAAAAACTCATCATTACAACATCCAATAAACTCTCTCTAATGTTCGCGCTATTTCAGACAGTATGCTGTCACTCACACATACGACAGTCTCATCGTCGAAAGTGTGTCCTGTGAGAAAAGCAAACACGTTAGACACCAGAGCGTCGTATTCGAAAGAAACAGGAAAGAGTTGTACAGCACATCCTTTATTGGTTGGGACAATTAAAATAAAGTTAAATCAGTCGGAGGTATAACTAATTAGATTTAAATTTTCTTCGGAGAAAATTGCTAAGATTGTTTGTGTTCGTTAAAAACCCATATTGAAATCTAGGGGGAAAATCGAGACTGTTAAAAAAAAAAAAAAAAAAAAAAAAAAACGCCTTTGCGTCAGTTCGAAAATAAGCTCTGTAAAACAATGTTGCTTTTTAAAACTCAAATTGACTTTTTTTTTCTGTATTAAGTGTAACGTGAAATTAATATAATGTTACTGCAAAGAAAAAATAAAGCTGCGGTAGTTATCAGAAAGAAAAACAAAATAAGCAGAAAGAATAATATTACGAGAATTTAATTTGAACCGGAGCCACTGAGAACGCCGGGAAAAAAAAGTGCGACAAAGTAGGAGATTCTCGTGCTTTCCACAGAGAAGATACAGAGTGGATAATTTTGTTCCCCCAAGTTAGAGCCCCAGCTCACAGCGGCAGCGATAGTAGGCAGTGTAGCGGAAGGCCGCCTCCAACTGTCGCCGGCTGCTTGCCATGCTGGCCTTGGTGCAGCAATATTAAGAATTATTTTTATTTTCATTTTTACGCACCCTAGTTAATATAGCTTGAACCCTTTCCAACCCGCTTAAGGCCATTGGTGAATGGTACATTTTATAATGTTTAAAGTTAGTGAAACCTTGCACATTACATTTATTTCTATCTTTTTCAAGTTGTGCGATACGTATTTTACAAACTTTAAAATTTATATTGTTTAACTATCCTAAAAGAGAATGTTGGATATATTGTCCACTACAGAATTGAAAGTTCAGAATTTAAAATGTCGTTTGATCTCGATGATTAATGGGCTAGTGGTAGTAATTGGTTCCCACTACATTAAACATAATTTTGAAAATATTTCTTTCGATTGATCACAGAATAAATTTTGTACAATTCTTTCTCAAAAACTGGCATATCTTAGGCGTGTTGCTATAAATATTGCTAAACAAAATCGTTCATATGAATACATGCCTTTACTTTGATTGGTGTTTTGTTTGGTTCTGATATGTGACATGGAACGTGTGTTATGCGATGGAAATTGGGACAGTGAGTGTGAATTACTGAGTCTCCTGGATTGTCTTAATAACGTAATTGTAACTAATATTCTGTCCTCACTACACACTATCTCGTCTCTAAGGCTGTGTCCGAATTCGCCTGAAGTACATACTTGTGCGTACCTGTCCCCGGACGTGACGTCGTAAGTGATGACCGAATTGCAAGTGACGTATGCAAGTATACTAGTATACGAAGATGTATAATTCTCGCGTGCTCGCGGAATATGTGCCGCCATTTTGAGAAGAAATTTGTAGGTTACAATTGATGTCCGACATAATTATTTTTTAAAAGTTTAATAGGGCAACATTGCTACTTCGTAGGCATAGAATTTTGAACTGAGTTAATTATTATAGCAAAGTTCCCCTTTAAAAAAAGTCTAATCAATAAATTCGTATTAGGCCTATGTTGTAACCAACAGAAGCTAAGATAAAAAAAACAATTGAAATTGCACTCACATAAAATAATGCAAGATAATAAATGCTATATAAACCAAATTGAAATATTATTTAATATGTCTAATTGATTTAACCCTTATAAAATTTCGGCAATTATCAAATTCTTAGTCGGAATACACGTACATTAAAAGTGGTTTGCTGGCTAATAACTGTTACCGAAGCCAACAAGTCTGTCTATCCGAATTCATAAAGTTTGTTGCCAAGGGTAAGTGAAGTATGCAAGGATTCAAGTACGCAAGTATATACCTAAATTCGGATATGGCCTAAGAGAAACTTGTACACTTACGCGATCATGCCAACTGAAAATTACACGATATCGACCTCTGATAATTTTCAGCCCCCACCAGTAATATTATATTTAAGGGGACGAAAGTTGCAACCGAGAAATATTATGATGCACGTTGTACTTATGCAGAGACATCACTTGCTTCGTTATCTCAGCTGTAGGCTCTATGTTCGGATAAATTAATACGAACGATTCGTAACGTAGACCGGCCAGAATGTTTGCGAATAATTTGCCCACGGGTAAGGTAAATTGGCCATTGATCTTCGCAGTGTACATTACAGACCAAAAAATTACCTACAATTGCGTAATGTTCACAAATATGTTATTAGTGTATTTGGTAATGCGTCCATGTTCTCGTGTAAGAAGACGAAGTTTGAAATTGGTGATCACATTTGGTTGTATCACTAGTGAATTTCATATTCATGATCACGCGGAACTGTATTCATGATCATGCGGAACTGTATTCATGATCATGCGGAACTGTATTCATGATCATGCGGAACTGTATTCATGATCACGCGGAACTGTATTTTAATCCGCAATAAATATCTTTTGCCGTAATAATCGGTCTATGTTTTGTCATAGTTCTTTTTCATTTTATTATTAATAATAATTATGCTATACTTAATAATAACGAGTAATTATTAGGGATGTAATGATATGTTTGCAACTATGTGATCTTATCGTACAGTTGGTATAATAATGTATAAATATTGTAATAAATTTACTTGGTTTGCAGACACACCTGCCAATACGCCCTACACCAAACGATACATACAGAATGATACACACATACGTGATTGACAGTTGACAGTGACATAACAGTTCTTGAAGGGAACTCATTAGGAAGAATACACCCTTGTGGTGTATTGTTACAGGATGTTCGATACTGTATTTGGTCTGTTATTTGTTGGTACTGTGACGTAGTTACTGTTGTTGCAAATTTGCAATTATTTGTCATTATTGCGCTGCTGGAATGATTGTTATGAAAAAACAGTTTGTTTGGCCGAATTTGGTCGATTGGTTTTGGCGTTATTGCATTTTCAGTTTTCAAGGTTTTATGGACTTAGAGTATTTCGGGCGGTAGCGTATATTACTTTTATGATATATTTCTTCCAGTTATTTTAATTTATTCAACTTTTCGATAAAAACTTAGGCTGCAACTTTACAAAATTAAATAACGATGGTTTTACAACACGTGTATAAATATTTTACATGAAAAAAAAATAAAATTATTAGCATGGTTTTGATTAAATAAGATTTCTCTGGTTCTGGATCCCAAATAATTTACTAAAATATATTCGGAATAGTTGTGAATTACGAAGGATCGGTACCAAAGTAATAGTTCTGATCATTTTTCTGAAACAAAATTTATTACACGAATACGGGTTCAGCGGTCAGAAGCAGGACGTTGACGGGAGTCTACAGTCCCCTGACATACTCAACAAACAAGGTCTGTAGGGAACAACCGAACTTGACAGCGCTTTTTATTTCATCCGAAGCCTGTCGACATATTCTGGTTCTCTTCCGACCTTTTAACCTTTACGTGTCTCCCTCCCCCCCCCCCCCCCCCTCTTCGGTTAGAGGCGAACAAGAGGCGGGAAAACAAAAACGAGTGCGGGAATTCCAGTAGGTACAGTTTAACTGCCTGGCCTCACACGTTCATGTCACGTTACAAACACATGACCCCTCCGTGCAACGTCGCGGCTGTACAAAATGCTCAAACAAACACACTGAAAAAAAAAAAAAAAAAAAAAAATTCGCCTCGACAACGTAGGAAAAAGAGAGGGGGAACAAGTTTATTTTTTAATGTCACGCAATAAAACCACGGACGTAAATAATATCCGACAAATTGGACAGACCTCTGCACGATAGGAACATGCCTGTGTGGTGGAATTCGACGAAACACGGAGAACTTTGTTTCGAAAGTGTGAATTTCAGTAAGTGAGCTCACGCTCACCTTAATTGAGATACAATCCCACTGAGAGTTAAAACATAGCCATGTCGAAACTTCTGGAATTTTAATGAAATGTTTAAAACATTGATATGATGTACAGAAAAAAAAAATTATTTAAGTGTCCGAATAAAAAAAAACAGAACAAACACTTGTAGAGGTAATTGTTTCATTGCAATATTGGCATTAAACCAACTGTCAGTAATAACCACTGAAGTCCCTGCTGAAGATCTACTTGTATGGTCGTTGCGTATCCTTCCACCACATGTAAAATTAACGTTGCTGTGAATGCCATCGCTTTATTCATGCGTCGGTCAATTGAAATGAAAAATTATTATAAAAATAAATATTTTACAAATTTTCTTATTCGTACACTTATATACGTTCATTAAAACCCAAAAGCAAAATAAATTATTCCTGTATTTGAAAAGCTAACTCAACTGTCTTAATTAAACGTTGAGACATGGAACTACATCCTGTCCGTCGTTACCAACTTTACTGGTCGCATACGAGTCAATGTGCCCGGAAATTATATGCAGGTAGGGGCACTGACATTTTTCAAAGGTTTATTTCAATTTCAAAAGTCTCCGTATTCATATAACCGCGAATAGCCTATGAATACAGACCTGAAGAATTCGCGGATCGATTTTGAGATAAGCTAGAATTCAAAACACGTGCGTCAATATAACTTTAGCCATTGGTCCCCACGGTGTTTGACACCTCCTGGAGAACGGTGTCCAATTGTCACCTTCCACTGAGACAGCAGACAGCCAGTGTGCAGTTGATATCGACATATGTGTACATACGACTGTAGAGTATAGGCTGCAGGTCATCGAACCCGCGGATTTCTCAGATCTCTAGTAATCAGACACAGGTCCCGTTCTCAGAGCCACCGACAGCCGATCAGTAAGGACCTTACAAATTCGCGAATTCAATAGCCTGCAGGCTAGACTCTGCAATCTTGTATACAAATATGCCGATGTCAACTGCGCATTGGTTATCTGCTGTAACATTGGAAGGCGACTATTGGGCCAGCGTTCTCCAGGAGGAGTCAAACATCGTCTGGACCAATAGTTAGATTGTATTGTATTATAAAGGGCTTTTTAAATTCCCCCGGTTTTATGCTCGAGAGCTTAGCAGGGGAAGGCTTACAGACTAACTTATAACCTAGCTTAAATTAACACCCATGCCTTAACCGGGATTCGAACCCGGAGCCTCCCGCTCCCCAGATCGGTGGCGCACCGACCGACTGCGCAACGGGAGTTCGGCACCAATGGTTAAAGTTATATAAACACACGTATTCTTAATTCTAGCTTGTCCCGAAATGAATCCGCGAATTCTTCAGGTGTCTGCCAATCAGGGAACGGGTGAGCCGACATCAAAGTAACAGCCACGCCTTTCCGTCTTTGTGCACTTATCTATTCTGCGCCTTACACATTTTCGCACGCTTTTCTGTCTTAGTTTTCTCGTGGGTCTGCTGTTGTCTCAAGAGTCATCCAGGGCTAGTCTAACTCGTTCAGTTCACATCTCCGGGACAGAGGACACGTCGCACGTTTTTATGGGTTGTAGTTTTTTTTAAATACAAATAATACAATTAGTAAAGCTCCTGTCACACTGTCAAATATTTCCCTCAAGCTGCTTCCGATAAGTTTGGTCAAATAAATTTGGACATTTATGACGTCATCGAAACTTCATTAACGCCGTCATATTTGTCTGAAAAAGGTGCGTGGCTTCAGTTTCCATAAAAAATTTTAAGATTAGACCGGTTCTAAAATGTATTTGATGTTTGGAGGGCTCAGCCAATCAGAATCATGCACGACAAAAATAATAAACTTTAACATAACGAACAATGAAGATAATCATTTATGTAGAAGCTGTCTGGGCATGAATGCTATCGTAACTGACTATTACACATAATGTTACGAACTAAGAGGTATTAAATTTCATTCTGCAGGAAACAACTCTGAAAAATAAAATTTGAATTTAGTAAAGAAGCGAAAATCAATTACAATATTCCTTGCATTTCTTCCTGTAATGGACTACATGGAAAAAACCAAAGCAATATCTCAGTATGAAAACAATTTTGAAACGATAATTCAAATTAGATTATCCCAATAAAAAAACTTGACAGTGTGACACGTTTTCAAACATATTCAAGATTATTTAATAACATTTGTCGGAAGGGAAATTTTGATGGTCGTATTTTGTCTTCAAACTTTACTGTCGAATTTAGTTGGAGGCGAAAATTTGACAGTGTGACAGGGACTTAAGCAGTTTTGCTGTATCCTCGATAACGGATTACAATAACTAGATCGCTTTCGTCTGATGGACGGAGTTAGGTGCTATAAAGCAGCTACTGGGGGAGTTCTAATGATTCGGGTATCAATATTTAAATCCAGAGCTGAACTCTTGGCCCACAACTGTCAACTTGATTCTATGTCGAGTCGGTACAGGCCCGCGGCGCTGGAAAGGTTGACGTAGTCAGACTTCCCCGCCTGGGCGACGACGTCTCCGCAGCCGGTTGTCGCCGGCGACGGACAGCAATGGCGACCCCTGGCCTAGCTTCCCCGGCGCGTATTGCCGTCGGGCCGCGCCCCGATGGGTGGAAACATGCTCCGTTACAGCCCATGGCTACGCTGCGAGGTAGCGCATCACCAAGCAGGTTCCACACGACACAAGACGAGTGCCAAACTTGCGCGAGACGCCGACCTTGCACGAGAATTTCTTGCACAAGGTTGTGTGCAAGGTACATCTTGCACGAAATGAGGGGATAGAGCCGGACCCATTTTTTTTTTCGCGCAAGGCGATGCAAGTTGCGATCCTATAGGTCCTTGTTAGCTGGTCATGTGACCTATTGTAACATCAATCATAGAGTAAAAGGAAATCGTAATCTGAGGTGAGCGAAGAGGAATACAAGGAAATAAATCATTGCTGGAAAATAACTTTAAAGCCTGAATTGGAGTTCAGACAGTATGCTGAGAATAAGATAAAAACTATTACTGTATATTTTGGAGGGATATCTTTGAAACAAATACCTTGTAGAAGTAAGCAACTTCATATTTTGTATTATAATACCTTGGCTGTTTGGTACTCACCAGGGGTATCAACTAATTTTGATGCGAGACAGTATTCATCTTTTTTATCTGCTTGTGAAATCGGTTCGTACTAAATTTAGTTGCCATTCTCGTACGAAAAATTCTGTACGAAATCTTGCACGATTTGCATCTTTCATCGTGTGAAGCCTGCTTTAGGATTAGCTACATATGTCCCCGAGGACTAACATTAGTAGTAAGCCATTTAGGTTAGGTTATTCAATTAGATTAGGTTAATTTTCCCTTCTCTCCACAGGCTCTTGACGTCTTCTTCTGGTCATGTAAAAAAAAAATTAGTGTTGACTCTGTTGACACTTACTGGCAGCTCGCTCTCTTTTTTTTTTTTTTTATAAATTTTGCATGTTATACTCGGCAAGGCCCAATAGCGCCGCTTCCCTCACCAGAGTGATGTGCTTGCATATCACTCTGGTTAAAAGCCAGCGCCACATTGTGCCTTACCAAGAACAGTGCACTCTTCTGAACTAGTTTTTTTTAAATCTCTACTAATGTATAGGGACCTGCAAAATTCGCTTTATTATTTAGGGACACGTTAAACTTGAACCATGCTTATCTTTGCCATACTCTTGTCATTGGACCATATTTCATGTGACACGCCGTGGGTAACTCTGCGCCAATAAATGAACACTTCACAATTGCGTGCCCCAATCACGCGGAGTTCAGTCGAAAAGGGAGTGACTCCACATATATGCAGCAGCCAATGTATAAACGACGCTGTCTCCTTTACATACAGTACTGTGACGTTTAGCCTGATGCAAAAAAATAACGCGAATTTTGCAGGTCCCTACTAATGAATGATATCCAACCTTCTTTCCCCCGTAACATTTATTTTTAATGCATGCAACAATTTTTAATTCTTTCCTGTCGGCTGGGTTCTTACGTCGTCTATGACGGATTTTCCTAGTCTCTTCTTAGTTGTAGTTTTAGCTATAGGTACACTTAGGGAGGTAGTCATGGCCCCAATCGCCGGCCATGACTGCCCAATCCCTCTCTGCCGCGATGCATGTCCCCTTGCATGAGTTCCCTTCCTTGTACACGTAAGGGGTTCGCCATGAGACGTAATCAGCTCCCACCCTATCTTCGGGATACACTTAACACTTAGCAATAGGTAGGGACCTGCAAAATTCGCGTTATTTTTTTTTTTTGCGTGAAGCTAAAATTCACAGTGCTCTGTATACTCGAGCCGGTGTCGTTTCACCATTGGCTGCTGCATTAACGTTAAGTCACTTCTTTTATGAGTGAACTGCGCGTGATTGGGACACACGGTTGTGGAGCGTTCATTTATTGGTGCAGTGTTTCCAAGGGCGTGTCAAATAAAGACTGGTCGAATTACAAACGTATTGCAAAGGAAGAGTGTTTTAATTTTCAATTTTAACATGTCCTGAAATAATAACGCGAATTTTGCAGGTCTCTAGTACTAGGGGTAGTTAGAAAAAAAATAGATACCCTCCTTCCGCCTCACCTCCTACACGCGGCCGCCCGGACAGTGTTCATAACGACGCGAAGGATAATTATAGTCCGCGCTGTACACAATAACTAGTGACATGCAAAATTCGCGTTATTTTCTGACAACACGTTAAAATTCACCCTCTTATACATGTTCGAGCCGGTGCCATTTCTTTCAAAGCTTCTGCAGCGGTGATGACACACTTTCCCTTTCGACTTGATTGGAAGTGATTGGGCCAGCTTCTCGTTCGTGATTTCCTATTGGTCCAAAGCCGTCCTGGGCGTGTCCCAACAAACTGTAGTCCAATGACAAAGGCAATACGAAACAAGTGTTTTGAAGACTCGTCTGTCTTCAGATAATAACGCGAATTTTGCATGTCTCTCCAACAGAACAGAACATATTAAAATGGCACCAGTACCGAGCCGAAGACCTTAACTGGTCTCAGTTACTTTAATTTAAATTAAATTTATAAATCAGTCGAAACATAAAATTTGTCGCGATATAACATTTAAAAACAAATTAAATTTTAAAACAGAGGCTTAAAATTATTTTGTTAAAGTTTAAAAGAAAAAGTTACCTTATAGTTTAAAAACGCCAAAAGTTTTGTGAGGTGTCCGTCGTGTCTTTGATGTTTGTGTCGGTGTCAGTGTAATGTTGTTTGTGTAGGTGTTGTATAGAGTAAGTGTCGTTTCTTCAGTTTATTTGTTCCTGTGTATATCTGGATTATTGATGTCTATGTGGGTATAGTTCGACATCAGTATACTGAATATTATTCTTTGTATTGATACATGATGTGTTATTTGTAAGGGCTCAAGAGGAACATTTAGTAATTTTGTTTCTAAAATTATACTAGTAGTAATTATTATTCACACTCTATCAACTGTCCAGATTGGTAGATTTTCTTTGATTAGTGATTACATTTCAGTGAGGGAAATATTTCTAGAAACCACTGCCAGGCGAACATTAGTGCAGGAATAGATAGGTTAACTATTTTGAAGGATTACTGCTGTGGACTTGGAAATTTGGAGGGTCCCGGATCTGGGAAGGCAGCGATTCACGTGGGTGCTTGTCTAATTATTAACTTTTTAAGGACGACATATATTTACTGACATTTAGGGCAAGATAGAAACGAATCCATTACACCCACCACTAAACAAACGCCAATCCTTTTGGTCTGTATATACCCGATTGTCATTGCTTTATTGGTGCAGAATACACCGAACACTACACTTTACTGTACAGATTTTATTATTGGCCCGCCATAAAACAATGGTGGGCCGAGTTCACCGACTACCAATCATCTTTGCTTTAGTTACATAACAGAATTTGCAAGCCACTGTGGTAACTTTAGCAAATGTTCACTAATTAATATTTTTTTCAGGGAGATTACTCTTTAATGGGTTTTAGTGATGTTACAACAAGCTGATAAACGTGCGTTCTTGTCTTCAAAAACCGGAAAACGTTTCTATATTAATACACCCCCGAGTTACACTCGGAGTTAGTACTTAAAGAGTTATTTTAAAAATGTATTTTGTTATATAAATTTTGGGCCAAAATGCTGAAGTGTTACTAGTTCTATTACGGCTAAATGAGATATCTCCTCCGTTTATCTGATAAAGAGAAAGGTGAGACATATCGTTTCCCCTGGACCCTGTCATGACTTTGTGGGAGACCACCGCCATTTTACATCACTGGGACGCTACTCCCTCAGCGCGGGGGTAGATCGGCCCCTTTTGAGGAACCTTGGCCACCCAGTTGGTTCTCAATTACATTGCGGAGGCGAGGAGAAGCTAACCCCCCCCCCCCCCCGCCACCGCGACCATCAAACATATTTTAAGCTGCAAGGCAACATTCTTGTACAGGATTCCCAGGGTAGCGCCTGGGAGCTGTTTCCATAACTGATTTTTACTCTCTTTTTCCCTGCCTGTACGGGATAAAAGAGAGTGGTGAAGTTAATTGATTTTAACAGCGCGGAATTTTAAAGTTCAGGACTTGTGAAGTACTGTCACGAGCTCCCTGTGAGAGAGCTAGTGACAGTTTGGTATAAAAAGCGGAGGTTAATATCCAAATGAAGTTAAATTTTCGATAAAAGTAGCTTTCCCATGACTGGAGTGGCAAGGGTTTATATAATTAAATTAATTATATGTATATTGAAGTGGTGAATTTAAGTTTCGCGAAAATTTAAATCAGTGTAGTTTTTTCAGTTTCAGTAATTACTTCATATCTTATATGTTAAATACAATTAAATAATCTGATTGGTGTGTGAATGCATGTCTGAATGTACCGTGACGAGCGGCTAAAAGTTAAGTAAAACATGTTAACTCGGGGAAGTCCGAGAGCGATATGGCTGGCGCGATGCTAGCACCAACTAGTTTTGTTAAACGTGGTCGATTTTTGTCCCGGACCGATCGGAAAATTCCGGCCAGTTTTGGGGCTTTATTTCTATGAAATCGGGCGGTATAATTGCGCTGAGGGCGTGAATTTATATTTTTAAAGTTGTTTTGAACTATATTCCGTATTGATAATTATTTAGACTTGTAAAATTCGAAAGCAGAGCCATGAAAACACGTCTCGTGAGTGAAGTTAAAGAGTAATATAGGCCAGAGGGCTCTGATTGGCCGAGAGAACTTGGTGGGGCGGAGCTTATGAAGTTGCTCGAGAGATGGCAGCATGGTCGCTAATTTACCGTCTACAGCTTTTATTTGACACGGAAGAATTTAAATAAATTAAAAGCGGTTGTAATTAATGTTCAGTTGTGTACGACTAGAAAATATACGCGATTATTTCGCTCGTCATAGTGATTAATGTTAATGTAAAGTGTTTCGGAGTCGCTCCAGTACAGAGTAGGGGAAATTGGCATATGCGGGTCTAGTTGACGGGCTAGGGGGCCGCAAATGACGCCATGGCCTCGAGAAGTAGCCAGGTTCTCTCATGTTTTTCTGTGATGTTGCGGAGTTTTAGTATGTAGGGGTGGAAATGAGCCATGAGCGAGGCGAAGTCGCATGCTCGAAGGAATTCCATGAGTTCATGGAAATCCTGCATTACGCTTCGCATCTCTCCTGGCGAATTTCGCTGGCGAGGGCGGGACTGAGGTTGTGTATTTGGCATTGCAGGGGTGTCAAGAGTGGGAGCTGGTTTGCGAATAGACGCAGAGAGTGCCTGCGAATACGTTTTGCCGGGCTGTAATGTCCTGACTGTAAACCTGGACGGGGCAGGAGGTTGTTTTGCAGTTTTTGTCGCGATTTTCGTAGCAGCAGCAGTAGTTCTTTTCTGCACCAAGTCCAGGAACTTGGGGCAGGCTTTTGAGAGAGCTGTGTGTTCGCCTGCGCAGTTACTGCATGTCCCGCCCCCTCCCCCTCCCAAGCTCCAAACCCACAAGACAACCGGCCCACCAACAGACTAGCTGGCTCCCAGTCGGACTGCAAAGGCCACCACCGGCCTGCGAGGCATCGCCAGCGAGCGAAGGGCAGGCCCTTTGTCCCCTACCTATTATTACGTTAATCAATTTTGTGTATAAAACTCCACCCCTTCCCTGAAGGGGAAGGGAGTGGAGTTTAACTCCAAGCACCCAGCCCACGGGGAACCACGCGGTGGTTGCCGCCCGGCGACCCAGTTCCCCCCTTTTTTTTCTCTGTTGTTCATTTTTTCTTTTTTCACAACAAACAAGATAATACAAAACAAATGACTATCCATATAAAACCTATACAATTTTGTTGATTACCAATTCATCTAATTGCATGCAGAATAACTTCAACTAATATATCTAACAATAAGGAATCATTGGCCAGTTGATTGAGTGTCTTCCTTCCGAATAACCTGGTTTACGAAGGTCCTGCAGCGTACGGCAAAATCAATCCGCGAAATTTCATGCTTCTAAATCTCGCTACGCGCGGGTGCTTCGCCTCCGCTCACTTCCCTCCCCTGCGGACCCAGCTGACCCCCCACCAACCATCCCGAAGATGACGTCAACGTTACCTGGAATAGGAGATGAGGAGTCACCTCGCCGGCCTCGGTAACGCCTCCGGGGCTGACGTCACTCCTGCCCGCGGCTCCAAGAAAATAGTTTTTATGAGTCAAACAAAGTTTTTTTTGGGGTGCAACCAAATTAATTTTTTTTTTTTTTTATAATCCATTCACGGTTACTTCACGCTTTTCTGGAGCCCTGCTGAAGTTCTACTTCCAGGATATTCCTCCGTCTCGCGCGAACTACGCTTGAGTAAGTGTGGAAAATTATACTAGAGGACAACGCACCGAATTAGTACGCTCCTAGTAGTAATTATGTTTTGGATGAGAAAAATATTTCTTACTAAGCGCTGCCAACACACATGTTTTCTCACTGATTTTATTCATACTTATTATAGACGAAATATTTTAATTTATGAATAAAATACAGATAAAACTTTAACGAAAAATAAGATACTTTCACGTTGACAGAGGTACAAAATGCTTGTGGTACATGGCATACTCAGTAAATAAATAAACACGTCATACATGGGGAGATATTTCAAAGTTTTGATTCAAAAAGTGCGAAGAAACCGCAAACAGACTATATAGGGACAGTGAAATATTGTGTTGTTGGAACCATAATATACTGTTGTTAATATTTGGATGCCCCAAACAAAGATTTTGGTTGGTGCAACTAAAGATATGCTTGGTTCTACGTACATTAAACAGTTTCGGTTAGTAAAAAAAAAAAAAAGTGTAAATCATTCGAGTCGAGAGCAGCTGCGCCAGAGCGTTATGACTTAGAAACCTCGGCTAAACTGACTGCTGAAGAAGCGAAATGTTTTTATGTAAGTACATTCCAAATACCAGACAACATGAGCAAACAAATAGGTATTTCAAGTTTTACAGCTTTACATTTTAATTTCCTGTTGAACTTGATTCATTTAGATGTTTTAGTGAGCATCAATAAATCCACGCACAAACACTGTTATTACCCTAACTGTCACAAAAATGCAAACAAACTCTCGAGCTGAATTTTCGAACGAGGGCAATCAAATGAGTGGCCAAACAAATATACATTTGATTAAACCAAACAGTTTATCGACAGTCAAATTTCTTTTAGCCTAACGCAGAGGTTTTTTTTTTTTTTTTTTTTTAATTCAAACGTATATTTTTAGGCGAATAAAATTAATTTTTCTGTTTTTCAAATTATGTTTATGCTATGTTGTGAATAACGGACGTTTGGATGGTGTATGGATATTCTCATTGTATATTGCATTTTTGTGATTCATAAGTGCATTTTTAATTACTATAGGTTTTATAATAACCGCGAGAACATTAATTTTAATTGACAATAATATCAAAATTGCTCTCATCGTCATAATTAGTATGAGTTGAGAGTAGGGATAACCTGAATGTATTTTTAGTCGACTATGTGTCAAATAAATGCAATATAAATTCCCCAAAATGAAGAATGAATATTAAACTAATTTACAAGCGCTGACACATTAATCCGAGCAATTGCAAGATTTTATATTTAACAGCCTAGAAAATAATTCTTTCTGCCATCGTTATCAAACAATAAAATTTAGTGACAACTTTGGAAAATTTTTTTAAGCGTTATTGTAGTCGCGGGACGCGATCCCGCACCTTGCTGTCCGAGAGCTGTCCTGGTGCACTTTTCGTGAGGGGAGCTAGGGAGCATCGAGGATGCCAGAAGACATTCCTGCATGTCAGCCAACCATGCAGTATATAAAGCCTCTGGTGCATAACTACGGCCCTCCTTCCCCTTCCTAATTACTCCTATTTTTTATGCCTGGAAACTAACACTTTTTTTTAAATTGCTTTTAGAGAGATGACTGGCATCTGCGGGCGGGGGCGTAGCTCTGTCCCTCGCCTCCAGGGCCGTGCAACTGCGGTACGATCCTGGAATATATCCCAGCAGTGGCTCCACACTTTTCGTATTACCACTCATTAACCTCACAAAGTCTATCTTAGCGAACTAACAATAACCCTACTTTCTCCAGCCCTAATCAAATAAAAGGAATTATTATTATCCTCCGCGACACTCACATAGTTTTTCCTAGGCCCTCTCCGCTTTGCTGGGGTCTTCTACGCCCGTTACTAGACCCTTCTTCTTTCGGGGTGTGCCCATGGCAACAATTGCAGCCACGGCACCCCAGACAACCCTGCTCAGCCGCAATGCGTACGCCCAATTTTACTAATTAGCCCTGACCTAAGGCGCAAAGGGCTTGCCCTGAGACGCATCCCATTCTCCAACCGTCTTAGCTACTAGCATGCATGCCGGAGGGCTCACGGAACTGCGATGGAGCTCACGCTGACGTAGCGGGATTTGGGGGGCTCGCAAATAAAAAAAAAACGACGGCCCTACTTTTTGACCCACTCTGTCGGTACCACTTCGAGGGCACATCGACGCCGGAGGTCGGCGCGAGCAACTTGAGGGGAACACAGCAGAGCGAGCCGAGATACTGACGTCTTGGAGAGACGTGACCCTTATCAGCCAATTACACCACGACTACGCGACATCATAAGGCGGAGCAGCTCCGCTCCGGTGTCGTTATTTACCAGTGGTAAGGATATATTTGGTTCTGGGTGCAGGATAAATCCGGAAACAACCCCACGTTCAGCGAACCCTAGAGGGCCCCTGTTAAAGGGCCTTAATACTTGATAACGTAATTATAGCTTGGAAGAGTCGAGTATTTATTCAGTATTGTTTGTTAAGATATTTCATATCTATCACTATTCACTATCGTTAGTTAAGATATTTAAGATAATTTACTGTACGAGAAAGAGTAATAAAAGAATTAGTGGTTTTTGTAATTGTCTTGTGTCATTGTAGTATCTTGAGTTATAACCCCCGGGTAGAGTGACGTTAAGGGGATTAGCCTCAGTGACTTATCTTGTTCATATTCTTGTGTTTAATAGAACGACGTTACAGTAGTCAGTGCAGAGCAAACCTTACAGCGTGAATCGCTTTACCAAGAGCTTAGTTGTTGATTTGGCGTTGGTTCGATGGAGAGGGCCGGGGAGGGAGGGAGGGTGATAAACACAGACCCACACACAGGACACCGATCTCCTAATTTGTGTTCTAAAATAAAATGGGTTGAATGTAGTAACCGTTGTGTGGGTTGATATAAAAACAACTCTTGCCTGCCCCAGTATCCGAACTCGGAACCACACTCCACGCGTTGCATAATGGAGAAACGGTTGCCTCCCAGACTGGCAGCCGCGTTCTCACTTGGGACGAGGTTTAGCGAAAATGCTTCCGATTCGTTCATTGATTTAATGCCCTCCGCGCGGCGTGTTGTTCCAAAGGAAGTAGACGCTATCCAGGGATAGCAGATCTCCCCCCTCGGCGCTCCACATCCACTCTGGTTGGATCTGGCGCGACGAAGCTGACAAATGGAAGACGTTAAAAGGGTTTCCGTGTCGCCGCATTTGTTCGTACACGCGACGAGCGTTGCGCCGAAGTAGAGGGAGCGCAGAGATTTGGGCGCACGGATCACAAGGTTTTTACATGCGTACCCGACATCCGGCGGAGTGTTGCCCGGGAGACGGATGGCGCGCCGGGCTGCCGTTCGCGTGTTCGGGAGGAGACGCGAGTCTGCTAATAGCCGTCGAGGCAGCTGCGCGAGATTTACTGCCAGCCTCCCCCCCCCCACCCCCCTCATTTCCATTTGAAAAAGTTCCTGCTACCTTCACGCAAACAAGCTTATTTTTCTTACACATTTTACTGCATTCGTTTGCACAAAGAATTATACGAGTCACGGCACACTTGACGTAAAACACTTTTTGTGCTTTCTCAGCGTGATCGACCCTATTTATCAGCTTTAAAGTTGTTTAATTAAATACATCCACTTATCTTTAACGTAGTAATTTTGTAAATAAAGTTACGTCACTTTAAATAACGCGAATTTTAAAAAATATGTCTGAATTCATATATACAGTAAAAAAGTGAAACACCGTTTTTCTTTTTAATACCTATTTGTTTTTCACTTACTTTCTCTACAAATAGAATAAAAATGGGAGAGTTTGGAATAAGGGCGTGGGACGTCGGAGCGCCGGAGCTGTTCATGCTCTGGCATTCCAGTAGCTCGGCTGCCATATTGTCCACCATGTTGTAGATAGATGACCTTGACATTTGACCTTGACTCAGTGACCTTTGATCTTGAAAACCCCTAACAACCTCCAAAAATCCCACAACATCCCAAAAATTTATAATAATGCAACAATTTCCCAAGATTTCATCAAATATTTATTTTGAAAATCATTATTTTTTAATTATCAACAAATATAAATTTCTAATATTTGGGCTAGAGGGGACCCGGGAAAGGAGTCGAGGCGCCAACGGGTAGTCATGTTATTATCACGTCACACAACCGCCATGTTGGATGTCGGTGACCTTGACATTTGAGCTTGACCTGTTGACCTTGAATGACCTTTACCTCAAAAATCCCCAAAAATTCAAAAAACAATTTAAAAACTTTTAAAATGCTGTAAAATATTTATAGCAGATTATTAAAAAAATTTATTTAAATTTATGAAATTTTAATTTTGAATGTTTGGGCTTACAGGAGATGTGAGACAATGGCCGACCAGACAATGGCCGACCAGCCCCATCTTATGATTTTACCTAACCACTATATTGGAACCAGGTGATATTGAACTTTACCTTTGACTTTGAGCCCCTATCCATGACACCGAACCCAAAAAAAAATCACAAAATTGTCCAAAAAATCTGAAATGAATTTAAAAACTACCAAAAATGTATTTAAAAACTAAAAAAAAAGTTATTAATAATTATATTTAAAAAAAACTTCAATTTTCGTATTTCCCCTCAGCACCAGGTCTAGCAGACGACTGACTTCCCCTCATGTTGTATTAAAATTCCCCCTTCCTACCCCCCCACCATTACTTATGCTGTCAAATGCACTCCATCCACCATATTGTTTTTTCGTTTGTCATTTGTTATACATTTTCATCACCTACGTGGCGCTAGTGTATAAATGAGCGATTAACCCTCCCCCTCCACAGGCAGTGCTAATATCTCGAATTAACCCCCAGACGAGCTGTCGTTCTCTCTCACCTATGCTCGGCAGACCATCTTGGAATCCTTGGAATCCTCTTTTGCTTAGTCACCTTTCCCTCATGTTCAGTCTTTCCATGCCAACCATCTGAGATTTTATCCTTGCTTTGTAATCCATGTCAGCCATATTAGATTTAATTATTACCACTCTAACATCACCACCTTGTTTCCCAATTACTCATGCTCTATCATTATATGCCAGCCATCTGGGATTTCATTTATCTAAGCCACCAGGTGACAGCCACCATTGTTCATGTTTTTATCATATAGGTATTGCTGTAAGCGCCCTCCATATTAGATTATATTCTCAATGTCAAGGTGGCGTTAATTACTCGATTATGTTGCCTGTTAACGGCCTGTACTGAATGATAACGAGGTACATACCCACAAAGGAGGAAAATTTACATTTTTTTAAAATACATATTTTCATATTTTTAAATTTTTTTTTTTTTTGTAAAAGCAGATATTTTTTATCATCAGTGAGTTAAAAGAAAAATAAACCATAGTTCTCCTCCTGTACATGTTCACATACATTTTATCTAAAACAGATTCTGGCAATGGATTGTTTATACCACTGAATTAATAAGTATTTCAAGCAAGATGAAGGGTCTGTATAAGAAAACAAATTCCCATTACTATCTATTCATACATTTGATTTATTCACTTATTATTTATATTATTTATTTCTACCAAATTATTTTGTACTTTCTGCCTGTATGCATTTCTCAGGTGTTTGCAGATCGTGGATAGTAGTCTACAGGCTCATCTAATGTAACCCCGATCCTCCAGTTCACCAACGATTGAAACTATCTCAACAATGCGTGAGAGATCCCCTCTTTTTTTGCAGGTCAATCAAATGCCTGAGTCTATCAACAAGTTAATTCGGGTCTTCGGAAAATATGTAACGAGCATTCTTGTTGCCTTCTGCCTTCTTCACGCCACTTGTCGGAGGAAATTCTTTGGTGAAATGTGTGGAAACGTCGACATAATCATAATCCCTCTCATCAGATACTTCATCAACACTGTCCTTATAGTCATTATCAACAATGCTGTCTTCATGATCGTCTTTGCCTACTCTGTATTTCTCAATATAAAGTTTACTGTTCTTTGTAGGAGTCGCATGGTCATCATCAGTATTTAGAGCCGACCACCATTTATTTTGAAGCTATTCGACTTCATGCGAAAGTCTTGTATGTATATGTTCTACACATTTCGACTCTACCGAGCCTCGTAAGTCTCTTATTCAGTTATTAGCATTAGGTGTCTCGTCATAATCGTCTGTGGAAACAATACCTATCGATGTAGCAGGAGGTGTTAGCGACAACACTTGCTGGCTCCCAATAGACGAACCCTTGCAGATCTTGAGGTGTTCCTTCATTGTATCGCCTTGCATAAACTGTATGTTGTCATTGTCGTAATGCTTCATCATGCGAGTCCCTCCGTCGTCTGAGAACATTTTATGTACTGTATTAATAGGATGTAAAGAAGTCATCACATGATGTTTCTCAGTAGGCGAACTAACACTACATTTATCGAAGTTGGTGTGTTTATTTAAGTTATCACGTCGAGTGAACTGTCTGTAACATTTGTAGCAGCTAAGATAAACATGAGATGGGTTCTTCAAACATTCACTCTCCTCACGACGCCGCGCATTGCAACTCTTACCGAAGTACTTGGCACAGTAACAGCATTGTTATCTATGCAATTTATGGGCAGTCATTGAATGTATTGCAACACTTGTCCTTCCTCCTGTTTCCTAAATGTATTCAAAATACTATCTTTCCTGCTTGGTCTGCTGACAAACACTTTGCCTTATAGGAGGGAAAGGGGTGCTACTGGGGGAAATAGCTTATCGGTAGATAAATGAACAAGAAGGTATATAAAAATTAATAGTTTTAGTAAGAGAATGCTAAATATAAAACACAATACATTTACTCTTACACAACAATGAATGGACAGATAGTTACGTACTTCAATACACAAGTCAAGTATTCGACAATATCAAATATCCGCAGTTAATTCCATTACCTTGCGGTTAATATTATTACAAAGGGGTAAGGGGACAATGGCTTGTTACGAGAATGGCTCCCTACCGCAAACGCGATTATGCTCACCCAGAGTCTGTAGAATCAGGTTGGCCTCAGAGCTCCTCCGGGCCTCGGTTTCCTGTTGCCGTCTTCTTCAGCCTCAATATTTCGCTCACTAGTGCGCTGCGTCGAAGCACAGTGCTGACTTTGGGAGGGGGGGCACCGCCATAGAGGGGCGCTTTTATAGCTGGCCCATCTGGGGCGGTGTAGCGATGCCAGGTTGTCGCTACACTACCACCCTCCCCCCGTTTAAATAACAGCCGTTGCAGCTGTTGAAGGGAGCATAGATGTAGAAGATAGCATAGGGCGTGGGTGAGAAAGACACAAGTATCTTGGTGGACATCAGTGGTGGGGGGGAGGCTGAGGAGCTCAAGTTAGTGGAGAACGTCGTGCAGGGTGGCATACTCGGAGGACTTAAGCGTGGTATCGAGGGAGCAATTTCAAGTAGGAGACACCGTAAAAAAACAAAATTAAAAATGCAGTGATACACAGGTTTCAGTTGAAAAATATATGGAAGTTAAGTGTAAGTTATTTTAAGGGGTGAAAGTCAAGGTGGGGTAGTTTAAATTTCATGACAGAAATACAAGGTAAGTGGCTAGTCATGTTAAAAATTATAAACTTCTGAACATGTTGTAAGCGACAGGTGAGGGCAGGGGAAGGAATGTGTCCACGACCACATTTAATAATTATTTAGAAAGAAACTCCCCATAGCTAGGCAGTGGGCATGGGTAGATGGAAGGTTGTATTAAGCGCGCTTTTGGTGAACACTTGACAACATGCCAGAAAGATTACCCATAAAATATTACCCATAAAAGTGAGCAAGGTTTCAAAAGGCACGGCCATCTGGCTGAAAAGGTACAATTTAAAAATAAAGTACCATGTGTCATAAAATAGTCTTGTTTTACGAAACAATACAACAAGTGCAATGGTTGGAAGCACGGATGACGTGCACAACATAACGTAAGTTTGAGCAGTTGGCTGCGCCCAGCAGACGCACGCTCAACTGTTGACAACACAGTGATGTGAGCCGCGCGAGGCGTGCTTGTGTACAGTGATTATTGTCTATGTAAAACATTCGGGAATATTGGGATAAGTAATTCTACCCAGGCCAGATAAGTATTCACAGACACTTCAGTATACGTTACACAGATTTGAAAATAAATCGTTCAACTTAGATACACACTCTGTGGTGTTAGTAACTTAGAGCTACGGTTGGTCGATAGAACTTTGTTTTATATAAAAATAGATTTCTTATAAGATAATAAACACTTTGAGTTGCAAAATAAAACACGTGAAAACACAGAAAATATTAAAATTGTTAGGCACAGATGCCATAGTGAGAAAGTTTGTATTTGGTAGTTGGTAGCCCTGCGCATGACGCTAAATTATTTTTTTTCTCTCATTATCTATTGTATTTGCACGCAGGAGGATAAATTTTGCTTAGGCACACGGAATATTGTGAAAGCACTATTTTTATGTGGCACTGTCTTTTAGGAATGTTCGTAGCACTGCAATGTACATAAGTGTCTTTCACGTGTACGTGATTGCGTTGAGAGAGATATGTAGGGCACTCTATCAAAAAGGTTAAATTGAATTAATATTTGCACTTTGGCGAGGAATACAATATTATGCCCTAAGGCGATATTAACAATAAAACAAAGATATATAACTTATTATGAAAAAGGATTTAAAAATACATTTTATGTTAAGAATATCATACATAACCTATACTCTATAGCATAGTTACAAACATCTTACTTGCTAGTGGTAGTTTTCATAAATAATTTTATTGAACATTGTACATACAAAAGAACATAGGAAAATCTGCAGATATGGGAAGTTGAGAATAAAAGGTAGGAATACTCTAAAAATAGCTTACAGACTAGAAATAAAATGCAAATGCTAGTGACAGTACTTGTGGAGTTCTGGATATGAATAAGGTAAGTTCACTATACACAAAATATATCTGCACACAAGGCAGGATGTCATCGAGAAGTTCTCACTTGTAACACCAATATATGATAATATTAATTGCAAGTGCAATGCACTTGAATAGTTGTTCTTCAACTGAGAGTGCAATGATTCATGTAATGAATTAAAAAAACACACACACACACACACACACACACACATATATATATATATATATATATAACCTTAGGCCTAAGTGTCATGTACTGTAAATAACAAGATTGTAATTCTCCTTGATAGGGAGTAAAAGTAATTAATTCTAACTGTCCATTAGGAGCAGACACACATGCCATCAAAATAAATATATTCTCAATTTAAAAGTACTATAATACAGAGTTGCTACTACTCTCAATGGCAGGAATAGAATGTCAAAGTTTCAACAGTAATAATACTGTGCATAATTGGTGAAGTATTTGTAAGCAAATTAATATAACAATTACGGTAACTGTGGGAGTGAACGGGACCGAATGCGCGCAGTGGTACTTGCATGAGTTGAACAAGGGAGTGACGTCAGTCAACAAAATTGCAGAGGTGATACACTTGGCATTGTCGCCGATGAGGGATTCAGGCGGGATGAATACAACATCCTGGGAGGGGTGGGTGGAGGGTGAAATCGCCTTAACAGTGTCTGTTGTGAGGTCGATTGCGATGAGAGGGAGATGATGGTTGAAGCGTGCAGGAATGATTGTGGAAATGATACGGGACAGACTTGACGTGATAAATATGCCATTGAGAATGAACACTGATTAGCGGCACTTGCAATTTATTTACTAACTGCTGCTCTGAAAAGGAACACTCAGCGAATACAAGAGAATAATACTTATATAGTTTCTGGGTGGTGATACTGGGCGTAAGATTGATTTTGCGAAGCTGTTCCTGCAATGCTGTGAGGTCGTGAGTGAGATGTGTTTTGTTTTCTGCTCCAAGAGACAGTTTATGTAATGTATGAATGTTTAAACGGAATGTTCGATGATTAGGTTGTTGATGAGTTGAAACATACTTGTTACGAGCAAATGAACTTGTGTTTCCAAGGAACGCAAATTATTAAATGCATTTTGTTGAGACTTGAAAACATTGGTGATTCCATTAATGACCTTGGAAAGGGAGTTAATTTTAGATTCAACTTTATGCGTAATATAATTTACAATGTTAAATGAAACATTTAAGGCTTTGTGTGTCTTGTGGATGTTGGTGGTAAGGTCCTGGATCTTCTGGTCAAGGCTTAAATCGTTCTGTAGGGGACCGTGGAGGTGCATATTTGTCAGGAAGTTGCAACACCAACCCCCGACATCCCCTATGACTTGACTGCCACGTGTAGAGCGGAAAGAGGTACTGACATCTGTGTGGAATCTTGGTGGGCTCCCGATTCGATTACCTGCGTCTAATTGTACAAGATTTTCCCATTCGTACATGTTGTCGTGTTGCGATCAGCACATGCGATGGGAAGGAATTGTTCCAGCGCCTCAGGCAGAGAGGGAAAATGGAGCTGGAGTTTGTATACCAGCGGCATACTGGTTTCATACAGCACGACAGGCACTGTCGTGACATAATAAAGGCCTGCGTGCGAGCGAAACGTCGGCTGCGTGGAGAGACCAGCTGTAGAAACAAAAGAACAGAAACACAGGTTGCTATGGCGATGTGGGCGGAGAGAGCGCCCCACCCCTGAATGTGGCACAATTCGTGCCGGCAGTTGCCCCGGTAACTCCAGGCGCCTGCGCAGAGCGGCTCCGCCCACGCATACATGACATACTCGATTCCACATCGTCAGTGGCTTGCATCGTCTTTACCCATACATGAATCCTTGCACTTTACTCCTGCCAACCGACTCCTGCCAACTAACTCCTGCAAACTGACGCCTGCCTACTGGCTCCTGCCGACAAGACTCCTGCAGACTGCCGCAGAATGACTCCTGCAGACTGACTCTTGTTGACTGACTGTTGCAGACTGACCCTGCAGACTGACTCTTGTCGACTGGCTCCTGCCGACTGACTCCTGCATACTGACTCCTGCAAACTATACCCTGCCAAGATGTTACTGATTTGCTTGTTTAATAACAACTAACCTATGAGGCGTGGATATATTCATTTTTATATACGCAGATAATTAATCGCATTCATTGAATGTCGTGTCAGGTATCAGCCATTTGTCACATGGCGCATGGCCGATTCTGATTTACAAGCTCTGTATTGCCCGACGAATTCTTGAGCCAACACTGATACCACTCACACACGAGCATGTCCATGATAGTTGATGTAGTACTACCCCATCGGGACTTGAACCGACGACACACTCGCTAACAGCTTCGATACCCAGAAACAAGAAGTTCCTTTGCGAAGCATTTCGCAAAACTATTCATGAACCATTCATCCACTGTACGAACTTACTCTCTAGAATGACCTTGCTAAGCACATTGTGAATTAGCCATATGTTTGGAGGAACGTTTCAGGTACTGCTATTTCTAGGAGCACGTCTTATTCCCCCAGAAGGCCCTCTGCCATACATTTTAAATGTAAAGAAAATGTGGAAGCTCTCTGAGGAAACCCACATGCAGGCAGGAAAAGGGTCATGGGCTAAAATATCTTGCAATAAAAAGTAGTGGTATAATATTTATACTTTGCAATGTTATTAATAAACGTAATTATTGATTTTATACAATATTTTTTTACAAGTTTCTAGGTTTGGCTTTTGTTGTTCGATGTAAATGCACACACGATTTTTCCAGACGTACATTAATTGCAATAGCTCTATCAGAGCAGGTGCCATATAAAATTAGCAGCTAGGCCAGTGTAAGTGTTGCTTAGATTTCACACATTATACTAGCACAATAAATTGCACAAATTAATTACTATAACTACAGGAAACATTTTGACGCATATGAGAGAAACAGTTCAAGGATATTCATTTGTTACTTAATATATTTGACAGTAAGTACACTAAAGAACACTAACAAAATATTTATGTTATGTTTGATACATAATTGTAGTATATCTAAGGTTGCTGACATAAAATCCTTTCTCAGCAAGATGCCTGTCATTACCCATTTTCTTTTTCAACTTTAGTAAAATCAGCAAAGTAAAGAATAAAAAAATGTTCTACCGTTTAATTATTTTTAATATGTCCATACATATGAGTAAGTAAGGCTTGATAGATATTTCAAATTAAATAATTCAAGAATAAGATTTCTACCACCTATTCCGAAATGAAGCCATCGTATTAAAAAATAATTATGATAACAAATACTGATGAAAATAAATGGCAGATTTGGTGACTAACACGAATCTTTAGGAGAATGTTCCACCATTTCAGGAGAATTACACAAACCACAGTAACCCAATTTACTTCAAGTATTTTTTCATTTTGGTTCAAGCAATAAAATTTATACAATGTTACAACTTATACCTTCGTTTGACCTGCTTTTCCTGAAATCAGGCCAAAGAAACAATCGCCCTTATTTCTCAAGTTAGCGATTAAACAACCAGTTATGACTAATTTCGGAGAACACATTTAAATTTGCAGAACATACACGTCTAATAAAATAAAATATAATTTATAGTAATTTAACACTTTTGGTGCCAAAAACCATAACAGAAACATCTTTGAATTAAATGGAGTTATCGCAGGTTGCATAGTGTGCCTGAAGTGCTGGGAAGGTCTCTTAAGAGGCCATGTCCCTCGCCACATTGAATTTCTTTAATTTCTTCCTGATTCAAATATAGGAGGATTTGTTGGAAAATGCGAAGATACAAGCTTAGGTAATTACTTTACCCATTATTACAGGCATTATATATATGTATATGTATATTATATATATATATATATATATATATATATATATATATATATATATATGTGTGTGTATATATATGTACTACTAAAGCATATTTGTGCAACAACCTTCCTAATACAAAATGTTATATATTAATTCATTTTCGCGTTTTATTGAGAACCAGAGAACACTTGTTAATAACAGGTACAAAAATGCGCACAAAAATATGAAAGGTAATGCTCCTATAATGAAACATTTTCACTAATGACCCTCACTCTTCGCTTATGGCACTAAAGATAGTAAATTCTGTATAAGGAGTGACGCACCCTCTTAATATAGAGTGTTCAGCAACGGCCACTGATTTTGCGCGAAAAGATTCAAGCGCAAGCCAGACCTCGCTATCCCATAACCTTACGTTTCCGACTACATCTATTTGCGTGAAGGTATTTTCTAACATGACTGGGCCATGTAGAATTAAGTGTCTCCTATACTGAACATCAGTGATTCAAGGGAAGACAACTACGGCGCGTAGAAGCTAAAGCAAGCAAATCACGAGAGTGGATCTTAGTCAAAGTGCTGTGGAATACAACTAATTGTGGAGCATATTTCTGAGGGCACACGTGTTCCTGTTTCTAGCAAATCACTCGAAAAATACGTGCGCCAAGGAAACGTGAATTAGTAGACTAAAACCATTTTAGATCAAGTAGTTTTCGTATCATGGCATGTCATAGATCCCAATTTTAATGTAGTTTGGATGCACAAATAAAATGATGGGAAACATTCCAGAGAATTTAATAAAGGTGACTGCGAAGTCAAGGCTTAATTTATGTTGAGGTGTGCATAGCAAAATTTAATAAAAATAAAAAAACCAAACATAAACTGCTATAAATTAACAATATCCCAAAATTTCAATTTTTATGCAATTTTCAACAATTGCTAAAATATTTGTAGTGCGATTTTAAAGTTTTTTTTAGAAGTAAACCATGGTATCTTATTATAATGAGAATTATCTAATTTTGACGAATAAGATTTTATTATTTGCACAGTCTTGAAAGACTAAAATTATGTTTTTGTCATAATTATATTGCCAAGATATACGTTTAGACAGCGTTTTTATGTAAGAGAAAAGTATGTGGTAGTAATTTATAGAAGTTGAAAAGTATTTCGCACAAATGTATAATAATGAATGAATAGTGAGCAGTTACATGTTACTTCATGGCCGCGCAACGAAATAGTCGCGCCCCGACCAGAGATTTTCTCACTTTGAGGTGTGCACATGCTCATTGGCAGCCCCAACAAGCTGGAGTGAGTCATCAATACTCTGCATCATAAGAGCACCAGTCATGCTGGCTCCTGCGTTACCACTTCACAGCGTCTCATTGGTCCATATCACGCCGAGCATGATCACCGTGTCAAATTTGATATGGTGATTAAAAGTCCTCTACACTCACCTACACTTTTTAAGGTTATCTAACCAAACTGACATAACCTAACTTAACTTAAACTAACCTAACCTAAACTAAACTAACCTAACCTAAACTTAACTAACCTAACCTAAACTAAACTAACCTAACCTAACCTAAACTAACCTAACCTAAACTAAACTAACCCAACCTAACCTAAACTAAACTAACCTAACCTAACCTAAACTAACCTAAACTAAACCAAACTAACCTAAAATAACCTAACCTAAACTAACCTAAACTAAACCAACCTAACCTAAACTAACGTAACCTAACACAGCCTAACCTAAGTTAACTTTCTAACGCCTATTGAAATATCAGTTCAGGTTCCAAAATGTCCTGGAGAAATAGGATGTACGGGATAAATGGGCGTGATAGAAGACCTACTTGTGCGAAATTCTCTTACCCCACTATCGACATGCCTAAAGCGGCATTCACAGTAGAGCGTCGCGATGCGTCGCGTCGCGTCCGACGCTGACGGCCAGCGACGAGCGCTATTCACGTCTCCACAATATAGCCATGTTCTGAGGCCGGCTGCCGGAGACACAGATCGTACTGCCATCTGTTATCCTGCAAGGAAGCTTGAAATTAAATGCTAAAAGAGAATGAAGTACAGTGGGTTTGTTTACCATTTTTGTTAACAGTTTTTTTTTTGTATTGATATACACTTTTCTTTAATAAATGTATTATATTAAAATTCGAAATGATTGTTTTTAAATGTCACTAATATTGTTATAAATTTGCACTCCAATTAGTATTTCTGAAAACCGTTTGTAATGTATATTTCCATTGTTCTTTGCCTCAGCTTCTCGCCAGTTTATTTGTTATGAAGTACAGAAATGTTATTCTTCTTATTCCCCGACACTGGCGACGAGCGTCAAAACCAATGTTCGTCGCTCGTACGAAGTCCTCGACGCTCCACGTTAGCTTCACGGCTCTGATTGGCCGACGCTCGACGCGATGCGCCGTGTCGCGTCGCGTCGCTCTATTGTGAATAACGCTTTGTGACATATATTATTCGGCAAGGATGCATCACGCCTGACATGCTCACAGTACTTACAAGTCCCAACATTGGCTCTGGCCGCCAGCCTACGATCAGGCGAGCTAATTGTGTCCTAACCACAGAGACGTGTAAAACGTCACGCGATACGCAGAACATCCTTATATTTCTGTAACTAAAACAAAATTGAAATTTTGGTTGACGAAAATAACGACTGAAGTTTTCCTAGTGTCGCGTCGTTATTTCTTGACAAGCTAGACTTCACTGTCCTGTACATATTCGAGCAGAATCCGCGAATTCATTGGATATAGGCTGTTCGCGGTAAATTGAGCACTTTTTAAGGACGTGCAAAAATTTTCCTTCTGACTAATTTCTACCTTTCCGCAACTTTTTAATATAAACATTGCAATATTACTAATGAACATTGTGTATACATTTCACCACTCTCAAAAGTTAACGTCTGAGGTTGCAATAAAATATATTTATTAGGGGTCAATGCATTTCGAAAAGGCCTTAAAAAGTGCTCACTTTACCGTGAACTGCATGTAATATCCTTTATCTTGTATCATTTACCTGTGTGATCGGGCGATTGGTCACTCCTAACCCCGAATAGTTGTTATCGACTACAACAGTTCTTCGTGTCGTGCCAACACTAACTGTCTCTCAATGATAGCAGTCAGGTGTGTGTAAAAAAAAAAAAACGCATTGCAGTTAACACCTCTGTCTAATAATAATTCGAATTTTTGCAGGACATCATGAAAACTGGCCAAGCGATGGAAGCACGTTCATGCCAGAAAATACACCAGCGTGTTTGGTTCCAGTTTTGTATTCTGGGACAGGGAGATCCGTGTGTCACCGCTGTCCGAGCTAAACAGTAAACATACAAGGCCTTACAACCTCTATGTTGACGCCACTGGTGGAAGGCAATAGAATCATTACGCGACATTAGGTCGTATGCACAGAAGAATCTAGTCGCCACTACCGCTACAAACGAAGGGAAATCGTAACTAGATTCCCAGTTCCGTATGCAGAGGAATATCTAGTCGCCACTATCACTAGAAACGAAGGGTATTCGTCACTAACTTGCCAGTTTCGTATGCTCAGTCACATTAAGTGTTAGTCCGCCATGTTTTTTGAGTGGACATTTTCTGCAGAATGGCGGTAACAATACCCGTATTAGATTCGGATTTAAAGATTTCTATTTGTACGGGGCTGCATATTGTAGCGTCATATGGCGCTACAATCAGTGAGACAAATCCCTACCTCCTATTTATAATTTGCTCGTTATCCTTCCTTCCTTCCAGTTATTCACTTCACCTTAAGTGGAGGTAAGGGTGTTCGGGGGTTTATTCAGGGAGAGCTGAATAATATCGAGGATTATAATAATATATATCTAATTAATAACAACACTAATCTCATGAACAGCAATTACAACAACAATAACAGGGATAACAAGTTACTTCCACTCACACGTCGTTTCTTTAATACAAATAGCAAGTTACGTCTAGACTCAATCACAATATGTTACTCCAATTACCACGTGGCAGCTAATCCCTATCCCTGCCAGTAATATTAATTACAATAGGGGTTGGGGACGATGTCGCCATACAGGCTATGTCTAATATGTTCACCCAATAACTTCTGCTTGGTTGGCCTCGGTAACCCATCTGCCCGGGGATAATTGGATGCTCGCCTCTTCAGCCTCGATCACACACTGTTCACACATCGATGTCTTGCGGTTCTGCTAGGGGGATGGGGGGGGGGGGAGGAGTGCGGGCCTCCCAGCCACTTATATAGCTGGGCTATCTAGGGCCAGTTTATAAAACAACCCGCCCGGCTATAATCTATACTGCGCTCTACCTAAAGTGAGTAGCGCCGCCATATGACGCTGCACTACCCCCTCTCCACCCCGTCGTATAAGCAGCCGTCCTCGGCTGGAAGGGATGAAGTAAGGGTCTCCAGCGCGACCATGGTACCAGAGAAAGGCGAGTGTGTGAGAGGCACTTCATTGCAAAATATATCCATACGTAGCAGTGGTGGACGGGGAACTAAGGAGAACGTAGATAATGTATTCATGGAACTGGAACACTACATATACGATTATAATGCAATTTTTCTTATATTTTCGTTTCGCAAACACGTGTAATTCGTATACAACAGTAATAGTTACGTTGCTGAAACTAGATAGTGCTATATATAATAACTTTTATTCACAATTATAGATTTTTTATTGTTCTCGTATGTAAGTGCAAATTATTTAAATGTATACGCATTACTTCATAAAGTATAGAAAGTTTTACAGAATATTACGCAAGTATATTAAAATTTCTCCAACGTATATTTACAAAATCCTACTCACAATACGATTTTTAAATTTTGTCTATTAGTTTAAATAGCACTGTTGCTGCACTCAGCCCCAGCGGCCCCAATCTCTTATTTTCCCACGAAAGCTATGATGTCTTGGTCTCATGACGAAAGGGCGCCGCTGGAGCTGTGTGATCTATTAATAATCATTATTGCCTTCTCTCATAATTTCCTTAAAAAATCTCGTAATTCGTTCGTTAACGACATCTTATAAATGGGAATTTCCCCCCCCCCCACACACACACACACACGCACACAGTTATATATATCTTTTTTCTGCCCAGAAGATTTAATAACTTGAGATTCGCAGAAGACATTACACTCTTGGCCAATGATATTGAGGAACTCTAAACCTTGGTTTCTGATCTTGCCACTGAGTGTAAAGCTGTTGGCCTGAGCATAAATATTTCAAAAACAAAAGTTATGTTCAATAATTGGGTCTCAGAGGGGAATATAATCATAAATAATATATCTTTAGAAAACATCAGAGAGTACAATTATTTAGGCCAACTTGTAAATATGAAAAGAGATGCAAGACCAGAAATTTTCCGTCGCATCAACCTGGGATACCAAGCATTTGGAAAATGCTATATTGTTCTCAAATCAAACATACCCATAAATCTAAAGAAAACAGTTTACGACCAGTGCATTCTTCCAGTGATGACTTACGGCTGTGAGACCTGGACACTCAATGAATTCACAAGATGAAATCATAGAACAGCCCAAAGAGCTATGGAAAGGTCAACGCTGAGTTTTACTAGAAAAGACAAGAAAAAAGCAACAGACATCAGATCAGTTAGTAAAGTCAAGGACATCTTGGAGAAGACAGCCACCTTGAAATGACAATGGGTCGGCCATGTTGCTCGGACGCAAGATGAAAGATGGACAAAAACGGTGTTGGAATGGAGTCCAAGAAATCACCGGAGACCAAGAGGAATACCACAAGACCGCTGGGACAAAGACATACGCAGGGTTTCTGGAGTTAACTGGTAGAGAATAGCCCAAGACCGTTCTACCTGGAGAAGGATATTGAAATTCTACCTGAATTCCTAACCTCTAAGAGGCCACATCATTTAATGATTGAACTGGCTGATGATGATGATTAGTTGGCTGACAGTATTTACAATTCTACTTGCGTTTTCTGTTGATCCCGGCAAAAGGAATGACATTTTTAAAGAGTTTAACAATAATATGCGTATTTCGAGGAGCAGATCTCTCCATTTTATTTATTTCGAGGAGAAGCAGACGTCATAGTTTCCGCGACTTCCTATTGGCTGAGATCTACTGACGTTATTAAGTTCGGGCAAGATCGTGTATCTTCAGAGTAACCATCCATACTATACTTCATGAAGCTGCACTAGACTTAAACCAAAATGGACTGAGCATACGAAATCTAGTGACGCTTGGAATCTCCACTTCAGGAAGTGCTAGTCGTGCTTCATTTCTAGGCGAGTCTGTGCATACGGCTCATTGTTTTGGAATATGCTGTAATGCGGGAAACTAAGTGCTGAATACAGACTTTTCATTGCTTTCAATCTGTTGCGTTTGTAAACAAGTTAATTACGATGTTTAGAAAGTATACTTACCTACATTCTACATTATTAATAAGTTGGACACGGTGTATTAATTATTATTATTTGTATAGTAATCATGGTGTATAATGTTTACCTGATGGAGACGGTCTTGTAAATATATATTTATATGGGTGAATTTCGCTGTCTCTCTCTCTCTCTATATATATATATATGTACATACATGTATATATATATATATATATATATATATATATATATATATATATATATATATATATATGTACATACATACACACATCAACTACGTTATTTGACATCGTTTTTTTGAAAATGTGAAACAGATGTCTAAGATCACTGAAATAGGTTTTATTTAAAAACACAATACTGCAAAAATTACCTTTATGTAAGGTGCATTAAAACAATTCTGCCCTATTGTGAGACTACACAGCTGTCATTAAATACTGTTCATACCCCAGCACACACATGAACACACAAACTGGAATAATATTGTTGCTTAAATGTTGCTTTATATAAAGGAAGTCTATAAAGTTTATAGATAAACGTCTACTTTCACGTAGGGACATTATGGGCTCGAGATTCTCTCTCGAACATTTTCTTTTCATCATTTTCAGGCAATTTAATCATGTATACTTTAACCTATCAGTTACTTCCAATACATTGGAACACCGTGGTGTATTATTACAGTCAGAGACGACGAACGGTGCTCGAAATTAGGCGGTCAAGAGACAAATATAAAAATCAATACATGTATTTTAAATTAAAATGAACACTTACTAGTAAGTATCAAAACATCGCAGAAAATTTCTTACATACTTATTAAGGCTTACTCAAAACCTGCATTATACACATGCACTTCTTTATTTTAACGTCGTAACTGATATCACTTATAAAGAAATATCGGATCATACAAATCCTAGAAATATTGTACCGTTACACTTGGAATATATTTGGAAATAATACTTATATATGTCCTTAGTTACGGTATCAAAGTCGTAGTTTTAGTGCGGGCTTTATTATTTCTTCTGATAAATTGGCCCTTATAGCAGATTATTAAGGGGTCAGGGGACCCCCATGATCCAATGGTCCTGTCGCCCATGGTTAAAGTATTAATTAAAATAAAATGCGCCACATGTCAAAAACTGACCAAGCTGGCAGCCATATTGGCTATTTATGTTTGCCCACTAGTCGCGACCGGCTGGTTCAACGGATTTTCGCAAATGGGAATCGTGCCAGACAATGCCGTTGGTCGGCGGGTTTTCTCGGGGAACTCCCGTCTACTCCGCCCTTGCATCCCGGCGCCGCTCCATACTCAACTCGCTTCACCCTCACCGGCTCTGAAGACCTCGCTGTCGAGAGACACGCAAATATCTTCTCTCGCTCACTAGTCGTGACATCACTGGCTGTCCTATACGAAGGTATAAAGGTTGTTCGGAATAAAGTGAGCACTTTTGAAATCAACCTCAGAGAAAAGTCACTGCTCCTACCTGCACAGTATTTTAACGGGTGCACTGAGTGACACGTGCCTATAAGTTTAATAACGATGGAGGGAAAGTAGTTCCATATCTTAACGTCGAATAAAAAGTGTTAGGTAACCATTTCTGACGAATTAAATTATTTATTTCGCGTTAATTTTTATGCATTGGAGTTTTAAAATGAGTAGATTTGTAAACCATTTACTTTTATAATAATTTCAAAGTTTCTCTTGACCGACGCATAAATAAAGCGATGAAGCCCACGACAATGTTAATTTTACATAAGGCGGAGTACTGCACAACGTGCATATAAGTAGATATTAAGCAGGGCTTTCAAAAGTGCTCATTTTACCGTAAATAACCGATAAGTAGAGCTAGTGATTTTTCGCGAAAAAAAATATGAGAACACGGTAGACTTCAATACTATAAGCACCCAGCAGCAGTTTGTATATTGCCATTGGTTGCTTGTCTGCTTGAGAAGGCGTATTCATATTTGACCGGGCCACTCAGAATTCGGCAACATCGGCACGGCTGCTACGTGATTCCTCTGCACATAGTTAGCACGTACCAAAAAATAATTCAGCCAATCAAGATAGGTAAACGACCCTACAGTGTTTTAAAATGTAACTTCTCCTGAAATCTTTTCGCAAAATTTCACTACCCCTGCCTACAGGTGAATCCTTTAAAAGAGGTCCCGTGGGACATGTGTGTAAAGGCCATATTACACGGTACCATATTTCGTAAAAGATTGTGCAAGGTCTGCCATAGCTGCCGCTATACCGGGCTGTACGGCACCCGTCATGGCATTTTCCGCTTGGCGCTGCCAGATTTAATCACAGGCTTTGTAATTGGACACGTCCTATTTTCCGTGGCAGGTTCCATACAGGCTCTCGTACCTGGCCAATCACATTGCAGTTTCAGAGCGTAAGGAGCTCCCCGTGGCTAGTACTTGAAACGAGTCGATGAAGAAACCGTAAAAGAATCCTCCATCTTGATTTTACATCCTTAATGTTGAAACTCTTTCAAATAAATGTAAAATACGACGACTAATAATATTAGTTATGACAAGTTTCAATTACGGTTTAAAACCGTTCTAAATACTCAAAACATTATCTCCGTATGAAAAAATTAATTCAAACGCTTATGATATATATATATATTATATAAATTACCCTAACTGCGAGTAAACTGGTAGTACAGTGGTAAAGTAGCTGGGTCCTTAATAAGCGTATAACCTACGAGTATGAGTTCGAAACCCCGTCGGACGCAGATTAATTTTATCATTAAATTTTACATGCGACCAATATCCCGGTATATACAGAAAAAAACTATATATTGCATCACACTCATACTCTTAGTGAATTCACAATTTTTCCAAGAAAATGAATGAAACTATATTAGTAAGTTATCAACTTATGTAAAAGGCGAACAGTAATATAGCACTATTAAGATGTGCTAGCCAGTACTATTATAGGCCTACGCAAGTGACTAACTGGTAGCAGTTCTACGAATGGGGTTCATATTTACTACAAACCACACACTGTGCTCCCACCGAGGGTGCCAAATGCCAGTACGCTAACTGTTGCCGTGTAATATGAATCTTCCATGGCAGCTCATATAGCGGCTGGTACACCGGCTCGTACACCAGGCCTTATAGAAGCTTGTACAAGAACCAGGTACGGCAGCAGGTATCGTGTAATATCCGCTTAACGGAGCGATGGAATGAGGAAATACAGTCTTTCAAAGGACTCACTCTCTGTATAAGGCCTTGGGAAGTGTCAGTGGTAACGGGCTACAGCCCCGGGCACGGCCATATAAATCGCTAGGTCTCGCGTGCGTGGAACTGGAACAACTCCGAAATGCAATTCCGGAGACTCATTTGGCTGGAGCCGGGGGAGGAATGGGGAAGGGGGTGTCGGGAGGGGATGATCCCCGTGATCCGGCGGTCGAGTCGTCGCTACCCTGCGATCTGCAGACCCACGCGGGCGCTTCTGGAGATAATTGTGCGGTGCGCGCTCGCTTGGCGAGACTGTTAGTCCCGCAGCCCCTTCGCCCTCCTCTCCCTAATGAAGTTCCAGTAGTTAGCCCTCAGGGTTTGGTCGTCGCCAGGCCATTTAATCCACTCATCCCGCGGAGCCCGCTTCGTCGACCGTCGGACAGCGCGATGTCGGGCTTCGAGGCGAAGTCACATTCGCCCTTAATTAACGCTCCTCCTCTCTGGTAACGCCGTGAAATGTGTTACGTCGCTCGGAAGAGAGCGGCGTGGGATACCCGCGATGCGACTTCCCTGGCGCGGTAAGCATTTATGCTGATGACACTATACCCCCTCCCTCTGCCAGCCCCTCGCTAAATCTCACCCCCGGAACCCAGTAAACTCCGTCCCTTAACTTAAAGTGGCAGGGCCCAGCGGGAAAGCTTTGCCGTACAGGCGCGCGGAGTCCAATGAACAGTTGCGGTCGACGGCTGCCATCACATCTAACGCGACTATGTAGCTGCGCGTCCAAGGTCAAGAAGCGAGGGAGCGATACGGGCGACACCAACACGCTGGCCTAGCGCCTCATCGCTCCTACGCGCAAGGCGTGCAGTGATTCCGTCGGAAAACTGAACTGTGTAAAGTAGATCTGTGACATAGTGGTTTTATTACACGCGACGGAAGCCCACGGATTTAGCTGCGCTCATGTTTTTGCACTTTTCTCTTGCCGCTTAAGGAAACTGCATAGGCAAGCTTTAAAAAAATGCGATATTTTACCATTTTCACGAATTTTTTTCCCAAAGAATACACTTAGTATGACAAAAGTAAAAAAATTAACAGGCGCGTAGATAATTGTTTTTTATTCTTTCTGGCAAAACTTTGCATTTCCAAATCTTTTATTTACCGAGATACGCTCTTACGCGCACACAACGATTTCACAAAAAACGTATCAGTACATAGGACCCTTAAAGAGATTATGTACGAGAGCATTTTCTGTGAAATCGTCCTTCGCGCGCAAACGCGTATCTCGGAATGTAAAATTAATCGAAATACGACTTTTTGACAGAAAGGATAAAAAACTATTGTGTATGTCCCTATCGTTTTACTTTTGTCATACTTAGTGTACTCTCGGAGAAAACAATTCGTGAAAGTGGTCAAATGCAGCATTTTTAAAGCTTGCCTATTCATTTTCCTTAAGCGGCAAGAGAAAAGTACAACGATATCGTCCTTTCATCGCGTGTAATAAAACCTCGCTGTTACAGATCTAATTTGCACAGTACATCGTCACGACGGAAACACTGCACGTCCTGCGCGTAGGAGCGATGGGGCACTAGGCGTGCGTGTTAGTGTCGCCCGTATCGCTCCCTCGCTTCTTGACCTTGGACGCGCAGGTACGTAATACCCCTGTTTCTGTGATTTCCTCGTGCAGAAGGGAAGCTCGGTTCAGTCGTATTTTTACTTCACTGGCAGAACTCCAAAACAGAGTTTATTATCAGCTCACTGTCTTGGAGTGGAGTGGAGAAATTTGGGCGGCTCTTGACTTTCGAGGTCTTGAGCTCCGATGAGGGTGAAACGAGGTGTATAACTAATGGAGCAGCGCCGAAATACAAGGGCGGGGGAAACAGGAGATCCCTGAGGAAACCCCCTAACTAGCAGCATCGTCCAGCGAAAATCTGGGTGCGACCCCGCCGGGATTCGAACCCGATTCGTCTTGGTGGTAGGGGCGAGTTGTCTAACCACTACACCACCATGGCCCCTAACCTGCCCCGTGGTTTTGTCTCTGTGAATTTGTCTACTCTGTACTAATAAGGAATTCCTGTTACTGTGCCAGATAGTGCAAGTAGTTCGTTTAGATGCAATTCACCGAAGCAGAGAGACGAACGCAGGCAGTGAGTGCTGTACAACGTGGTGATGGAAACTTGCGTATTACTTGATCAACTGGGGTTAATGTGCCAGTCCGTCTCCTGCCCAACGGTTTATTATACTCAAGTTTCCCCAATAGCAAAATATAGTTGGCACACATGTGCTGATCTGATCATGAACAAGCAGGCCACATGCGGCATCCACAGGCATTCAAGAAGCGGGACGCACCCGCAGATGCATGTGGCACACACGATGAATGATGACTGTGGTATGTTGTGTTTACGCGTGGCCCACATACGGATATTTAACTGTCGGCTGATGTCTGGCACCAGAGTTCCCCGTAAGTCAACCGCAAGCGGGCCACTTCTTGATGAACTGTCGGCTGATGTCTGGCGAAACAAGAGTTGCCCATATGTCAACCACAAGCGGGCCACTTATTCTTGATGAACTGTCGGCTGATGTCTGGGCAAACAAGAGTTGCCCGTAAGTTAATCACAAGCGGTCCACTTCTGGCTTTCTGTTTCTGGCCTACCGTAAGTAAACCACATGTCGTTAGGCTACTGTTGGTAAGCCACATGTGGCCCAACTATTGGCCACTTGTGGCCCACATAGATGCAACTTGCCATGCATTTTCCAAACCAAAAAATAATTGTGTCCAACCCAAATAAAGTTGATGTATTTACCATTTCATATGTGTTATCTTCAGCTTTATTTCACGATTAGTAAAATTCTTCCGAGAAACGTGGAATCGAACTCACAAACCTTTACGCTACATTCAAGTATGCTATCAATTGCTCAACTATGTATTCATATACGACCTTTTCAGGTAAATGTGGATACTTACGTCACATACATAATGCATTATAAGTTTTGCTCTGTAGACAATATTAGTATCACGAGTCAATACTGGGGTTTATGTGTTTTGTTTAAAAGACTAGTATTTTAGTTCTGGACTACTTTAAGGTAGAATTTAAAATGCAAAATAATGATATTTTTTTGCGTGTTATGCTTTGCAGGTTTCTGGTCTAAAAACTATTGTTTACTATTACTAGCAATGTCACGTGATAATTTTACTTCATATATACCTTAAATAAAAGATCAATTGAATACGCATACGCTATTTGCTACTGCACAACAACATATAGTCGGCATGCCATAAAGGTAACATGAGCTTGCTGATCATGTTTCCTCTGTAATAAGGAACAGTTGGCATACCACAAAAGGCGGTATGTACTCTTTGGCAAACATCACTCACACATTCTCTACATACTCTAAGATGCCTGTAGGTGTTTCGCAGACATTTGCTTGTGCACCATATATGAAATTCCGTCAGTCATTTTGTGTTAAATGGCCCACAATTTCCCACATAATGATGCCCAACTATCAGAAATGAGCCGTTCTACCACGCGAGGGCTTTATGCGCAACATGTTCTTATAATCATACTCTTTGGCATACGTCAGCCACACGTTATTTACATACCCTAAGATGCCAGTGGGTTATTCACGGACACCAACAGAACTGGTGTTCTTGCAGTAGTGGATATAGGCGACTCACTTCTAATTTTTCTTAAATACCAGTAAATGTGTGCAGACCTCTGTCTGTTAACACCTCAAGTGCGGTAAAGATTAATTGATAATTGATAGAAGTTAGAAGTGAGTCGCCGGTATTCACTACTGATTGACCATCAGTTCGGTTGGTTTCTATTCTCCTAATCACCGCCGTGTTATTGGTTCGGACAACACCGGGGTCACCTACTGTTCAAGGTCCCTTACTTCCTAGTTCTATGCCAATATAATGCCAAGTTTAAAGTGTCCCTATCACACGTTCCCTCCTACTTAGAATAATATGATTTATTCTTATTCTTTTGAGTACTTTACACTTTGGGTGTTGCGGGCGTAATATTACTTTGCAGAGAGTTGTTGAGTTGAGTTGAGACATTCGATTGGCTCTTAACAACAAAATATTCAGAGCCAATGAGGATGAAATGAGGTGACGATGGGACAGCGCTGGAATGCAAGGGGACCGGAAACAGACCCCCGAGGAATCTCGCCGACCGGCGTCATCGTCCGACACGTTTCCCACTGGTGAAAATCCGGGTTTAAACCGGCCTATGATTGAACCCGTTTCCCCTTGGTGGAAGACGAGAAATCTAATAGCTGATGAAGAATTATTTCTTAACTCGTGTCTTCGAAGCATGCGGTATGTCGTGAAATTACGATATACTCCATACATCTCAGTTATGTTCAGGCTATGTAATGCTACGTAGGCAGCCATCTAAGTGTTAAATCATACAGAACAGAACATAACAAATTGAAATAGTGCAAGTACCCAGCTGAAGGCCATAACTGGTTTAGTTACTCAAATATGAAATTAATTTGGAAAATAGTAGAATCATTAAATTTGCCACGTTATACAAATTAAAAACTGGTTAAATTTTAAAGTTACAGAGGCTTAAAATTATATTTTGTTACAGTCTTAAAGAAAAGGAGAGAGAGAGGGGCCAACGGTTGTTGTCGTTTTCGTGAGGTGTCCGTCGTGTGTTCGATGTCTGTGTTGCGATGGTGTCAGTGTAATGTTGTTTGTGTAGGTGTTGTACAGTGTAGGTGTTGTTCCTTTAGTTTGTTTGTTCTTATGTGTATCTGTAATATTGATGTCTTTGTGGGTCGGACGACATCAATATATAAGATTATGTTGCTGTTTATATTGATATGTAGGGATAGGAAAATTTAGCGTGTTCAATGATCTATAGGCAAGACTCCTCAGTCCTCTGCATACGGGGAGCCTCACCTGTGTGTTCATTGTCTGTTGCCCTAAACGTAGCAGTTATGGAATCCGCAAGGTGTTTCCTAGAACGTCTGCTATTGGTTCAGAGACGTGCAGGGCGGGTCTAATAAACTGTGATACAATTGCGAAGGTGACTTCGCTGTATATGTGTTTGACGTCTATCTTTTCCCGAAATGAATTCACGAAATTTTCCTATCCCTAGTGATATGTGATGTTTTATTTGTGAGGGCTCAAGAGGAACATTTATTAATTTAGTTTCGAAAATTATACTAATAATAATTATTATTCACACTCTATCTACTATCTAGATCGTACAGTCTTGATCAATTACTCTCCAAATTCAGCATGCCCCCAATTCGCCGATGACGCAGTATGCTGCGTCCAATGAAGAGAATGGTAATCACATCCTCCCCTGAAGATTTTTCAGGGTAATTGAAGGCAGTTTGATTGAGTTTCCAGCCGAGGGTTCGAGAGGGTGGGAAATTGAGGTTTGGGGGTTTCAGGTCGAAGGCAGATGGGGGACGTGACCGTGCATTATCCCATTTGGACAGGAAAACCGCAGTGGCCCCTGGTGCCTGGAGCACAATGTCTTCGTCCCTTCGTATCCGGCGTGTGCCTCCCATCCGCAGAGGAAATAAGGGCTAATTGGTCGCCGGCGATGTTTAAGGGAAGGAGGGTGGTTGGAAAGGGACTAAGGTTCGGTCCGCTGAAAACTGGTGAAGCCGAGAGGCCCGCCACACACACACACACACACACACACACAGACGCACACACACACACACACACACACAAACACACGCTTTCCCCAATTTTCCTTTCGCGCGTTCCCCATTTAAGGCTCTTGCCTGAATGAGAATTTGGTATAGCCTATACCAAATACCTGAAGTCTTACTTATGCGTAAATGATTCGCAAACCTTTCTGGCCTAAGTCATAAATGGTTCGTATTAGTGTAGCCGAACATATAGCCTACAGCTCATTGGTTGTGACAACGGAACAAGTGTTGTGTCGACTTGTACAGCACGCATCATAAAATATTTTGTTTGCAACACATGGAAACGTAAATTCAACTGGGTCTGAAAGGGTCAAGGGCCCCACCTAGCTGACTCATGAACTTCGTTGCAGAGTGTTTGAAATACACGTTTTCCCACGGGAACTATTAAAAGTACACCCGATGATGCTGATCTACGAAAAGAACATACATTTCCAACGAGGCCTGTTCGAGTGCTTGCAATGCGTCACGTACATTAGAAACACCGTTTCAGAGCACACCAACATAACTTACAATACGTCACGTACATTAGAAACACCGTTTCAGAGCACACCCACATAACTTACAATACGTCACGTACATTAGAAACACCGTTTCAGAGCACACCAACATAACTTACAATACGTCACGTACATTAAAAACACCGTTTCAGAGCACACCAACATAACTATAAACGGCTCTTTCGCAGCTCTATATTTCGAAATATACGCGTCAGGCAGGTACATGGAAAAACATTCTAGGGCCCTGCATTTAACCTTGTGACAGACTTTCCACCATCATATTAATTGGGTCGCAGGTCTCATAGACTTAATTAGAGTGTGGTCCTTATCGCTATAGCTCTTCAGGGCCTAGAAGGAGTATAATAGCTCCTATATTTGTCTTCCACGCATTCCACAAACACTGATTTCACCATCGCCTATCAAACTGTCAACAGCACGTGACCAACAGTATTGAACTTCAATGTTTAAATTTTTCATCTGACCTACACTTTTATCTGAGTTAAGTAGAGACCATGCATCATCGCCGAAAAAGTCGACTGTGCAAATGCCAGAAAATTGTTTTTGTTTTCGCAGGTGGAGGAAACTGCGTTATGGCTTCGATATTGTCTGGAGCTGTTCGAATGCCTTCGGGCTCGATCGGAACACCGGGGGAACATGGCGGCTCTTAACATTGAGGTCTTGAGAGCCGATTATGGTGAAGCGAGGTGAGTATGGAACAGCGTCGGAATGCAAGTACGGGTTAAACGGGAGATGCCCCGAGAAAACCCGCATTCCTACGTGCGAAAATCCCTGGGAGTGACCCGGCCGGGGATCGAAACCGGTTCACCCAGGCTAGTATTCTGACCACTACATGTGCCCGACCGTGACTACCCGCTAACTGAACTCAGCCTACGGTTACATGCTCTTAACAAGTAATTGGCTTAATAACATACCTTCATTAAAACAATCTATTATCCTGGTAAGTATTTCACTTAGAGCTCCTTCTGAACAGATTCAGCCATTTATGTAGTTAATTTTTGTTAAACTGAAATGTTTAATATCCCCCAACTCATACTGTTGTGCTCAGCCTAACTCGAGAATTATAATCTGCTTCCCCCTTCCCGTCCTTAATAACCCCTTTTAGATATCATATGAGAGAATCATTTCGCAACACTACACAAAACAAATTGTGGATCTTAGCAGGGGAACCACGAGTTTTAAAACCGGGAGTGTAGGATTCTGACACAGTAGAACTCCTCGTACAAATGGCAGCAGAGGACACCAGAATTTCCCGAAAGTAAAAAAAATGCAGGCACTTTGTGTAAAAACAAACCTTTCAATTTGTTGTATTTCTTCGATTAGATCCTGCCCACGAATCTCAGATGGATAGTACCTGAATCATTTTTTTAAATTTACCCAGTCAAGTACCAAAATGTCCTCTCGCAAAGGTACGTAGCCAAAAACTTAAGGAAACCCGTGAGGTTTTCACGTAAGATATGATTCTAGTCGGTAAGTGACTTTTTTTTTTCTTAGCAAAAACCAGGTGTCTCACATACGACAGCCATCATCGTTCAAACCTTTCAAAAATTTATATTTTCGTAGACAAGCACACGTAACATTTCCAGATATCTAACCCTACACAGGACAAAAAGAACACCCCCCCCCCCCTAGTTAAATATCGCTTACACTATAAGGCTCGTAGATTGAGTATGTGGTGGAGTGATATCGCTGGCTGAGCAAAACTACTGTTCATGCCCCAACCCTGAACTGCTTCGCCGCCAACACAGCGTGGATACGAGCTGAGGCTGCAACGCTGTTTAGTAAAAAAGTGTTATGAGATGTTTACATACTTCCTCTAACCAATTTGTGATACGGTTTGATTAATTTCAACTAGATAAAATAATTTCATTCGTATAAAAGCGCTTGTCATTTAAAAATTAACATTTGAACAAACGCATGAATCGCTGTTGTCCGTGTGAATTTGACAATCGTTGGTTCGGTGTGGGTAAATGTTGGCCACATGTGCGCAAGACGGAAAATCGGTCTGCTTCACCATTGGCCCACGATATGACCAAACAGGCTTGATTTTAAAAACGATAACACCGATTGTGCGTCACGAATAATTCATGGTCATATGGAAACTTATATCACTAGCTGTATCCCACATATTTTAAAGCTTTATTCGAGGCAAACAAAGAAAAAAGTGCCGTTGGTGTATGTTACTGTGTAAAGAGGTTTATGTTTATTTTGCTATTACCCTGGGAATGTATTCCCAGATAGAGTGATTAGTGTGTGAGGCCGTTTGCTAGCTATTAAATCTATTTTTTTTGTGATATTTCAATTGTTGACTATATCATAAAATATGAAAATGCGAGTTCTATTCTCACGAAAAAGCAATTATTTCCCTTGTAGAGGAACATCGAGAACTGCTGGGTGGATAAAAACATCATAATGTCATACATTTTTGCAGTATTTCACCACTGCTGCTTTATATGCTATATAATAAAACCATAATTGCAACAATGAAAATTTTTTTTTTAAAGCCCTCTTTTTTTGCTCTATAATGCATGTAGGTAAGTTATTACAGTTTCCTGCTGTGAATGCAGCATAGCAATGATTGTACATGTTCCAAATAGTATTTCCTGCAATTCATTTGAATTTCTGGATAACGTATTGCTTCTTTACAACAACTGTTGCACATTCATTGCATATAACTAGCGTGCGTATTAGCTGAGTTGTAAACATTTGAATTCTGTAATGGATAAATTACATTTTTATATTTCGATTACAGTAGGGTAACATTTGTATGAATTTTTCTGCGTATTAATAAAATAGCCTTTAGCTCATCAAATGTGCATACAGTTGGCAGCGAAATTCTATGTAGCTTGCAACGCAGGAAGGTATGGAACACATTGATTACTAACACGTTATAGGCTGTTCACGGTAAAATGAGCACTTCAAGGTGCCCTGCTTAAGATCTACTTCTATGCAAATCGTGTCTTCTTCCTCCTTATGTAAAATTAACATTGCCATGGGCCTCAGCACTTTACTCATGCACCGGTCAAGTGAAACTGTAAAATTATTAGAAAAGTAAATATTTTAAATATCTGTTCGTTTTTCCACTTCTATGCATTAAAATAACAGAAAGGGAGAGAAATAATTAAAATCATCCCAAAGGTTTACATAACACATTTTATTCGACGTTAAGATATGGAACTACTTTCCATCCTTCGTTACCAACTTTACTGGGCGCATGTCACTTAGTGCGCCTGTTAAAATGAATGCATTCAAGAACAGTCACTTTTATCTAAGGTTGATTTCAAAAGTACTCACTTTATCGTGAACAGCCTCTAAATATGGTACAGCAATTAATTTCAGTATATTCACGATCATTTGACAGACAGTAGTTTCGATACGATTTCAGAACTGCCGTTAGTAAAAGTTCTGAGGTATTTTTCCCATACACACATACTGTTTTGTCAATTATGCAATATTTTCGTATCCTTGAATTGCAAAAGAAATTTAAAACAGACCGAAGTAATATACAGGCATCATCGATACCTTACTCCCCTCCCCCTCAATCTAAGGTTTATTGGGTCTATTAACTTCCTCTAGTAAATAACTGGGCTGTTGTTACCCTGAAAAAAATTGATCAATTCTAATGTCTGATTAAGTTTTTCCGGTGAAAATGCAACCGCAATTTTTTTCATCATTAATGGATGGTTGTACTGTAAATATATTTGTATAGGATTTTTATTTCCTTTCGCGTATGTTTGTCAGTACACTGCACCTTGTGATCTGCGTGATGTTTGTCAAAACAAATAAATGTTTATCACGACGTTGTTTGTGGTTAAGGACGGTTTTGCTAGTTAGCAATGAGCCCGTTCCATTTGCATGCACTGGAACAAATATCGTCACAAAAACTTCTGCTAAATGAAATGGACCTTGAGGAATCTTCTGTGGTGGTTGCCCTTTTATTCTGTGTACTACAAAACGACTAGTTACCAACCTAAAAAACAAAAACTTCTTTTGAAAGTTAGCGTGACAAACCGTTTTGCACTACGTATCTTAACTCCAGTTTCTCAATCGTTAACTGAGAACTTGTGAAATCAACACGTGGAAAAAATCACAAGCCATTAATGTGTTCATATCATCGTGATCACTGAACGGATATTTAGAGTATTGTCATCACGTAATTATTGAGATTACTCTAATTTAATAGCGTCTTATTACGTGTATAACGTTTAATTCATTTGTAAATAGAATGTAAATGGAATGGGGATCATGTAGTTGTACACACAAGTAGTAGCGTTCGGCCGATCTGCCGCCATCGGTATCTGGGATAGGAGCTTGGAGCTGTTTATGCTCTGGCATTCCAGTCTCCCAGCGGCCATTATGTTTTTCCCTCAAAATCGACTAAATTTCCCTTTTTCCCCTCTGAGCTCCGATCCGAGTTTTCGATGGCGTCAGATCGGCCAAATCCTACTATGTACTCACACATTTCAGTAAACAGTGTCGAGTAATATTAGTATATATTGATGTTAATTATTTACACATTGTCACGATAGATGCATGGGCACTAGCCATTAGAACAGAGGGCGCATAAATGCAGTAATTTTTTCCCCTATTTTTTTTTTTTTAGTCAAAGACGCGCACTTGACACGTTCAACCATTTCAGACTAACCGCAAACGCTCGGTACCAAAATAAGAGAAATCTCACTGGCCGATGCGAAATGATCTAACATCTAAACCAACAGAAAACAAAAAAATAACAAAAAAAAAAAAATCATACACATGCCGAGTTTTTTAATACACGCGGCAAAAAAAAAAGTTTTGCGCCGCCGTAACTGGTTGCACTTGACATTCAGCAAGTGTGGTGTCATATGCTCTACAGACGATGTGTATCTTCAACCCGTACTTCCTATCGGCCGTGAGCAACGTAATAGGTGTAACTAACAAATCCCGGCGGTGGAAAACTTTTTTGAGTTTTATATTTGTTCAATTTATGCGCGGTTAGTTATTGCCTCTCATTATCAGGTCTATTTGGTGGAAGGACATACAACTCAATTTAAAAAAATAATAATAATGTAGCAGGGTTAACGAAATTGTTTAATTGAGAGCGAAGCAGCAATAAACGTTTTGTGGCAGCCACAATATTTTTCGTTTGGATTTTCTCTCTCTTGGGATCTTTTTTTTTTTTTTTTTTTTCATTTCATTAGTCGGACAAGGTGAAGATGTGGCCCAGAAGGAGAGGAATAAAAGAATATAAGGATTTAGGGGGTGAAGACAAGCCGGAACGTCACTTGTCCAGCGTCGACTGCAAACACACGAAGGGCAAACTGCTCGACTTACAGGGGGCGGCAGCCTACTGCCCGTCTCATTTCTGCGAGAAATATCGCGGCATTGCGCGTGGTCCATTCAGACACTCTTCGCCCCCGCCTCGGGGGGGGGGGGTGGATAACGGTTCCGAGAAAGGGAGAGAGGGGGTCGGTTAGAACGGAGAAAGTGACTGCGACAGACCGTAGGCCGGGAGAAGGGGGAGGGGGGGGGGTGAGAGAATTCGTTCGCTATTTCAAAGTCCTCGAGAGAGTCTCGGATTGCCAAACCCCACCCGCGCACCCGGGGGGAAAGTGCGAGTTCGCCCGCGGCTATATTGAAAGCGGCCGAGTGAACTATGTCGAGTATGTTCATTAAGAACCCGGGAGAGCCGTAGATGAACCGAGCTTTCTACTCTCTCCTTCTCGTTGCCTAAATCTTCATTACCTTACCCCTGCCCCTGCCCCCGTCCCCTTGCCCGTCTCGGCAACCGGAGCAGCCGACCAACTTTTCATTCTCTTTGTTCGCCCCTCCGAATTCTGCAGTCCTGCTTGTACGCCGTTTCTTTTCCCTCCGCCCCCTCCCACCCTTCCTTTACCATTTATTGTGTGTCCCATCCCCTTCCTTCACTCCATTCTTACATCTGCCAGAGCACGTCTCCGAGAGACCCGCTTTGTGAGCTTCATATTGCGACGGGCATCGGGGGTGGGAAAAAAATTCTGCGAAACGCTTTCCTTCTGCTAAACGTCGGAGACTTATTTCCCCCCTCGGGAGACCTTTTCATGTTCCCAGATTAATATTCGAGATAACGACAGGAATAATCATTAAGAAAACCGGAGCATCAGAAACCAAACTGGAAACAATAAGGGATCTTCCCGTTCTTCGGAGGATAACAATAAACAAGACCGAGATTAAGAAAAAAATGTTCCTGAAACAGTACAAAACTGATAAATTCGAGATATCCAGGATATTTTTGTGGAATCTAAAGTTATTTTTTCTCAGGATACTTTTTACGACACGATTTTATCATAAGTCACCTTTTTTTTTTTTGTCACAAACACACTGTTGGGCAAAACAACTGCAGCACATTATTTCTTTCACGGAAAATATATTTAACTACAAATTTTAAGTTAGGAAATCGATTTTATAATCAAATAATACAGCGATACCGAGCAAAGTGGCATCCTAGTACAAAATGTTACTCTTCATATTGTGTAATTTAATTTCTGTGTCGGAAGTTAATGGTTCAACATTTTTGTTAGATTCAGGCGTTTTTTCGGTCCATGAGTATTTTCGATAGCATATCTACTCCCTGTCTGATAATTTTACGCTCCAATAACAACTTTACATAAAATATTACGGCCAAATGCCGGGAAAATAAACTTAGACATTGAAACGTCTTAATACACACACTGAAATACGAAAAATGAGTCTAAAAAAATGTCTGCAAACAAAATGTACATGGTTTGACAAAGAACACACAAATGTCTGTATATGATTGACCAAACGATGCTGACTCCATATGCGTGAAATGTTTTCTTGTACGAAAACCAGTAAAATAAAATTAAGAATTAAAAATTACTTTTATTTATAAAATTGAGCAGCAGAATATTTCTGATTACCACCAGAAATCGGACCCCTCCCAAAAAAATGCTTAAAATGGAGGACGTATGGTAATCCATCTTCAGCTTGTCGCAGGGCTTTTTTAGGCAACGATGTAGAACAATCACAAAAACAATAAGCAAGTAATTGTGTTCGAAGTCTATCCTGGCTAGAACTCGCGATATTTCAAGTCCCTTACAGTCATTCATTGGTGTTGCCCTTCAATAAGTAAGCAGTTTCACTCCAAAAAAAAGTTCAGGATGCATCCTGTCATTATTTTTTACAGCGAAACAATCGCAAGAACAACTCCTACAAGAGGAATATTCTAATGCTGTATGTAACAGCCATATATGTATATATATATACACACACACTCACACATGCATGCAGTCTGGATATGAGATGTAAACATCGAATTTCAAGTGCTCATTCTCCTTCTACCTAAGATTATTAGTGCTTACGAAAGTTTGCGAATGACTCGAAACCAGCACCTTCATCGTCATATCGTAGTCTGGTGCTATACGCGACTCGCGGCGAAACGAACACTTTTGTTAGCCCTGTTTAAGACCTACTTGCATGCCCGTTGTGCATTCTTCCGCCTTATGTAAAATCAACACTGGCATGAGCTTTATCACTTTATTCACGCGTCGGTCGAGTGAAACTGAGAAATTATTAGAAGAGTAAATATTTTACAATCTGCTCATTTTTACACTTCGCTGCATAAAAAAAAAAAACAGAAAGTGAAGAAATTATTTAAGTTATTACAGATGGTTGCCTGAATCTTTTATTCGAAGTAAGGACATTGAACTACTTTCCCACCAACGTTACCAACTTTAGTGAGCCCGTGTCACGCAGTGCGCCCGTTAAAATATATGGGGGTGGGAGTATACTTTTTTTCGTAAGGTTGATTACAAAAGTGCTCACTTAATGGTGAACATAACTTTTAATACTGTGTCAAAGTTTATGCTTTCAACTACAGTGCACGTCGGCATGAGAAGAGTGCATTTTTGAAGAACACGTCGTCTCGTGTGATTTTTAGCTGCAATTGCTGGTCTTAGTGGTTCGCTCAAAGTGATAACTTGAATCGACATATCAAGGTCTGCAAGTATAGTGTCACTTCTCCTACCAAGAAACAGCATGTTTTGACTTCGCTAACTCCTGCTAATACGCTGCGTACTATAATAGCAGAAGACGAGGGGGATACAGACTATACAAGCGACGAACAGCCTGTGATGCAGTCGGTTCGTTAGAGATATACAATTGTCAATCTGACACCTTAAATGTAAGAGCTCCGAAAATAATAATGTAGCTCCGAAAATAATAATGTAGCTCCAGTCCCTGTAAAGATTAATGTCTAATGTCTCCAACGATATCCCAACTGACAAGAAAAGGAAACTCAGTGCTGCCTGAAATTAGGAAGAAACGGATTATGACAATGCTGAAGACAGTGTCAGTGATAAATACGATGAAGATTGTGATGATTTTCCTGACCTTTTCACGTATCTCTCCAAGTTCCCTGCGATAAGTGGCGTGAGGAAGGCTGAAGACGATAAGAACACTGGCTACACGTTACTTCCAAGTAGCAAAATATAGCTGGCCCACATGTGCAGATCTGATTGCGAACAAGCAGCCAACATGTGACATCCGCATGCACCCAAGAAGTGGAATGCACCCGCAGATGCATGTGGCACACATGATTAATGATGACTATAGTACGATGTGTTTACGCGTGGGCCACATACGGATATTTAACTGTCAGCAGATGTCTGGCAAAACCAGAGTTCCCCCTAAGTTAACCACAAGCGGGCCACTTCTTGATGAACTGTCGGCTGATGTCTGGAACACTTTCGACTTTGATGCTTCTGGCCTGCCGTAAGTAAACCACACACCGTTAGCCATCTGTTGGTTAGCCACTTGTGGCCCAACTATTGACCACTTGTGGCCCACATAGATGCAGCTTGCCATGCATTTTCAAAACAAAAAAAAATAATTGTGTCCAACCAAAATAAAAATGATCTATAACATATTCATATGTTACCTTCAGATTTAGTTCACATTTAGTAAATTTCTTTGAAGAAACGTAGAATCAAACTCTCAAACCTTTAGTCTAGTCAGGTATGCTATCAATAGCTCTACTGTGTATTCATGTACGATCTTTTAAGTAAATCTGAATACTGGGTTCACATACATAATACATTATTAGCTTTGCTATATAGACAATATTAGTATCACGAGTCAATACTTGGAATTTATGTGTGTTGTGTAAATGGCTAGTATTTTAGTCATTTTGTGATAAGTGGTCCGTAATTGGCCACAAGATGATTCCCAACCATCATAATTGAACCTGTCTACCACATGAGGGTTTTATATGGAAAAATGATCTTATTTTCATACTCTTTGGCATAAATCAGCCACATGTTTTCACGTGTTCTAAGATGGCAGTGGGTGATTCACTGATGTTTCCTTGTTGGCCATACATTAAATTCTGTCTATCATCTTGTGTTTAATGGCCCACATCAAAAATACTTCCCAAGCAAATACAGCCACTATTGTTCACGTGGTCTTATTGTGTACCGCATAAGAAAACACTTACAGTCACATGGGTGAACATGTACCACTGCGAGGATATGATTATCGCCACAGTAATAGTAATTTTAGTAAATATTTTTGTGCATTTTTGTAGCGGTTCGTCATACCACCTGGTACTTTTTAGTATGTGCGCTCATAATTTTTAATGACCGGCCATTTGGTCATTTATTCCCTATACTCAACCATTTAGTCATGTATTCGTGTAATTATCTTATTCATATCAGTCAATCATTTAAACCTATATATATATATATATATATATATATATATATATATATATATATATATACACACACACACACTTACTACTATATAAATGGGAATGTGTGTTTGTACTACTTTCACGTCAAAATGAAGCAACGAATCGACGTGATTTTTTGCACAGATAGAGTTGGAGGACCGGAGAGTGACAGGCTACTTTTTATACCGTGAAAATATATAATTCCTTAAAGAAAATTATTTTTGTAAATTTATATAATTCCTTCAGGAAAATTCTTATTGTAATTTTACTGCATAAAAAAACAATGCTAAAAAAAGTTCCGTCCTTTCTCCTTTATTTTTTGTCTATGGGCTGTCTTCCATTCCTTCCCAAGAGCCGTAGTGGCCCAGTGGCTAGAGCTATTCCAAGTGGGGCAGTAGTTTCTTAGTGGAAAGAAATAAATCAAGGGGGGCCGCAGTAGCCAAGTGGCTAGAGCGATTCGAAGTGGGGCAGCAGTGTATTAGAGAATATTAGTATATCAAGTGGGGCCGCAGTAGCCCAGTGGCTGAATAACCCAATAGTGGAGCCGCAGAGACTCAGTGGGTAGAGAACACAATAGTGGGGCCGCAGTAGCCCATTGGCTAGAGAACTCAATTGTGGCGCCGCAGAAACTCAGTGGGTAGAGAACCGAATACAGTTGGGCTGCAGCTGGTCAGGAGCTAGAGCATCCGATAGTGAGGCCGCAGTAGCTCAGTAGGTAGAGAGATCAGTAGTGGCTTAGTGTCACAAAACTTCATTATTTATCCCTATAAACACGTGTGCGAAGCAGCGGGTAAAAGCTAGTATGTATGTATGTAATTCTGTATATATATATATATATATATATATATATATATATATATATATATATATATATATATATATATGTATGTGTGTGTGTGTGGTGTGTGTGTGTGTGGGGTGTGTGTGTGTGTATATATATTTTTTTTTTCTTGCCCGTCTTACAGTATGGTTGGCTGAGAAATTGTCGGGCCAGAATTATGCGAGTTATTTTCGTCGGAGATCGAATTGTGACGGACTCGTGAGCTGGAGTTTTCGTCGTTCTTGTACATTCGTGTCATGGTAACTGCGGCCCACGTAATATAAAAGCGAGTGCATCGTAAAAGACCGGTGTGACCCAGTGAAGTGCCTATTGGAACGAGGATCTCGCCTACGCGACGAAACAGCTGGCCGGGATCCTGAGGGGCGACACATTAGACATGACTGCGTCGTGGTAGGGGCTGCCCGACAGCCTCCGTCGTGTCGTCGCCCGAGTTGTCGGGCTGGATTCGTTGCACCGTCGGGCCTGTAGTAAGGCTGTAGCTAAGGTACTGTGAAGCCCGAGAGGTCTAGGGATGAGCACAAACACTCAATAAGAAGTGATCTAAATCAATTTAACACATTTAATGCAATCAAACACGGAAACGTTTACACTTGCACTTATACATCTACTTACTTGGCGATGTGGCGGAAGTTGATATGGGACATGTCAATATGAAACAAAATATAAATTCGACTGGAAGCAAGAACATATTAGAGCCACGGTGATGAAGGAGTGTAGAGTTTCAGTGCAGCTCAGGCGAGTCGTCCCAGGCGGTGATGTGCAGTCCCTGGCGTCCTCTGCTGAAGTCTCATCTTCAGGCCGTGCACGGTATAATAAAGCAACACGAATGCAGCGGGGAGAAGTCTCCCTCCACCAAGAAGTCAGCGCTTGAGCAGTCTCCCACCAATGAGGAGTCAGGGCGTGGAGAGTCGCCAACCAATGTGAGAGAGCACGGTTAGGGAGTCAGCCAATGAACTGGAACTTTGCACACGGCTGCAAAGTGTGATATCGAAATCATACGACGGGAAAATAACGCGTGATACAATGCGTGATTCCAGGAGTCAAGGGACTAAAATATCACGGAAAACAGGACGTATTTCCCGTCAAAAGTGCTTAGCAATCGCAGTCACGCGATGCTGAAATCACTGCAGGTCGTATCAGGGCGGACACAGCTCCCTGCTGCAGGCACCGCAAAGCTTGATAGTTGCGAAAATACTTCATTAAAATGTTCTCTCTTTGAACTGGAAAACTGGCGGAGTACCCACGGCACTACAATACTGTAGCTGTATAAGTCCCATTCTATCGCTCCCGTCAGATCGCGACTACCTCGTCGTGTCTCTATCGTGTCATTTAGTTGGCATTAATTTTTGATGTGCGTAATATTATATATGAACGTTATTGAGACATAGCGGAACGTAAAATGAGAATGAACCTTTTTTAACTGACTGTATCTTTTTAATTCGCTGAACGTTTTGAAGATATTTTTTAATGCATAATTTTAATATATCAGCCAGAGGCTGATTGGAATACCACTTGATATTTTGCAGTGTAATTAAAATAATAAAAGTTGTTGCCACTAGAGACATGACTTTGTGAACAGTTTTTCATGCATGACTGTTAAATACCCACTTGGATGTTTGGAAAATCTCTGCTGCGCTCTAGTGACAATCTCATACGACATTAAGGGCAGAGCACGGTTCAGATGGGTGTATGAAGTCGAGTACGTCTGGCTTCTTCCAAGGGAGGGTTTGGGGGTGAATTTTTCTTGGTGATGGAGTGAGGAATGTTTCGTTACTCCCCTCTCCCCTGTGGGGGTTGGGTGGCATCTCACCACCTGTCCCAACAGTTGGCCAACTGTTATCTGTTTCTTGTTTGCTACTTGGGTTGTTATAAACTGAGACGTTTGATCACTTTGCAAAACGGTGGAAATTTCTCACGCATTTGGGATAAATATTATGTCATAAGTGAACTGAAGTACAGGGTTTAGATCAGTTGAAGCCATTAGGCGCATAGTCTGCAAACATTTTAGAAATGCAAATATCTAGTACGCTATACGAAATGAATTAAATAAATTTTATTTGCATACGTGTCGGTTTCATTTCTTGAACTTTTCCCAGCTGCTTTTATGAAAGATTGTTAGTTAACAATCGACTATAAAAGTTTTTCTTATATAAAATTTCTGCGAGAAAGTACCCAATGAGGGCTAGGGTTCTGTCCGAATATTATATCTTTCTAGGGACGTTTAGTGTTCGGTGAATTCTGTTTGACGAATGAATGTTCTAAGGGATTATTTATTTGAAGATAATGAAACATTTCAAATCAAGATAATTGGCAATGTTAAGCTAGGTTCACTTGTATGTACCAGTAAACGCCTTGACAGTATTTTAAGCAAAGTGTGGCCATAGAAGGATTTATCATCGAGTGCAACATACCAGTGCATATAATGTTAACTACTATTTGAGTTTGGCTGGTACCATCACAAATAGTTGGAAAATGGCGCCGAATTATGCTTGTATAAAGGTCTTGGAGCCTAGTATGTGAGACTACACCCACACTCTCAGGATCTAAAATTATGTCTACATGCTGAATTTCAAAGTCCTTACTCTAATAGTAATGCTCTTTGTATTTTTCTCCATCTTGGCATATATATCCTACGGAAGATTTTATGACATTTTTCGATTTTTCGGTATCATACAGGGGCATATTCTTAATTACTAATGCCTGCCTGTCCGTACCTTCGTCGAACGTTGTTGGTTTTGTATAGTCACACTGGCGCCATTTATTAAATTTAATTCGACCATTATCACTAACTTTATTACTAAGTTGGCCAACGCTTTTACCTCCATTCGATTGAAAATGTGCAAATGCATTTTGTGGAACTGCCCAAAATATTTTTTTGCCTCCACGATTCTGGGGCCTGACTAACCCTTACTCGACAGAAGCTTAGCATTATAAACCCTTGGTGTAAATTCCCATGGAAACTGTACTCGGCGCGATACATAATCGATTATAAATAAGTAATATGCAGAGGCACCTGTTTTTCGCGAATAGATTTCAGGACAAGTTGTGTTCCGACGCACATCAGTTCAGAACCACTTTCGTGATAGGATAATTTTATTTGAAACGCGTATTATCCCTCCGCCCGCGAATCACGCACGGTCAATACCGGTGAAACCTAATTTTGATTGGCTCAATAATGTGAAAGATGGTCTTCCCGCAAATACAAGTGGCCAATTGACAAATGAAGACTGCAAGGGTGCGCATAGGGTATTGAAGTCTAGCCTCCATGTAATTATTTTCGACAAAAATAGGTGGCCCTTTTAATATGTATGTGTTGAGTTTATACTATGACAGTCCAGTGTCATGTTTTAAGATAATACTAACATACTCAAGTAGCTCGCTGTTCCGAACAGGTTGTTGAAACTTGATCAAGTCGTTTACTTTGATCGGAAAATACATGTGTAGCGACCTGCAAAATTCCTATTGTTATCTGGAGACACGTTAAACTTGAAACATGCGTATCTTTGGCATACGTTTGTCATTGGAACAAACTTCATGTGACCCACCCTGGGTAACTCTGCGATAATAAATGAACACTTAACAATTGTGTACCCCAATCACGTGGAGTTCAGTCAGAAGAGGGAGTGACTTCACATCTATGCTGCAGCCAATGTAGAAACGACGTTGTCTCCTTTACGTACAGTACTGTGAAGGTTAGCCTGATGTAAAAAAATAACGCGAATTTTGCAGGTCCATACATACGTGTAACTACGAGTACGACTGATATTATATGTCGCACTGCGATGGAAGAGTCGAGCATGAAATAACTTGCCACATTGATAGCTAAAGACCAGGGAAGGATGCGTATCTCGCCCTGCATAGTAGTGCGAATTTGGCCAGATGATGTATCTACAGAGGTCTAGCACTCACGTGACCAACAGCCAATCACGAAGTAGTAATCATTAATACACTAGTGCAGTAGTGGTTGTGATGGGAGCCATGTTACAGTGGGTAAATGATAGGAGAGCATAGGGGGTTTAGAGATCGGATATGACGTAAAGTCAATGGTTCGTTGGAGGAGTGTACTTCTGTGTGGTCTGAAATATAGAGAGGCCTGGCTTTATTATTTTTTAACTTCGAGCCCTTTAAATTATTCTAAATTTTTCCTTTCATCAAATTTCTGACCTTGCTGCATCCTAAACCAAGGGCGTGGCACGGCAGGATTTGCATAAGACCTAGCCATGCAACAAAAAAAATTTTTTCCTGTATAGTGTAAAGGCAAGTTGTAAGTTGTAAACGTTTTGTAACAGAAACAAAGAAGTGTGGTAATATTCTTTATTTTGAGTATGTTTTTTCAATTTATTTTCATATTTCATAGATATTACAAGAGGAAAGCTTCCATCCATTATGATTCTTACATTTCATGTCGAAAAGTTAACAATTTTATTTTACTTTCCCAGATATAACATATTTATTTAAAACATTTACATAAAAACCCAGATTGCCAAGATTTAGAATAAAATGCAACCAGGTTATTCAGCTAATACTTGCAAATTTTTTCATACAGGTAATATTTATGCCCCTTACTGACCATTTCATTAAGTAGATACAAAATTCAAAAGGCTAACACAAAATATATTGAGCAAGTGATCCCAAATTACCATCGTTACAAAATGGCGGCATTATTTCGGTCGCACCTACATTTACTCTTGACATTACAAGGTAATTTTTTTTTGTTCCTACACTAGGAAATACCCATTTTGGTAACACCTTACTGGTCATTAATCAACAAACATTATAACCTCAATGGTTATTTCCTAATTTACTCGTGATCCCAAGAGGATGAGAGAAACTGCTAAGCAATGCCAGCCTCGACTTACGCGAGTAAATGTGATTTTTGCAAAAAAAAAAAAAAAAAAAAAAAACCCTAAACTTGGTAAAGTTTCCTCTAAAAACTTCATAAAAACAAGGAGTTTTGCATATATCCTACTTGATACAACCGGTTAAGACCATAATTAATACCTTGGTTACGATTGTTTGCAAGTGGTTGCAAATGTTTGCAAGTGGTTCTTAGTGGTTACAACCACTTTACTTCTCGGTGAAGACGTGGTCACTATTTTCTTTATATGGTTACAAAAACCTGGTAACATTATCAGATTTTGGCTAAAAGCCCAACATTTGGCAACATTTTAAAATATTTTCTGCAAGCATGGCCTTCACCTAACGTCAAAGTGACGTAAGTGACCTGTTCGATTTATTAGCCTACATTTGCGTATCAATAAGAGTACTACTTATCTCTGGTAGAAGCTTACCCCCTCGAGGTCGCTGAACTGACGCAGAGGGCAGCGTGTAGCGGCATTAACTACACAGGTCCTCCCTCTTGCACTACCAATCAAATTAATCTCCCCTCAAATATTACGTATTTCTAAGAATTCGTTGGGGTTTTCAATAACTCCTGGGAGGTTTCAAGCAAATCACAACCAACAGGGGTAGACGTTGCCCTATATGGTGATCGACGCAGCGGACACCAATTTCCCTTAGGGAGTCTAACAAAATAAAAATTTTAACACCCAAAAAATATTGCAGCATTCCCTCAGCTTCCGTCCCCTTGGCAAAGTTGCCGGAAACAACGTAACGAAACGTCACGTTTTTGGGCGGCGCACGCGCCATCACAAGCTGGTCACCGAGCTTGCCGCCGACTGTGCTGCGCTCTGGTGACGAACTACTGAAACATCAGTCCGCTGCACACTTCTCTGCCTCTTCTAGTTGCTGCTGTGCGTGGAAATAAGCACGGGCTTGAGCAGTTATTTTCCCGGTGCCTCGGATGTTTTAAAGTCTTTTGTAGTGACGGAAGGCTGGCGAAAATATTACAGGTGAGTTTTATTGGTGTTTCAAATCACATCGGAGGTTTTTAAACCTCAATATCAACGTGTGAAAGTGCTCGTGCGTACCGGACAGTACACCGAAAAATTTGACAGGTAACCAATTATTCAAGGATGTATGCGACTTGGTCCCCCCATTAATTTCAAGAGTGTTCTAGATCATGTGAGACGTGGTCACAACCCACTAATTTTAAAAACGCTTATTATTAATCACAAGTTAATAATTATTCACAGATGTGCAGTGACGTGACGCTGCACGTCACACATTTTAAAAGTTATTTCAATTCTCAACATTATAATACCATTTTTATAGTTTTTATTTAAGATTTTTTTAAGTACCACCCCACTTATTTTTTACTAATTTATTTCCCCTCGATTTATCGGGTTTAAATTCACCAGAGGTCAAGGACACGGAATACCCAAGATGGCGGTTGATGTCAATTATGTAAACAAATAAGGGCCACTCTCCTTCCTGATACACTGGGCTGTTTTGCAACATTTTTTTTTTTTTTTTTTGCTCACACATCGCGTTCTCTTGGGTCCACATTGCTCGTTTGTAAAACTCGTGCGAAAAGAAAAAATTATCCGAAACTTTTCTTACTATAGGCTGTTCACGATAAAACGAGCACTTTAGAAAGCCCTGCTTAAGATTTGCTTGTATGAACGTTGAGTATTCTTGCACCTTATGCAAAATTAACATTGCCATTGGCCTCATCCCTTTATTCATGCTTCGGTCAAGTGAAACGATGAGATTATTATAAAAGTAAAGATTTTATAAATTTGCCAATTTTTACACATCCGGTCCATTAAAAATACAGAAACCTAAATAGACATTTCTAATCATCGCAAATGATTTCCTAACACTTTTTATTCGACGTTAAGGTATGGAACACTTCCCATATATCGTTACCAACTTTACCGGTCGCATGTCACTAAATGCGCCAGTTGAAGTATATGCAGGCATGACTAGTGACTTTTTCTAAAGTTTATGTCAAAAGTGCTCACTTTAACGTGAATAGCCTTTATTTTTAAGCATTTGTTGGGTTGGAAGCAATTTTTGGGTAAAATCGTATAGTATTTGAGAAGTGATTTCGGCGTAAAACGGAATATTTTTATGGTCGTGACGTTACAAGATTGCCGCCGAGCCCAACCCCGTAGTCCGGCTGTTGTGACGTCATATCTACCAACATTTCATCTTCATTTATTCTTTTGGCTCGAAAGGGCATAAGGGCCCCGCGGTGACTGAGCGGTTAGCCTGCTCGCCTCCCACCAAGGCCATCCGGGCTCAATCCCCGGCCGGGTCACTCCGGGTTTCCGCACGTGGGAATCGTGCCGGACGATGCCGTTGGTCGGCGGGTCTTCTCGGGGATCTCCAATTTCCGTTCCGGCGTTGCTCCATACTCATCTCTATCACCCTCATCGGCTCTCTAAACCACGCTGTTGAGAGCCGCCAAAATATCTTCACTCACTCGAATGGGCGCAGTCTATAATCGGATTATGTCTTTATATAATTCTAAAATCTGAAAGATTCACGTACTTTGTGTTTGAATACTCGCGATTATATGTAATACATCAGAGCTGAGAAACGTAAAATGTTTTCCTTGCCACAGCTTCGTGGCGATGGGGTCTCGAATTCCCTTGACGGCGCTCCTGCCTATCACCAGAGAGTATCGACTCCGAAGCAGCGTTGCATGGGACGTGGGAACGGGAAATACTCCTCGACGCTCGCTCGGCGATTTAATCCGGTGGCTGAGAAATTTTTCGCGCTATCGCTGTCGCTAAACGGCATCGACGCGCTAATGCTCACGTCCATGATGCGTGTTCGTGGGAATATTTCGGTGTGAAAAAGGCCACCGCGAAATTCGGACCGCCGAACGCAAAGTCTCCAGTTCCTCGTTTCCCAATAAATCTAAACGCAAAACAAATTCTGTTCAATTATTGCAGAATACACTTCCACGCGGCGGGGTTGAAATACGTCCCGATTAAATATCAATAAAACGGCATTTATTCAAAAGCAAAATGACAGTTGTGGAAGCCAGGATGCCGGAATAAATTAAATTAAGACTAATGGTAGGTAACTTTATGCTCATATAAACTGCACGAAATAATTTATCTGAGGGTAATACCGTTTATTATACCAAAAGTACAATTTATATTTGGAACATAAAATAATTTAGATGCACTGAACGAATATAATTCTTGTCCCTTTTTACTATACACCCGTATACCGTACGGGCAAACATTTATTAATGTTTTTGCGCTATAATGTCAGATTCGTGGTAATTACTGACAATGTACGATTATAGAAAATTTGCATTTTATGAGTTGTTTTAACATTTACGTGCTGAAATTTAACTGTGTGTTATCTCCTAGCTGTTGGAAGACTTTTCCAGTTCATGAAGGGAAGGCCGATAATACTGCTGTTATTAGCGTGTTTGATAGCGCTTCCATGTTTTCGCGTAAGAAACTTAAGTTTGAACTTGGTGATCAGATCTGGTTGTATCGCAAGCTGGTTGGTACGACTGGTGGCATGCATATTCATGGTCATGCTGAATTGTATTTTAATCCATAATAAATGTTTTTTTACCGTAATAATCGGTTTATGTTTTGTTATTTCTTCTGTTCCTTTTCTTTAAATTAGCCCATAGAAAACATTTATTCGTAGTAGGATGTTGGTGTTATTATAAAATGTATATCGTTTGTGCCATTAAAGGCCTAAGTACATCCCCTAGCAGACCTTTGCACCAAACGACCCAGAGAAATTAATTTACAACAGCACCTATAAATACACACATGCGACTGACAGTTGACAGTGAAATTACAGTTCATGAAGGGAACTCATTATGAGGAATACACCCTTGTGGTGTATTACGGTTGTAGTTTGATAGTTGATTTATGATCCAATATACAGGATATCAAATCTGTATTTGGTTGTTGTTTATGATGACTGTAACATTATTATTCTTGCTTCGTATTTGCGTTTCTTGTCATAATTGTACTGTTGGAATAATTGTGATGGCATTGCTGTTCGACTGAATTCGGTACAGTGGTTCGGATTTTATGAGCTGTTCGTAACATGTGATAATTATTCCAGCCGAGCCTTAACAAACATTCGTCGACACAGAGTTAAAGGCCGTTCACGTTAAAGTGAGCACTTTCGAGATCAACGTTTGAAAAATGTCACTGCCCCCACTTGCGTATATTCTAACTAACACACTGGCTGTACAGCACAGTAAGCGTGCCCGATGTTGTGTGCACCAATAGTACGGTCGTAAATGGCAATACATGCTGTTCACGGTAAAATGAGCACTTTTCGAATCCCTACTTAAGATATACTTGTAGACACGTTGTATATTCCTCCGCCTTATGTAAAACTAATTATTTCATGGGCCTCGACACTTCATTCATGCGTCGTTACCAACTTTACTGGGCGAATGTCACTTATTGCGCCCGTTAAAATATATGCATGCAAGGGCAGTGACTTTTTCTAACGATCATTTCTAAAGTGCTCACTTTATCGTGAACAGCTTTTACAGTTACCAAGAACAATGATGGTCTTTCAGTTGTGAATACAAGCGATTCGATTCTAGCTTGTCTTAATTTTCAGTTAATCTCAACCGCTGCACTCTAATCTTCAAAAAGTGCAGAATTGAGCCAAATCGGTGAAAACGGTGATAAACTGAGCAATTTATAATCAGTACCAGATCACTAATTACAATAGTGGCTGATTTTCACGATTTATTTGCGATTCCTACTGTCTCAAGAATGCCACTGTTGTAAATCACTTATTCCCAGTTGATTTGCTTGCTTGACCAGTAGGCATTAGCTTATCTGATGACTTTCGTTGAATGTTATTTCAACGATTGACATCGCTGATTCGGACCTAGTGTACGAACGATTTTGTGCTTAATCACGAAATTAAAGTCTTACCCGACGATGGGATTTTAATTGCTCAGTTGTGCGGCGAAACAACGATGGCGTATACGATCAGCCATTCTGTGTGGCCACCATTAGCCAGGGTTGGCAGGTGACGCTCGACAGCCCAGGACGGCGCGACCTCGACAGGCCAGCCTGGCTGTTGTTAAGACATCCACATGCCGAGGAAGGTCGCGAGGCCAGGCGGGGGAACTATATAAGACTGGAGCGATGGCGGCTCGCGGCCATCTTGATTCCGAGGGACGACAAGACGACTCCAGGGAGGACCACTGGGCCCGTGATCCCCACTTCGACGCCAGCCGCTGCCTCTGTCGAGGAGATCTCGCTCGGCGACGACGCGACAGCTCCAGGGTAAATATCCTACCAGTAGGGAGCCCTAGGTCGTGCAGCGTTAGGGGCCTCGTATTAAATCTTAAGATTCCCTTTGAGTCGCGAGCACTTAATCATAATCGTTGCTATAGGTCAGCAGGACCTCTTAACTATATTTGCTAGTTGCTGAACAGAGATATTGATTAACTGTAACATAAATATGAGTGCAATTTGTGTCTGATATTGTGTATAAGCTGCGAGTTAATAAAATATAGTAACTTGTAAATGAGTGCCCTGTTATCTAGTTACGAATATGCCCCTTCCTTGTGTGACCTCATTCGTCCTCATGACAGGTCACAGCACATTGTTCACTTACTACTTTCAATGCAGTACAAAGAAAAAAAAAGATCCGTACTTTCCATGCTATGTTGCAGGAAACTATACTTTAGGAAATTTGAAAAATAAATGTGCACGAATTATTACGAAAGAAAGTATTTTGATAGGCGTTGCGTTAGTTTTGCATTCTGCAGCCACCAACAATCATTGTTCTCAAACAGTAAAGGCGACAAGCCAGTCTCTTTCTATGTGACTGTACTAGAACTTTCAGCGTACTATGCATGCTCAGGTACAAAAAAACGTTATAACTGAAAGGGTGATTTGTTTGCATAGGATCAGTTTCGGACTTAGCGCAGCTATTATGGCAACCTTCGCACTTGTTTTGATACCACCAGAATAATTTCAACATTTTAAGGTTTACACAAATTAAAAATCACTCAAGACAAACAGCCTGTATCACTTTTTATTGCATAGGCTTATTGTTCTTTATTGTCTGGATGTCAGCAAGTGGACTCACGACTTGCGTGTGTCTCAAACAGTCAGCCTTTAAGGGCTGTGACAAGGCCGCTCTGTGCGTGAATTTCCAAACTATAACAGTCAAGTACTGAATCTGAACCAACTGACATATTTCGATGAGATTTGCTTTAATGATATTAATCTCATTTAATAAAGCCATTACATACAGCAATAGTTTGTACACTGCAGAGTTTTCAAATATGAATTTTCTACTGCTTTCGATTAATAATTTCTAGAAACCAAATATCAGTATATATTCAAAAATAATATCTTTAAGATGTATACTATTTTATTGTGTACAGCTCTTTAACAACAAAAGTAAAACAAAATCGCCTGATTTTATCTGATCTTGAAAACCCCTGTTAAAAATGTTAAACAGTATTTTTTTCTTTAAAGTCTAGAGATTTAAATCTATATTGTTGTAGATAATATTATTGGGCTGTATTGTTAATTTTTAGACATTTATTTTGGCGTATTTACTGAATATGTGGTTAATATCCCTATTGTTTTGTAAATAGTTGGCAGTTTTTAAATAAAATACTATATAATTTATCGACTATTGTTGTTATACGTCATATCAACCAGGATCAAAATATCTTGTCAATTAATTTAACACCATTAAAATATATTAAGTTGTTAAAATTCTGTACTTTATATTATGCTTTCGGAATCCGCACACTACCACGCTTTTCCATAGCATTTACCGTGTAACATGATTAAAGTCTATCGTGTTGAATTTAAATATTTTACCAGAATAATTATTGTATTCAAGAAAACTGTAACAATCTCGTGAAGATTTTTGTAAGATAGTAAATAAAAACTAGCGGATACAAGAACACATTGTCCGCCGTACTTGTGAGTTTTTGTTATCAATTACATAACATTTCCACACTACCATTATTCAAGGTAAAGTTGTGCATAGCCGTCAAAGTGCGTTAAGCATATAATTAAGGCGAAAGCTAGACATATAAGGTACTGGAAAGTTGATTTTTTTTACTGACAATATATTTCTTTAGACTAATATTATTACATTTGATTTGCACCATGTCAACAAGCATAATGCTTATTCAAACAACTATTGAACTCACTAGGCAATGTTTATGGTCGTTTTGGACTACGTGGTGAAGGCTGTCTTCAGGCACAACTCGTACGATGATGAGAGAAAGAGCAAATCAATGAGAAAGAGAAATAAAATCCAGTTTAAACTAAATTACTAAAGGCGTAGGTAATTATAGGTCGCCTCCCGTAAAGTTGTTTTAATGAATAGTATTCCCAGAACTTCTCGCTTACACACACAAGAAACTTAAATAAAAACTTAAGAAAAATAAATTAAGAAATCACTTAAATGGTTTTGTAATATCCCGAAATACATAAATGTAGCTTTCCAAACCGGTCTATGAAACTGTAGCCAGCTCGTACAACTGCAACTGGTACAACGGTAATACACAAATAATTGGAATTTCACTTAGTCGTAATAAGCCTGCCATAATAAAATTATGTTTGTAATTGTCTTTCACCATCAATATTATTATTTTTTAATTGTTTCTATCATGCTGTGAGACGTTCACAATCCACATATTACCAGCTAGAAAAATCATCTCAGACCCTAGCATGTACGGAGAAACCAACAGGGTCTTGATGTATTTTGTTTGCTTATTTAGTTGTGCTTGTTATAAAACTTTCCATCTTCATACATACGAAGAAAGATTTCCGTTAAATTATTTATAAATGTATTGTTCTTAAAACGGCATACTGAAGTCTCGGGTGGTACATCGAAGCAATACAAGCTGAGTATCACCAAAATGGCAGCTCTGTATTCACTATTCGAGGAGACCGAAGAAAAGTTTTATGAGACAGTACTGGAAGGACATTATATGATGAGCTGGTCGGCGGATCATGTTAAAAAAAAAAGAACCTATTTCGATAACATATTGACGACTTCGAAGTCAAGTACCAAAGGAAAGTAACATCTCAGAGACGCGCCCATAGTTGAAAGCCTAGAGACGAGAAAATTCAAATTTATCGTTCAGGGTTCTGGAAATTTATTCTGAGGAAACTTAGGGGTGAAGGACCGTCGCCCCGGCCGGCTGGTTCTGTTGATGGATGCTGTGAGTTCGCGAGTCGAGGGGAAGACAACTAGGGGAGAAAAATGAGTGGTGCAGACAAGTTATAAGACGCCCCTTGCGTGCAACAGCGGTCTGAAGACCACGGAGTTCGCACGACACGAATACACTGTCACATTTCTAAGTCGCGTGTGGGCGTGGCACTCACGAAGAGCTTCAAGAAGTAACATTAAGTTATATCTGGATCGTGAAGAAATATTCTGAAATGAATGATAAATTACATGCACTCTACGGTTTCGGAGAGGGCAGAAGATAGAAACGGCAAAAAAACATCTCAGTGGTGAAATTTGAGGTCAATGGCTTCAGCGAGCAAGTCATGAATATTTAAAGGCGCTGGAAAAAAACGCATTATTCTGTATTTGTGAAAACCTTAGTTTAAATTGTACTCATTTAAGGATTGTACTCAATCACGCATAACTGAAAATGTTGGTACCATGGTTTTTGCATAATTACACCCCAAAAATACAATTTAAGTGCTTTTGTGTTTTCGAAATTATAAAAACTTATTTTCGCGCAGAACGAATGCTAAATGTCTACGTTAATTACTTTAACGTACATATTAATTTTTCACTTCAGGTGTTGCAAGATGGAAACTTTAATATGCGAACAGAACTTACGAATTCGTTATAACAGCTGGCACTTTGGAACCTATGCACAGATTCACGAAACAAGACGCAACGAATTATAAACTAGTTTGTGTCAATACCCACCAGTAGCATTGACCAGGGAATAGGGGTGTCAACATTGCTGCTACCTTCTGGAGTTGTACAGCAGCGACGATCGTTTCACGTATTCTGCAACATGTCAGACTTGAACGAGTATCCCACCCATCAGTCGTATTGTTCATTCCTGAGCGTCATGACCTGATCAATCTTGATTTCTTGCAGACTTTTGAATCAAAGAACGCCATCCTGTCCGGTTCCCTGCTTGCCTTACGGCGCGCTGAAATGGCAACTCGGGATAACATGGCCGTGATTACACGGGTGCTGTTAAACACATTCTAAAATAAACATTTGATGCTACTGGGTCGATAACGAGTTAGTGGAGAAGACCTGCATGACTCAAATTGAAACGAGTCGCAATCTCCCAGTTCAGTCAGCTGCTATGTGGGAAAATAAGTTCCATGTTTGTACATCGTATTAAAATCGCGGGCGTTAAAGTTGGATCACACTTATGTTACTTAATTTGGTTTCAGTTATTTTAATTCACGTAAGTATTATAATTAGTAACAATGTTAACACGCGTTCCACTTGTATGATGCATAAGTAGAGATGGTCTATGACAATGCTTATTATTCGTTTGTCGGGAGGAAACGACTTTAGCAGAGTAGTAGATAACATCCCGGAATTTGAAACGTTATCAGTTACACGTGAACAGCCTACATTGCGTCTCAATATAACTTTAATACGAGCATTTTTCATCATTCAAAAAATGCTTACAGAAATTTTGGTCAGCAAAGTGGCAAGGGGGTGGTATAAAGCGACAACTTGTATAACAAATAAAATATACGTGCACGTTGGGAAAGCCAAATCTTTAAAATAGACGTATAATTAGTTTATATAAGAAAATAAAATGTGTGATGATGAAAATCACAAGAACAAAATATAAATGAATTATTTCCAATGATGGGCGTTTTCAGTGTTTATAGTGTTAGTGTGATTATATGCTTCGACAACAGGATAACAATTATACAGAACAATCCACTTTTGAATATTTCATGTCAATCATAGACTAAAATAATAGTCTGATTAAGATTGTAGAATACATTCAAATAACATTCAACAAATATGATTATTCAAGTAGGTTATACTCATACTTCTGTAAAATCAAACATAGCACAAACACTGCAATTATCATTTCTCTGATAAATAAATAATTGGACTATGCTAGAACATTGAAAGCTACTGCTGCCAGATATTGTTATATTATTAAAGGAACTTTAGGACTGAACCAATGTAATATGGTATAACAAATACTATTAATGCCCAAACGATAGTGAAGCTTTATACAAGGTTGATTGGCGTGTAATTCAGTTAGTCTCTTGTGTTTCAAAATCACTCAAATGCTCCGGGTTAGCATATAGTCAGCAGTGGAGCGAAAACTCCGTACACTCTTACCAATGGGATATGCTGATTATTAATTAGGAAAAATATCTTCTTAATATATAATTAATGAAGTCTTTTGAAAGTTGATAAAGTTCGTGGTATTGTTCCGAATTAATGTAAAAGTCTTGAAAAGTTTTCAGATAAATAGTTCTCTGACGTTGAATTAAACTAATTCAATCAATCAAAATCTGTTGGTAGGAAAATCTCGGCAAATAAATGACAGCAGTATTAACTGACTAATGCAGACCTTACTTGGCGACGATCGTAATGGTGGAGATCAACTGGCAGCGGCGATATCCTCACTTAAATAGGATGCAATTTCCCAAGTCTGCCTGCTCCAAGACGTAGGATGTAGTACCGCGCCTCTGCGACACTCGGTCAGGCCTCCTGCAGATCCTGGGGCGATGCTAGTTGTCCCTGGCATCGGCTCTGCGTCGAAGACGTCATCCTCCTCAGGCTTCGTGCGAACGACTCCCCTTTCTCAAACGTTCTCTTTCCTTCGTGCCGCAATATTCCTCTTCGTCAGAACTCTGTAATGCATTGTTCGTAATTTCCAAACAAACACAATTTCTAAGACGAGCATATCTTCCTTGCATGAACGTCATGTATGTTTTCTTTATCCCACTTCTGCACTAACTTGAGTACTGCTTATGAAAAACTGTTCGTTTCACTTTCCATTGAAATAAGTTAATATGAGTTTTTATATCACATATGCAAATATTAATATTGAGAAACGTTAATCAACAACATATGCAAATCTAAAGATATTTTAGTATTCAAATCAAGCTAAAGAAATTTTTAATAAATATTGGGTAACCTCTGGTAAGGGATTTCCTTACAAAAGAAAACCGTTTATGTGATGTTTTGTTTACTGCAATACAATATTGCTTTAATTCAATGAGGAGGTTACAGAAACACAGGTTCGCTCATAGCCTAATAAATGTTTTCTTTGTACCTTTTTTTATGACAGTATTATCTTACTTTGTGGTAAAGGAAAAAAAAAAACATTCTTTGAGATGATTTTGTTCAGTGTAAAGAAATAAAATGGTCCAAAATATGAGTGATTGAAGAGATCTTGGTGGCTCTTAACAGCGGGGTCTTGAGGGCTCATGAGGGTGATGGAGTGACGCCGGAATGAAACAACGGGGGGAAGTGAGATCCCCGAGTCATCGTCCGCCACGATGCCAACATGCGAAACTCCGGTGACTCGGCCGGGGATTGAATCCGGTTCGCCTTAGTGGGAGGCGGGCAGGCTAGTGCCCAGTTGCACCAACATCTTCTCTGATCCGAGATCGAATGATCCTAGTTCCGAACCAGGATCCAGTTTGATCTTGGTTCTAATTTCAAAGTGTTGCACCAACGAAATTTCATGATTCTGGATCTCCGATTTGTCGATCTTGGTTCCAAAGTGAGAGATCGATATTAAGTATGAGACATATTTTGCTATTGGTTCGTAATATCTAACGTCATGGAGGTAGGCGTATTTTTCACTACAGATAGAACTAAATGTGCGATGTTTTATCTTTTTTAAGTGACTTATTATTGTAAGAATTTTACTGAATAATATTCAAGTGCATATAATGTTGTTTTAATTTCCCAAGAAAATCATCCATCGTCGTTCTATCTGTTGGCGTATTTTCAAACTACATTTGTCGACGATGGCTGCTGATCTCGATTCGAGATTTCGAACCACCAATTTCGGTGGTTCGAAATGAACTTCATCTCGATCTCCAGTCCCGCTCTGAACGCGAATAGTGAAACAGTTTTCTGTGTCGATCTTAGATCCGATCTCGGATCGAGTTCCGAACCACGATGGTGAAACCGGGCATAACCCTTCAGCCACCGTGGTGCCTTCGTACAAAAAGTAATTGTTTAGTGACACTGCAGATTTTCTGTCGTACATTGTAGTTTTCAGTTTGTAACTCTTTATGACGCAAACGTTAACAACCCAATATTTGCAGAGGAGCATCGAAAAAGAATGGCACAATTTAAAAAAAATATCACAGCTTCGAATCTATTTGATCGACTTGGTTGGTTCTTATACCATAATGAATAGAAAGAATAAAAGTTTTGCTTATTTTAAAATCTTTCTATGTGCGCTTCATTTGTGACTCTGCATATGTCCCGGCGATATTCGACCTACATCCATGTATTCCGGAGCATTGTCGGCATAATTGTCTCAATGGCATCAGTGATTATCTGATGCAAATCCTCCAAATCTCGAATTTTCACAGCTTAGACGTGTTCTCGACGCATCCCCTAGATAAAAAGTCTAGAGTGGTAAGATCGAGGCTTTTCCCGTGTCCTTTTCTTTTAGCGATAAAGCAGCGAATGGAAACAATATTTGGGCCGATTTTCCGGCTTAACTTCATGCCTCATTTGAAACTTGTAGGCATGCAATCTTAAATGTTTGTGAAGAACATTTAGCATGGTAGTCTTCAGAATGCCTAGCTACAAACTGAAGTGGGCCATTGACTTTTTAGGGCTGCGCACACACAATATAGGCTAAGCTGTTTAAACCTATTCTTCGGACGTTTTTGGCCATCCTGGTGATTGTTATTTTTTTCTCCATTGCCGGTGTCGCTGTAACTTTTAACCCAATGAAAAAAAAAGCGCTCTGTTTTGGTACACGTTGTCCAGGATATTGCCGTCCAAAATTATGTCGCACAGTCATTACAAATTTGAACTCCGCGAGCCACAGAACACACTGTGTTTTCTGTTTAACTGTCGACATCTCACTGGAGGGGTCGGTGCAGATGCCAGATGGCGTTCTCGCCCTGCTACGATCTCAAGGTCGCCGTGCGACTGTCGAACACCCTCCAAAAAAACTTTCGTCGTTTAACTACGATTTGTCGTAAGAATCAGCTAATTCAGTAAAATAGTTTTGTCGCTATTAAGTTATGAAATTGTTTCATTCTTTTTAGTTGACTCTGTATTCTACTGTTACGAAACTGCAAATGAGCAAATGTACTACAATCCTCCTGCAGATTTTTAATGTCGTTCTGAAGAGCCGTGATTCCCCAAATCACTAACCTCAATTCTTCCCGAGGAGAAGACATTGTATTCTGGCTCTGCTGCCTGACATAACTTACCTATGAAAACTTATCTGAACACAGTAAGACGAATTGATCGTTTGGAGACGGGCATTAAGCTATTAACTGCGAAGGGGAAGGGGGGGAGGTCTGGTATAGGAACCATCCTAGTTATTTCTAGTGAACATGGTTTTGAAAATTTTGTTGCTTCTATTCTATTTACTAGTTAAGGTTGTCTATCATAGCAAAACGTTTCTTTAGAATGAAAGTGTCATTACCACAAATCCGTCTGTTGAACTATTTCACCGACAATGCAATGTTATCTTAAGCATTACTATACAAATTAAACAAAAATTATGTTTTTAGTAAACCTGCTTTGCAGTGAATGATATTTAAACAAATTTATATCTACTGCAACAAATCACGTGCTGTAGCAAATAAACCGTTATTACACAGAAATGCTTTAAGAAACGCACAGTCTGGAGAAGGAATTTTCTTTTCTAGCTATCAGCCCTCCATCGCTTCGCTCAGGTTTTACGGAGTTATTGGAATACATATCTATGTATGCGACTACTCCTGACTATCTGCGACTACCCGTGACTACCTATGACTACCCGTGACTATCTGCGACTACCCGTGACTACCTATGACTACCCGTGACTATCTGCGACTACCCGTGACTACCTGGGACAACCTGCGACTACTTACGACTACCTGAGACAACTTACGACCACCCGTGATTACCTGTGAACACCCGCGACTACCTGAGACAAATTACGACAACCTTCGACTACCTGTGACTACCTGCAACAATTTGCGTCTACCTTGGACAACTTGCGACTACCTGCGAAAACTTGCGACATTTTCTCGTAACATTGTTTCAGTTTACATTTAATTGTTTTGGCAGAGCATGCTTAGAAAGCAGCCAAGTAACTTATTTTTCTCCGACTTGGTTTAAAAATTTTGAAATTTCTCAAGGAATATTTTTTAACTAAACACAGCCTTTGTCCATATTGAATCATGTAGCTTTCTAACAGTGAAAGTATTGTAAGAATCGGCCCTGTAGTTTTCGTAGAGTATGCTTAGGAAGCAGCGAAGTAGCTCATTTTTTGCCGGCTTGTTTTACAAATTTTTAAATTTCTCAAGGATTAAAAAAAATTAAACATAACATATGTCCACCTGGAAGAATACAGCTCTCTAACAGCGAAAGAATAATAAGAATCGGCCATGTAGTTTCCGAGATCAGCAGCTACGTACAAACAAACAAACTCACATTATCTCTTTATAATATTACTATACGTATGTGATTATCCTGGAGTCCAATTCTGTGACTTAGGTGTACATGAAGCTACTCAGCCGAGTCTCTTTGTAATAATGACTCTAGTTTCTGTAATAATGCCTTTATCGAAGGAGATTATTTTCTTTAACGCCATCGACTGTGTTCTGGAATGCACACTCTTCTTTCTGGAAAATAATGTCTTGGTTTTATAAAATATACTTTATACACTGAATTTTATTTTTGCGGAAATTAAAACAAGTATTTGCCCTCTTCAGCCGGATTAAGTTACGCATTATTTCTTCCCTTTGCTATAGCGGCCATTTTCGCTACACTATGGTTCACTTAAACCGCTTATAGGGTTTCTTACTAAGTACAGTATCATATAAAAAAATATTGTTTAAAATATAAATCAGTTTATTTTATGGGCGATAGGGAGAGAATTCCGCGGTATTAACTAATTGAGGTTTCAGTTACCTGATAAATAAAGAGAAAAAAAAGGGGGTGGGGTATTTGGTCGTCGCTATACTGTGAGGTCTTGAGCGCCAACGAAGACGTAGCAGTGGCGGAATGTAAGGGCAGGGGCAGACGGGAATGCCCCGAGAAAACCCGCAGGGCCAATGGCAACGTACACCACGTTTCTCCCCATGCGAACATCTGGAGGGACCTCCACCAGAACTAGAACCTGGTTGGTCTTGTTGGAAGAGTAGTCTGGCCACCGCGCCACCGCGGGGTCTGATGAACACATCGACCATAACTAGATGCCTAAGGCATTGCTAACGTAGACTAAAAAATGAGGCAGACCGATTTTTTTTTTGTCTTCTGCGCGAATCCCCAAAGTTGACTCCTCAGTCGCTATCAGTAATTCCAGAATCACATTTTTAACGGTACTGAACGTGTTAGCTTACATTATGTTTTTGAATTTGGAACACGTGCAATCGTTTGTGTGAATAAAACATATCGACTAACTTGAGTGCGACCTATTCCGGTTGCATAAAAACAAAGTCAGAAGTAAGCTCAGTACAAAAGTTCCCATGACTTACATAAGGAGTATTCTAACCTCAAATCCCGTCTGCATTTGTTTCGATAGTGCAAGTGGCAAGGAAACAGTCGAGTAATGCAATACGGAAAGCGGGTAAGGCGAGTACAAATTAGTAATGGTATCACGCAGTGTTGCCAGCCCGTACCATAATTGTCGTTCGGTACCATATTTTTGCCATCGTACCATAAACTATGAACACTTGCCGATAAAAGCCAAATGTACTAAAATTTTATTGCGAACGTAACGAAAATTCCTTCCAAGGCAAAATGCTTTATGTGCAACTGCGATTGCCAGTCTTTGGGATACTTTTTTTTATAGCAGTAGTATAAAAAAATACTGTTTGGCGATTGACAGCCGGCTTTGGCGGTAGAAGCAAATCATATTATATTTCCTATTTGGCGGTTGGCCCCTCCTGTCCTGGTTTAATCACTACTGCTTCATATTACCACCCCTCCCCTTCTAATTATTTACATGTTTCAGTCTGTCTGATAAGGAAGCAGGTATTAAAAACAAATATCTACATAACAATTTTTAAGTTTGTTAGGCCTCCATTGTGTGTGTCATGTGTATACGTGTTCGAACATCCAGGAATGAAATAGTGAACATGTCTACCAGAAACTGCAGCTTTTCACCCAATAGGTGAGTTATTTATTTAAATACCGATTTATAAACATTTTGTACATTTTAGTTTCGTGTGGCAAATTTGTATGATTTGATTATTTAAAATTTAGTACCCAAGTTGTTTCATAATACACAGTTTGTGAACATTTGAGTGGGTTTGAAACGAATTAGTGGGATGGTAAACAATGTACCATAATTTTCTTCAGGAAACGATAATTTTTTACCCCGAAAACAATAATTCCTCCCAAAAAAATCTGGCAAACACTGGTATCACGTAACGTTGCACCGAACCGTAGCAGTGCGTACGGGATCCGCGCCCGCGTGACGTATTACAAAGCGGTTGCGTTGGTTCAGATCGACGTTGGTATGTTGCGCCGCCGTGCTGAAAAGAAGTAGCGGTTATGGCTCGAGTCGGTTTGCACGTGCGCGCGTGTCATCCATTCGCGCCCGTGTACAGTGCAGGGTGGAGTGACGAGATTTGGGTGGCTCTTCACAGCGAGGTCTTGAGAGCCGAAAAGAAGTAGCGGTTATGGCTCGAGTCGGTTTGCACGTGCGCGCGTGTCATCCATTCGCGCCCGTGTACAGTGCAGGGTGGAGTGACGAGATTTGGGTGGCTCTTCACAGCGAGGTCTTGAGAGCCGATGAGGGTGATAGAGGTGAGTATGGAGCAACGCCAGAATGAAATGGCGGGGGGGGGGGGGACAGGAGACCCCCGAGATAACCCACAAACCAGCGGCAACACCCGGGACGATTCCCACATGCGAAAATTCGGGTGTGATCCCGCCGGTAATCGAACTCGGTTCGCCTAGGTGGAAGGCGAGTAGTCTAACCACAAGGCTACCCTGGCCCCGGCAGCGTTAAGCGTCCTCCGTAGTTGTGATATGGGTATAATTTTAACCACTTGTATATATCTAATTTAAAAAAAATATGGGTTATACCATGCAAATATTTTTTCTAACTGGAAACGAAAGATGATGTTTAGTTAGCTATTTCTAAATTTGGCTATTTAAACATAAATGTGGCCATTAAAACGTGTTAAAAACAGCAAAAACAGCTCTAAGTTGCATTCTGTTCACGATATTTATTGCTCTGTAAAACAGTGTTTTACGGAATAGCGACGTTTTTGAATCTTTTCTGAATAGAATGCTGTATTGAAAATCTACAGTCACCGCTTAAAATTCTGAGGAAAAAAAAAACATAGGTGGAGTTCTTTTCCACCGCCGTCACGATGCTCTCTTTACGCCGATTGTGACTATTGGGCGTTCTAATATTGATTACTAGAGATTACCCTTAAGTGCGGTTACTTGCCTATTCAATCGTTGAAGTCACTCTCACAGAAATGACAGCGGTATGCTTTGATACAGTACGTCGTGCAGGACCGGCCCGTAAACTGTGGGCAAGATGATACCATTAGGAGATACGTTACGTGGTACTGTGACGGTTTTGCGTTCGTCACGGCGAATAACGTTTTTAAATTATGTACGGAAATAGTTCTGTGCGGATTTGTTTACAGTTGGAAGCCTGATGTGCCTCCACCCGCGAAGCAGATGTGTGTGACGGATTGCGGTTCGCCGCTGTTTAGGCTCTGATGTACCGAGTCGCAGGTTTTACCGTCCCTTCCGGATCGCGCAAAAAACCAGCGAGCGTCGGCAATGCCGACTGTCGAAGATGCTGACACCCTCTAGCAGCTCACTTTCATTTCTTTTTAGTTTCAGGTTCACTGGGCGACCGGAGGGAGCGGTCCAATTGTACCACTTCCTCTCATCAGGGTGATGTTGCATCGCACTAGTTAAAGTCAGCGTGAAATTGAAGAATTCCAGATGAAGTGCCCCCTCTCTACTAGTATTTCATCTGTACTAGTAAAGAATGTTATCCAACCTGTGTCTCGCGTAGTATTTCTGATTAATGCATGTAAATTCTGAATTCTATCCTGTCGACTGGGTGTTTACGGCTCCCTTGAGGTTTTTTTTCCCCACTCTCTTCTTGTTATAGCTTAGCCGTAAGTACACTTAAGCAGGATTTAAAACGACCGTCATCATTCCGTCAATCACGTGACCAATAGCCAACCAGAGATGACAATTAATTATATCCGTCCATCCGTCAAAACTATGGCAAGCTTTAACTTTCGACGGACGAACGGATGAAATTACAGCCTTCTAAACCTGAACATTTAGTTACTCACTCATCCCGAGTTCTTTACATGGCTGTGTAATGTGTGCAGTGTTTTGTTTTTAGTGTCTTTTGTTTCCACATGTTTGTTTATTTAACTGTAAAATAAAATTAAGTTACATTTTTCCTGAAGAATAATTGAAAATTGCGTTCGGAAAGACGCCTATACTGTCCACCCCTGCCCAGCACTCTCCCCGAGCGGATTATCCTCCACTTCGCAGACGCGTGCAGCAAGGTCCAGCACAAACACCTGTCAGTGACTCATCTGCTGAGCATGCAGTCAACCTCAACACCTTAGAGACCGCGCCACGCCAGATACGAGTGGAGGCGGCTCAAAATACTGTTACTGCTCGCGCAGGGCTACCACCACACACACAGGATGTCTCGCCGCTACACATTCCATTGTCCTCTGCTTCATGGGTGGACAGTATGGACGTGGAGAGAGTAAACAATGCAACCACACGACGGGAGCATGTAACAACTGCGGATGAAAATATGTCCGTAAGAGAAAAGCGACCTTACGAACGTGACGCCCGGGCCACAAGAGTCAGTCCTGTTCGCAAAGCGAAGGTGTTATCGCAGAGTGGACAATCACAGCTACAAGACAGGAAGGAATCTTTGGAACTAGCAAAGGCCGTTATAAATAAAATGGGTGCCTCTAGCCAAGAACGTCCTGATAAACCAACTAACTAACAATACGACCGGCACATGTGTGCATCTCCACCTGTATGCCCTATTACCGGCCCCCGTTTTTCTTTGTCCACTTCTCCTTTTTGTCCACCTTTCCATTTCCTTCTCTCTGATACTATCACTACATTTTTGAGGTACACAAGATTGAGTTATTGACAATTTATGCTTTATCATACCTTCAATGTGTATACAAACGTTGGTGACCGGGGACGGGGGACAGCGATTATTACACGTGCGGGGCTGGAACTTGAAGACCTGCTCTACCACCCGTCAGGCCGAGTGAAGTCAGGACGAATAAACGATGTGTCGCTAGTCAATGTTTATGCGCCCACCGGCTCCCAAGCGAGATATGAAAGAAATCAGTTTTTCTCCGTGGATTTGATTCCGTTTTTCCATCCACCCTGTAATCAATTCATACTCGGTGGAGATTTCAACTACATAGTTCACCCCCATGATCATCAGGGTGGCATCTATCCTACTAATGCTGGCCTATCTGCTTTAATAACTCGCTTAGAATTGTGTGATGTTGCACCTAACTTCCAAGGAATTCATTACACCTATGTGACTTCACAGAGTCGGTCTAGGATTGACCGATTCTACGTGAAAAAACATCATATACATAAGGTGCATCGATATGATGTTCTTCCGGTAGCGTTCAGCGATCACTCTGCAGTGATATTTACGTACGAAAAGTTTGCGAATGTAACACGGTTTGGCAGAGGGACATGGCGTCTAAATACGTCTTTATTAGACAGCTCAGAGGTTAAAGAGGACTTCCTAGCTAATTGGGAACGTTGGCATAGCAAAAAATACCAGTTCCCCTCTGTGGCGATGTGGTGGGATGTGTGTGTAAAACCCAACGTCACGAGGCTTTTTAAAAGGCATGCGAACCGACTGGCAGAAGAACGTAGGGGAACACGTGCATTCTACGAACGTATGCTACACGAACTTCACCTGCAGGCAAACAATGGTGCACACGTAACTTCACGTATTAGAGACACGAAACAGAAGCTTATGCACTTATTGAGTGAACAGTATAAAAATCGTCATATTATGATAAATGATAAAAGTCTATTCGCAGAAGAGAAATTTAGCATGTTTAGTATCATTATGAACAACAGCAAATACGACGCAAGGTTATCAACCAGTTTACTGACAGTGATGGCGATATTGTTCGGGACCGGCCGGGAATAGTGCAAACGCTTTGCAGTTACTTTGCAAATTTACACTCGAAACAAGACACTGACGATGCTCTGATTCCATCGGTTTTACAGGGTTGTGAAAACAAGTTAGCTGTGACAGCAAGACGGGCATGGAGGCGCCATGTTTAGATTCGTAAGTTAATACAATAATACAGCAATTGCCATCAAAAAAAATCTCCTGGTATTGACGGTATTCCATACGAATTTTACAAAACTTATTGGGATATTATTGGTACCGACTTCTGCGAAGTTGTTCGCGATGTGCTTGAAAGAGGCGAGTTATGCAAGTCTCATAAAGAAGGGGTAATTGTTCTTATACCCAAAATATCCCGTCCACTTAAACCCGCGGATTATAGGCCAATTACACTTTTATGTGCTGATTATAAAATAATTGCTCTTTTTTGTGCGACCCGATTAACCAAGGGATTGTCAGATATTATTAGTCCCGGCCAGACATGTACTGTTTCAGGACGTTCCATTTACAAGGCGTGCTTGCCCTAAGGGACATTCAATTACTTTCGTCAATACAACAGAGTAAAATGGCCATCTTGAGTATTGATATGGATAAGGCATTCGATAGAGTCGATCATAAATTTCTACTTCATGTTATGCATCATTTCGATTTTCCAGCCAATGCAGTACAGTGGTTGCGGATGGTGTGTACCGGAATTTGGTCACGGCTGTTGGTTAACGGATTTCTTACCCCACCAATTAAGATCGAGAGTTCAGTTCGACATAGATGCTCGCTATCCATGATTTTATTTACTATCGCCATTGAACCTCTGTGCAGAATGCTCAGTGCCCGCTTGCAAGGATTCCCCGTAGCCAACCTGTCCTTTAAATTAAATGCCTATGCTGATGACATCACATGTGTCGTTCGTTCAGAGCGGGAAATTACAGAGACGGCAGAATGTCTGGACCTTTTTCGCAGTGTCTCTAATCTGCGAGCGAATGCTAACAAAACTGCCATAGTGGAGCTCAGTGCGACCAGCGAGCCATTTGACGACGTTTTTCCCTTTCGGAGGGTCGAAACTGTGAAAATATTGGGCATATACTTCCACGCAGACGCCACTCTTATGTTGCATTATAATTGGAACATGACAATAAATAAACTCCGTGCTCGTCAAATAGAAATGCATTATCGTCGTTCAAATATTATACAGAGTATTACTTTAATAAATGTATTCTTACTTGCGAAGCTGTGATATGCGTCACATCTATTCCCATTACCACGTCAGCAAAGTGCACAAATACTACAGATTGTTGGCCGTATGTTGTGGAATTCTTATATATTTAAATTATCTAGGCCGCAACTTTATTATCTTTCCTTGCAAGACGTAGGCCTGAGTCTAATTAATCACGTTTTGAAGTGTGGGGCCTTATATCAGTCTTCAGCAATTGCAACAATTTTGCGCCCAGAGGACATTTAAGCAGCATTACAGAAAATGATGTGGTCTGAAGTTAGACGCATGCCACTTCAATACCGCCAGGCAAAGGAAGCACTCGCAACTCTAGTAGAACACTTACCGGAAGGGACAGTCGCATCAGCGAGATATTTCTACATTCGGGCTTCCAAAACGTCCGCAGTCATACCATCTGTTGTGAATCGTACCCCAACCATCCACTGGAGGCGCCCATGGAAAATACTTGCCGATACTAACCTTTCCTCGGATCTTGGAGCTGCAGCATTCGGCTTCTACAGTAATATCGTGACAACTCAGCAGCGTAAATACAGCATTCACCTGACAGCTGACCCTGCATGCTCGCTGTGTGGCAACACTGACACGGCCCTTCATAGGGTAATTTCCTTTGTTTATGCAGTTTGCATCTGGCAGTGGCGTCGCGTACGAGTACGAAAAATAATTCGCGATGAACGTGGAGATGTCAGCGACACGGACATGCTTCATTGCGATTTCTTCACCTTCCCCTCAGTTCGACGAAGAGCTGCGGCCTGGTTTGTACTTCATGCGATATTTTTCTTGGTGGACCGTTCGACACCGATGACAGTTCAAGACTTTGTCGAGCTTCTTCGTCAAGATAGGTGGAACATGGCGCGGCGTGGCACATTGCGTCAGTGGTACGGCAATTTTTTATTTTCATTCTGACGTTCACGCCTACAGGAAGTGCGTGTATATTACCGAGGTTGGGTGTACGCCGTGCGCTGTCCACCCCTCGGTCCTTACAAGTGTACAATTTAATGTTCCAGTAGTAATCATCGATAGGTGGTAGTGTTATAAGTCAGTGTCACGTGTCGGGGTGTACGCTGTGCGCTGCCCCTCACGTTAAATAATTTTTTATGTGTTCATCGACTTTGTCAGTAAAACCAGTTCACCAAATGTTCATATCGTTTTGTGCCCCTATGTAAGAATTGTGTAGATATTTTATTGAGTGTTTTGTTAATGTTTATATTGTGGGTTGAATGTGTACTGTATATAATAGGTTAAGGGTAAACGCCTCTGTATATCGTGTGTGATAATAAATCTAATGATATATATATATATAAAGATGGCAAAAGTGATGCGTGGGCGTACGAAATGACGTTGACCCATGGAGTAGCCTTCGGTTTCATACGTGACAGCGAAAACTGCAATAACAACGTTTACATCCGTGAACAGCTTTTTCGACTGTAGTGATTTTTTAAAGGTCATGTATGTATGTGTTTATCACAATTTTGTAACATTTCCGCGCAGGTTTGAAACAAAATTAATTAATTTGCCCTTTCTTACCTGTGATTTGAACATTTTCCACGGCTTAACAGTTTGCAAAAATGCTGAATTCCAGCCAGTAAAACTCATGAAATAATTCTTCAATAAAACTGGTGTATACAGTACAAAGTGTTTGAAATGTGTATTTCTGGTGGTATTAAATACTGCACATATATCAGTATATACATTCTCGACATTTTCGTGAACCACAGGGGCGGGTCGCAAATGTTACTACCATGGCCTAAAATAAAGTTATGCACTCAGTTCCCATGCTACATACAGCACAAATGAAATACGACATTATTGTTCAGTATTTTCACATTGGAGTTATGGACTTCATCGACGTGCTATTTTATCTCTTGACTCCTGCTTCACCAATACAATTGAATACAATACAGCCCTGTATTGCAGGACCGTAAAATATCGTAGATTTATTTACCAACATAAACGTTTAAATATTAAGTAGCAATTTGGCTGTTAAAATGCATATCCACTTTTTAAAATATACGTATATAATTTCCCCATCGCCAACATGAAACATTGGCCTACTATAATAATGTTCCATAAGTTGCCACGCAATACAGAACGAAATAAATATATCATGTTAAACAATAATAATAATAATTTTTTATTACTCTATGCCATGTTATTTAAAGTCTGTAACAACTGCCAGCGCTACAGATAACGTAATCAATAAACCTTGCAGGTATTTATTTTCGCAAAAGCTACTGAAAATAAATAGTACACTTCTGTGTCGCTTTCATTTGTTTATAGCCTAGCACGAGGCGGCGAATAATAAACCGCGGCACACCCGTTACCATCTCAGGACATAGATAAAACTCGTTCAGAAATACGTTCCACGAGTTAATGATTAGTCATGGCTTATCTATCGCCCGAGATGGTGGCACTTATGTAATGCCAAACTGAACGTTCTGGAATACCGGCCCTAGTCTCCAAAAGTGAATTTATCGGAACTTAGTTTTTGTGTGAAATCTGTGCTAAAAGGGCTTAGAAAAAGTTTTAAGGAACTTACCCTGGAACAGGAAAGGTATTGGTGACAAACTACGCGGCAGAATTGTAAAGCTTTCGGAGATAGGGCGGAGTTGTTTTGGACCTAGTTTTGTTTTCGCCGATATGAATAAATACTGGGCTCAAAGAAATACCGGTTTGAGGAATGCGCTGGAAGTAGCGAGGCTTCGAGTGTCCTGGGAACAGGTACCCGAGTTATGCGAGTTTTTGGAGTAAATTGGAGCCAGCATCGTGTTGCCACTGGTTTTCCGTGAGGCCGGGAGTAAGTGATTATCCACCGGTAAAGGAAAATTGGAACGTGGAGCTTTGCGCGTATGATTAAGTCGCTACGTTTTCGTGTAAGCCGGGATGGAATTGCTTCGGTCAGCCTACGGGTTTTGAGTGTGTGGTTAGCGCCGCTGAACAATGAAGTTTTCGAAGGGACGGCGGATTGGGAAAATTGTGGGGACTCGGGTAGTAGGAGGAGAAGCGTGGAGTGACGGTAGGGTCGACCAAGAGGGCTGATTAACATCTTTGGGGGTAGTACTTGGAGTCGAGAGCCAGAACTCTTGGAACGGGACTTGCAGAGTGGCGTGCGGATGTGTGTGAGTGGAAGAGTGTGGAAGTGGCGCGAGGAAGTTCACTACGGACACGTGTTATCGCGAGGAGAATATCCCCAGACCTGATCTCACTGGATGTCGAACTGGATTTGTGTGTGTGTGTGCGGGAGAGTGGGTGTCCCGGGGGTGGGCACTCCGGTCGCGCTCGGCGTGTCTTCGCGAGGAGAGTATCCCTGGGCCACCGCACGTTGGTTGCTGTGAGTGCCGTGGACCGGTGTTTACTGCCGCCCTTGGGTGGGGCGAGGGAGGGAGAATATCCCTATGCACTGATCCTGTTGTATGAATGGATGTGATGGTGATTATGATATGGATAAAACACAGAAGAGAGAATGGGGTCCCTGCTCAGGAGAGGGATTATTAGTAAGGATTACAGGGTATTGAGACCATTCACTCGTCCGCTGGGTTTACGTGTGTAATGAAATTGGGCGAAGGGTCCTATCTTGGTAAAAATAAAATTATAATGAGTATTGGAATATTATAAAAGAAAAGGAAGTGTGTGTACTAAATTATCGTGCGAGATTGTTAATACTAGATGTAACATATATTTTAAGGAGTGTGTGCTTTAGAGGTTTGTAAGGGTGCAAGGCAAAATCGTGGCTTTTCCTATAATGCTTTAATGGATGAGTGTTATATAAACGAAAGCATGAGTAAGTGTGCAAAGGGTAATTTTTAGGGTTATGTGTGAATTTTAATGTGTTTATGCAGAGGTTGCCTTTTATTATATCAAGGCGTGAAAAGATATACTTGCGAACCAAGGCTGATAAAATAGTGGAGTGTTTTTTTTTACTTGAAGTTTTGGTACCCAAAACTTTTTCATGAATGTGTAAATAAGAAAAATACAGTTGTGAAGGACATTTGAGCTGGATAGTGCTCGTGGATATTTTGGATACCTTTTGAGGTAGTGAATAAAAATCACATTGAGAGAAGGATTGTTTTTAAATCTTAGAGTTAACACCCTGATCCTTACGTCGACGAAGCACCTGGTTTTTAGAAAACACGACGAACCTCTATCTATGCTAATGTTTGGATGGATTGTTTTTTTTTTTTTTTTTCAGTGTACCCTCTTCTTTTCCCCTGTTCGTTAACTGTGAAAGTATAGAGACAAGGAGAGTTTTTGAGCTAAGATTGTGGTCCTGGGTCTGAGGCCCAGGGTTACAGTATGGGTGCCGATGTGTAAGCTCCTTAAAAGGGATTGCTTAGTCAAATATTACCTGAGAAATCAGTGTTTGCGTGTATACGTCTTTCCAGAAAGGCAGAAACAATTATTTTCAGCCAAAAATATTTACTTTTAACATACTAAATACATTTAAAAAAATCTAAAAAAAAAAAAAAAAAAATGGGTTTGAAAAATACTATTTGTAGGACTTTCTTGCGCTGTTTTCGTAAGCGGATGCAGAAAAGTACAAAGTAGGATCTGTAACTTAATACATAGGTTTACGCGTCGCATGTATTAATATCCTGCTGCTATAGGTCTACCTGGAGAGAAATTCATCTTCCCGGGAAAGCACATCACAGTCCTTAGGGAGGGGGTGGACATCGCAATGCTTCCTTATGGCCACGTGACATTGAGGCGTTTATTGCTCATAGACTGTTCACGGTAAACTGAGCGCTTTTGGATGCTCTGCCTAGTATCTACTTATCTGTAAATTTCGTGTCCTTCCATCACATATCTGACTAGCATCGCTTCTGGCCCTCTCGCATTATTCATACAACAATCAAGTGCAACTACGAAATCTGCGAAATTGTTGAGAGTAAAAACATGCTTACAATAGTGGTGATTGTAAGTCTAATAAGCGTATAATAAGCATAACATATTTTTTTTCTTTTTGCAAATTTAGTGGCTTCAAGGTTAAAATATACGAGACTACGTTTCGCATTTCGCTGCCAACATGACTGGGAACAATGCGAGACAGTGTGATCGATAAAAGCGCATTATGTTACCGGACAGTGACTTTTTTTTTTCATACGTCGATTTCGAAAGTGCTCGGTTTAACGTGAATTACACATGCTAAGGACCCCCTCCCCCGCCCACCTCCCCTGTCGAGGTGTGTAACGTAGCTGCATCGACGCTCCGACTCTTGGACGATTTATTCCTACCCCGCGCTTCGAAAACCGTCCTTTTCTGGAAGCAGCTCGCTTGCCGCGGGTTTCTTGCGTTATGCAAATACGACGGTAGAGATGGCTGAGACACAAGGGCGGGGGGTGGGGGGAGGAGGGAGACCGTGTTATTTACCGTTCGGCTCACTTCCACGTCGCAGGGCCAGCGGGTCAGACGATGGCGGCTGCGGTTGGCAGATCACTGCCGATATCTCGCTGTGGTTCTGGACCAGAGGGAACATGCCGCCTTCTCTCTCTCTCTCCTATCCACGGAGGACACTCGACACAGCGCCTGTGGACCGACGTGGCACGGGAGTATTTTTCAAACTTAGTGGTGTGTGGAGAGATTCAGGCTGCTCTCAAGGGTGTTCGATGCCAAATAGTTAATTATTTTATTTTCGCACCAAACATTGTTTAACTTCTACGTATTGTATGTAATGCTATTTTCTCGAATAAAAAAGTTCAAATTATATTTTCGTAAATTATTTTATATAAAATCCAATTTTTTTCCTGTATTGCTGCAGTCGTTATAATAAATGCTAAGTTGTACAAATAAACAAACTATACAATTGCCGTGGGTTACCATTTGACATACATAGTATGTCATCGCCAAAAAATAGTTAATGCAATAAAAGATTTTTAAAATATACAAAAATGTTATGTTTAATATATATTACTACACATATGTCACGTGGTAACCCACAGCATTACTTTACCGTGTAATTTTTTTTTCATTTGTACAACTTCTTTAGTATTTGTTACCACGGCGGCAGCTAAATAGGAAAATTTTGGATTTGACGTCAAATTATTCAAAAAAATATTAAGTGTAATTTTTTCCTTTTCAAGGAAAATTGCATCACATACAATGCGTACAAAATTGCGTACAATGTTTGGTACAAAAATACAACTATATATTTTTTTGGACTCCAACATCCTTAAAATCGGGGTCTCGACAGCCAATAAGTGCGAAGCGAGGTGAATATGGAGCAGCGTCGGAACGCAAGGGTGGAGGAAACGGGAGATCCCCGAAAAAAAAAAAACCCGCCGACCAGCGGCATCGCCCGGCGCTATTCCCGCTTGCGAAAATTTTGGAGCGGCTGCGGCGGGAGTAGAGCCCGGTTCACCTAGGCGGAAGGCGAGAAGACTGGTCACTAGTCCACCGCGGCCCCCTCTTTGAAATGAGAGGAGACTACCCTTACTTCTTACGTACGGACGGGATCTAAATGCGTCTTAGGACTGAGCCCGGTACGCCTAGGGACGCAGGGAACATTCTAACTACCATGGCCACATGCCCGCAGTTTTATTGGGATTCGGCAAACATGGGCCCGATTGGAGCCATGGTTACCTTTTATGCTAACGTAAACAGAACTACAAATGGAGGGGAAATAACTGGCATGGACAACATGAAAACCTGTCGACAGAGAAGAATTGCAAAATTGCATGCAATTCACGAAGTAGAAAAATATATCTACTAGAAAAGAGGGGTGGTACGAGAGTCTGTAGATCGCATAGGCTAAAGATGGAGGTAGACTGATTTTCATATTCTGCGCATGTACCCAACGTTGAACTACGCCATACCAGTACAACTGTCAAAAGTCGTGTGATCAACGCTGTTGAACATGTTTGTTCATATCATACAATTTTTTAAACAATGAAATATTTTTACCAATATGAATTTAATCTAACTGCACTGGAAAGTTGTAAGAGGAATTATTCAAACGTGTCAAAGCACTTGTTTATGTAAGTGATGTTCTAATCTCAAGTTCTATCCATGTCGGTTATGATAGTCGCGTTGGCAGAAAAGCAGACCAATTTTGGGATACGGCCAGACGGTATTTGCTCCATCACATGTGTTGAGTTTGTATTTTGATGTGTAATGGTATACTGCAAAACATTTTCTGGTCAACTTTCTAAACTGTAATGGAAGTTTTTAACCTATACAATGTATCGTAATAATACAACACATCAAGCTGCATATATAGGAACTTTTTAGCAGCGCTACCATACAAAGTTGGGAACTTCCCTATGTATTTGACTGTTTCCCGAGCAACTGTAGGAACGATACAATGAATGTATAGGGGAAAACAACAACATTCTTGCTTTCTCACTAAGCATATACACTGGTATGATAAATTTTTGGATTATTTTTTGTAGTGTAGTACTGTAGCTTTCCCAGCTCGTGCCTCGTGACCTGCCCTGCAGGTGTGAGCGCTCGACTCCTGTCTACGCGTCTGTCTGTAGTGCATTACTGTTCTGAGGGTTGCAGCGCGAAGTCTGAAGGGACCACCAGCCTGAATCATGCGGGATCGGTTCTTGTAACTTTGGATATTAAAAAGGCGGTCAGGATAGAACGCGCTGAAGCCGGGCCTGGCGTCTCTGGTGAAGCGGGTTGCGGCGGGGGGGCCGCTGATCAGTATATAAGAGGCTTGGGTTAGGATATTCCATAATATTAAGGCGGATTGATTCCCACCAGGAAATAAATAACTTACTATAAGAGGAGCAATTTAGCTTCCGACAAAAACGCTCGACAACACGTCAGCTTGTACGAGTTGCGGAATACATTGCGAATGATTTCAACTTTAAAGATTAAGTTGTTGCAGTATTCCTTGATATCGAAAAAAGCCTTTTATAGTGTACGTCACGCAGACTCGATGTATAAATGACACGAAATAAAGCTCTCTGACTGCTACATCAAATTTATAAGCAGATACCTAATGCATAGAACCTTTACTGTTCCATGCGAGGGTGCTAAATCTGGTGCAAAAACTGTTCAAGGAGGAGTCCCGCAAGGCAGTATTTAAGGTCCAGTTTATTTAATATATACATAAATGACCTGCCGAAAAAAAGATCACCGACTGGTGCAATTTGGGTGCTATGCGGATGAACAGTTATTTTCAATTGCTCCCACAATCTCGAATTAGCAATCCAAATTTACAAAATGCTCTAAATGCCTTTCAGGTTTACTACACAAAATAGCGAATCGAAATAAATGTAGGCGAAAGTGAAGCTATTGTCTTCACCCGCTGATTACTACCCCAGGAGGACGATCGCCCCGAAATAACTCTGTTTGGCGAGCAGATCCCTCAAAATAATGTGGTGAAATATCTAGGTGTCCATATGGATCGCAAGGTGATTTGGAAGGCGAATATACAGCGTGAGTCTGAAAGACACCGACAAACGTTGTGTGTGCGCCAAACACGTGTGTGCTGTAGCAGTCAAATGGGCACGCCGGGCGGCAGGTTTACAAACCTTAGCGTACACGCAGGTATGCGACAGCTGCCTTGTTTTTCGGTTACCCTCACAGCAGGCCTAACAAAGCAAAATAAATAGCACAGTTCCCTTGCTGAAATAATTATATATATATATATATATATATATATATATATATATATATATAAATTATTTCGATTTTATCAAGTCGTTTGTTGTTTATAATAATCTACAATACTAGACGTAACATGAAATTTTATAGGCAACAAGCGAACTATGCTATTTATTATTATTTTTTTAAGTAACCACAAATGAACCGAAACATTCATTCTTACTCAACAAGCGAACTTATTCACCAACTATCCTCGTTTAGTTTAAACAGACAAACCAGTATTCTACTAGTATCATTACACTCTACTAGTATTATAACTTAGGTTTGTTTAGGTTAGGTTTTTTTGATATATTCTACAGAAGCACTTATTCATCCACTACCCTATATATATATATATATATATATATATATATATATATATATATATATATATATATATAGACACGCCATTTTTAAAAGTGAATGTATAGCTGTAAACAAGACATGTCCACCATTTTAAATACGACTTTACTGAAAATTGCCATATAAACTTGGTTCGAATTTCTACTTAGTAATGATAAGTATAATAAAACATATGTATACAGGATTGCCAGCCTAACGTGGGCATCCCCAAAATTTCCGGAACGGTTGCAGATCAAGAAATGCGGTTTTCGCAAAATGAAATTATGAACGGGAGCAACTAATTTGCCTCAAAGTGACTATTCGCAACACGTGCATGGAAAGAAATAATTAAAATATGTATTATTTTTCTCCTGGAAACATAGATTTATTTTAAAGGCATCTGAAATTACGTGCAGAGGGAAATTCTGTGATATAACATATTCAATGGAAAGTAACACAGAAACGCCGAGAAATAATGTGCAAATATGACAAAGTGACCAGTGACATTTTTCAAATGTTGATTTCAAAAATGTTAAATTAACAGTAAACAACCTGTAATGAGCAAGCAGCAGTATACATTTTCAGCAGCTCACCAACCACCCCTCCCCCCCTCTCTCCTCCTTACACTTTCCTGCTCATTTCGCGACCATGCCACAATCTACCCCTCAATTTCCCCCTCCACAACTACGTAACCCCTCCTCCACCAACGTCTCCTTCATTCCGCCCCATCCGCCAACGGAGCATTTGAATACATTTTCTTTATTCATTCCCGCCTCTTTTCCGCCATTTCTTCTCGCCGTAAAACGAACAAAATTCCTCCCCCCCCCCCCCCTCCCTCCCCTGGAACCGGTTCCTCATCTTCAGATAACCGTTGCCTCGACGTGGGGGGAAAGGCTTGGATTATTTATACCGTAATTTTCAGCCCCGTCGGTTCTTCAACGGCGATTTCCCGTGAAAAAAACCGGGAGGTTTACGTTTATTTCTTTTATTTCAGAGAGAGCGCCGGCAAATATGACGTTGTAATGATTCCACCCGAGTTTCCTGATGAGTGTGTAAACGGAGATGAAGGAAAAAAAAATCATTCCTTTAGTCACTTGGAGAAGGAAAATATTTCGTTGAAATATATTGTTACGATGCTAGCAAACGTCCATATAAATTTCAAAAAAGTTTAAATTGGAAAATGAGAATGCATCCACTATTAAGTTTAAGATATTGTGTAGTAAAATCCAAGTTTATTATGCCATGGTAGCTTCATTTGCAGGTTCTCTGTACTTTGACGGGAAAATTCAAATTAAATTTATGTTTATGCCAGCGTTCTAGTGCACTTCTTTAGTAATATTTAAGTAATATATGTGCATAAAGTTATCCCATAGAGTATTATAATTGAATTAAAAAAATCATATAAGTGTTTGCCATTTCTAAATTTAATTTAAAAATATTCTGGAAGTATAATCCGTTCCATTTAGATCAAATGATAAAATCTTGGCTAACCGCTGGATGTAAATGCTGTTCTTAATTTAAGAACATTATATATATATATATATATATATATATATATATATATATATATATATATATATATATATATATATATATATATATAGGGGCCTATTAATATATGTAACGTTTAAAAAAAAAAATCGGCATTTATATTTGCCCGAAAACTTGTTTTATTTTTAAAACGGTATCTGTGAGTATTGTATATTGTACTCAGAATGTACTTTATAAAACCGCATATTTCACGCGTAAATAGATGTCACGTAATCATTATTAACATCAGTAAAATTAAAATTAACGAAACTCTTTCTCTCATTAAAATCTATATGGATATATATAATAGTTTTTTTAATGAGAGAAACAGTTTTGTTAATATTAACTTTACATATATGTATAATGAATTTTCATTATAACTAAACTTGTATTGTTTTAAAAATAATACTCCCCAAAAAAGAGAACTCTTCATTACCTGCCGGAAAGCATATTTTACCTGAAATTAAACGAAACAAACTAGCTCTAAGAACCCAAGATCTGACGAATACTTTAATTTTTCTCTTTCGAACACTCCAAATATTCATTGTATTTAAGAGAAGACAAAAAAATCGTCTGTGTATAACGGTATGCATAATGGAAATGAGTTTAATAACTATGCGCCGATATTGAACCTTGTGATACAATGACCACAACTGAACAACGAACTTGCAAGGAAAAAAAAAGAAATATATTTTGAGTGTCAACCATTAGCGTGTAATGTCAATGTTTCTTACTTGTTTCCGAATACTCCCGTAACGTATCCTTTGGCTGTGTGACCCCTTTAAGAAAACCCATAATAATGGCTGCCGCCATCTTTCTGCAAAGAGGTCCTCACTTTCGTTATTTTTTTCTTTTGTGTCTTTTTACTATTGTTAGTATTTTAATGAGTTAAGGCAAGAATATAAGCCCAGATACACTAGAGAGAAATTATTCTAACATTATAAACGCGCGCGCGCGCGCGTGTGTGTGTGTGTATATATATATATATATATGGTAAAATGAGCACTTTTGAAAGCCCTGCTGAAGAGCCTTTAATGTTCGGAAACGCAGTGCCCAAACTCCAGATATAGATATTTTGGGTCAATGGAACACAAAAACCCGTTAACACTTGTATCCGGAAACGTATTTTTATATCAAATAATTGTGTTCAAAATTGCGGCGTACAGGAGACTTATGATATATGCATGATTGCGCCTTGTTCTCCAGGCGTTCTAGGCCGTAACTAAGAACACGATAAAATTAAATATACGTTTCCGAATATAATAGTGTAGGGTTTTTGAATTACTATTGGTCCAAAGATACTATGTCTGGAGTATGGTTGCTAAGTTTCTGGACGTAATAACTACAGACTGTTACTGAAATACGCGTACAAATGCTACGAGGTGATTTCCTAGGCAAAATGAGATGGAAGAAATTATACGACCAGTTTTTTAGACCAAAATATAATTACGACTTATGTCCTACTATTAATTCGTAATACAGAGCGGGAACCCCCCCTTGAAAATCGACATTTCAAATGGATTTAATTCATAATAATAAAAACCTACCCGAGATGAAAGAATAGTTGCAATGCGCTACGTAAACGAAGATAATCGTGTGTCCCGTGCTTCTCTGACAACGAGTGCCCAATTGATAATTTAATCCGGCCACTCAGGACACAGTTATATGTTGATATTTGCACTTCAAAACTCTATCACTTCGTTCGACATTTACATTTGTATAATTCCTTCTTTCGCACGTAGGTGTAGCTCACCAGCCAATCGTGGGGCTGTGATGGTGTAGTGGTTAGACTACTCGCCTCCCATCAAGGCGAACAGGGTTTGATTCTCGGCGGTGTGGCCCCCGGATTTTCCACGCGGGACTCTCGGTGCCGGACGATGCCACTGGCGAGCGGGTTTTCTCGGTGATCTCCCGGTTCTCCCACCCTTACATTCCGTCGCTGCTTTATTCTCACCTCGCTTCGTCCTCATCGGCTCCCAAGACCTCGATGTTAAGAGCCGCCCAAATCTCTTCGATCACTCGCGAGTCAATGTACACTGAGATTATTTCAAAACAATTTAGTTCCGCTACTTACTAGCGTGACGGCTTAGTGTGCATGAAGACCCAAGACCCAAGATGGGACCAACACTGACTTTTTGAAGAGGCGGCAAGCCTAAAGAAACACTGAACAACAAGACCTATCCAAAATACAATAGCTACGCAAGTTTGTTAGTTTTAAAGAGGCTTGAAAGTCGACTCTCTCAGTGCGCTAGCCTTAAATTTTTTTTTTGTTTACTATACTTGTTTATTAAATACACCTTGTTTATAGAACCAAATTTGTTTGCGCATATTTAATAGTACGAGCATCACACACAGGTATTATCAAAATAATAATCTTGAAGTAATTTTGGGAAAACGTTTCAAATCATTATTATTATTTTTTTTAGTATTTTTTCAGCGTAACTGGTTTATTTGGCTACAGAAACTTTCGTTCATCCCGTGCACTGAAATTTAAGTTTCAGTTTTTTTTTTTAATGCTTATAAAAGTAAGAATTAGCTTAACCTGTAAAACATTTACTTTGTCAATAATGTCACAGTTTCGCCTGATCGAATCATGAAAGAAGCGATTAGGTTCATGACAGTGTTAGCTTTACATACGACGGGAAAATACACGGTGTACCTGCACGACTGTAAATCGTGGGTCTCCGGGTTCGAGCCCCAGTCAAGGCGTGGGCGTAAATTATTGTGTGTATCAGTATCGGTGGCCTTAGAATGAGACATTTCGTGAAAGTCCTGAAAGAGTAGTAATGTATCAAAATATATGTAATAAAATACGTTTCTAGATAATGTTATGCGCTACGCAATATTAGCGTTTCGATTCCAACTCCTGTGCATAACAAACACATTTAATTTTTTCTGCTTTATACATCACTAAACCAACGCACGAACAAAATTTTATTTCTGTTTTCGTAATCCCGTCTAATAAAAGGAGCACCTACAGAATAACGGACTAGCAAATTAACGGTAAGTTTCATGAATTCAAGTAACATTTTGTGAATTAACGGGAATCTTCGTAAATCCACAGAACGTTGTGTGAAAGTAGCTAATTAAAAAGTGTTTCAAATATTTTATGACGATTTCTGGATAATTTTCACAAGAAGTTTTCGATTCCAAGGATTATATTTAGGGACAGGTGTTTTTTTTTTTTTTGCGAAAATATTTCAATACCAGCTGTACTCCAAAAACACTTATGTTCAAAAGTCACTTTCGTAGTTGTATGATTTTGACCTCAAGGGTCTGCCCGCGAATCATGGACGCTCAGTATAGGAGTATACTGTATTACTATTGGCCCAGTCAAATAAGAACATGTCTTTTCACGTAGACACGTGGCCAATAACCAAAGGAAGTCGTGGTTGGGGGCGTAGGATACTAAAGTCTAGTATAACCATTTTTTCGCGAAAAACACCTGTCCTTAATCATATTTTATTACTTTGAGTGTGGTACAGATTTACGGACATTTTATAAGACATGCTAGAGGTAAGTCACCTATAGACTACTCACGGTAAAATGGGCAATTTTTAAAGCCCTGCTTAAGATCTACTTATATGCACGTTGTATAATCTTCTACATTATGTAAAATTAACATATATATTAGCCTCGTCATTTTATTAATGCTTCGGTCAAGAGAAAATGTAAAATTATTATAAAAGTAAATATTTTATAAATATATTAAATTCCACGCTTCGATGCGTTAAAAAAAACAGGAAGCGAAATAAATAATTTAATTTAACACAAATGGTTACCTAACACTTTCTATTCGACGTTAAGATGCAGAACTACCTTCCATCCATCGCTACCAACTTTGCTGGGCTCATGTCACTCAGTGAGCCCGTTAAAATGCGTGCAGGCAGGGGCAGTGACTTTTTCCTGAGGTTGATTTAAAAAGTGCTCCCTCTATCGTGAACAGCCTTTATATGCACGACTGCAAGTCCATCAGTTCTGCTGGACTCTCCATTCACATTTACAACCGTCCTATTGGTTCATACAACACCGGACACACTTAATACACTGTACATCGACCAGTATAATGCCGAGTTGAAAGTGTACCACTAATAAAATGTTCTTTCCTGCGTATAGTAATGTATAGAGACATGCAAAATTTGCGTTATTTTCTGGCGGCACGCTTAAATTCACCCTCCTGTACATGTTCGAGCCGGTGCCACTTCTTTATTGGCTGCTGCACCAGTGAGGACACATTTTCCCCTTTCGACCTAATTGGACGCTTCTCGTTAGTGAATTCCTATTAGGGCAAAGCCGTCCTGGGCATGTCCTTCCAAACTGTAGTCCAATGACAAAGGCAATGCAAAAACACAAGTGTTTGAAGTCTCGCCTGTCTTCAAATAATAACGCGAATTTCGCATGTCTCTAGTGATGTACGATACCTTGCTTTTTAAGTTACGTACACTTTGAGTGCCGTTGACGTAATATTACGTCGCAGAGAACTTATGAACACTGCAACTGGCGGGGTAATAATAATTCGCCAGTGTCTTCAAACAATGGATATGTCGTAACAGCAAACTCCGTACTACGCAGTTAAATTCAGGCGACGCGATATTAGGTTGGCAGCGCCCAGAGTGTTCAGAGTGGGAAGGAGCTGCGCGTCTACGATCCCAAGAAGCGACAGGAGCGATACGGGGCTACACTAACACGCACCCCCGAGCGCCTCATCGCTCCTACGTGCACGGCGTGCAGTGTTTCCGTCGTGACGCCGTACTGTGCAAATTAGATATGTAACAGTGGGGTTTTATCACACGCGATGAAAGTACACAGATCAAACTACGCCCGTATCTTTGTACGTTTCTCTTGCCGTTTAAGAATACTGCATACCCAAGCTTTTAAAATGCTATATTTGACCAATTTAGTGACGACAAACGTAATAAATAAATAGTTCCGTAGACAATTGTGTTTTTTTTTTTTTTGCTTTTCTGACAAAAGGTGTATTCCCAGAACATTTATTAACCGAGATACGCGTATTCGCGCAAACAAATATTTCACGGGAAATGTTTCAGTGCATCCTCCTTTTAACAGTGCCCTGTGGCTAAAATACATTTCAGGCGGAACGCTTTCAGAACAGTAAGCGTTGCAGAGATAAGACTTGACACTGAGAGATTGGTTGGTAGGTCTTGTCGAACGCCGCGAACTGGGTGGCTCTTGAGAATCGGCTCCTCACTCACGCTGATTAGAAACGTGGAAAAAGCAGCAACAGACGAGAAGAGACTGGAAACGGCGCCGGGGCCATCCGAGTGTTTGCAAAAAACATTTTCGGGAACATCAGCTTCGCCGGAATCGGCCGCCAGAGAGTGAAGTATCGGTTCTGGTGCACAGGCAGGGCCGCATCCACACGAGCAGGCGCCTATCAGCAGGCTGATGATTCTGACAATTCCAGAAGAACCTCCGAGGTCCGAGAACCAGCTGGCCATCGGGCATTGGCAAAGATATTTTTGAATTTCCCACGTCTGTACGATGGCAGGACGCTTGTGATTCCGATATCCTACACTGTAAATCTGAATTAGTGATAATTTCATTGTTTCAATCAGTCAAACGTATCTGACTGATACAACAGTCACTTCAGTGGATTTAACTGAAGAACCAGTGAAAAAATGCCATATTTCCGTCACTGATTGATTCAGTGCCATTTCCCACTGATTCGTCAGTCATTTTTTCCACTGTTTTCTCAGTGGATTATTTTTTGACTGATGGACCAGTGAAATATCTGAGCAACTTGCTCCGTCTCTAATTATTTTTGACTGATGTATCAGTGAAACTGCGAGTAAAAATCGCCGCCGAACATAGTTTAAAAATGACGCTAAACGACGTGTATCAAGTGAAGTACCATAACAACGAATAAACGAATAAAACAAATACAAAATACCTTCTAAAATGCGTTTCGTCTTTCAAAACGCCATTTTACGGGATAATATGAACACACAGACTTTCACTCCGTTTTTAAGTCTTTCGTTTCGTCCTTAAGTCTTTCACTCTGTTTGAAGGTTTAAACTGCATTCAATGCGGCAAAGAGAGTGTACTCATATGTACTTTTAAATTACGGCAAACTGCACAATATAAATAGTAAACTATCGTAAATATGTTTATTTAATGTAATTATTTGCCTACATTCAATAAAAGCGATATTTAATTTACCACTGCAGTCAGCCGTAATTTATTCAATCAGTGAAATTGTTTCACATCACTAATTCAATCAATGATATTTTTCACTGAAACAATCAGTGGTTTTCCACTGATTCTAAGTGGAGCCATTTTCACTGATTATAGTAGTTGAATTTCACTGCGAATCGGGGGTTTCCCACGGATTCGAATTTAGAGTGTAAATCAGAACGTTTGTGATTGGCTTACAAAGAACTCATACACAGAGTAGTCAACATTACAGACGCGAAACAGCCACCTATACAGCGAACTCCAGCCACACGTGCTAGGTAAAATACCGGGACGCCGTTCGCCAATCAGCGCCTGGTAACTTACTCACCTGCCGGCCGCCCAGCCAATATGACACGAGGAGTGTCCCCAGAGCCACGCGCACCCAATCAGAGAATGGTTACGCCCAAATCAAATGAACCACTACTCTATTTCGAGTCTGTATATTTATCTCTCTGTGACGACATAGTAGGGCCTGTCAGATACTCTACATTGTAATGGAAAAACCCAGCCAATCAACAGATGAGCACATTAAGTTAACGCTATAGTTACTAATATGCCTTGCATCTTGTGAATTATTATCTAATCTGCGTCACAACGGCTAACGAGATCATACTTAGAGGTGATAGAAAATCGAGAACATATTCTATAAAACTATAACTACTTTTCTTCTTACATCATTGGATGAACAAGGTTTTGACTCGGGCTAAGTTGTTTGCTGACCAATTACGAACGGTCTGTCTTACGGTATCAGAATCCTCATTGGCCTGGTGAAATGTGGTAGTAGCCTCATACACGCGTGACAGCCAATAGGGAAAGAAAAATTCCGGACATGTGTACGGTACGTTGAATCCTAGCAGACAGTCAACTTTTCCCGCGATAAACCATCATCTCTAGACATACCGTAAAACACAAAATATTATTACTCTTTCTTGTTGGATTCATATACTGTTTCAAGTCCCTCGTGCCTGAGTGTAATGCCGATCAACACTGATCAGCGTTACTTACTATTAATCTACGTTTTCCACACGGGAAAAAAATAACGCCATTCCTCGATCCCTCGTCATTACATGGCGCCATGCTAAAGTTCACGTTCATAAAGACTGTTCACGATAAAGTGAGCACTTTTGATATCAATCTTAAATATAAAAGTCACTGCTCCAACCTGCATATATTTTAACGGGCGCCCTGAGTGACATGCGCCCAGTAAAGTTGGTAACGATGGTTGGGAAGTAGTTTCGTATTTTGACGTCGAAAAAAAAGTGTCAGGTAACAATTTCTGACAATTTAAATTAGTTCTTTTGCTTTCTGTTTGTTTTTATGTATCTATGTGTAAATATCAGCAGCTTTGTAAAATATTCACTTTCCTAACAATCTCACAGTTTCACTTGACCGACGCATGAATAAAGTGATGAGGCCCACGACAATGTTGATCTTATATAATGCGGAAGAATACACAACGTGCATAAAATTAGATCTTAAGCAGGGCTTTCAAAAGTGCTCATTTTACCGTGAACAGCCTGTATACGCACTCTAGCAGAGGTCTTTTTTTTTTCGCTTGCTGCTGTTGGACGCAGGCGCCACACTGGAAAAACACTTTCAACATACGGTGAAACTACTTTAGCGAAATTGTGGTCTGCAACAGGCTAGATACGAAACATATAACCCATGTATAGAGCCGCCTGTTTTTCATGAAATATTTACCCGAAGGCTAGACTTCAATACGCTATGTGCACACGTGCAGCCTTCCTTTGGCTATCGGCCCTTTCGCTTTGTGCGAAGAATGCCTGTTACATGCGTGAACCAATTAGAATTAAGTTTCTCCGAACTGACCGGCCAATGATTCGCGGGGCAGACAGATAAGACGGGTGACAAAACTTAAATAATCGAATCACGAAAGCGGTTCTGAACTGAACTGTTTTGGGACGCAACTTGTCCTGAAATCTTTCCGCGAAAAACAGTTGTAAGTGGAGAGCTGAACGTTTGAATGGCCATCGCACTCAGGTTGGCTATTAATTTTATTCACCTGTCGAAACGAGGACTCACGGCAAAGGTGAGAGAGATTGCGGCGGTCGTGTGTATGCGTGTGTGTGTGCGCGCGCGCGTGTGTGTTCGGTAGCGACAAACGAAGTGTGCGAAAGCTGTGGAGAGCGAGTTACCCAACGAATGCGTATAGACATATAAACTTATATAAATGTACTATAAATTTACGTAATTACGAGTTTATCAAACTCACTCGTGTGTTTTATTGTCGAGGTGTGTTTTCATTCCTGTACTTTTTTGGGGATATATTGTTTGTAGTATGCCCCTGGGTTACCAGATCAAGCAAATCAATCCAATACATATTTGTTATGAAATATTAAAAGCCAGAGAATACACATAAATGATTGCCAGCAGGGAATATGGAAATCCTTATTAATGCGTCAAGCCAGTGGATAATCTTCAGTTTACAATTGTTTCAAAGTCCTGCAAAGAGAGCGTCTTAGGTAAATGGAGGTTTAATGGCGCTTGTGAAAATAACATATATATTTCAATACGCCTATCTCTCTGCAGTATTTTAAAGAAAAATGAAAGCATCTCTACAAATAGGCGATGGTTCTAGAAAATTTAATATTTTCTTTTTTGTTTTAAATTTTCAAAATTTATTTGTCGAATGGCTAAGGGCCGGTTTCACAATGTCTGGTTATCTTCTGATTATCGTCTGATTAAATGTTAAGTGCTGGTTATAACCACTGTTTGTTTCCCAATATGTAGTTAACATTATTCGGTCACTTATGTGACTCTAACCAATGGTTCAGCTAAACACAAGACGTGGTTCCAATTAGCGAGCTAATCAGAACATTCATAACAAACATTTGAGGTTATGTGGGTACATCAAATCGTATGTGATATCAAAAATTATTTATCAAGTCGAATGTGTTTGTATATCAGGTTATCTGAGCATCGTATTAATTCTGGACTGTTTTTGCAGGTTTAATGGGCATTTTCACGTTGGAAAATATAACTAAATATTAGCAGAATGAATGAATAGGCACGAAAGTTTGTAAACAGTGACAATGCAATTGCTAAATAATCCAGGAGTTGTTTCCTTGCTGTGGTGATGGCAGTTGATTTGAATTATTTGTTCAAAGATGATGACGAAGAAATAGTAGATTTCATAAATAGGCCAAGAATATTTCATGATAGCCTGAATCACGTGCAAATGAATGACAAATAACTTTTTATGGGGTTTCGCCAGAGTAAAAACACTGTCCTAGCACTTCTTTTTTTGGTATACTGCATGGATCTACATTTGATTAATGCTAGACCTAGGCCTACACTAGTAGATACACAAGGTTATGTTATAAAACTTGGTGCCTTAATTTGCATGCCTTTGCAGGTTGTCACATAAATTACTTGTGTAAAATATTTTTCATACTTCTGTGTGTTGTTACAGGCCTATTTCTTTGGCTGAATTTTTTTATATGCATTTGTAGGTAATGCTGTATATTTTTGTAATTTATTTTAAGCCCTGTTTACAATTTTATGTGGAGCCACAAGCTCATTTGGATGATTACAACTGATATTAACAAATGGAAAAATGCCAAAAAGAATTTTCTGTATTTTCAAAACACATAAATATTGTTCAAAATTTACGCATGTTTGTTTCTGCAGTTATCGTTTCTTTTGGATTTAAAACCTCATTCAACATTCACATATGTAACTTAATTAATCCCAAAGAAATTCACATTATGTAATTGATTTGTTTTGTGTTACTGCAATAAATTAATTTGGTGATACAGTAGTTAAGATGGCAAAGTTAGGTCTGTAGGTGAATGTAGACACAATTTGCTTAAGATATACCAGACTTTTATTACGTAGTGTTTAATGTAAATCATTGCAAGTAGGCTTAACTTTTATACGATACATTAACAATTTGCATTATTGCAACTAGTAGTCATATCATCATGTGTCACGTTATGATAACGCCATTTAAATTGTGTTGCTTCTGTACATACTTTGGTAGGTTATGTTCATAGCCATTTTAGGTTTATGTTAAATACTCAGATTATGTTAAATATTTGTGTATATATGTACTTTTGTAGGGTGTGTTACATAGCTATGTAGGTTCTTACAAGCTACTTGCCTGCCTTTGTTTTCAGAAATTATTCTGTACCGCCCACTGACCAACTGCTAGTACCTAGCCTTGAGATTTGATGCATCTGATGGATATTACATAGTTGTGGGAGATTACTTTGGCCTGCACAAAAGTACCGTTTGCCGTACGATAAAAAAAGAGTGACCACTGTAACTGCAAGGCTTCGGAGAGAATGGATTAATTAATTTATTTCACCTTATACAATTACAGCAGAAATTTTACAACGTGGTAAGGTTCCCGAAAGTTATTGGAGCCATGCGCTGTGCACGCGTCGAAATTATTCCAACAGAACGTTATGTTTTCAAGCTCCGCGCGAAACAAACTTCAAGCTGAATTAAATTCCAGTTCAATCCTTCTCCATGCATCTTCTTTCTTTTTCCAGGTAACAGCATAGGTTCTTTTGCATTCAATGATGCCAGCATATTTGTCTGCAAGAGAAACAAGGACTTCAGTTTCCGAGGAAACAAAATTCTCTGCACGCGGCCGCTTATTTTCATCCACGTCAAACACTTAACCAGCACCGGTAAATAAACAAACGAAGCTCTCATTGCGGCCAATAACGAGCCGAGACGTCACGGCATGGTTGCCACATTTACCTTAACCCATGGTTACCTAACCATCAGATCAAATCATGGTGAGAAACACTTCAATACTAATCAGAACTTAATAGTTCTGTTTAAATTATCAACTGATTAGATAACCAGAACGTTTAAACAGACATTGTGAAACCGGGCCTTAGTGTAACAAGTTACTTGTCTAGATTTCCGAGTTATATTACTTAAGATTTTTTACAAGCCGGAATACAGGTAGGTACTTGGTTCACTTGGAGACTATTTCGATCTGTGCATATCCTGTACTGTGTAATTAAAATATGTGTACAAAATAGCGGCTTTTTTTTTCTCGTTTGGAGTGTACGACATCCTTATTGAAATATTTTAAACGAAAACTTGCAGGTAATAAAACCGGCGAAATTGCCGAGTTTGAAACGTCACTGATATTCATCTCTCAATTTGTTGTTTTGGAAATGCCTACGTAGATATCAAGGTATGAAAATCTGGTCTGCATGGCCGAACAAGATTTACCACGAAAAAAATAAAAATAAAAATAAAAAAAGCCCTGCTCAATTTAAAACTGCCAATTGGAATCTCGCGCTTCTCCTCCGCGATATCGCACGCCGATTCACGCAGGCCTTTTTTTCTTTCTAAACTACTCTATTCTAAGTGTTACGTGAAGTTAAGTCCCGAAGGTAGGGTGGGATTTTATTGCGTCTCAGGGTTAACCCCTTACGCCTACTAGGAAGGAAAATCATGCAAGGAGACATGCTTCGCGGCAAACAGGGATTGAGCAGCCATGGCCTGCACTTTGAGGCCATGACTACCTCCCTAAGTGTACATAGAGCTAGCCTTAACTATGAAGAGCATGGGGGAAAAGCCGCCAAGAGAGACGTAAAAAACACTTGCGACAGATAAAGAATATTGCATGCATTAAATTAAATTAAATAGAATGCTTCAGGAGACAGAGTGTTTGGAAAACATGCTCTTAGTTAATAGAGTTGGAAAGACTAATAAAGAGGGGGCGGGAGCTTTGCTTATTCTCAACTTGATGCCTGCAGTAACCAGAGAGGTGTTTGGGCGCCTCTCTGGTGGGAGAAGTGACGCTATTCCCGATCTATTCCATGAACCTGAAAACTAAAGGAGAGTAAGTGAGTTGCCAGTAAATGTCAGCAGGGCTGGCTCTTACTGGTTTCTGCTGGAGCGTTAAAAGATGGCAAGGACCTGTGGAAGAAAGAGCAAATTAATCTAGCCTAATTGACATATAATGCTACCCTAAATATAACAATTAGTAGCATATGTCCTCGGGTACATATGTATCTAAAATAATGCTGTACTACCTCACAGCGGCGAGTGTCTGTAGCCATAAGCTGTGACAGAGCAGATACATGGCTGTATGCTTTAAGTGCATGGAGCTTCGCAGAGCGACGAGGGAGCCGGGGGGGGGGGATTTGACTTGGAATTAAAGGGAGGTCTCTCGCCAATTGAAGCATCGAATCACACGACGCTGTAAACCTCTGCCTGTATTAACTAAGAGCTGACGGGCGGGAGCTTATTTCACTCATGCCTTCGCACGGACGATGCGTATGCGTGCAATAAACTCGGAGCACAGAAAACACAGCGCGTGAACATTTCGGTGGAACGCAGTGGCCGATAAAATGTGGATCTGCGACTACATATTTCTCTTTAATTTTTTTTATTCCACCTTGCTGTCAACTCTGCATTCTTTCAAGGGACCACACTCTGAATCTGAATCAGTGATAATTCCACTGTTTCAATCATTCAAACGTATCTGACTGATAAAACAGTCACTTCAGTGAATTTCACTGATGAACCAGTGAAAAAAATTGTCACATTTCCCACTGATTCGTCAGTCATTTTTTTCCACTGTTTTTCTCGGAGGTTTATTTTTGACTGATGGACCAGTGAAACATCTGAGCATCTTGATCCGTCTCTAAATATTTTTGACCATTGTGGGATCAGTGATCCCACAAAGTGGGATCAGGTATCAGTGAAACTGCGTGTAAAAATGGCCGTCGAACCTCGTTGAAAAATGGCCGCTAAACAACGTGTATCGAGTGAAGTAACTTCGAATGAACGAACAAAACCAATACAAAATAATTTCTAAAATGTTTTTCGTCTTTCGTAACACCAATTTACGAGGTAATTATGAACACACAGTCTTTCATTCCATTTTCACGTCTTTCATTTCGATTCCATGTGATCGTTACAGCGCTCTGTTTGAAGATTTAAACTGCATTTAATGAGGCGAAGAGAATGCACTCATATAAAGTACTATTCGTTTTAACAATCCTAACGGTACCACTCAAACCAAACACGAAAAGTATGAGCATACAACTCCAAACTATACGATTTCGCAGCGGAACTATAAGACATATATTATCCTCAAATGGCAAGGAAACTTACTGCCTAGAGTCTAAAGGTACGCGAGTTCAATCCCGGCCACTTAACGAAACTTTTTCTTTCTTTTTAAAATTACGGTAAATTGCACAATATAGTGAGCTATAGTAAATATGTTTTATTTCACGTAATTATTTGCCTACATTCAATCAAATAATTATTTAATTCGCCACTGTAGTAGGCCGTCACTTATTCAATCAGTGATTTTCCACTGATTCTAAGAGGAGCAATTTTAACTGATTAAAGTAGTTGAATTTCACTGCAAAGCCGTGGTTTCCTATTGGTTAAAATTTAGAGTGATACGTACCAAATCCACAGATCACAGATACATTTCTTTCATTTCTTTATTGTAATAGAATTTTAAACCACTACAGGCTGATTACCGTAAACTGATTACATTTGAAAGACCTGCTCAACATATTATTTTAGGCACATTGTGTATTCTTCCACCATAAGTAGAAATTAACATTGTAGTGGGCCTCACTGTAAAAAAATAATGGGAAAATTACCTGACCAGTAATATTTGTAAACTTGCGAAGGAAACATAGTTTTCCTTACAGGTAAGGTAAAATAACCGCACTGTGGAGTAAAATTCACGTACATATATGTTAGTGGAAAATCCCATATATGAATGCGAAAATTACCTTACGATGCGTGCATCTCTTTAGCGTTCTCAAAAGGTTAGTTGGGGGGGGGAAAGGGGGAGAAAGAATCCATTAACACGCTAACATTCACTTATGCTGCCCTGCTGTCGTCGGCGTGTAATGTATAGCGCATCGGCCTATCGCGATAGATGACAGTAGTTCGTACCAATCCACACAGCAAGTGTCGAGGATTTTAGTATAGAGGTTTCGGATACTATTCGTCAAAGAGGATAAAGGTAATACACCGGAATGTTTTTTAATATAGTTTTATTTTACAATATAGTTCATTTTCCCTTACTCGAATTTCCCCCCCCCCCCCCCAATTTGTCAGGTAATAAATTTACTCTACATTTAAGAGGTAATTTTACCTTACATGTGGAGGTAATTACCTTCCCTTACATATAAGGGAATTTTAACTCAAAAAATTTTTATAGTGTGCTTACTTTTTTTACACGCGTTCAAGTAACACGGAAAATAAGACCTGCCAGGCGTCTCCCGACAACGTCCTCGCAGGTGCTCGATTGCACTTAGGTCCGGGGAACGTGTGGGCCAAACGATTCCTTTCGACGGTGTGGGGATTAATGCACGTTCCCCTAACTCCTTTGATCTATAGACGTTCGGAATTGCTAGCGAGACTAATTCGGCTCTCATATGTAAAGAGCACTCGACACAATTGCTGATCTCTCCATTCCTTGTGTTCCCAGCACCACGGCGAACCTTGTCTCCGAAGAGCAGATATCAACGGCACAGGCTGTACTGATTACCGAGTGCACAAACTACCTGACTCTAGACTCCTGGTAACGTCAAAAAGCAATATCGGGTGTCTAGTAGCGCCTTGCGTGCCTCTTTCGATTTCACCCGCTGTCCACCGTACATCTCTCATCGCCTGTACGACAGTATACAGTCGCCATGGCTGCTCGTGGAAGACAACTACCAAGTCTTCGTAAAGCTGTTTCAAAACGCCGTCCAAGCTTGTGAGGTTGTTCACAGTACAGTGAGCACTTTAGAAATTAACATTATAAAAAAGTCACTGCCGCTGCATGCATATATTTTAATGGGCGCCCTGAGTGACATTCACCCAGTATAGTTGGTAACGATGGATGGAAAGTAGTTCCATATTTAAACGTCGAATATAAAGTGTTAGGTAACCAGTTGTAATTACATAAAATAATTTTTTTTTTCGCTTTCTGTTTTTTGAATGCATCGAAGTGTAAAAATAAGCATATTTTTTAAAGTATTTACTCTCTTAATAATTTCACACTTTCATTAGACCGTCGCATAAATAAAGTGAAGAGGTCCATGGCAATTTTAATTTTACAAAAGGCGGAAGAATACACAACGTGTATACATGTAGATCTGAAGCAGGGCTTCCAGAAGTACTCATTTTACCTTAAACAGTCTATAACACGATGCTGTGAGCGATCAAGAACTCATCAGCCACACTAATCACCCTTCGTCCTTCTTCCCAACTTACCAGTGGCCCGACCTCAGGGTTGTCGTCTGCGGTCTCTTTCTTAGCCTTATCAGATACAAGAAAGCAGAAAGACGCCGCAAAAGATGTACACTTTGCAATAGCTTCCACTGCAATGCTGATTCTGGGAGGCAGTTGACGACGCCATCCTGTTTCGTTGTCTACTTTGTTCTTTCTCATGAGTGGCTCGAATATATCATGCAGGTATATGCCGTTCACGGTAAAGTGAGCACTTTTTTTTAAGCTGTTTCATTTGACATAATACCCAGTAAATACATTTCATTGTGGCCTAGGACTTTTTGTTTTGGCTATGGTGTAGGTATACAACGTGTTTATTACTCACATGGCGGGGTTTACATTAACATGTGGTGGTAGGATATAAATTTGTTGAAAGGAAAAAAGGAACTAGGGCTTCAAAAGTGCTCATTTTATCGTGAACGGCCGATAGAACAATTTAGCAAACATAATGCGTGGTTCAGACTTCCTTTACTGAAACCAAACACAATTTTTTTTTTCGTAGACTAATGTCTTTGTTCGATCTTTCATTGTCGTTCCAACTTGAGTCTGTTTATGAGGCCACGATGAACTGGGACTGAGCCGTGTTAAAGATACGGGAATCATCATGAAGTATAGCTGTTGTATTGAAGGGCTGCTGATGGTTTATGAGGCCACGATGAACTGGGACTGAGCCGTGTTAAAGATACGGGAATCATCATGAAGTATAGCTGTTGTATTGAAGGGCTGTTGATGGTTACCGTCTTGACTTTCCCCCATCCTTCCTTGTTGCTTGTGTCTCGATTTCCGAATGAACCGAGTCTGCTTCCATTTGAGAATGATCCGGATGAAAAAAAAAACATGATCAACGACTTCCAAGGTTGGGTTACAACCATCTCCATATCGTCTGGGTCCGCTGCCCCGATGACAAAAAGGACGCCGCTCCCAGTCTTACGTTGGCCTATATCGGGCGCGTTGTTTAATATTTTCGGCCCCGTTTACTTGCCGGTGGAGAGGGTTTCTGCAGCTGACTTTCGCAAGTTGTTGTTGCAATCACGCTCGAGCCGTGGTTTAACGTTTGAAGGTGTGATCAGGCAGGCCGTTCATCTAAGGCCTGATCACTTTCTAACATTAGCCTACACCGCACTCGGGCTTTGTACCCTTCTCACATGCCCAGCTACGTCATGCTGCATACATGGGCATGCTCCATCAGAGCATACTGCGGCCTGGGCTATCTCCTGATAAAGACTGTTCACGATAAAGTGAGCACTTTTGAAATCAACCTCACAAAAAAGTCACTGATCGCACCTGCATACATATTAACGGGCGCCTTGAGTGACATGGGCCCACTAAATTTGGTAACAATGGATGGGGAGTAGTTCCGTAAATTGACGCCGAATAAAAGTGTTAGGTATACATTTATCATAACTTAAATTATTTCTTTAAAATGCATCGAAGTGTAAAGACGGGTATATTTGTTAAATATTTACTTTTCTAATAATTTCCAGTTTCACTTGACCTACGCATGGATAAAGTGATGAGGCTCATGACAATGTTAATCTTACGTAAGGCGGAAGAAAACACAACGCTCATACAAGTAGATCTTAAGCTGGGCTTTTAAAAGTGCTAATTTTACCGTGAATAGCCAATACTTCTATTTCGATTGATTCTGCACGTTTATTTCGCAGATATGTTAACTTTTCCACGTTGTCCTTATCTTTTGCACACCAGTGTAAGATGCAATAAAATTGGAACAGGCACATGATGAAAATTATACCCCCTTTAGCTCGTTAAACTGCGCACAGAAGAATATATGTATACCTGACCATTTTTCCATTACATTCGGCGGGGAATCCTTCAGTTTAAGCGCAGTCAATTTCCTCTCATCAATCGAGTCGCCTCAGTGGATCCAAGTAAATTGTTTTCATTTAATATTTTTGCGGAAAACACGTATATCTGGCAACCATTCGTTCACAGTGGCCGTGTTCTGAAATAAGCGTAAAATGTACCGCAGAATTTTTCTAAATCCAGATTCTCTCTTGGTGGCGGGGGGGGGGGGGGGTGGAAATTCTCACTAAACTAACTCGGCACCATCAGATACGAGTTATAAGCTGTGATCTTCCTCGATGAAACGTGTTAGAAAGGAAGGGAGTACGCAGGAGGTACTTTTTCTTGTACGTTATCGCATTTCTTTTGACGGCAGTGTTGAAACATTAAACATGACCAATTGTGTTCCTCGAGCGTTATTTCATCAGCAAGGAAAAGGAGATTTTTTTTTTTCCCCCTAGAGAAAGTTTTTTTTTTTTCTTTTCTGCTCGTAGCAACGCGAATTTGTTTTTATTTTTACTGTTCCTCCAGTCATACTAGACATTTTATAGACCTCGTCTTTTCTTCTCTCCCTCGGCATCCTTTCTTCCCACCCTACCTTATCCTCCTCCTTCCCCCCCCCCCTTCCCTGGTCTTGTTGCCTTGTTTCTTATACTCCGTCCACGTTGCAAGGTAACGCGCCTAAGTAACAACAGTGATGCTATCGGAATTCTGGCTCGAGCGCGGGAATGTTGAAAGCGTTCCCTCCATAATTTATTTCATAGCCTCTAGCTGCACAGAGCGGGACATTGTGCGGGATGAACGAAACAATCTGTAGCCAGATAGCCAACTGCGTCTAAAAAAAAAAAAAAAATCCACGAGATGACGTTTTTACCAAAATTACTTCGAGATATATATTTTTTGAAATATAATATCGTGTGAGGAATGCCTGGAATTTTAAACATTCGTGGGAAATGTTGGATGTATAAACACGCTGTTTCTAATAGGAAAGAAGGCAAATGAAAAAAAAAAAAAAAAAACATGTTAACACTTTGAAGACTATACCCGAGCTTCACTCGGGCAAGGCAAATCTGGAAATATCTCTATCTCTGAGGATAAGAATCACACATTGTTTTCCTAGTTTTTACTATTATTTCACAAGAACATTTCCTCTCACCAACAGGCAAAGCTGTGAAGACAATACTACATTTCTGTATGGTTACGGAAATGAACACGCTGGACCAATAACAAACTTTACCTAGTACACAAAGGCTGTGCAGTGTATTTTGAACCTTATAGGATAGCGATCAGTGAAACAATTGAGACCAGCAGAAATTCTGTTCCTGCAGTGGAGGATGTACGTGGCTCGCTTGTAGCTTGTCTCAAATGTCTGCAAATGTGTCCAGAATACAAAGTGTTAAGGTTAACGTACCGTGAAGCATCAACTTTTGAAACGTGCGTATCTTTTAGTAATTTAGGTTATTGTTGTTCGGTATTTATTGGGGATTGCTGCCTCTTCGAAACGATAGCGTCAGTTCCATTTTGTGTCTTGGTATTCGTGTACGCCGACTCGCAGCGCTTGTATATAACATAAATACATCCTTGTGAAATAATCTGAGTGCAAAATTGATTTCTACACGCCACGTAAACGACAGAACCCCAACCCTCACCCCAATGTCACTAGCTGCTGAGGCCATTAGTACACTGTAAAAAAATAATGGGAAAATTATTTGACTAGTGTAAGGTAATATTCGAAAAATTGTGGGGAAACGTAGTTTTCCTTGCTGGTAAAGTGCAATAACCGCACTCTGGAGTAAAATTCACTTCCATGGCATTGGAAAATCCCATAGATGGATGGGAAAATTACTTTACTACGCGTGCATCTCTTCGGCGTTGTCTCAACAGCTAAGTTGAAGGGGGGGGGGGGGGACGGGCGGAAGAAACAACAATTTAACATGCTAATGTTCACAAATGCTGTTACAACCTTCATCGTGGTGTAATGGATAGCGCATCGGCCTATCGTGACAGAGAACTATGGTTAGCGTCCATCCACCAGCAAGTGTCGATAATTTTAGTGTTGAGGTGTCGGTTACTATTCTTTAGAGGATATCGACAGTAAACAAATAAACAGCACTAATACTACGGGATGTTTTTAGATATAATTCGATTATACAATATAGTTCATTTTCTCTTACTTTTATGGGAATTCCCCCCCCCCCCCCCCCCCCCTTGTTAGCCAGGTACTTATTCCGTTCGATTATACAATATAGTTCATTTTCTCTTACTTGTATGGGAATCCCCCCCCCCCATGTTTGCCAGGTACTTCTTTCTTCCGTTCGATTATACAATATAGTTCATTTTTCTCTTACTTGTATGGGAATTTCCCCCCCCCCCCCCATGTTTGCCAGGTACTTCTTCCGTTCGATTATACAATATAGTTCATTTTCTCTTACTTTTATGGGAATTCTTCCATCCCCCCCCCCCCATGTTTGCCAGGTACTTCTTCCGTTCGATTATACAATATAGTTCATTTTCTCTTACTTGTATGGGAATTCCCCCCCCCCCCCATGTTTACCAGGTACTTCTTCCGTTCGATTATACAATATAGTTCATTTTCTCTTACTTGTATGGAATTCCCCGCCCCCCCCCCATGTTTGTCAGGTCTTCTTCCGTTCGATTATACAATATAGTTCATGTTCTCTTACTTGTATGGGAATTCCCCGCCCCCCCCCATGTTTGCCAGGTACTTCTTTTCCGTTCGATTATACAATATAGTTCATTTTCTCTTACTTGTATGGGAATTCCCCCCCCCCCCCCCCCCATGTTTGCCAGGTACTTCTTCCGTTTGATTATACAATATAGTTCATTTTCTCTTACTTGTATGGGAATTTCCCCCCCCCCCCATGTTTGCCAGGTACTTCTTCCGTTCGATTATACAATATAGTTCATTTTCTCTTACTTGTATGGGAATTCCCCGCCCCCCCCCCCCATGTTTGCCAGGTACTTCTTCCGTTTGATTATACAATATAGTTCATTTTCTCTTACTTGTATGGGAATTTCCCCCCCCCCCATGTTTGCCAGGTACTTCTTCCGTTCGATTATACAATATAGTTCATTTTCTCTTACTTGTATGGGAATTCCCCGCCCCCCCCATGTTTGTCAGGTGCTTCTTCCGTTCGATTATACAATATAGTTCATGTTCTCTTACTTGTATGGGAATTCCCCGCCCCCCCCCATGTTTGCCAGGTACTTCTTCCGTTCGATTATACAATATAGTTCATTTTCTCTTACTTGTATGGGAATTCCCCCCCCCCTCCATGTTTGCCAGGTACTTCTTCCGTTCGATTATACAATATAGTTCATTTTCTCTTACTTGTATGGGAATTCCCCCCCCCCCCCATGTTTGCCAGGTACTTCTTCCGTTCGATTATACAATATAGTTCATTTTCTCTTACTTTTATGGGAATTCCCCCCCCCCCCCCCATGTTTGTCAGGTACTTCTTCTGTTCGATTATACAATATAGTTCATTTTCTCTTACTTGTATGGGAATCCCCCCCCCCCCCCCATGTTTGCCAGGTACTTCTTCCGTTCGATTATACAATATAGTTCATGTTCTCTTACTTGTATGGGAATTCCCGCCCCCCCCCCCCATGTTTGCCTGGTACTTCTTCCGTTCGATTATACAATATAGTTCATTTTCTCTTACTTGTATGGGAATTCCCCGCCCCCCGCCCCCCCCCCCATGTTTGCCAGGTACTTCTTCCGTTCGATTAAGTAATAGTACTTTAACTTGTTATGTTAATTTACTCTACATTTAAGAGGTTATTTCATCTTACATGTAGAGGTAATTAGCTTCCCTTACATGTAAGGTAATTTTACCTCAATTTTTTTTTTTCACTGTACCGTCTAGATTATTCGTCGTACCTCTCAGGACACGATTACTGCAAGTAATAACTTTCATGATTTTACTTTGTACTGCGCTCCAACCATGAATCAGTCAGAAGTCCAGTTTTTAAATCAGCTAACAGATCCTGACTTATTCGACAGTCCATTCAGTCGATTTAACTGCTGAAGTAATGAAAAATTATCTGTTTTCATTCTCTTATTGATCTAGTGACATTTTACACTGATTCGTCAACCATATCAATTGCTGTTTACTAGTTATTTACTTTTTGACTGATAGCTCAGTTGAGCATGGAATATCAAATGAACTAACAACTATGAAACAATAAAACTAGTATACTACACTTTTCAAAAATGTGGGTTTCGTCTAATAGAATACCATTTTACAGGGGTATCGTGAACACCAGTTTTTCATTTTTTTCCCATAATAATCACAGAGCTGGCAGCATAGGTCCAAATTGCATGAAATGTAGCAAACCGTGTGCATCCCTACGTAACATTTCTATTAACATTTCTAATGTTATAAATCGAACTAAAAACGAAAAGAAATTTCATGGGATCTAGAGTCAGTTTTTTTTTTTTTTTTCAATGAAGTCTGTAATAAATATATTTTCCTCTTAACACTCTATGTCGGCTTGATAACACAATTGGTAAGGTTATTATGGTTCTCTTCATGGCCAAGGCAATTGTTTTTTTTTTTTTTATCATTTTAAAATTACGTTAAATTGTACAACATAAACAATGACGATCGAAAATACGTTTATTTCTGGTAATTATTTGGGAAATTCCATAAAATTAACATTTGATTAGGCATATGCAGTTGGCTGTGTTACTTATTTAATAACCAAATTTTTTTCGCTGAATTCCACTGATTCTAGGTGAGACAAGCTCGGGTGATTTTAATAGTTGCATTTGGCTGCAAAACAGTTGTTTACCCCTGATTCGAACTTAGAAATCATAGGCATAGAGTTTTGAAGCACAAATAAGTAAGAAATATTTTTCTTATAGAACTCCGACGCTAACGATTTCATATGCGGTAGTTATTATTATAGACTGTTCACGGTAAACAGAGAATTTTTGAATTCGCTGCTTTAGATCTACTTATAGGACACTGTGTATTGTTCAACCGCATGTAAAATTAGCATTGCCATGCGCCTGATAAAGTTTGGCTCGCGTCGGCCAAATTAAAATGTGAAATTATTAACAAAGTAAATATTTAAACAGTTTTGCAATTCTCACTTTTCAGTGACTTTAAAACGAAAAGGTTAAATTCATAATTTCGATATTTACAAATGTTTGCCTTACACTTTTAATTCAACATTAAGGTCCCTGCCTATATGCCGCTTGAACTGCGTCGCAGTGTGTTAGAAATACACGTTTTACAGCGCAACTATTAAACGTGCGTCCCATGTTTTGCTCTACGAAAAGAACACACTGTTCATACGAAGCCTGTTGAGTGCGTTCAGGACGTTACGCGTATTAGAAGCACCATTTCGTAGCACTCAAAAAGGCTATAAACGGCAAGGCCGTAGGAGACAGGTCTAGACACTAGCTTGAGAAGTTGACACCCTTATTGACCTATTTGGTTCATGAACCCAGCCACAGAGCGCTGCTACAGAAGTAGTGCTGTTTGACATGGCTAGCATAGGGAGCGGAATTGCAATTTTTTTCTTAAAATGGGAAAATGACGTTCATATCACTATGGTGTTATCCCTATACCAGCAACGCTAACAACGCTAGTTTGCTTGCAGCGCTCTGCGGCTACTGTATTACCTGAATCAGTCAATAAGGGGGTTAATTCGCTGACATTGTTAGATAGGCAAGTGTCCAAACCTGTGTTCTATAGCCTTTATAAACGGCTTCTCCAATGCGCTGTATCTCAGAATATACGCAGGCAGATACATAGAGAACTACTAAAGGGCTCTGCACTGAACCTTCCTGAAGACTTTCCATCAATATAATAATAGGGTCGTCGCTGAAAGACCCATAGATACACGCAGTGCGACTAGAGCACCGCACGCCAGTTCAGAGCGTTGCGCTTAGCGGCGATGGCGCTCTCGATGAGCATTGCAGTATCGCCCTTATCGCTCCTGAGCTTCTTAAAAACGGAAAACAAAAAGAACTCTAGGTAGCCGGGAACTACTTCCCCTCCGTCGTTAACTTTACAGTAAGAGAAGAGATTTGGGCGGCTCTGAAGAGTGGGATGGATCCCCGCATTTTCTGTGAAATAGTTGATTGCGCGAATACGCTTTTCTCGGTAAAAAAAAAAAAAGGTTCTGCAAATACGACTTCTTGCCATAAAAGATAAAACAAAAACAGTTATCTATGCCCTTATTTTTTTTAATTTTTCGTATTAGGTGTATTTTTGGGGGAAAAAAAAATCGTGAAAATTGTCAAATATCGCATTTTTAAAACCTGCCCATGCAGTTTCCATAAGCAGTGAGAGAAAAGTACAAATATACGGACGTAGTTTAACCTGTGGTCTTTCATCGCGTGTAATAAAACCACACTGCTACACATCTAATTTGCACATTACAGCGTTGTTACGACCGAAACACTGCACGCCTTGCGCGTAGGAGCTATGAGGCGCTAAGTCGTGCCTGTTAGTGTCGCCCGTATCGCTCCCTCGCTTCTTGATCTTGGAAGCGCATCTCCATCCCACTCTTAACATCGAGGTCTTGATGGCCGAGGAGGGTGATCGGGGCGAGTATGGAGCCGCGCCGGAATGAAAGGGCGGGGAACCGGGAATCCCCGAAAAAAAAAAAAAACCCGCTGACCAATGGCCTTGTCCGGCACGATTCCCACATGCGAAAATCCGGAGTGGCCCGGTCGGAGATTGAACCCGGATTGAATTGGTGGTAGGCGAGCAGGCTAACCGCTCAGCCATCGTGACCACACCAACTTTACAGGTAAAATGAAAGTCAGCGTGCGCGTTAAAACATACGCAGGTAGGGGCCGTGATATTTTTCGAAAAAAAAATGTCCATTTCAGAAGTACTCAATATACCGCCAACAAGCTGTAGTATTTTTTAACACTTTGAGTGCGGTAGATATTTACCAACGATTAAGGCAGGCTAGAAGTGAGTCACCTATATTCACGCCACGTCTGCATAACCGTCAGTTCTGTTGGTCTCTCTTTTAAACGCTGTTCACGATAAAGTGAGCACTTTTGTAATCAACCTTAGAATAAAAGTCACTGGTCCTACCTGCATATATTTTAACGGCCGCCCTGAGTGACATGTGTTCAGTACAGTTGATTACGATGAATGGGAAGTAGTTTATTAACTTAACGTCGAATGAAAAGTGTTAGGTGACTATTTCTTATAGTTTAAATTATTTGTCTCTATTAACTTTTTTCCTAATGCATCGAAGTGTAAAAACGAGCAGATTTATAAAATATTTATTTTTTCTAATAATTTCACAGTTTCACTTGAACGACGCATGGGAAAAAGTGGCGAGGCCCGTGTGAGAATGTTAATTTTACGTAATGCAGAAGAATACACAATGTGCATACAAGTAGATCTTACGCAGGGCTTTCAAAAAGTGCCCGTTTTACCGTGAATAGCCTATATCATTCACGACCGCTCTACTAGTCCACACAACACCATACGCGCTTAACATACTGCACAACGTTCATTATAATACATTCACCGTTGTATCAAAATTTTCTGAAGCCCTGCTGAAGTTCTAACAAGCTTAACTAAGCTTAACTAAGACTAGGAAATTACACTAAGGGACAACGTACCGGATTCGTTCGCACTCAGTAATAATATTTTGCATGAGAACTATTTCTTACTAGGCGCTACCATCACACGTGTTTTTTATCACTGTTTTTTTTTCATATTTATTATAAATTAAATATTATAAGTTATAAAGAAAATATAGCTAAACTACAATTTTAACGAAAGCTAAGATACTTTTATGCTAACAGACGTATAAGACGCTTGTGATAACTTACGTGTTTAGGAAATAACTACACACGTCAGGCATGGGGTTAGTTTTCAAAGGCTTGATTCAAAAAGTGCGAAAAATCCGAAAATAGGCTATTCTGTCAATATAACTCCGAGTTGAACGTATTCCAGTGAAATGTTTTTTTTCTTCTATAGGTAGAGTCCCGAGTATTTCGCGGATTGAGTTGGCAGCAAGCTAGGCTGGACAGTCCTCTACACACTCGAGACATTATCGTTTGATTATTGGTCGTTATGATCAACTGGGGCCTCTGTACAGGACTGTTAGACACCCACTCACACTACTGCCTAGAGTTTATTACTGGCTCAGAGTTAAACGGGGCGTGTCTAATGAACTGTCATCCAATCAGTAAAAGTAGGAGAAAAGGAGTTTTGTAGTCTACCTCGTCTCCGAATGAATTCGCGAAATACTCGTGGCTCTACCTATAGGCTACTCACGATGAAGTGAGCGCTTTTTTAAGCCCTCTCATTTGGAATAAGAGTCAATAAACGTATTTTATTGTAGCCTTGGACGTTAACCGTGCCGTGTTTATTACTCGCATGGCAATATATAGTTAAAAAGGTGGTTAAATTATAAAATACAGCTGAAAGGGAAAAGTAACTAGGGCCTCAAAAGTGCTCACTTTACGGTGAACAGCCTATACGTATCTACATTTATTTGCAATCCATCCTGATACACTTAGAGTGTTGCTGACGCAATACTACGTTCGAGAGAAACTTATTAGAGCTGCTAGCGATTTAACCTTTCTTCGCCCGTCTCTTCAGAGAATGCCTATGTCTTAATGTTAAAGCAAATTCCAAACAACTCACTTAAATACTTTCGTCGGCATCACTCTAAGTTATAACTTGCGCAATAATTTTCCCCTTGTATTATGTAAAGAGCCAGTTACTATTCCAGACACAGCCTGATCGTACTGGAGACTTTGGTGCTATGCATAATATATAAATCTTTATTTCTCATTAAGCAGTCAGTGAACAAGGTAGAGTCCTGCAGTGCAGTAGTGGGGTGGAGAGCTATGAGCGGCTCTTAAGATCGAGATCTTGAGATCCGATGAGGGTGAAGTGATGTGAGAATGGAGGAGTGTCGGAATGCAAGGGCGGCTGAAACAGGAGATACCGCCGAACCAGCGGTATCGTCCGGCAAGATTCCCACATGTTAAGATCCGGGAGCGACTCCGCCGGAAATCGATCCCCGGCTTGCGTACGTGGGAGACGAGTAGTCTAACCTCTAAGCCACCGCGGCCCTCCAAGCACCCTGGATTCTCATTCGCGTGAACCTGGGTGCGGCCATCCGGAGCCAGATTTTCTATGGTTTCCGAAAATAACTCCAGGTGAGCCATAGCTGGTTCATTCCCCGTTCCTACTTGTCTGAGTAACTTGCTACATCTGTAATGACCTCGTATTAGATGATAGTTAAACTTAATATACCTACTTTACATAACTTTCACATTTGACCCGGCCATTCAGGATTTGGCAAGTGCAGCTATCAACCTGCGCGATCCGGGTTCGAACTGTTAACAGGAACAAGATATTATGAGTGATCAAGCCTTAGGTGGACGGCCTGCCTGATCACACCTTCAAACATTTAACCAGGGCAGGAGCGTTATTGCAGTGATCACATCGCAGCGGTAGTTGCCGAACCCCCATCCACCGCCAGTAATCAGGGCCGAATAAGTTAAACAACGCGCCCGATGTAGGCTAACGTAACACGGCGCGCAGCGCCTTAGTCTTCGGGCCACCGCAACGAGAAGATTATGGAGATGGGTATGTCCGGCCGTCGTTAACCGCATCCCAGAAACAGCCTCCGGCAACATGGATAAGGTGGGGACTTTCCAATTAAATTGCAATCGTAGTGGCGTGTGATAAATAATCCTAACAGATGTAATTCAAATTATGATATTCCATAAAATCTCCCCCGAGTAACAATCACGGAATTAGTTATTGTATGATAACTATGCTCAATAAACCCCATCATTTACTGTTGTGCTCTACCTAATCATGACCCATTATTTAGCTACGCCCTTAGCCCCTTTCACGCATGAATTGACGAACAATGTCATTTCATAACAAAGAACATTCAAACAAACAATCGTTGAGTGTTTTGAAATATTCAGTTTGCGAAGAAAGCTCCTGGAAAAATATCACTTCCTCCCTTTATGTATGTCCGGCACCAGTCGCTAACTCTGTTCGAGTTTCTTTGCCAGTTAGCGAGTTTTTGAACGTAGTTGGTTGTAAGATATTGGACTGATTACTGGCATCTGGCCATAGATGAGAAACATGCTCTTCTTTTCAAATTCGTGAACTCGACATTTCAGTGACTTCTGACTTCTTTTCTCACATTTTGGTAGCCTGTAGTTAATTTCTAAATTTCCTGTGACGGATCTTATTTCTGACTTTTGAGTATAAACACGTGTTACCATTCCCACGATCGCTTAAAATTTTTGCAGCTCGTTCGGTAGGGCCTAGCGGGATTTCTCACTGCAGTTTTTTCCCTGGAAATATATTTTCTGTAGGTAACTTCCGGGAACACGAGGATTTTTTTTATAAGCTAGTCGACGGATGACTTTAAAAGGGCCCAGAAGTTTGCACCAAATAACTTAAAAAACTTAACTTCAAAACAATTTTACTACTGGCTGTTCACGTAAAAATGAGCAGTTTTGAAAGCCCAGCTTAAAATCTACTTGTATGCAGGTTATGTATTGTTCCGCCTTATGTAAGATTCACTCTTTCATGGACTACAAAATTATTATAAAATTATATTTGTTTACAAATTTGTTAATTTTTACATTTAGACGCAGTTAAAAAAACAGAAATGGAAAATATATAATTAAAGTTAGCACAGATATTTATCTAACACTTTTAATTCGACATTAATTAATGTAACTACTTTCCATCCATCGTTACCAACTTTACTGGGCGTATGTCACTCAGTGCGTCTGTTAAAATATATGTTTGAAGGAGCAGTGATTTTTTTCTTAGGTTGATTTCAAAATTGCACACTTTACATTGAACAGCCTTTAACACTTTGCACTCTGATCACCCCTGGGCATAAATAGATCAACAAAACAACAGAAAATATTTACCGTTGATAATGTGCTAGTAAATATGTTTTATGTTAAAATTGAGAAATCTTAAACATGGCGCACAACTAAAACATTGCAGTTTATACGTTCAAAATATCTTCCCGGGCTTGCAGGCGGATCTAAATCACACTTCTGCACTGCAACTTTCGCGGACACGCACGTAATAAATACTGAGTTATGCTTCTGGAGCGGGCGTGTACATATTTCCCGCCAGTATTTACGACAGGCGTAAATTTTTCCCGCTGTCAGTTCCACACAATGCGAAATGAAGGGCGCTGACGAAGGAGGAATGGAGAAGAAAAGAGAAGGCGATAATTTTTATTTATAATTTGTTCTTTTTTTTTTTGTCTCGCGAACACGTCAACGGTTCGTTGTGCTGGCAAAAATGGCAGCGCACTGACCGGGCAACGCTGGGCGAGAAATGAAGAAATATTGCGCGAGAGTTGGATTCACAAGGAAACAGAAATCACGCAGTCGAGTAATGGGCACGTTTAAAAAAAGAAAAGTTACGTTAAGCGGATCTAATTATAGTCTTTAGTAAGAGCGTGGATGTTAAAAATTTATCATGTGTGTGATTAAGTGTGGTAATTTTAGGTATCTAGGGACTAATAGAGCATTTCAAATTTCACGTTATTTGCTAACTCGTTATGCTTCACTGCCTTACAAGTGACTTGACTGAGCGCATTTTGTGTTTTCATTGGGTACTGGCAACTATATGGTATCGTTTCGCTGCATCACTGCTTTGCTGGACATTGTTTGTTCAATTATTCAGCCAAGCTGAAAGCGTACTTGGGACTGTCCACAAAAACTGTTGTCCAAGGGCAGACGTTGAAAGCTCATACAGCATCTGTAAGTTTAGTCTGGAGAAAAAAAAAACGCGAATTTTGTATGTCCCTACTAATGTTACATATATTTTATCTATGTGGGATTCATTTTCAACTAATAAGTGTCACGAAAATAATATGCACGGAAACGGAGAGTATAAGCAGAAACCATTTCTAAGAACATCTTTTTATAGTAACAGCCAAAGCATAGTACATAACACCCTTTCAGTGAGAACATTTATTTTGTTGAATCAAAACTAAGTTTCATTGGCGCAACCAAATTAATTGTTTGTATGAGGACTGCTAAATATTTTGTTGCTGAAACCACATAGTTTAGTTATTCATATTTGATTACCACAAACTCGTAAGATTTTCTAGATGTAACTAAAAATTTTAATATCTTTACGCATATTAAAAAGTTTCAGTTACCACAAATACAAGCCTCAGTTACGACTAAGGTTGAAACCCTGTTATTATTCGCTTATATTACACTAACTTGCGACCTCGAAGAATGCGATGATTGTCTTAGAGTTAATGTTTTTAAATACTTAATGCTACAATACAGGGAATGTGAGAAAATAAATATTTTAAAGTTTCTCAGATTCACTTTTTTTTTCCCCCCCTCTGTTGAACTTGTTTCAATGGGATTGTGTAGATTAGCGAACAAAATATTGTTCAGCGAAAAAGTCTTTAAGTCCTGGTTACTTTTTTCTTTCAGGGAGTTTGTATCCTTCCGCCACTCGTTGATGTTAACACTTCCATGCGAGGAATAAAGACAGTATATACCCTTCACCATACTCAAAAACAAAAGTTCGACGTCACAATGAAATGTATTTATTTGTTGTTATGTCTGACGATACTGCCTCAAAATGTGCTGACTTTACCGTGAACAGCCTATAGCAATATTTCTCGCAGTATACCTGACATGGCCAATCAGAATTAGGTTACTCCAGTGTTGAATGCCTGTGATTCGTGGGCAAGCCACCTAAGAAGCGTGGCAATAAAAACCATCCCATCACGAAAGTGGAATGGAGATATCTGGGCGGCTATTAACACCAGGGTTTTGAGAGACGATGAGGGCGAAGCGAGGTGAGTATGGAGCAGCGCCGGAACGCAAGCACGGGAGAAACGGAAGATACCCGAGAATACCCGCTGACCAATGGCATCGTCCGGCACGATTCCTACTTGCGACAATCCGGGAGTGACCCAGCCGGGTATTGAACCCGGTTCGCCTTGGTGGGAGGCGAGCAGTCTAACCGCACAATCACCGCGGCCCCGCCAAACGAGGTGATAAAGAGATTTCTGACACTTTTTTTTGGTCGTATGATAGCTAATCGTGGATAGTGAAAAGAACGAAGAATCATTTTTACTCCTTCTTTTAATTCCCTCATAGAGAAGAATTACTAACGTGAAGTGGATTGACAAAATGAGAAATAAAAATAACTGACCAAAATATGAGGCACAGAAAAAATAAACAGCTGCACTTAATTGAAAAGAGAAAAACATTTTGGGTAGAAAATTATTTTCTCAGAAATGGTCACAGCAGGAAATCTTAGGAGAAAAGGTAGAATAGAAGAAAGAAACGGCATATAAAATTTGGGAATACCTTGTTGTTTAAAAAACAGAATAATTTGCCGAGGACCAATGAAAATGAAAAGAGCGGCCCAGTATATACCTATCTTAAGACGATTATACTAAAGAAAAAGACCTATCATTAACGTTATTTCTACTTATTTTCTGACAATGTTAAAGATATTTTGTATCGGCTCACAATCTATTTCACTTATCCGTCAGTCAGTATCAGCTAATTAAGTAAATCAAGAAGATTTTAAATTATTGCGGATTCAGGTTTACAATATTGCCTTACGAGTAGGAAGGAAGTGAAATCTGCGTGTCCCAAAATCATAATAGATTTTTGACAGTAATGCGATCAAAACAACGTTTGTGCAAATAAACTCCGAAATGTTTCTACACTCCCCCTGGCAGATGTTAAATGCATTTAAAACATACTGGATTCATTCAAAATACTTTCCTAAATAAAAGCGCTGGTGTGTAAAAAAAAAAAAACCAAAAGTAAACAAATGTCTTCGCCGCTGTTATTCCACTTTAATTTTCACTGTTATTTTAGCACACGAGATGAAAAAATCAATTTATAGTTCACTCACAGTTACATCCAACATTTCTGGAGCCTTGCTGAAGTTCTACTTTCCAGGTATTCCTCCGCCTAATACTAACAAAGTTTCGCTACGTCCACAAAATTACTCCACAAGGACAACGGACCGAATTCGTAGGCACCAGTTCAATAATATTTTGTATGCGCACTATTTGTTACTAGGCATTACCAACACACCTATTTTTTCCCTGTTCCAATTCTTATGAATTGTAAATTAAACATTTTAATTCATAGACAAAATATTATTAAATGTCAAATTGAACAAAAATTAGGATGCTTTTATTAACAGATGTATAAAACTTTTGTGATACGTGTCATATTTAGGAAGCAACCACGTCATACACAAGGAGATTTTTCAAATATAAATAAAATAAAAACTGGAAAAGAACTTTCCCCCCATGACACGCAGCAGCCTTGGCAAGGAAACGCTTAGAGACACCGAGAGATGAATCCAGACATTTATCATATGTTCTGGATAATGACACGTGAAATATTTAGAGAGTAGAGAAATTCAAGCAAAAAGGTTTTCAATGTCGTAAATTGTAAACTGTAATTTTTTTTTTTAATTAATTGTGTAGTGTTTAATATACCAAAAACTTTGTTATTATAAAGCAATCAAATTTGATTGTAAATATTTAATATTTGTTGAGTATCTATAATATCTTCTTAAACTGATCCAGTCATCGATTAGTCATGCCGTATTATTTGGTTGTTTGACATTACTTTGAGAAAGCAAAAAACATTGATATATTATATATATTTTGTAATTGTCAGAAAATGACTACCAGCATAATGCTGTAATATACACTACGGTTTTTTTTTTTCACTAAGCGCCCATTATTTTTAGAGTTATAGTCCTCACCGCCTTATTAAGGTCACCATAGACAACTTAAGCAGAAAGATAATTCTGCTACAGTGTCGGAAGTTACGAAAGCAATTTATGTTATTACACAACTGTGAAAGTTAGGCCCGAGGAAATTCAATATGCATTACCGTTATGAGCCATCTCAAACGCACTCTCGTTACGCAGTGATTTAATGCACCCCGCGGGTATCTGCGTCAGTCAGGAACTTCGACAGGACTCGTAATGGTAAATTTCATGATGCGGCGACGTGCTCTGTGTTACCCTTGCGTGCACGCGAATGCTACAAAAGCTCCTGTACAGCTGCCGGGAATGAGCTCCCGTCCAACTGCCGGGATGGATTTGTGTTGAAGGGCCAGGTGAGAATAAAGACGCCTGCTTGCGTAGCCGTCCGCTGAACACACGTCGCGCTTACTCTGCTCTAAGTGTGCGAGGCGAGCAAAGCGTCCGAGTGACTTACCGCAGGTTTTGAAGTTGTTAATTGCAACGCTAGCTCGGAGCGACAGCCGGCATTAATGGATACGGCCATCCTGGGCATCAACTCCGTAAAAATTCCCTGCTTAAAGGGGGACTACGTAGCTGCGCGTCCAAGGCCAAAGAAGCGAGGGAGCGATACGGGGCGACACTAACGCGCGCTTCTAGCGCCTCATCGCTCCCACGCCCAAGGCGTGAAATGTTTCCGTCGTGACGCTGTACTGCGCAAATTAGATCTGTAACGTAGGGGTTTTGTTACACGCGATGAAAGTCCGCGGATTTAAACTATCTCCGTATTTTTGTACTTTTCTCCTGCCGCTTAAGAAAACTGCATAAGCAAGTTTTAAAAATGCGATATTTGACGATCATCACGAATTTTTTTCTCTCCAATAATACACTTAATATGACAAAAGTAAAAAAAAAAAAAAAAAAAAAAAAATCTCGCCATATTTATTTGTTTTTAATTTTTTCTGACCAAAAAGTCATATTTTCATAACTTTTATTTACCGAGACACGCGTTTACGCGCAAACAACGATTTCACAGAAAACGTTTCAGTACATAGGACTCTTAAGGTTTATCTATCTTTCGTGGATTCCGACAAGGATATTTATCTACCCTGAGTTACGCTTTTATCTAGTGTTACACTGCTTCCCGCTGGAAATTGCAGAAGGCCCATTACTTAGACCGATCACGCAGGTAGAAGTAATTCAATGTGGTAACGTATGTTTCTGAATCCTCATTGATCCCTTGATATACTGTCCCGAGAGTACACTTTCAGGTATGATATTTTGCAGTAAAGGTAAAAGAATGATCGGTCTTGTATGTACAAGGCCAAAGTTAATGATATTGGATCCTGCTGGCACACTAACATGTTGCACTTGGTTGCTGCTTGCACTATAAACTAGTAGAAACTCCTTTCTTAGGCAACACTGTGTAAGTTTATTATAAGGAAACCGTAAGTATCAAGCAATAGTAACTTTATTGTACATTTAAGAATTTTGTCGTTTAGTTTCTTTTTCACAGCATGGCAGACATGCAATACACGTAGCAATTACGGTGAAAGTGTTACCTAACTTCAAGGATTCAATATGTTCTCCTGTCCTGTTTCTTACAGTGTGCACGTGATTACTCTCCAAAATATCATCCTTTTTTAGTTAACTTTCATTGATTTATATTTTCACAAACATATCCATACAATAATAAGTAATTCATTGGAGATAACACAAAGCACACTTTTTTTTTTCCGGCGACTCCCGTTTTTCAGTTTTGGATTTCTTACGCGCCTTGACTGCTTAGTAGTTCACTATTTATCTTCATGAATGAAACATCTGTGATATACCGCAAATGAAAATCTTTCTCAGCTATTTTTAACGGGGCATACACCTCCCTTAAGGAAAAAATCATAATCTTACTGTATGCTTGGCTCAAGAGAACCTCGATATACTACGAATAAAGTTACATGGAATGCGGAACAGGACTTGGACATCTCCCTCAGACAAGTTTGCTGTAAACATGCGATTCAATTGCTTCATATTCTCGGGCGACAAAACCGTCTGGGAATAAACCGCGGTGCCAGAAATATTACATGAACTGCGCGCCACGCAGAAGATGGAACTAAAGGCTGTGAATGAGCACTTATGAGATCGCTTTTGACACTGCCCCTGCCTGCATTTATTTTACCGGGCGCGCTTAGTGACATGCGCCCAGTAAAGTTGGTAATGATGGATGGAAAGTAGTTCCGTATTTTAATGTCGAATAATAAATAGCCTTGGTTGACCATTGTGATAACTTTATTTATTTATTCCGCTTTCTGTTTTTTTTTTTTAATGCATCAGAGTGCAAAAATAAGCAGATTTGTAGAATATTTACTTTGCTAATAGTTCCACAGTTTCATTTGGCTGACGTATGAATAAACTGATGAGGCCCATGGCCTTGTTAATTTTACATAAGGCGGAAAATACACTAAACGTGCATACAAGTAGATTTTAAGTAGGGCTTTCAGAAGAGGTCATTTTACCATGAACAACATATATATATATATATATATATATATATATATATATATATATATATATATATATATATATATATAATCCTTCCCTTGAGGGGAAACTGACCAAAATATACGCTCTCTCATCCGTGATTCTGTGACTAAACAATTATAAACTATGGGCTTTATCTTTTTTTTTGTGCTGTGAGGTCTCACTTACAAATCAAAGATAGTTCGAATGCGATCGTTTTATTTCAAAGCGCAGGCGATGAAAAAAGATTACTACAAAGTTATTTACATTAAACTATGTGTGTTTGTCTACGTTTGGGGGTGTATATAAATACTTGTAGAATTTTCTTCACGTTCTTTCCACTCTTCTCTCTTATTTTTCCCTTCTCTCTCTCTCTCTCTCTCTCTCTCTCGTGATTCCAAAACTCAGAATCGTAAAGGGGCCACAGTGGCTGAGCGGTTAGCCTGCTCTCCTCCCATCAAGGCGATCCGGGTTCAATCCGCGGCCGGGTCACTGAATTTTCGTATGTGGCATCATGCCGGATGATACCGTTGGTCGGCGGGTTTTCTCGGGGATCTCCCGCTTCTCCCGCCCTTTCACTCTGGTGCCGCTCCATACTCACCTCAATCACCCTCATCGGCTCTCAAGACCACGCTGTTAAGAGCCGCCCAAATCTCTTCACTCGTCAAAATTGACAAAACTCAGAAAATATATCACGACAATATATACAAGTCATTGCAAATGTATCTATATTTTTCGTCTGGGTCCATCGTATGGCGTAGCTAGAGATGAATTTGAAGGAACTGAGCTGCTTGTGGGCAAACTGTCTAGTGACATAAATGCGAATAAAAATGCACAATGCAATTTCCATCAAAGACCATGTTCTGAAATTGTCCCCTGTATGCACTGATTTTATAGGCTGTTCACGGTAAAGTGAGCGCTTTTGAAATGAACATTTGAAAAACGTCACTGCCTGTCTGTACCTGCATATAGTCGATATTTACGGCACACGACTGGAATGTGCCCATTAAAGTCGGTCACGAAGGAGATAACATCGTTCCATGATTTATCGTTGAATTAAAAGTGCAAGGTAAACATTTATGAATACTAAAATAACTTGTTTTTCTTTTTTTATCTTGTACAAGTGCGAGTTTACAGATTTTGTAAAATATTTACTTTTCCAATAATACCACTGTTTCATTTAAATGGCACTTAAATAATGTGATCGGGCATGTGACAATGTTAATTTTACATAAGTGGAGGAACACACAATGTGCGTACCAGTAGATCTTGAGAGCATTCTGGTGCCCAAAATTACTTTCTGTATTTTTAGGGTAGTTTATAACTCTGTTTTATTACATAATATAGTAGTTTGATGACAGTAGAAAAAATACACAGAAAATTAATTCACAAAAACTAATTGCGAGAGTTACTACGATTTCTAATTTATGTATTTTGGCGTAAAAATTCCCAAATTTTACATAGTTATCATATTTGGCTACATTTCTAATCAATTGCTGATGTCATTAGAATAAGACGAAAATGTTTCTTGGGGATTCTTCAATTGGTTCTGCCATCATTTTATTTTAAGTTTTACAATAACATTTAAATTAAAAATTGCGAGGTGTTAAACACTAGTCGCAGGCGAACAATATGCCAGACGTAAAAAAAAAATTTTTCATTGTTATCTTAAGACTTCAAGAAACACTTGAGCCAAAATCAAACATTGTGCTCGTATAACTTTTTGAAAATAGTTTTACACGAAATTTAATGTAAACATGCTGACAATTCTGCAAAAAAAAAAAAAAAAAAAAAACAATGCAAAATGGATTTTATAGTGATATGGAATTTTTATTAAATAGTTATTTATATTGTATCACAAATTCGTCAATTATCTTAAAAACACAAAACAATTTTTAGCCTCTCAAACAGTTTTCAGCAGGGCTTTCAAAAGCGCACAGTTTAGTGTGAGTGTTGTACAGCCGAGTGCAGTGTTCCATTATAAGCTCTTCTACTCCTACCTTAAGGGGTGGTCGTGGGAAGGGCTGAAAGAGGCGCGAAGGAGCCGCAGCATCCAAGTACTTGGCGGGTTGTCAAGACTCCGTCGAATTTCCCCAGCAGCTCACCTTCTGGGGCGGTGCCCATTCATCACTATCAGCGTCAGAGTGATGAGCCATCGACCAGCGGGGGTGCGTAACAGCCCCAACGAGGGTGCGAGGGGACAGGGGGAAGGGGGTTGAACCTGTTGGCAACTTCTTACACACACACACACACACACACACACACACTCTCTCTCTCTCTCTCTAGTTTTAATGAGCATTTAAGAGGCCACAGGATGAGATTTCCCACGGCTGACACGTCTGGGTTTAAGGCCATGCTTCAGCCCTTTTGCAGATGTTATTCATTTTCGTGTCATAATTTCAGTTTCAGAGGTAGCATTGAAAATGTTTGGTAGTACAAAATTTATAATTTACTACTGGCTTAAAACTTTTGTATTTTTATTTTCACCGCGTGTTATTTTCTGCTTGCTAAAAGGCAGGAACTTACTGATAAAATATTAAAAACATGTTGTAGACTTTTTACAACTAGTAGAAAACACCCAGATAAAATCACGCAAAAAAATATTAAATAATTCGTAAAATATAGATTTTCTGTAATCCTACACTGTCTGTTATTACTATAATTCCGAAATTATGACGCGAAAACTACGAATTTTTGAAGAGGCGAATGCGAGTCTTAGTGGCGTTGTCCACGGGGAAATTTCGTGTTTTACATTTGTGTCACATACTGTTCAATCGGGAACTTTTTTTTTTTCATGTAACGTATGTTTTTAATGCAAAACTACAGGTCAAAGAAAGTCTTTTTTTATTTTGTAATGTACAAATAAAAATTAAAAAAAAAAAAAAACAAAACTATTAGCAGAATATTATCCAGGGCAACTGGGAGGAATTGTCTTAATCAGTTTTAAAGTATGTTTAGTAAATGTTAGTTTCCCAGAATTAGGGGAAGCTATAAATAAAGTATATGCATTAATTTTCTGATTTGCAGCAATTTTCTTTTAAGTCGCATATATATATATATGCATGCACATACATCCTCCAGAGATTAACTGAATGACCTCGTATACTGGTTCACTAAGGACAGCGCGATGGAAAGTCGCTTTCAACAAGTCTCCTTCCTGGGGAGCTTATCGTTATTCGTGTTCGGTTCTCGCTGCGTTGCGTTGACGTAGATTATTTCCCGTCGCTTCGTACCCGGTTGGGAAACTCCTTGACTGGCAGACAGACGTACAATACATTCTCTGATCATGTATTGTGATGGTCAATATATCGGAGTTCGTGTATGTCTGACACTAAGCCCCTGCTCTATTACAATGAGCGGTTCCATTAAGCCCCTGTCAATCTGTCGAATTTTTTTCCGTCAAACTGCTTCCAATAAGTTTGGCCAAATAAAGTTGGGCAGTTATGACGCCATTGAAACGTCATAAACGCCTCCATATTTGTCTGAAAAAGTTGAATGGCTTCAGTTTCCATCGAACATTTGAAAATTGGGCTAGTTCTAAAATTTATTTTATGTTTGGCGGTCTCTGCCAATCATAATCGTATACGACAAAATGGACGTCTAGAATCTAAAAATAACGAACAATTGCTGGAAAGAAAGTAAGTTATGAAGATAATTTTAATGTAGAAACTGTCTGGGCATGATTGTTATTTTAAGTGAATATTGCACATAATGTTACGAACTCAGACGCATTAAATTTCATTTTGCGGAAAACATATTTTATAAATAAAACTTTGATTTAATAAAGGAACGAAATTAAATTACGATATTACTTGCATTACTTCCTGTAATGGACCGCATGGAAAAACAAAAGCAATATCTCCCTATGAAAATAATGTTTAAATAAAATTTTAAATGATATGCTCCCAATAAAAAAAATTGACAGTGTTGCAAATTTTCAAACACATAAAAAATTATTTGAAAAAAATTGCGGGAAGGAAAAATTTCATGGGCGTATTTTGCCTCAAATTTTATTGTCAATTATAGTTGAAAGGAAAAATTTGATAGTGTGGCAATGTCTTTCGGGGTAACTGGGGCCGCAGTCAGCATAGCGGCTAGAGATTCCGCCTTTTTCTATGTGAACCGTGATCTATTCCCATAGGGGTCACTCCTAGATTTTCGTACGTGTGACTCGCGTAGGATGAGGCCGCTGGTCGGTGGGTTTTCTCAGGGATCTCGCACTTTTCCCACCCTCTTGAATTCCGGGGCTGCTCCTTATATACATCACTTCACCCTCATCGGCCAATAAGGCACCTCTGTTAAATGCCACCCTAATTACCCCACTCTGTGTTGGACTAGTTAGGTACTCGCTGTTCAAGTACCAACATTTTAAATTTATCTCTATTACTAAAGTCGCGCCAGTGCGGCATCATTAAGTCATATAAGCAGAAAGACACTACAATATTTTTACAATTTTTCACTGTACCTATATATTGATAGCAAATTGAAATTATTACAGGTATATAAATATATATATGTTTCTGTTACACCAATACTTGATTTAAATGTGCGAAGTAAAATGAACCCGGTGAGATTTACCAATGAATTTTAAGTTTAATTATTTTAATAAGTTAATATCGATCTGAAGAAATTTCTGTTGAAACTGAGATTTATTTTCCATGGCTTTCATTCCAATCTTTTCTGTGTAATATGAGCATTATTTCTTTTTATTCAGTTTGGAAGTTAGTGATAATTTACATTCTACGTCTTCATTTCGTGTATAATTTCCACTCCATCTTCGAATTTTCTTACAAGTCTTCGTAATGAAAATGTAAGACCAGAAATAAAAAAATCAAAGCTAGACATCACATGGACGACTACTTAACGAATTTCTTTTAATTTGTAGAGTTTCAAATATACCTGTATATTCCCACGTGGGACTGAAATAATTAAATAATTATTTAATGTTTGATTACGGTTTCAGATGTGACAGTAATCATATAATAAAAATAAGTGGGATTTAGAAATAACTGTTAAAATGTTCCCTACGTCATGACTAGCTTGGTTTTTAAATATTGACTTCGAAAATTAAGTTAATGAGGAAAATACGTAAATCCAAGATATCAAGGTTACTTCCCCCTTAACTTTAATGTGCACAAATTGAGATCACTACAGTACGGTACATAGAAATTCAACAGAAAATCAGAAACAGCTGCATGAACCGAACAATGTACTGTCGCCATAGAATCTCGCCTGTCTCTCTTCTGGTCAAGTGACCAATCAATCAGCAAATTTTATCGCTGCTTCCTCGTCGACACATCGCTGGCTAAACGCCTGGGTCGGTGTCCATGCGGAGTGCCTTTTTCTCGGATCGTTTCCCACACTTCGGTAGATTCGCGATCGCCATATCCTGTCGTAAATCTGTGTCCTTGCCATGTGTCAAATGCGACGGCATACATCATAGCGACGGGTCCTCTGTGACCGAACTCGTCAATGCGCCGCGCTCGAGTGGAGGAAGTGTTGGTTCGCTTCCAACTTCCGGCATCACTTAATTAATCAGTGCCGAGTTCGCTCTGAAGTTCGGGGACCACTCACTTTGGAAAGATCTATATATATATATATATATATATATATATATATATATATATATATATATATATATATATATATGTGTGCACAGTCTTATAATGTATACCTGAAGATTTATACCCATTAGTGCATGCTATTTATTTTGTGTTAACATTTAATCAAACATTCACTACTATATTAAGTTGCATGAAGTGAATTTAATAAATCAAAACACTTATTTCAGTTTGCCTGCACAGAATACACAATCTTTTGTCCAACTCAAATAAAAAATTTTAGAAACTAAAATTTGATTTGTTTTGTGATCATTTAATTGTTACTTACTACTGTTAACAATATATAACATTGCTTGAAATGTATATTTTGTATTGGTTACGTAATCAACTTTGTACAATTTCTTCTCTAAATCTGGGACCTTTTTTTGGCTTGTGGTTATAATTACTGTTTAACAAAAGTATTAATAGAAATAGGTCACTGCATTAAGCGGTGCTTTTACTTTCACCGACCTTTGTTTGGTTGTGACGTCAATATAAATCACAGTTCTGCCATGTACCTTGCATCAGTGTGCGTGAATTTCTGATACCTCCGTGACTGTGTTACGGATGTACCTGGGACAGATCTTCTGACCTCCCTACCCACAGCCTAGGTTCCAAGGAGAGTTTGTACACTTTAGTAATCATGTCAAAGAAATACGACATGATTCCGACCTGTGATGATTCACCACGCACCAACTACGTTAGGAGGAATTTCGGACAGCGCCTTGAAATCTTCTATTTTTGTTTCGCGTAAATTCCTTATCATTATCGAAGTAATAAGGTCAACCATTTTCCGTAAAAATTTTCCACGGCCGGCTGTACTGCTTTCACTTCAGCTCACATCCATTTTTTGCGATTTGTTGATTTTAATTTCTACCCTTTTTAGTTTCTACCCGCGAATCGAGGACGTGCAGTAATCAGAGAAACCTAATTACGATTGCCCCGAATCACGGTTACTTTCGAACTTTCCTGAAGCCCTGATAAAGTTCTACATTCAGGATATTCCTCCGCCTTATGCATGCAAATAAAGCTTATAAAATTACACCAGAGGGCCAACGCATCGCATTTGCGCACGCTCGGTGTAATAATGATTCGCATAAGAACTATTTCTTACTAGACATTATCAAGACACGCGTTTTCTCTTTGTCTGTATTCGTATGTGTTATAAATTAAGTATTATAATTTATCGATAAAAAATAATAAAAGTTCAATTTAATCAAAAATAAGTTACGTTTATGTTAACACAAGTATAAAACGCTTGTGATACACTACATATTTAGGCAAAAAATTAATTCGCCATACATGGGGTGTTTTTTCAATGGTGTGATACGTATTCGTACAAAGGCAACACGCCATTAATACAATTAATGCTGCTTGGTTGCGCGTAGGAGATGAGAGGGTTGTGCCTCTTTTTGCAGCCGACGAGAGTAAAACCAGGTGAGCATGAAGCAGCACTGGAATGCAAGGGCGGGGAAACGGGAGATACGCGAGAAACCCCCCTCCCCCCTTCCCCCCTCCCCCCTCCCCGCTCCTCCCTCCACCCCCTCCCCCCCTCCCCCCGTATAGTGTATTTTCTTTCCATTTGAAGACGAAGAATTGGCATATTTCTTCGTACGGTTGTGAAATGTCTTAAGGAATGATGCTACGTTAAAATCTTTTGCCAATTTTTTGTGTTTAATATGAGTTTTATAAAATGTAAATATTGAAATCGATATATATATAAAAAAGATGGATGAATAACTAAAAAAAGAACAATTGTATGTAGCAATATTTTCTGAGAAAATCCCGTCTGCGTGTTATTTGTTTGAAATAGTTATCTTTAAAATTGACGCAATGAGAAAAAATTTCGTTTAACAATGATTCCCAATTTGAAGTTTGCGACTGCCGGCTTGGTAGGAGGGCCCGTTAATATGCAAATTATCCTCTAAAGGGGGAAAGTTAAATGCCATCTTGGATTTATGTATTTTCCGCTTTTACTTATGTCTGAGATCAATATTTGCAAACGTTTCTTTGTTGGGCACAGAATATTACTTAATTGCATTTTAGAGACGACTATTGCCTGATTTCTGGCACTGCTATCGCTTCTGTAGCCATTCTCAGAAGGTAACCAATACATCTACACGGGTTGAACAAATAAATGTACTTCATTGCATTCACAGTTATTCAAAATTTGTGTGACATAATGTGGTTTGTAAAAGAATAAATTTCAACAATGAATGCTGAAAAAATTTTTCGGCTCAAAAACTTGTAACACCACAATTACTTCTATTTCTACCGTTTAATACAAAACATACTAAGGATCTTATTACATGTCATTTAATTAAAGTCTCTTTCCATTCCTTTGAGTAAGCTTGTATTAATTAGATTGAGACGGAGAGCCAGCATCAAGATAATTAGTATGGCATCTAAAACTTCCCGAGTAAGTTATTTTAAACCTACTTTCCTTTTGTTTGTTTATGCATCACGCATATTGGACACGAGCGCATGCCACTATATATATGCATGCCACTATATATATGCATGCCACTATATATATGCATGCCACTATATATATACGCATGCCACTATATATATGCATGCCACTATATATATGCATGCCACTATATATATATGCATGCCACTATATATATGCATGCCACTATATATATGCATGCCACTATATATATGCATGCCACTATATATATGCATGCCACTATATATATATGCATGCCACTATACATATGCATGCCACTATATATACGCATGCCACTATATATATGCATGTCACTATATATACGCATTCCACTATATATATATGCATGCCACTATATATATGAATGCCACTATATATATGCATGCCACTATATATATGCATGCCACTGCACTGTCTACAGTTAACGCTAGTAGTAATAACATTAAAGTTCAAATTATTTAAATATTTTCAAAATTAACGAATAAAAGAGAGTGTGGTGCTTTTGCATGGCGTCGATCGTGAGATCATTAGTGCAGACACATTTTGAAAAATTATAATTAATTTAACGGGGTATTATCCAACCTACCTTCAAATTTTCTAACAAGTATTCGTAACGAAAATTTATGACGACATGACATAGAGGACTAGCCTACTTAACGAATATTTTGAAATTTGCACTGTTTCAATTATACCTGTATTTTTCCATGTGGGGTTGCAAATGATAGCTGTGTAAATAAATTAAAAATATAATGTAGTTCTTTTATTTTTATTAAACCACCATCCCTCCGAAAGCAACAGAAAAATACCTGTACACATAAGCGCAAAATTATATTTTAAATTTAAAACTATGCACCAAATATAGAAATTTAACTATTATTTAAATGAAATATTGGTACTAATAGACTGAAATACACGTATTTTTAAGCAATATAATAAATGTTTTCTAAACGTTAGAAATAAATCCAATGTAAGCGTTTAAGTACGAGAAATACTCGTATTTTCGTCTCATTTACCAGATAAATTTTACAAAATTTCATCTAAACTCCATATTTCGGATGCGTTCTTTAATTTTATAAATTCCTTTAACTGGTATTTCAGTTGTGAAAGTAATCATCACATTTTTTGAATCGCTGATATCTGATTGTGGTTTCTTCCCAAGGCACAGGGATGAGGTTTCAACCACACAAGAGATCACATTCTAATCTCCACGAAATAAACCTGTCATCCAAAATGGAAAAAAAAATCACTTTGCGAAGTAGCGTACACGAGAATCCCCTTCCCAGAACGCACGAAATTCCAGCGGAACAGACGTAGATAAACTGTCCCGACGAAACACTTGTTTTAGCTGTCGAGATGAGAAAGAAAATATATTCTTTTTTTGGGGATATCAGACATGCGCGTAAATTCTAGGGGGGGGGGGCTGCTGAATTACCTACTTAAATGGAACAAAAAAAGCTTTCGCATCCGTCAAAATTTTAAGACCACCGACAAAAACAACAAACCATTCGTTTCAACTTTTGGGTAAAGGAGATGATTCGACATGAACACGTTCGAACGCAGCGTGTTCTCTTGCAGCTGCTGTTGGAACACACTCGTTCAGGAATCCACAATAACCGGCTCGGCGTGGAGTTGTTACTTGCGCCGACCTCTGCGACGATTGTCGACGGCAGCCCCTGACCGGTGATGTTTAGTTATCGCATTAGTGATACGTTGTTTTGTTCACATCTAACTCTCGTGGTATCCCTCCGCGCGATCAGTTGCACGTCCGCAAGTTAATCTATTTGCCGACTGACGTCAGCGAACACTATTTTTTTTTTTTTTTTTTTTTTTTTTTTTTTTTTTTTTTTTTTTTTTTTTTTTTTTTTTTTTAGCCGCCCAATGTTTGCACAACAAACTTTACAAATTTCTTGTTACCATGCGCTGCCATGTGCAAATGTACCTCGAGTGGGGGAAAAAAAATATCGCAAAAGCAAACTAACCTTGTATGCGATTTGTAGAGTGAAAAGAGAACTAAAATAAGGGATAGATTCAACTCTGATGGATTGCTCAAGACGATCGTATTAGTATAGATATAATGTGGGTTATGGCTCACCTCAAAATCAAGGTTTTTTGGGCTCCAAAATCATGGTTTGAAATCTAAGAACTTTAAAAAAAAAAAAAAAAAAAAAAAAAAACCTGGAAGATCGTGTAAATTTAATCCAATACCAAGCAAAATTTGCAGGTTTGGCAAAATACCTTGTGTCAATTTGTGCCACTTAAAAAACTCAAAATTTTTTTTACCAAAACCCTGCAAATTTCTTGCTTTTCAAGCAATTTTTCACCTTTTTTTTTTTTTTAGAAATGTCAATTTTGCAAGCGAGCAATCTAAATCAAGCAAATTAAGCTAAAAATCAAATAAAAAGATGCAAATTAATAGAATTTAATTTATTACATGAATATAATATGATGCATAGTTTTTCCATTGTTCACTTCTTTTAAACCTTTATATGCCACAAGAATTTATTACTCACTTGTCAAGTTTAAATCATTTTCATCAATTATCTTTGCATAGCGATCTGGTATAGTGATTTTATGCCTACCGTCAAGAATACAATAAATTTCTTTTAACGAATTTATATTCATAAATTCGAAAATCTGTGGCTTCATACAATTTATCAATTTATAGATCCCTCGGTCTAGTGAATTCATATGCATTGTTCAACTTGTCGAGCCTCCATTTTTATGTTTATTAAAATGAAAAAAGAAAATGAAAGAATAATATTTTTTTTCATTCTCTTAATAAATTAAATTTCTTAATAAATAAAATCGAAACTATGCTCAAAATAGACAATAATACCATATCTAAGCAATGCAAAAAAGTGGCGAAGTATTAAACATAGCAAGTTTTGCATCACATAAACACACAAAAGGAAGACATATTAATACATGAAAAAAAAAATGTTCTACTGAATATGCCACAAATCAATATGAGTTAAAAAAAGAGAAGGTGCTATGCGAATGTGGAAACATTGTTTCTATACTATATATAAAAAAGCATAAAAATAGTAAATCGCACAATACCAATGAAATTCGACATGATTATTCAACTAAGAGGTGTGTAGTATGTAATGGTAATAAATACATTGATTCATTTTATCCTCATAAAGCGACCATAGACAAACATACAACAACATGTAAAGAATGTTTAATGAGAAAATGTTATGTGAATGTGGAAAATATATTTGTATTAAAAATATCTCAAAGGGCATTAAAAAATTAAATCACACAATACATCCGAATATATATATATATATATATATATATATATATATATATATATATATATATATATATATATATATATATATATATATATATATATATATATATATTTATATTCTTAATGAAATCCAAAATGATAATTATCCAACAAAAACATGGACAGTTTGTAATAAGAATAAATGTATAAAATTATTTTTTATTTAAAAAATCACTGAAGACAAACATCCAACAAAATGCAAAAAAATGCCGTAGTGAGAAATATTATCACAGAAAACGTTTAATATTTTTAAAAGTTATTATCAATAATTTAAGCACCTCATTCCAGTATTTTCGTTATTTTTTACATTTTTTCATTTATTTATTTTCTGAAGATTTAAAAATTTTTATTTCTTATAAATAAACAAATATGGCTACGAATTATTCAGTAGTAGATCTGAGCGAAAGGAGAGTGACCGAGTTGAGAATTATAGCTAGAGAATTAAACATAAAAAATTATCTAAATTACATAAAGGTTGATCTTATTACAAGCGTTATTACAAAAATTCGTCAAGCAGGAGAAAATCAAAATGATTTAACAGTTGCGGGATTAAGAACTAAAGCTAAAAGCCTCAGCAGAACGCATATAAATAATTTAAGGAAAGCAGATTTAATTACAGTTATTATTAATGAGCAAAGGAAAATAAACTTTGCAAATTTGACATTTTCTTCTTCCAAAATTAATGAATTATATACGAAAAATAGAACGAAATTGAAAAAAAATATTTCCGTTCTATAATAATCTGCAGTATTTGTAATATAAGAAAAAAAAGGAATTAAAAGAAATATTCTCACTTCCTAATAATCTATTTGTAAAACAACAGAAAAAGGAATTAAGAGAAATATTCCCATTTTATAATAATGCATTTGTAAAACTTATAAATAAAAACCAACGGGTAAAAGAAGGGATAACAAAGAATATTTTTACAAATTAACCTTTGTATGGTGCCGATATGAATGAATTTTATAAAGAAAAGAGAAAAGAATTAAAAGAACTATTCCCTTATTCTACTAATGTATTCATTAACAAACGAAATAGGGAAACCAATAAAAATTACTTAGTTAATAAAGCTTTTAAAATTAGGATATCAACATATAACTTTGAAAATACCTTTAATTTGGTACAGCCTATTCATGTTTTGACTTCAGTAAAAAATGAGGTATTTGAGAAAATACACGATAATCTTAGAACCTTTAGAGGGTTGAAAACCAGCATTAAATTATATATCAATTGTGGTAAGTAACAAAAAAATCAAGTAGAATTATTTACATTTCAACCTCCCAATTATACATTGAATGAAGGAGATATTAAAAGGATTTATAAATTCTTAATACAAGAAATAATTACACAATTTTCTGAATTTCAAAGAAGAGGTTCGGGGTGGACTTTAGATAGAATAATTCGAATACAATTAGCAATATAAATGTATAATCCATAAAATGGGGCAACATATATAGAACTACCAGAATTTATCAAGAATAAGAAAGCATGCATTAATGTGAAAAATGAAGTTCAAAAATGTTTTCTTTGGGCACTAAGATCTGCATTATTTCCAGTAGACAAAAATTCGGATAGAGTATTTAAATATAAGAATGCTGAGCTTAATATTGAAAAAATATTAGATAACTATAAATATCCTAATAAAATTGATGATATACCAAAAAAAAAAAATCAAGTTGATAATATATAAATGTATATTATATTGAAGATAAATCCACAGTATATACACTAAAACTTACAAAGAATAAAAAGGATAAGCATATTAATTTACTTTTTGAAAAATGATACAAATCCACATTATTGTTGGATAAAAAATTGATCTATATTAGTTTCAGCACAAAAAAGTAATCATAATAGCAAAACTTATATTTGTGATATTTGTCTTCGATTATTTTATTCGCAAGATAAATTAAATAAACATAGAGAAGACTGCTCTAGAAATTAAGCTGTAAAAATCGCTTTACCCTCGAAAGGAGAGCAAATATGGTTAAAAAATTACAAACATGCGATGAAGGTTTCATTCACAATATATGCAGATTTTGAATCAATATCAAAGAAAATATCAACAACTAAACTAAATCCAAGAGAAATAAATGCATCTTAATTAATGAAAAAATACCCAGTTTTAAAAGAAAATTATATTAATAATGATTTTTATAAGGATATTCTTAAAGAAACATCTAATCTTACTAATGAACAATTAAATGACATTGATTTAAAATTGAATGACGAATCATATACTATGAAATATCAATTACACGAATCATTTGGTTTTTGTTATTATATTGTATCTAATTATGGTGATTACAAGCCACCAGTTGTATATCGAGGCCCAAATGCCCATACAATTTTTACACAATCAATTAAAAGGGAAGTAGAAGAAATTGGTGAAATATATTCACAAATCGAGCTAATGCATCCACTAACTAAATAAGAAAAAACATTATATACGAAATCAGAAAGATGTACTGTATGTGAATGTGAATATATGGAGGAAAATAAAAAAGTACGTCAACATGATCACACAAGGGGAAAATTCATTAATCCAGTATGTAATAATAAAATATGCAACAAAAATTGCCCACCTTTGTACCAATTTATTTTCATAATTTAGCTGACTATGGTGCACATTTATTTATTAAAGATTTGGATATGATGATAAAAAGATAGATTTACTTGCAAATAATGAAGAAAGGTTTATTAGTTTTGGAGAAAAAAAACCCAGAAAATTTTTAGATGCTGTTTATAGACACATTTATATTTATGGCCAGCAGTTAAGGAAATTATCATCTAATTTGAGTAAAGATCAAATGAAACATATACAAAAACATTTTCATAAAGAGGAAGTATATTTGGTAATTAGGAAAAGTGTTTATCCATACGATTATATGTATAGTTGGAAGAAATTTTAAGAAACAGAACTTCCACCAAAGAGTGAATTATACTATAAATTAAACGAATATGCCATAACTGATGATCAATACGAGCATGCACAACTTGTATGGGATAAATGTATTATTAAAAATCTTGGTGAATATCAGGATTTATATTGAAAACTTTAAGGCTACATGTATAAATTCATATGAATTAGACCCCACATGGTACTTTACTTCACCAGGATTATCCTGGGAAGTGATGTTAAAAATTACTAAACAACCATTAGATTTATTACACGATTATTACATGATGTTGTTTATAGAAAAAGGTATTACAGGAGGAATATCACAATGTTGTAAACGATATGTTAAGGCCAATAACAAATATTTAGAAGATTTTATCTCTAATCAAGAATAAAATTATTTAGCATATCTCGATGCAAATAATTTTTATGGCTGGGCGATGTCTCAATATTTACCATATGGTGGTTTAGATTGGGTTTATTATACATTAAATGATTTAGATTACTGGAGCAAAAAAATTAGATTTGAAGGACAATTCTGAGTATGGCTTTGTATTAGATGTTGATTTAGAATACCCACAAGAACTACACAATTTACATAAAGAACTACCTTTATGTCCATAAAATAAGGTAGTTCCAGGAACAAACCAGTCCAAATTATTAACAACTGTACTTAATAAACAAAAGTATGTAATACACTATCGGAATTTGCAACAGTGTCGAAATAATGGATTAAAACTTACAAAAATACATTGAATATTATCGTTTGATCAGTCCGATTGGCTGAAGATATATATAGATTTGAATACAGAGATGAGAACTAATGCTAAAAACAATTTCGGAAAAAATCTGTATACACTGATGAACAACTCTGTGTTTGGTAAAACTATGGAAAATATAAGAAACAGAGTAGATATAAGATTAATATCAAATGCAGAAAAATGTGTAAAATTGATATAAAAACAGAATTTCAAAAGAAGTACAATATTTCATTTTGAATTTGTCAAAAGAATTAATGTACTATTTCCATTATAAATAAATGAAATCAAAATATGGTGATAAAAATGAGTTGTGTTAACAAAATACAGATTCATACATTAATAACATAAAAACATAAGATTTTTACGAAGATATGAAAACAATGATAGTTTAATTTGACACAAGTGATTATCCATAAGACTATATATATATATATATATATATATATATATATATATATATATACACACACACACACACATAACATGCCACAAATAAATAAGAAACGGTTATAGGCAAAATGAAAGACGAATGTAATGGGAAAAGAATGGAAGAATTTGTTGGTTTAAGAGCAAAAAATGTATGCATATAGAGTTGATAATAAAGAAAATAAAAGATCAAAAGGTGTAAATAAGTGTGATGTTAACAAGATATTTATATTTGATTACTATAAGAATGGTTTGTTTAATGATAAGATAGAATATAGAACAATGAATCTAATAAGGAGTGAGAAACACAAAATATATGCAATCGAAGTTAATAAAAGTGCACTAAGTTCGCATGATAAAAGAATATACTAGAAAATAAAATAGATACATTACCATATGGGTAACAAAATTTATAATTTTATTAATGAGAAGTAATATCCGTTTTGGACACCAGCTATTTCTGATAGAAAAGTTTTATATTATTATATTATAAACTTCTTTAATTTTCAAAACAATCTCGATATCAGCACCATCGAAATCAATTAGGTTACTGTTTTTTTGTCTAATTTCTGAAACAATGAGGTTAAATCGTCATTATAAATTTGATAACAAATTGGATATGGAGGCTCATTAATTATAATAATCTCCAAAACCAAACATAGTTTTTGGTGGAAAACAAGCAATCATATGTGTTTCTAAATTATTAGATTCGTCGTACTTTATAAATATTCCTCAAGCCACATTACAGTCAACATTTATTGTTTTAAATGGGGCAAAATTAGTTAATTTAGTTCCTACAACAACTTTGTCCTTTTCAATAGTTATATTTCTTTCTAAACCAAGAATATCCGATAATCGATCATCAAATTTAATATCAAACTTAGATTTAATATATATTCTATTTTTCACACTATCTGTTTATAATTCAATGTTGTTTGTTGAAAATCGTTCAATTGAATTCTTTCAAAGAGTCTATATTATCTTGACCTCTAAGCATAGTTATAACTTCATTTTATCAAAAAAAAGGACTCGTTTATTCAATTTTATTTATAGTATAATTGTCTATATTTGGTGTAAAGAATTTTCTATGAAAACTAACTAATGCAATCGATTTTTCACTATGGATGATATCATAGCGATGTTTTTTCTTTGGTATAGAAGTATTATTTGTTAACTTAAATACTTTATTATACATTTATTACAAAAATTATGCATATTAATGAAGACAGTTTAATGGGGTGTCGGTGTTTTAATTCATGAAGATAATACTGAAATTAAAAAGAATGGTGAATTATTGCCTGATGATATGAGGGCTATAATAGTAGGTACAAGAAATTGTGCAAACACTAATTTGATGATAAATTTGATTTATAATTTAGGATGGAGAAATTGTAATAAATTGTATGTTTGTTCAAAATTTTAAATCAACCAAAATATATTGAGGTACAAAATTATTTTATTACATTGCAGAAAAAGCTTACAGTTGAAGAAAAATGGTATACTTTTTAAAAATAATACTGAGGAAATGGCTCCTTTAGAACAATGTGAAGACGAATCTCTAATTGTATTTGATGTTGTTATTTTAGACAATCAAGATATAGTTCGCAATGATTTTACTAGAGGGAGACATAAAAATTTAGATGCATATTATTTTGTTCAAACTTATTCAAAAGTACCAAAACAATTAATAAGAGATAATACTAATTTTTTATCTATATTTAGACAGGAAGATACTAATTTAAAACATATTTATAATGATTTTATCGGTGGAAACATACATTATGAAAGATTTAAAAAAATTTGTTCAACATGTTGGGATGAAGATCATGGCTTTATTACAATAGACTTAAGTAGAAAACTCAAAGAAGGAAAGCATATAAATAAAATTAAAGATTAAATTATATTTTTAATCTTTTGTATATAAATGAAGACTTATATAATTATTATCGCTATCACAAATACAAATTTTGTGCTGCCTAAAAAAGGGAATCAGACAGAATGTGTTATCAATTTTTAAAAATAAATATGGATATCTAGAGGAAGATTCAAAATCGCTTTCAAAAATTGCCAAAGAAAAACTTGGAAATTCTTTAAGAATATTTCAAGAATATTATAACACTTCTTCAGCTGATAGTAAACTCGATAATGAATTGCTTAGTTTAATCAACAAGCCAAGATGCGGTGATAAGGATGAGATATATCATCAGCCACAAAGTGGACTTAAAGCCCATTAAAACTGAATTTTGCATATGGAAATAAATCAATTACAATGTTAACACAAGAGGCTTTCGGCATTTGGCAAAAACACACAAATTTGATATTTGTTTATTATACGAAATTCCCAGACATAGTTGTATCATACAAAGAACGTCAACATAGAAATCAGAATTTATCTGGGCTTTGTCAGACTAGATATTATCCACACGATAGTGCACTAGCACATGCATTTTTTTTTTTTTCAAATCAGCACAACAGTATTATTGAAATTCATATCAATAGGCACAAATATTGGGATAATTATGGAAAAAACACTCCTGAAAATAAAGTTAATTTACTAGCAGTTTCGATACACAAAAACTCTCATGCATTAGGTCTTCGACATACAAGTGATAAAAATGTGGTCATGTATCCAATTCCTAAAAATGATTTTTTTTATTTGCAACTAGATGACATCCAAAGCACTCAAAACTTTTATGGACAACTCCAACAAAATAATTTTAATTATGATTAACCATTTGACTCGTGTAAAAACAAATACACAAAAACATTTTTAATTCTTGCTTGTGATTTTTATATGTTTTACAATAAAAAATTGCTATAAAACTTTTGAATGACAACAAAATAATATACAAGCCATTTTTTATGAGACATGTTCAAGTTTTTCAAGTGATTTCGATAATTTTTTTTATATATCAAAGCCCTTTGGGCGAGTTAGTTCTGTTTGTTGACGACGAAATTTATATGGTTGATAATCGTGGTTATAATCTTATTAACGTATATCCGAAAGAATTTTCTTTGTTGGGATTAAGAGATGATTTAAAATTAATTCTGTATTAACTTCATATTCAGGGAAAACTTTTATCTTCTTTGAAAAGGTGTATTATGGTGTAATAGACGAATGTAGTTTCCAGGTAAAATAGGCAGGTCTAATTAGCAAGAAATTTCCTCCTTTACCAAATATGATAAATTTGGCTTTTAGATACACAAATGGTTTACTGTACTTCTTTTGTAACGAAACTATCATGGAGCATAATCAATAAACAAATAATTGACTAGAGTTGGCAAAAATTACATTTCCACATGTGATATGAAGCATGAATCTTATAACATCATAAAAAAACTGAAAGATGTCGTTAATGACTTAGAAAATTTAAACCAATAATTATAAAAAAATTTATATCAATTTTTCATTCTTTTATTAAAAAAGAATATATATAACATATTTCCCTACATGCATAATAGGCCGAATCACTAGAGAAACAACTAGAGAACCTAAACTAGGAAATGATAATACAGAATTGACTACTAACTTGTATCTAAATATTTTTGAATTTATAAATGATAATAATGATATAAGCTTAGGAAATTGGTTTAAAGATAATTGGTTTCCTTTGTTTGAAGAAAAAATGTATTGATTACAAATGATTGTATATCCCTTTTATATGATATTCCAGGGGTGAAAAATTCACCCTTTAGAAATTCTAAAGAAAACAAAAAGGTCTGTGTTTATTTTCTTAAACAAAATGATATATCATTCATTGAAATAAAATACAATAACCCTCTTGCCTTAGAATATGAATGCATTCAACATTAAATTTAAAAATTAAAACCTAATAATATTGTTCAAAAGAAGTGGATTTTATTAACTGTGAATGCTATCTAAGAATCTGTGATTACATTTAATACAAAACAATGTAAGCAAGTGAGAAAATATTATATAATGCTAGAAAAAATATTTTTTGATTATTCCAAGTATATTTATGATTACAATATAAATTTAAGGGAAATTGATATTAATCATTTGAAAAATGAAAATAAAATAATATAAAATGAAGTTCATTATTTAAATGATACAGTTCAAATTTCTGTGGCGTTGTTAACACGCAGAATTCAAGAAATTAGAGAAATGTTGTACCACATGTTGTACCACATGTGGTACAACATGTGGTACAACAATTGTACCACATGTTGTACCACATTTTGTGTTTGTGGTACAACACATGTTGTACCACAAACACAAAATCAAAATTTAAGGGCTATTTGATCGAATAAAAAATCGTAATTCTAACTGAAATGTTCTCATAGTATCACTTTTTTTATAACATATATATACATTTTTAAATATTATAATTGTATCAAATTCTAGATATTTTAGAACTTTGGGATATTGGGTATGAAATTATAAAAACAGCAACTTCCATTGATAAAGATCTCGACATTGTTCATTTCAAAATTGTTTTAAACTCAATAAAAATGATTTAAAGCCAGATACATTTTCTAATTTTAAAGAAGATGTTTATGATTTGGAATGTTGTGATGGTTGGGATTATAGAATCAGTAATGGTTATACTTCAGATGTTTCTTTATTTTTGGACTTTAAAAAGTCTTATGGGTGCTTTACTTTTGTTGAATAAATTTATAAATTATATTAATTTGTATCTCTTTTATTTAATTTTCAGCTTAAGTTACTTTATTTAGATTGCTCGCTTGCAAAATTGACTTTTCTAAAGCAAAAACGTGATTAATTGCTTGAAAAGCACGAAATTTGCATGTTTTTTGCTTAAATTTCGATGTTTTTAAAGTGTCACATACAGACACAGGCACAAAATTAAAAATTTTGCTTGATTTTGGCTTAAATTTATATTATTTTCTAGGAAAATTGCTTGTTTTTCAAAAGCGTAAGTTCTTAAGTTTCACACTACGATTTTAGAGCAAGAAACCCTTATTTTGACCTCAAATTGTGTGATTTTTGATGAAAAAATAGAAGTGAGCCAGAACCCGCATTATATATCTACTCGTAATTAAATGCCAGGGGACAAAGAATAACAGATCAATTTTAGTATAGCATAAAAACAAATCGTGAAAGAAAAAGTACTTTAAAAAAATGTTTGTAACTATAAATTCTTACGCTAAATTGTCGCACCTATATAATACTGTTTCTAAGAAAAAATATTGGGTAGTAATACTTACAAAGACATGGAACACTCTGTACATTATAATTTGACAGGTACAGGTATTACGACGAACCTCATTAGCTCTAACGGTGCACAGTGTTCGCTAGTGCAGGTAACTACAACGCAGTTATAGGCTATTCACGGTAAAGTGAGCAATTCTTAAAGCGCGAGGCTGCGATATGATTGCCCGTTGGGGGACCTTGAAATTTTGCTCACTTTACCGTGAATAGCCTGTATGCAGTATAACTACATCGGTATATTTGCTGGGGTAATGAGTAGTGCCGAGATAACAACGTTCTTAAACCACTTAGTTGAAATAAACCGAACAGGTCGAAGAGGCGTGGTCATTAGTGAGTACCATGAACGCTCCTACAATACCGTCTCTCGTTAATTTTCTCACGAGTGGCCATTGTTTGGCGGAACTATCATAAACGAGGATGGAAAATAGTCAACTTGCGAAGAGTGGTCTGATCAGTACACTCAGGTGTCGATTGCCACGTACCCTGTACTGCGTTTTTTTTTTTGTGCATGTGTTATTCAAACACTTCTTACAGGGACTCCGAGGTAAAAAAAAAAAAATTAATGCCTCGAGATTACATCTAAAGGCTATTCACGATAAAGTGAGCACTTTTGAAATCAACATTAAAAATAAGTCACTGCCCCGTGCCTGCATCTATTTAAACGGGTACACTGAGTGTCATACGCCCAGTAAAGTTGGTATCGATTGGTGTAAAATAGTTCCACATCTTAACGGCGAATATAAAGTGTTAGGTCACCATTTGCGACTACGTAAATAATTTCTTTCGTTTTTTTTTTATGTATAGACGTATGAAAATGAGAAGATTTGTAAAATATTTACTTTTAACAATAATTTCAGAGTTTTGTTTGACCGACGCATAAATAAAGTGATGAGGCCCATGACAATGTTAATTTTACACAAGGCTGAAGAATTCACAACAAGTAGATTTTAAGCAGAGATTTTAAAAGTGCTCATTTTACTGTGAACAGTCTATAGTCATAGGGAGGCATTGTGACAGTGATGGAAAATAACACAAACAATCTTCGAGTGTGTTCTAATTCCTCAGAATTTTAAGCGGCGACTTTATTGTTTAATACAGCAATCTGCTCAGAAAATATACATCACTTTCGCAATAGATTAAACCCTGTTTTAAAGAAGAACAAATATAGTTTACAAAGGGCTATTTACAGCGATATTTTCTGGTTTCGAGACTTTTCAAAGACCACATATGTGTTTCAATAACCAAATTTAACAATTGGCAGCAAAGTATTGACTTTTATTTATGTCCTAAAAAAAATACGTTTAAATATTCCATAGTTAATATAAAAATTAAAATAAATCCAACTGCTTAGAATGATACCCATATGACAACTAGGGGAGACCCCCGGCAATGTAAAACAAATGACGATAGAAGAAAACGAGGATGGCGGTTGAACGAAAGCGAGAGACAGACATGCAGGTATTGGTCTATGGAGCGGAAGTCGAGACTCGAAAGTGAAGCTGAAAATGAAAGACAAGGACAGGGCTAGTAGTGGAAAAAATGTGCATGTATTACATTGCTTACTATGTAACTTTTGCCACTCATAATATGGCGGCTGACGTAAACAATCAGTCTGCGCATGCGCAGTTGAAAGAAGTCAGACAAGGCATCGGCTTCACTTGATAAACGTGGAAATATAGACTGTTGCCCCTCCATCATCTGTTACCTCCATGGAGAGAAATTCCAAAAAAAATGAAGAACGAAAAAAGACAACATGGCCACCGGTGGCTGTAACGCCTACCAAGATGGCGGACGGTTACAGGTCTGGTCGAGAGCGAGGTCAATAGAAACGGAGCAAGTTGCTCAGCGAAGCAGGAATGGGGATGGAATCGGCCATGACTTGTATTAAGGAACCTTACCAGTATATTCTTGGAGATATTCCTCGAAACCACGTGATACTGAATCAAGATGACCAGGCCGATGCTAGAACCCAGGTCCTCCCAGAGATTTTCCACAGCTTCACTTCGCTCGGTAAGTGCGTGTGCTGAGAATATGTAGCTCTCTATACGTATACATAAACCCCGCTCAGTAAGAAATTACTGATGAGATCATCACGTCCAGTAAATAAATGTATTACATATACTACTGTACTTTATTTATAAAAAAAATATATACCAGGGAAATAAGTCATATGTATTTATAACGTTTATTCTAAACAGCAAGAAGACTGAAATTTATATTGGATAATGTGACAGATGCTGATTTCCTCATTATAACATAGAATTCCACGCTGTGTCTGAAAAGAATATTTCTCCTCCAATAGCTATTTAGAACATTTTTTTTTGTTTCGATTTCGTTTTCTTGAAATAACTTCAATAAGATGACAATGTTTTCTATATTCTCTTTCGTGAATTAACCTTAATGAGCTGTCTTTGCAAAAATACAATCACAAGGTATCCAAAAGTAAGCCATGGTTACGTACCGAGTGAAGGGATAACGTATCGCCTAGTAAAAATAGTCATGGCGTAACAATCTTGAATTAGACACAGCAAAACGTTAGAGAATAAGACCCCACGTGTCCCAGCAAGCATGAAATCGTGTGAAGGGGGGGGGGGGTGCGGCATCGGCGGATTGAGGAATGGGGAAGAAAACGAGAGCACCACGAGGAAATACCGCTCGTCACAACAGCGTCAGTCGCACTCCCCGGCATGAAAGGCCGCGACAGGATGATTCCCCATTCGCCAAGGCCGAGGATCGAATCGGGGAACTCACGTGAGATGAACTTTCGATCCGCAACCTGACCGCCCACGTTTGCTGTCGACTTAGAAAGCGATCGATTAAACCATGGACGAGAACAATAGCTGCGCTGCTGCATTGCTTCACCGCAAGTTATGAACTGGTGGCAGTCTGAAGGCGGATGTGATGGGAAGGGGGGGGGGGGGTGCGCGGGGAACGTTAAGGCTCGCCTTCTCCCCTATGGGAGAAATTATTCTTTTCCGAGTCAAAGTTTCAGTTTCAGCGACGTTGACAAGATGGAGATTTTTGGGCATTCACCATTGCGATGCAGATGTCTGTCATGGAAAAAACAGGACTGGGCGCGAAAAAAAATACTTAAAAAAAAGACCAGCAACCTATGGACGAGAAAATAAATATACGTATACCTACAACACTGGAAAATTCCAAGAGGGAATAGATTCAAAAATCAGAACAGCAACTAATTACGAATAATGTATGTATGTAGACATGGCATGTCTTTTTAAAGAATTTTTTTTCGTGCTCAGTCCTGTTTTTTCCCATGACAGACATTTGCATTGCAATGGCGAATGTCCAAAAATCTCCAGCTTGTCATTCACCCCCATTGCACTATTAATCCAAAGGTCAGAGGTGTTATTGGAAATGATTGACTATAGAAAATTTTCATTGTACGTGTCGTTTAATACTTTTGTATAAAATGTGCACTGTGTTCTCTCCTACTCGGGTAAAAAAAAAGGCAGGAACTTACTGATAAAATATAAATAACCCCTAGCCGTTTTACAACTAGCAGGTTTCACACAATTAAAATTTAGTACAAAAATATTAAACAACTTGTAGAATGGGGATTTTTTTTTTAATCGCACACATTGCCAGTAATTACTATAAATCCGGAATTATGACGCGAAAACGGGTGGATTTCTACGAAAAGGGGTGAATGTGAGCGTTAATTATTCGTCCAAGTTAGGGTAGATAAAAAACACTCGGATCCGGGTAGCAGGGTGTGTGGGTGCTCTCACGGGATTGCTTTCTGTCCCCTGGAGGGAGACCAGCGACGACAATGGTCTAGGGGGAAGGGGGCGGAGGAGGGGTTTGTGATGACTACGGCAGGAGTAGTCGTGAGAGAGTGTGGGCGGGTTTAACTCCGGCGAGACTGACTTGCCCCGCGGCACCGAGTCGCCCGTCACTGCTGTATCTGTGGACGGTATCATCGTCCGCTGCGCGTGTAGGAGAGTGTGTGAGGTGGGGCTCCCCCCCCCCCTGAGCGAGGGCGGAGCTCCGGGACAATAACGTTCCACGGTGCTGGGGACTCCGCCCCCCCAGCGTGAGAACACGACGGGGCCCCCTCGCGCCATCCGCCAGACTGTCCACGATCTTGTCGCCCCGGAACTCGGGAAACCCATACTTTCAATTATTTCTACTCCGATGAATAGGGCTAGTGAGATTTCGCAAAAATGTTTCAAGACAAGTTACGTTTCAAAAAACTATAGGGTCGTTTACCTATCTTGATTGGCTGGATCACGTTTTGGCGCGTGTTAACTGTCTGCACACGAATCACGTAGGAGCCGTGCCGATGTTGCCGAATTCTGAGTGGTCGGTCAAATATATAAAAACGCCTTCTCAAGCAGACAGTAACCAATGACAGTAGAGAAACTGCTGTTGAGTACCTATAGCATTGATGTCTATCCTGTACTCATATTTTATCGCGAAAATTCACTACCTTTACTTATGAAGCATGCTCCACAGCATAGTGTTGATCATTGTGAATTTTTGTCAAACATTTTTCAAATGTTAAACCTAATATGTTATGACATTTGTATAAACTAACCTAAAACAAATATTTGTTATGTTTATTTTTGTCAAAATGTTTCAAATGTTTAACATAGTATCTTAAGATATTTGTCTAAACTAAAACTATTTTTTGTTATGTTTCGTTCAACCACGTTTCAGAATCACAATTTCACTTCTACTGGGTCAAAAAAAATTCGAAATGTAATAAAAAGAATTGAAAGGCACTTTACGTATTCGTTTTAATCTAAAATTGCGAAAGTTTATTTTAAAAATACCAGGGATAACCAAGATAAAAATTTTGAAAATAATTCTTGATATTGGAAAAATCGAAATAATGCAAAAGTGCCCCCCTTCTTTTAGTTACTTATTTGTAATTCGTAATACCTTAAAAATATTAAGATCCTCATTTCTACACTTAACAATGCAAAAAAAAATACTACGACAAATGGTATTTTCCAATGCATAGTTTATGCTCACGTGTAATAAGCTTAAGTTAAAAGAAAGCTATTGGAAAATAAATCTCTCACAATTAATAATCTTTGGACCTAAAGGCGACTTAGAAATCGAGCTAATCAAAAATTACATTAAAAAACCGGGACCTGGGATGACGGCCCGGGGCCTCTCTTGAACGACCTCAATCATGGAGAATACAGCTCCGAAAGAAAATAAAAATATTTGAAATGTGGATTATATGCCGCAAAGCTAAGCACAGACAAAACACGACGACTACAGGAGCTCTCTAGTTATATCTGTTTCCGGCCGTACTCCAATTTGAAAATGTGCTCATTATCACTCTCCACTCTTACATTCGCACACTCTGGCATACACTAAGCGAATTGACACTCGCTTCATTGTGTGCATTTGGCATTGTCTGACGGGAAACTTATTTAATAAAAGGTGAAAAATAAAAGCAATTGTCGTTCCTCCCTGTATACGAATACTTCTGTTGATTTTATTTTTATGCCAAATTGTTGTGAAGTTACCTCTTTTCGTGTCCTCATAAACGTTAATATTTCATGCGAAGCAGAGAATTAACTTTATGTGCACAAGTAACCTAAATCAAACCTAAACATAATCACATCATTACTAGAGCCACGCGTATTTCGCGAATTCATTCGGACGCGAGGTAGACTTCAAACACTTGTTCTTTTCTCCTGCTACTGTGACTCGACGACGGTGTTTTAGACACGCCCCGTTTAACAGTAAGCCAGTTATAAACCGGAATTAGTGGTATGAGTGAGTGTTTAACAGTCCTGTACAATGGAGTCACTTGATCACAGCAAACAATAAGCAAACGATAGTGCCTGGAGTGTATAGAGGGCCGTCAAGTCTAGCTCATTCCACGAAATATTCGGGGCTCTAATCATTACTCATTATTAGGGATATGAACATTTCGTAAGTTCATTTCAGGACAAGATAGACGTCAAACACATATACACTGAATTTGACTTTACAATTGGATCGCAGATTTTACACGCCCTGGACGACTCCGAGCCAATAGCGAACTTGCAAGGAAACAAGTAGCGAATCCCTTACTGGCAGGTGTGAGGTGACACTGGCTACTCTCTGGGGCAGCAGCCAATGAACAAACATCTGAGTCTCGAGTGTGTACAGGTCTATGGAGTCTAGTCTACAGGTCATTGAACTCGCAAAATTTTCCTATCCCTACTCATTATGTTGCACAATCGCAGTAATTATGTTAAAATTATAAAAGAATTCTAGTACTACTGGATGTATAAAAAATATACGTCTTAAAATTTGACGTTTTACTTGAAAACAACACGGCTGCCATAGAGGGTGCGAGAGTGAACAGGGAGTGTACTTCGTCGTTCACTCTACCTCTCGTGCTCTCCCCCTCGAAATGGGACAGCTGAGAGGGTTCTCTATGATCTTAAAAGTGGACGAGAGAGTACTCTCTCAAGGAATTCGAACATGGCATCCGAACCACCTGATAAACCATCGCGATGCTCATGATTTGGTTCGTGCTATGAGGCTTGGACGCAACTCGTCAGTGTTTTAGCTCCTTGGATTCTTGAGTGTAACGTCTTAGAGGATGTTCACGATAAAGTGAGCACTTTTGTAATCAACCTTAGAAAAAAGTCGCTAGCCCTACCTGCATATATTTTAAAGGGCGAACTGAGTGAAATGCGCCCAGTAAACTTGGTATAGATGAATGGAAAGTAGTTCCATATCTTAACGTCGATTAAAAAAGTGATAGGTAACCATTTGTGATAACTTAAATTATTTCTTTCGGGTTTTGCATTTTTTTATGCATCGAACTGTTAAATTTAGCGGATTTGAAAAATTATTTAATTTTCTAATAATTTCAAAGTTTCACTTTACCGTTGCATGAATAAAGTGATATGGGCCATGGCAATGTTAATTTTACATAAGGCGGAAGAATACACAACGTGCTTCCAAGTACATCTTACGCAGGGCTTTTGAAAGTGCTCATTTTACCGTAAACAGCGTATAGCGTGAAATTCCACCTAGAATCCACCTACATACAGTCGAAGTGGCTACCGATTGGAAGAATTCTCGGCGTTTTTTTTTTTTTAGCTTCTCTTGTTACATATCAGCAGGCGCTAGGGAACTCATTTTCAACGTACGTCTTGGCGTTGAATGTGTGAATAAAATCTAAATTGTTTTCTTCTCTATCACTCCACGAGTTCGACTGGCTAGTAGGTAGTGGAACTCCAATATTCTCCTTGATAAGTTGTGAGACGACTTAAGCCGTCGTGACGGTTCGTCATATTATATTCAAGGCTTTATGACTGCAAGAAGAAAATATTGTTAGAAATGGTGGTGTAGTCACCACATTTTCCCATTCAGAACTTTGAATAAGTGTTACAGTAACTACATTTTGCGAAGTTATTTCCCCTGAAATAATTTTTTGTTCTTCTGCCTTTAAAGTTGAACAACTTCAGAACTACTGCTTTTAGATGAAAAAATCTTTTGGGCTTGATGTTGGTTAAAAATTTTTTTACAAAATGAATGATTTTTAGATTATTGCCGAACAGCCCTTAGGCCGTTGTAATGAAGGCAGCAATGACGGCGTTTATGGTTTCTGTTCGTATGGTTGGTATCGCGGTCGTCTGGTGATAATGTTACTTGCCTTCCCATGATAGTAAACCAAGTTAAACTCCAAGCGGGATCAGCCACGGATTTTCGCTTTTGCGATACGTGCAGGTATATGTGCACTTTTGGAAGCCCTGCTTATGATCTACTTGCATGCACCTTGTGTATTCCTCCGCCTTATGAAAAATTAACATTTCCATGGGCATTATCACTTTATTCATGCATCGGTCAATTGAAACTGTGAAATTATTAAGAAAATAAATACTTTACAATTCTGCTTATTTCTACTCTTCGATGCACTAAAAAAATCCTAAAACGAAAGCAATAATTTTAAGTAATCGCAAATGGTCACATAACACTTTTTATTCGACGTTAATGTATGGAACTACTTTACAGCCATCGTTACCAACTTTACTGGGCGAATGTCACTCAGTGCATCCGTTAAACTATATATAGGGAGGGGCAGTGACCTTTTTCTAAGGTTCATTTTTAAAGAGCTCACTTTATCGTGAACAGCATTTAGTCTGTGGATACTCTCGTTTCCCCCCACGATTGCATTTCGCAGCTGCTCCGTCCACACCTCACTTCACACTTGTCGGCACTGAAGACATTCTAATATCTTCTAATCCAATAATTTGTTTCCCTGCAGACGCTCAGTTTTCTAACGGGGAATCGTTAAATGCTCCAGTTTCGGTAACTCCACACTAACTTCTTCAAGAATTGCTCTAGAAATTTAATATTAAATTTTCTGTCACTGGAAGCATTCAACTGACGCCAGACTAATAATTTTCTTCTAAATATTTTTCCCCTAGAAAAATGTACATCCCAGAAGAATGACGAGATTAAGTCTCCCTCCCTACATAGTTGTGTTCATTTTGTCGCGAGTTTTTCTGGCAAAAAAAAAAAACAGAAATATCTGGTAAATTTGACTGACAAAGAAGAAAAAATCTTACAGCACTCTTTTGAAGACCGGCTGTTTCACAGATGATTAAAATTACGGTTTGAGACACAAGCAGATGTATAAACATTTAAATGTATTCGAGTTACCGATTAAAACTTTCAACAAATAAACCATTATGGGGAGACTGTATAATTTAATTTTTTTAGTTTGTAACCAAATCTATAAAGAAATTAGTACTTCGCCATGATAACGTGAGCTACAATAAGTCGGTAAAACTTTATATAGTTTTGTGTTGTTAAGTGTTGTTTAAATATGCACATGACTTCCCGTTAATAAAACCATGGAATTATTTCTTACACGGAAATTTAAGTTTCCTGTATATTTTTTACTTGAGTTACTGTTCAAGCTCTTGAACGTAAAGGAGCTCGCACAAAATACGATCAACCAGTGAGAACATTTCATTATATGCGCGGAGTTAGGCTTTTCGGTGCCATAGACGGATGCAATATTAATCCAAGTAAGAGGGTCGTAATATTCCTCGCTGATTCGTCGGGTTTATGGGATTGTAATAAAGTAAGCCTATTTTATTTTTCTCTCAGTTCGGAGTTGATGCTTCTCTGGAAACAATACGGAGGGAAGGATGGATACATTTGTCATAGCTCAAGTTCTCGGGAGGACAGAGTTGGCAGGGTACATTATTCATGAACCTAGAATTCTCAAATTTCATTTTCTAGGGCAAATAAACCCTCTCCGTCAGAAACGTCTAAGGGCGTTCTATGGATGTATCCTCTGCTAAACTGCAATAACTGTACGCCAGGGAAATATTTTAGATTTTTTTTTTTTTAGGGCAGACGTATTTTACGAATAAAGAGTGCTGCAATGCGGTAATGTTCCACATCTACACACGAAAATCTCGTATATATCAAAACAGCTTGAATATCGTTGCTGGATATCTTTCCAGTATGCTTCTGCCAGAAACGCAGATTTAATGCAAAATCCACCCAACATTTTTCTCTGGGTAGCAATGTGTCACGTGCTATTCAAATGTATGTGCAGAAAAACATGTTTTCCAAACTTTTATTGCTGTTTTTTTTTTTTCGCACGAGCCATCTCGTCAACCAAAAACACAGCAAATATTTCTATCTGGTTTATCTTTAATTCCGGCGTACCTTTTTTTGTGATTAATTCGACAGGTTCAAACTGGAGCATCCGATCAAGCAAATTTATCAAGCATTTGAATCTATAACGCTCATGTAATCAATATTTTTAATATCGCTTTAAAAAAAAATTATAGCTTCCATGTTTTACTGAAAAGACGAAATATTCACGTACATGGCACTGAAATATTTTCTGCCCAAATCTAAAAGCATGCTCGCAAAACCACCATTATAACTATCTTATTTTGAATTTCTTTTAATCAATAATATAATACACCATTTGAGTCACTACTTAACATCCAATGTTTTTCCTCATACGAAGACCATATTGCACAGCGTTTTAAGAGAATTTTGAAAACAAACAAACTATTACCGTCATGAGTCACACACTGAACCATATGCAGGTTTTTTTCCGGTTGAACCTCCGTTCTGGGGTTCCAAATAAATAAATTAATTAACTTTTTAAAACCAACCTTTTATTTATAATTGCACTAAAACGAGAAAAAAAATTATAGTAGTTACAGAATTTGTAGAACATGTAAGACGTGGTCGAACAGCCGTAATAAATTTTACTACAAATTAATATGTTTGTATCAACTTATATTTAATATATAAAAGCTTAGCGCAATATATATCGTATACCTAATATGCGCAAACATAGTAAGGACATATCTTGCGTAAGGCTCTTAATTATTTACGCCAAGATTGAAATATAAATTAATAAAAACGCAATAATTTGTAGTAAAGATTATTACGGCTGATCACGTCTTACAAGTTCTACAAATTCTGTAACAACTATATTAATTTTTCTCTTTTTAGTGAGTTTTAAAAGGTTTTTTTTCACTTAATCAATTTCTCACTTTTAAGTATCAGCTATTTTTTTTGTCATTATATAGGTAGGGTATTTATACATTCACAGATATTAAATGTATAAATAGTCTACCTATGTATTAATAATAAAACCAATTAATGATACTAAAAAGTCTAAAAGTGTGCAGTTAAGCACTGGTGGCCCCTTCTACACTTCGGGCTGCAATCTGACGAACAGTTATGCGCTGCAAGCAGACTGCCTGCCAGTTCAGTGCATAGGGGTCGGATAGACATCTACCCTACATATAAACAAGTCCAGTTAAATAAAAGCTTGTACAAAAAGTGTTTCATACAAAAATTGTATAATTGGAAGGGGGAAATAATTCCGCTGGAGAGTCAACCTTATAGCATTATTTATTAGTGCAATACAAGTACTAACCTCGGTTTTTTTTTTACTGGCACCATGTATCTATTCGTCAAAAGTCCAACGAAGCTCGTCAAGACCTATTCAAATATGTATCATAATGAACCCAGATAATAAAAATATCGTTGAAATTGCCACAGACATCGGGACTAATAAGGGTTCATGAAGACCTGTTATGTGATTCCTTGCGGCACGATTGCACTGCAAGGTACAGTACAGAATGAAGTTGACGCTCTGTGTTTGATGTACAGGTGTTATAAACAGTGCAGGTATCCAGAGGTGCGTACCCCATTCCACAGGAATAGCGCTTATAGGAAAAAGAGGAACACGCGCGACGGGATTTCTACTCAATCGAAATGTACTACAACAAAGAGAAGGCAGAAATGCTGCTCATCTATGGAGAATGTAAGTTAGCAGTGAATGTGTGTGTATTATTTTACAGTATGATGTAGTACGTTCAAGTGAGTTTAAAATTTCACCTCTAAATATATGTGTTCACCAGTCAATACAGGTTAGTAACAGTAAGTGTTTCAATCCTGAGCATATTTATTAAGTAGGGCCTACATGTCGCTTGCGATCACCGCTGCATAATATGGATTTAAAATAAATTCAAAGTTTAAAATAAATGGGTTTGTGAGTTCGCTACATATGGTGGTTCAGACATCGATAGTAAAACTTCGAAAATTCGTACTATTTTTATTTTTTGTAATTTTTTTCTCATTATTACTTGTGCCGCCTGTTTCGATAGCTGCATGTGTACCACATTACTACTGTGTATTCATATACTAGCAGCACGTGTACCACATTACTACTGTGTATTCATATACTAGCAGCCTGCCATCGCTTCGCTCAGGTTTTATGGAGTTATTGAAATACATACCTATATATGCGACTACCCGTGACTACCTCCGAATACCCGCGACAATCTGCGACTACCCGTGACTATCTACGACTACTTGCTGTGACTACTTGTGACTACCTGCGACAACCTGCAACTACTTACGATTATCCGCGACAGTAGTAGGGAATAGTATGTCCGGCCAAGGTCACGCGATCGCCATGATGTATTCCGGACTTCCAGCTCTGTCATTCCGGTCACGAGCCCGCCATATTGGATTCCGCCATCTTGCTAGCCAGTATGGCGACATCTTTGAAGCCAGTGTGCCGCCATCTTGGAACACCATATTGGTAACCAGTAAAGTCATTTTTTCATTCTCTTGCATTCCGAGGGTTTCCTCCGAGTGCTATCATTCTTTTCCATTCTCTCTTTTTTCTTTCTCTTTCTTCCTTTCCTTCTCTCTTGTTCTGTATTCTTCTTTCCTTTTTCTCCCATTCATTCATCATTTGTTTATATCGGCTGTTGCTGGAGGCCGCCATCTTTGTTACTGGATGCACCCATATTTGTTTACATGGAAGCCACCATCTTGTTTTTTTAGTTTGTCGTTCGTAGACCTCCATTAGTTCTGGCTTTGGCCACTAGGGGCTCCGCCATATTGGTGTCGCTCGATTTGTCGATCAGCCACCACATTGGTTCTTGAATTGGCTGTTAGGGGAGCTACTTTTTTTAAAACTCAAAATACCATCTGGAATAGTGTGAGATCGAACTGCCGGACATTGGGTCGCCAGACTTACGCCTTAGACCACTCGGATATCGCGACATACGCTGGGACAAGAGTTTATAAGTAGTATATATTTTGAAGCCGAATAAATAAAATCTTGCCTCTAATTAAAGCCATTACCTTTTTATTTTTATAATGTAATTTTTAATGTATTTTATTTACATATCAACAATTTTTTTTGAGTTTATATACAAATCAATTTTTTTTAATATGTATTTTTATTATATAATTTTCATTTCTTATATAATATTTTTTATGATCTTAAATTTATTTTAGGTGTTTTTTTATCAATAATTTTCTTTTTTTTTTTTTGTTATTTTGGTTTGAATTACATATGTATTATTTAGATTTAACTTATATAATATTTTAAGCATTTATTATATCATTTTTATTTCTTATATTATTTTTTCTTATTTTGTTTAACTTATATATACACAGTATTATTTAAGATTTAAATTATATACTTTTATTTTCAAGTATTTTTTATTAAACTTTAAAGTGCAGGAGTGAGGAGTCTATGGATTCGTATTTGTCAGGCAGATAAGAATATGTCATCAGAACATATGATTACGTGACTATGACAAGCGTCATATTGGATTTTTTTTTAAACATATATAAAAAAACTGTTTTAATAAATATATGCCAAGTGCTTTAAATTATGAACGTTGATTATTAACACTTTTTCGAATATCATTTAGGTACAATAATTTTTGTAATATCCTAGACTTAAGTATGTAGCGACTTCTATATTGAACTTAGAAAAAAACAGACCTTCCCTACTCCTATGCCATGCAATGATTGTTTATTTTTTTTTCCAGCACACCATTCCCTAATTAAACTGTTCAGTATACACTTAGCTTAACCTAATATAACCTTAACTTGATTCACCTAACCTAACTTTGCCTAACCTAAGATAATTTAACGCAATCATTTTGTAAGAACTCTAAATATATATTTTTTTATTTCTCTCGGTATTAAACCATCATACTCTAGTCATCGCCATACCCCTCTTCATCTCCCCTCCTTCCAGCCTTACTTAACAACCATATCGAATTGTACAGGATAGTAAAACAGATATAGTACCTTTCACCATGACATTAGCTTGCCTCATTCATGCTATTATCAATACGGTCCATATCCACCACCATACCTCGGTCTTACTGATCCATAATAACAGTCAACTATACTGACTACCATTTCAGCCACATCTAACTTTGCCTGTTACACAACATATAAACAAGCCATTCTAGCTGCCAGACCAATAAAATATTCCATCCATGCTATCATGAGATCAATACTATTAATCTAGCCATCTAGGACTTCCACATTATCTTAATTCCCATCAAACCATTCCGCTCATACTAACCAACCATACCAGCTAAGCATTCTGCCCCTCTCATACTAACGAAACAAATAACGACTTATACTATTAAACCATTCTCCCCACGCCATCTAAGCTTCACTTTTTTTTTATACTGCCAAAATAACCAAACATGTGATCAGGACATACCAGTCAACCATACAAGCAAACTGACTGCACAGCCAATTCATACTTGTATGTGTTCAACCCCATGTCAGGACTTTGAATATATTTCATTTCTCTCGCCATCCACTTAACCATCCAAGTAAAATTTCAATTTAGTCAGTTCAGCTTTTTGTCGTATGTACTCCACACACTCGTGTAGTACTCAGAAAAATATTTTCATATTGTGTAGGACATGGAATATTTTTAACTTCGTCATGCCCATCCTACCCCATGCCAGGACATTGAAAGACATGTTAACCTAACCTAATTTGACCTAACCTAACCACGATACTCTATAGTCATGTACGTTAGAACGTGGAATAATTTTGAAGTATATATATTTTGATATATATTATGGAAAGGAGTACCCATGGAGCTATGGAGCAAGTCATCTGGAGTCATTAGGGGGCATTTAGGGGTCATTAGGGTTCAAAGGGTAAATAGTCAACATCCAAGAGTCAAAGAGTCAAGAGTCAAGATAAAAATAATCAGTTTTGTGAGTGGCTGGTCTGACAGTAGTCAGCTTTATGAGTTCAAGCTGAGCGAAGAAAACACTAGGACAAAGTACATTTTTACATTTAAAAAAACCTTATTCACTGGCATCGATGATTAGTTAGCAGCTATCGTTGAACATTTTAGAACGAATGCTATAGCCCTCCTACAACATGCATTTGCATAAAATATGATTTAAACTGAATTAATAAGTGTTTCAGAGAAGCAGATACACATGTTACTATGAATTTATATATAAATTTTATTCACATAAATATATATTCTATAGATAGATCACCGCATTCTTTTGCAGAATATCTGCTCTACTAACCAACACCAGAGTAAAAATGTACTCATACATCCTACTAGAAGTCAAGCACATCAGAGTCCACACCCACTATATAATATCAAAAATCGTAACTCCAACATACTTGTCTACCATCAGCTGCCAGCCAAAATATCATACCAGACATTAATATAAAATCTCTCTATCAACCATCCATACATATGAAAATGTTAACCACCACACCTCAGACGTACGGAAACAAAATATGAGTAACCCCTGTTGACCAGGAGTACTGGATACTATACCAACCAATAGCCCAGCATACTTCACACATGCCAAGATTTTATTGTATATGCAACATAACAACTACTCATGTCATACTACTCATACGCGACCCATTAACCCCACCAACAAAGCAGTTAATTATGCCAGCCATCCCTATTTGTAGCTGCTATTACGAATCCTACACGATAACATATCTCATAACCCATGTTAAGGGGTTAAAAAGTTTTAAAATTGTTTTACCATATGTTGTTTCACCTTTGATATTCCTGCATATAAGCGAGGTTGAAGTAATAAAAACATTTATGTTTCGAATGTGAATTATTCTTGGGAGACACAGTACTGGGTTCGAATCCGACTTCATGTTGTCATTATATTCAGCAACATTTTTTTACGCTTTGCAAAATGTCTTCAATTCATTATCGTCTGTAAAATATACATTTATCACAGCAGTCTTGGAGTATACATTTTCATTTTTAGCGATGCTTGTATTCTGCTTACAAATTCTGACGATCTGTATTTCTCACATATATATATATTTTTTTTTAAATTATTTTCCTTAATCATCCACTGTTCTGATACATGATACAGGCTTGCGTAATGTTATGGATTCTTTTACTAAAGATCTTGGCACTGTAACGACATTGTTCGGTGAATATTATAGTAATGGCAAAATGCAATTATCCTGGAGTCAGGATGAAATACAAGGTTTTGCAATGTTGATGGTGCAAGTTTTTCTAACATTATTAGCACATCTCGTGTACTGTTTGGTATTTATGTGTACCTGTTATAAATCTGTAACTGTTATGTATGGTGTAGGTAATCGTGTTCAAAGCCAGAAATGGTTAAAATAATATTAATTTTCTCTTTCGGAGAAGTGGTGATTTTTCCCAGTATTCGGCATCTAAATTAGAGAGCCATATTGTTCTTAACTGAAAACAAACTCAAAGTAATTATTTTGTATCCGTTGGCACCAAGAAATTATTGTGGTATAAAAACTTTTGTCTGCGAAAACTATTGAACATCAGTGCGGAAATATAGTAAAATTTTGTAAGTTGCCCTTTTGGATTCCAGAAATGTAAACTGTCTTCCTCATTACTACGCGTGTGCCAGATTAATTGAAAATGTTAAAAACAACTACTATGGTATAACAATTTAAAAAATAATAATAAAAGGCAACATATCGCAAAAATTGCCAATAAATAAAAACAGTTATCAGTACTATAATTTCCTGCTCTTACTAATTATATGCTTGCGTAGTTTAGGCGCAGAACTGATATACATATCCATACTATTGTAAGGCCTCCCATACAAGCCTGAAGCGATATTAGAATACAAGAGCTGATTGATAATAAAATGCTGTTTTCATAAGGAAATTTTTTCCCTCTCGAAATTACTTAAAAACGCAATGTCGGCGTGGTGATGCGTGCAGCAGAAAGACGCGCCGTGGCGTGAACAATTGTTTGACGCCGTGGCGTGCTTCGGCAGTGGCGTCATAAGCGAGGTGACCCGTGGGACGACAAGGTGTAGCGTGCTCTTCGATAACACACCAGGTTGGTGTCCTATTGCGCTATCAGTGTGCGGAGAGGCATAGTGTGCGTGGCAGCAGGGAGGAACGTGTGCGAAATTCCACTGCAGGGCTTCCCTGACGCGCTGCGCTGCGTGACGTGCTTTGGCAACGCTGACTCGGTTGGTGTACCGTCGCACCAGGTGATATCAACCAGCCTTTAATTATTGGCACACTAAGGCTCCCCCTCAGCGCACTCGTTGAAAACCAGTGTTTTAGCCGGTAGCTGAATGGGCTTTATCCAGCAATTACGCCATGGCAGTGTCTGGAGCTGTTCCGAGCTGGCATGAAATAGAAACTTCGTGTAATTTTCATAAGCTTTGAATGCTTGATGCAGTGGAATATCCTGTAAGCATATCTTAAGCAGGGCTTCAGAAATGTTGGAGGTAACCCCAAATGGACTATTGTGTTAGTATATTACAGTTCTCTTTTTTTTCGCACGATCAGTCCTAATAATGCTGGAGTAGTTCTTTCGAAGGAACTGTCTGTTATTTAGAAGAACAGAAAGACGGTTGAAAGATACAATCACACACTCCACAACAGACAGTTCTGATGAGTTTTATAAGCAGGTGAATAATATTTGGATGGTACCAAAACCCCTTCTGACTTCTGTGCATATATTAATAGTCTGCACGGAGATTTGTTACAGCAGCCATATTTTATCTCAGTATTTAAACTCGAAAACTCTCATTTTGATGTAGTCCCGTCCTTTGGCCTAGCAAACGGGGCCAGTGAAATAACTATACTTTTCTGTTTTTAAAGCGTATATTTTACTGATGTAAAATTAAAAAAAAAAAAAAAAAGATGTTTTTGCTATGCAGTGTATACTTGGAAACAGAGTAGTTACAGTCCAAAATATTTTCTTTGAAGTTTTAAAAAGGATTTTCTTGTATTACAACTTACATCATTGAGAAGTATGCATAAAATTTGTCAAATAACCAGGCCAAATATATTATAAAATAATTTCCAAAATAAAGTTCACCTTGTCAGCACATGGATTATAACCTATACGACTTTTATTGCTGGTGCTCAACGATAAGTCTAACTTAACTTACGACATATTTTATAGTTAATATAGCTGCAAGTACCCACACAATATTTATGATTATGAAAGTTTATCTGATTTTAAGCATTCTGTGTAGCTAGTAAACCGCCAAGTGTTTTCTTTTAAATTATTTGAGTTGTTGGAAGTGTTCTGAAACTTGCAATACATTTCCATTGCACGCAACCACAATTTACATTGCCCCTAGTTTTTGCACAAAAAGGCTGTATACCATTTTACGTTGTTGAGTGTCCAGTATTTTGCCCATAAAAATAAAAGATGCTCGAAATGGAAACTATTATATCTAAGCAATGCAAAAAAAAGTGGTGAAGTATTAAACACAGAAGGTTTTGCACAACATAAACACACAAAATATAAACATTTTAACATCTGCAAAAAAAGTTATATTAAATATGCTAGTAGTCGCTAGGAATTAAAAAAAAAGATAAAATAATGTGCGAATGTGGAAAATATGTTTATAATACTTCTCTCGAAAAGCATAAAAATAGTTAATTACAAAATACAACATTAGTCAATTTAAACAAAAATCATGATAATTATCCAACGAAAATATGTTAAGTGTGTTATGAGAATAAATCTATAAAATAATTGTCTCCTACTAAAAATACTAAGGACAAATATTCAGTCAGATGTAAAAAATGTTTGAGTGATTGTATGAAGATTTATCGCCATAACAATAAGTCAAATACTGTTTCCCATTATTTTAAACAATTTTTTAAATATTTATTAAGTATGTCTGTTTTTACAATTTATTTATAATGTTTTTCTTTTATAAATACAACTATAAAAATGGAGTATTATATAACAGCTGAATTAAGCGAAATGAGAGATCCCAAGTTGCGAGTTATAGGAAGAAAATTACAAATGAAATATTATTACTATCTAAGGAAAGCTGATTTAATTTCATTTAATTTGCCAAGATTATTAAATTATCAAATAAAAAAGAATTTTAGCTTTTCACCGTTTTCAAAAGTTATATATATATATATATATAACAAGATAAAAAAATAATTAAACGAAATATTCCCCTTTCTAATCATGTATTTGAAAAACCTAGAAATAAACAAGATATAAAAGAATTAAAAGAAATATTCCCAGTCTCTAATAATATATTAGTAAATAAACAAGATAAAACAATATCAGAAAAGTATTTCTATCTAATATTATATTTCTATTATATATTTCTATATTATATGTTAAAAATCTATAGTTTCTAAAACAATATCAATCTGCAATTTCGCTTGTGCACTTCTGCACGGGGATTTGGAACTACAATTTTTGCTTGGATCTCCAACCAGGGTTTAAAGCCAATTCCTGGGGTTCCAACCCATATCTTTCCTGGGGTTGTGGGGGTGAAATATTTTTAGTTGTTACATTTTGACCCATAGTAAACACTAGAGGCGGTATTGTTCTTACCCAACCTATCTATCTGCTTCCTATCTTCCTATTTACCTATCATTCTTTCTTTCTATTTATACTTTTGGCTGTTATCTTTATTCTTGTTTGCTCTTCTGTTCATAGTGTTTTTTTGTCGGGGCTGGTTTATTTTCGGCGTCGTAACCCGCCTATAAAGGTCATTCTTGCAGCACCGTGGAGATTTAATATATATATATATCTGTAGTACTGTAAGAGGGGTACTGTATTGCTCCGTCCCAGCCAGAGTACCACGCGCACGGTTGCTTTAGCAGACATTCGGGTGGTAAAGTGGGAGGGCGATGCCGAAAAGTATACCAATTCCAACCTAAATGATGTATGAAGAGTTCCAACCCCCGAAGGAAGGACGAGCAGTTCCAACCCAAATGATGCATAGGGAACAAAACTTAGATTTGGAATTTTTTAACAACAAAATGATATGTAACTAAAATGTAAAATAAATTAGTAATTTTATCAAATGTCTTTTATTAATTAAAAATCCTGCTATAAACTTTTCATATAATGGCATCAGGTGCAACAGTCCTTTTTAATACGAGGGAGTTTATACACACAAACACACAAACAATTTATGTGAAAAGTAATATATTATTATTTATTTGTATTGGTCTGGTTTTTAATAAATGCAAAGTCCTACATGACGGTTAGGATATGAAGAAAACTTCCTCCCTGCTGATGCAAAGTTCAATTCAGTTGCAGGCTTGTACTTGCTCTTGAAGCCTGCTGACTCATTCTCTTTAGTCACCAGACACCAAGCAGGCACAGGCTTGCTAACACAACTATTCCCACGCACATGATCATCCGACACGAACCAGGTGTGCAAACGCCCAGGAAGCATGTACAGACTCCAGTTACCGTGCAGGCACAGGCTTGCTAACACAACTATTCCCACGCACATGATCATCCGACACGAACCAGGCGTGCAAACGTCCAGGAAGCATGTACAGACTCCAGTTACCGTGCAGGTACAGACTTGCTCTTGACATTTACAAGGTCAACTGGTCCTCGGATAAAATGAAGGGGGCGTTGTGAGTTTTAATATAGCAATGGTTTGTTCAAGATGTCAGAACTGCGGCTGTGGTCTACAAGTTTGAGGTACGAGTGAATTTTTAGTCTGTTGTTGGTTAGGAGAGCAGATATCCTGCAAAAGAATGCAGTGATCTAATTATTGAATATATGTATGCGAATAAAATGTTTATATAAATTCATAGTAATATGTGTATCTGCTTCTCTGAAACACTTATTAACTCAGTTTAAATCATATTTTATACGAATGCATGTCGTAGGAAGGCTATAGCACTCGTTCTAAAATGTCCAACGATAGCTGCTAACTAAATATTGATGCCAGTGAATAAGATTTTTTAAAATGTGAAAATACATTTCTCTCAGCTTGAACTCATAAAGCTGACTACTGTCAGACTGGCCCCTCACAAGACTGATTATTTGACCATTCACTCTTGGCTCTTTGACTCCAAAATGACTCCGAATAACTCCAAAATGACACAAAATGACCCCCCCCGAATAACTCCAAAATGACTCCAAATGACACCTAAATGACCCCTAAATGACTCTTAATGACCCTTAAATGACTCCTAATGACCCCAAGAGTGACTCCTAAATGCAGTGCCTCCAATACTAAGTGTGGTGCCTGCAATGATAAATATGGTTCTAAGCGGGGTGCCTTGTATATGTTAGGTAAGGTTAATATGTCTTTCAAAAGTCCTGACGCGGGAAGGGGGGATATAAAGGGTGTGACTAAGTAAAATAATATTCCGTGTCCTACACAAAATAAAAATACTTTCTATGTTCTTAAGTAAAAGACTAAATGTGCTGGTGGTTAAGTTAAGTGGATGGCGGGAGGAATTAAATATATTCAAAGGCCTGACATGGGGTGGAACACATACAAGTATGACTTGGTTGTACAGTTAGTTTCTGGTATGGCTGATTGGTATGACCTCATCACGTGTTCAGTTACTATGGTGGTGGATATGGACCGTATTGTTAATAGCATGAATGAGACAAGCTAATGTATTGGTAAAAGGTTCTATATCTGTTTTGGTATTTAGTACAATTCGATATGGCTGTTAAGTAAGGCTGGATAGGAGGGGATGATTGGGTAAAATTATCTTAGGTTAGGTGAAGGAAGGTTAGGTGAAGTTAGGTTAGGTGAAGCAATGTAAGGTTATCTTAGGTTAAGAGAAGTGTATACTGAAGAGTTTGATTGTGGGATGGTGTTTTGGAAAAAAAAAATACAAGCATTACATGGCAGAAGTAGGAAATATCTGTTTTTTTTTTTTTTCTAATTTCAACATAGAAGTCCCTACATACTTAAGTCTGGGATATTTTTAAAAAATATTATATAGTCTATATATAATAATCGAAAAGGTGTTAATAATAAACGTTCATAATTTAAAACACTTGGCATATATTTACTAAAACAGTTTTTTATAAATGCTTTAAAAACATTCAATATGGCGCTTGTCATAGTCACGTAATCATATGTTCTGATGACATAGTCTTATCTGCCTGACAAATACGAATCCATAGACTTCTCACTCGAAGCACTTTAAAGTTTAATAAAAAAACTTAACAAATACTTAGAAATAAAAGTATATAAGTAAAATCTTAAATAATACATATGCAACTTATACAAAAAAAAACAATAAAAAAAATTTAAGAAATAAAAATTATATAATAAAAAAACAAATACTTAAAAAATTATATAAGTTAAATCTAATTATTATATGTGTGAGTTAAACCAAAATAATAAAAAATAAAATTGAATATAATACAATTAAAGAATATTGACTAAAAATAATTGAAAATTATATAAGAAAAGAAAATTACATAAAAAAAATAAAAATCTTTATTCAGAAGCAAGATATTATTTATTCGGCGCTAAGCTATATACTACTTATAAACTCTTGTCCCAGTGCATGTCGCGATAGCCGAGTGGTCTAAGGCTGTCTTGCGACCCAAGGTCTGGCAGTTCGATACCACCATATTCCAAATGGTATGTTGAGTTCTGAAAAAAGCAGCGCCCTTAGTGGCCAATTCCAGAACCAATACGGCAGTGGAGCGGATGCGACAGATGCTAAGTCAACTAATCGAATGAGAGTGACACCAGCGCTCCTAGCGGTCAATGCCAGAACCCATATAACAGTGCTCCTAGTCGCCAAACCCAGAACTAAAGGGGGGAGAGGACAAATGACAAACGAAAAACCAAGATGGTGGCCTCCATGTAAATGTAAACAAATATGGCGGCTTCTAGCAAATATGCCGGCGTTCCAATAACAGCCAATGTAAACAAATGATGAACGAATTGGAGAGAAAGGAAAGTATGAGGGGAAAGAAGAGCGAAGGAAAGGAAGAGAAGAATTAAAAATAAAGTATGCAAAATAGAAAACAAGTGGGAGCACTCTGAGATGCAAGAGCATGGCTACAAATATGGTGTTCCAAGATGGCTGCATACTGGCTAGAAAGATGTTGGCGTACTAGCTACCAACACGATAGCGATATCGACACGAATACACGATAGCGATATCGTATCCGGAATTATAGAGCAGGACGTTCGGAATCCAACATGGCGGCCGCGTTATCTTGGAGCCTCGGGACTCCAGCCCCAGCCCTGTGTGCCATACTATACCCTACTACTCGCGACTACCTGCGACAATTTGCGACTACCTTCGACTACTTGTGACTACCTGCGACTACTTGCTCATTTTTTATATTAGATATACAATTATTACTAACATTTTTTCATTAAAGTTTTGGTATAGCATGCTTAGTAAGCAGCTAAGTAGCTAATTTTTAAATCTTTAAATCTTTAAATTTCTAAAGGTTTTTTTTTTTTAAATTAAACATGGCTATGTCCATCTGGAATAATGTAACTTTCTAACAGTGAAAGAATTATAAAAATCGGCCTTGTAGTTTTCGAGATTAGCCGTTTCACATAAACAAATAAACTCACATTACCCCTATATTATATATATATATATTACATACAAACATACACACACATACATACATACACACATAGTGCCCAGAATATTTAAATGGCTGCCGTTCTGAAAGTAAACATCCGGCGTGGTCGAATACCATAAAATCGGATGTCTTTACTATGTTCTGTATATAAACCGGGTTTGGTGAAATTCTGTTTTTGCACAAACCGACACACAAGCCGGAAAGTGATCTCGTAAGCTTTTCTTTCCTTTATAAAATAGGCTAATAAATAGTGATTCAGGTCCAAATTCACAGACGTCTATGGTCCTTATGATTCACGTTAGACCATAGATCGTGTATTTGTTTATATCTTTTCATGTGATTAACCTGTATCCAAAATTAGTCGGTCGAATATAGATACATCTTGTATAATTAGCAGCTCAAGTGGCAAAGGTGGTTTGAAACGAATTATAAAAATTCTCGGAATGAAATGCGTTGTAGTCCCTATGTAAAAGGATGTATGTTGCATAAACACTATTGCAAAATTTGCACTTTGAGAAAATCGAACAAAATATTTGTTTGTCTAGGGTCAAATATATATTTAGTTGCCCCAACAAAATATATTGTTGAGCAAACGAAATACGAAAAGCAGCAAAATTACGTTTATATGTATATATATAAACAACAGCTCTTTGTTGGGGGTAAAAAAAAATTAGACTGTCAACTAAATAGTTTGTTGAATTACTTGTATATATTTGTTTGGCCACTCATTTGACTGCCTTCATTCGAAAATAGAGCTCGAGAGTTTTTTTTTTTTTTTTTGTGACAGGATAGTAACCGTGTTTGTTAGTGCATCTATTGTTGCTTAACAATCGTACAAATGCATTAATGGAACAATGCCACAAGAAACTTACAAGTAAAGCTGTAAAACTTGAAATGTATTTTTTTGCACACGTTGCCCGAAATTTGCTGTACATCTATTAAAAGCGTTCCGAAGTCGATAGCTGTCACGCTAGCTTAGGTTACTAAGGCGTAGCGCTCGGACGCACGTGACGCAGATTCGGAACTCGGTCGAACTTGTAAATAATTATTTTTCATCGGCCCAAACTCTTTAACGAACGTGCAACCAGGCAAATATTTATTTGCACCAGCCAAATTTTACAGTTCGGGGCAACCAAATGGGAACCACAAAATAATTATGGTTTCAGAAGAAAAAAAAAAAAAAAAAAAAAAAAAAACAATTTCACTGCCCCTATACGAAGAAATGACTCGGTCGCACCAAACGAATCTTGTTTTATTCAGCAAAACGTTCTTCTCGGCGTGTGTAGCGAGTCAATCATCGTCTTGGTGGTCGCTATAGTTGAGCAAGTCGTGCCCTCGAGGTTACGTCTGCAGTACACGCCCACTTGGCGTGTATTTTCAGCGAGAGATTTCACGGCAACAGTATAAAATTATGCTAATGCACACAATTATCGCCCTCCCTCTAAATTGGCGTTGCACGTGGAAGTGAGCAAAAAAAAAATAAAATAAAAATATCCGTGAAATCTTGTAAGCTATTCTACCGGGAAGGAGATAAATTTTGTAGCCACAAACACACTGAAAGCGAAATTTAAAAACACCAGCACAGTCAGAACGTTTCCTCATTGTGAACCTGTAACATTTATGGGTTGATGTTACACGTTCGGTCAACTGGTGGTCAAGTTTATACTTGAGTTCCCTTTCTTATTTGAGAGATTAACATCTAGAAGCAAACTTTGCAATCTGAAATAAAATTTTTCTTTCAGTCAGATATGCAATTATTATTTACTATTGTCAATCGATATTGACAGCATTATAGACAGATAGGTTAATCTGGTTTGTGCGATTGCTTCTGTACTAGCTTGAAAGGGTTTAGAATAATTTTGCAATAATTCGTAACATGTTTTGTTACTGAAAAGAAAATGTTATATTCAAACTGCTAAGTTTAGTTTTAAATTATAACCTCTAAAATTATATATTTTTCTTATCAAAATACTGAGTGTGTAATTAGATAACGTAGACACTCTGAACCTCTGAATTTGAATCAAAATAATACGTTGAAACACTTATGAGACTAATTGTTTAAAGGGATAAATAAAGGTCGTAACACACGCACAAATAGAGTTTCAAAAAACTTATTGATTATATTTTTATCATTTCAAAATAATATTGATGCCATAAAATTATTTTACATAAGTAATATGAGTATCTGTATTTATTTTTTAATTTTATTTCATGTAGCGAAAACACAGTTGTGTTTTCTAAGGCCATTTACTAAACAAAATGTGAAATTTAATTTGTAGTGTAGGGCTGTTTTATTAAACGAAGCCCCACGGCTTTAAAGAAGTTATTAAAAAAAGAAATAACGGAGACCTGGAATGGCTGTACGATGGACAAAACGCAACACGTTCGAAGAAGTAGTGAACGCTAACACAAGAATATGTTTAATAAGATCTCACAAGATACATAACCGTCGTCGAAGAATGAATCACACAATAACGCCACGCATGCGAAATAAAGTTTTCATTCTAAAATTACAAACATTAGAATTTCGATAAATCATCGTCACTTATTGTAGTTTTTCCGCTCTTGAGGCCGAAGAGCTCGGAAGAGACAAGGGCGATACTGCCACGCGTACCAAGTGCGTCATCGCCGCTAAGCGCAAGGCTCTCAATTGGCGTGATGTGTTCTCGTCTTGCTCCGTGTACCTATGGGACGTCCATCGATCACCTTATTATTTTATTGGTGGAAAGACTGAAGCAAGGTTTAATGAAGGGCTCTTGAGTAGTTTTGTTTGTAACTGACTCGTATATTTCGAGACACAGTGCTGCGAAAAAAAAAAAAAAAAAAATTTTTTTTAGCCATTTTGTAGTATTCTTAGATATGGCGTTTCTAATGTGCGTGACGTCATTAACCACTCAAAAGGCATCGTCTGAAGTGCGTGTTATTTTCGTAGTTCAACACATTAGACGCACTTGTAATAGTTTCGTGGCAAACCGTATATTTCAAACACTTCGCAACGCAATTCAAGCTACAGATAGACGGGGCCCTTAAGACCGAACAGTAAACATTCCCCCTGTGATGCTACACTTTGGGTTAAATGAACATAAACTTAAAAAATTCTCGAACACGTTGCGAGGCCAGTTACACTTCAGATACTTGAATTCTTAGTAACATTTACCACTTGTTCAAGACCTTATTGACAAGTCTGAGCCAACAATACTCGAGCAGTCTAGACTACAGAAAGAGACCCAGTTCTTACACGCAAGGTCTTTAGAGGCGATGAGGGTGAAGCGAGGTATGGAACTGCGCATGAATTCAAGGGCGGGGAGAAGCGAGAGATCCCCGAGAAAACCGGCTGACCAACGGCATCTTCCGGTACGATTCCCATGCGCGAAAATCCAGGAGCGACCCCGCTGAGACTCAAACCGGTTTCGCTTTGGTAGGAGGAGAGCGCCCTATCCTCTACACCACTGCGGCCCCTAGTATACAGGAAACTGAACCTATAAATATTTCTCTATCTGTAATGGTGAGTAAGGGGCCGACGGTGGCTGAGCTGTTAGCTCGCTCGTGTCCACCAAGACGATCCGGGTTCAATCCCCGGCCGGGTCCCTCCGGATTTTCACATTAAGGAATCGTGCCAGACGATACCGTTGGTCCGCGGGTGTGCTCGGGGATCTCCCGTTTCCCCCGCCCATTCTCATTCCGGCGCTGCTCCATACTCACCTCCTTCACCCTTGCCGGCTCTCAAGACCTCAGTGTTAAGGGCCGTCCAAATCTCTTCACTCACTCTAATGGTGAGTATCGTGCAAAAACCGGGCGGATCAATTATTGGTTAAAATTCGCTGAAAAATTACTCGATAACAACAGGGCTAGGTCACAGAGTAAGTAGCTAAAAAATACAGAGGCGAAACGACCGTTCGTACTGCGAACCACCAGAAAGGTAAAGCTGGCCAATAGGGAACCATTCGCGTCAATTAGCAGCCAATCAGACGCAAGGCTAATTTGCACTGCCTCGCGTAGTTAACCAAAGAATATCTGTGCCCACATCAAAAGAATCGCCAAGCTATTTCGTGCCTATTTTTCGCGTAAAGCTTTACGCAAAGCTTGGACTCCAATGTCCTACAGTATACGTGCAGTTTTCCTTTGGTTATTGGCCGAGCTTCTTTGTCGGGAGACAGTTCCTCACCTGACTGGACCAGTCAGAACTAGGCAACTCCGACACTGAGTGTCCATGATTCGCGGACAGACAGCTGCAACGCGCGACAGTTAGAAATCATCCCAATCACGAAAGTGGATCTGAACTTTAGTGTTTTGGGGTACAAGTCGTCCACAAATCTTTTCGCAAAAGACAGGCGACCCTATATATAAGTTACTCTGAGGCTATGTGTAATAATGTAATACAATATTTTCTCGCAATTCCCATGTCCTAATAGTGACACGTCGCTGGATAAGCCAACTGTGCTTCTGATTATGAAAACATGTTTTACTTAAGTGCAGAAACCTCCGATACCTTCTTAAAATAATTGACGGCAGCAGGAGCCTTAAACAGTGGTTGAAAATCTTCGTCCAAATATCAATTATCAATGCATAGTGGTGTTATTTAAATTATTTCTGTAGCATTTAGATTAAACAATTCGTGGTACTTTATCCACTTTTAAAACGTAATTTTCACCACAGTCCTTTTTTAATATGAATTATATTTTTTTTGTAAAATTAATTTAATTTTTTTTTAAATATATTTTTACGTACATTGAATCCTTATACGAAGAATTAAATGTTACTATGAAAGAGTGCGAATAAGCTCAAATTAAAAATAAAATTTTTCTCAAATGGAATAAATAACGACTTTAGACTGTGAATGGTTAATAATTTAATCTCCTTTTATATTACTTTCCAAACAAATGCTTTTAATGGAAAAAATTGTCTACTTAAAAAAAATTCAAGCCATGAACTGGACAATGTCTAAACACATTTAGCCCAATAAAATCTTGCAAGTTGTAAAAAAAAAATGTAATAAAAGACTTCAGACGGATAATTAGTAACGTCACCCCGTGAAAGTGGTTTACATAGACGCTAATATTTCCACTCAAGTTAAAGTAGTCGGAAAGGCCATGTGGCTGCTTCTCATTTGCATGTAAATTGGTTTTCATCAGCATTTTACTCCGGAGGCGCAATAAAATAACGCGCGGAATTATGAGCGGCAATGGCAGCGTGTCCCACACTGTTCGGCGGCGGGAGAAAATTCTAGCTTGCCAAATATTAGTCCAGGGTGGACTGCAAGAAGGGTATATCATGCGCATGGTTACAGAGCCATTATACCACTACTACTTCACACGAACAACACAACCCAGTGACTATATAGTTTCCCCGCGAAATTTTTTTTTTTTTTTGTTATACTCTTATAAATGAACACGATTGACCGTAAAACTTTCACACGGTAAGAGACGTTTGATTGGAGCGTCATCGCCTGCGCGACACCAGTTACGCCCAGTGTGGCGTGGACCAATAGAAGAGTGGCAAGTGGTAATACAGAAACCAACTGAACAGACGTTCCTGCAGTGGTGTATACAGGTGATACACTTCTAGCTTGTATTCAATTATAGTATATATATGTGTAGACCAGAATGTGTTAAAAGTGTCTCGTCTTAACATGTGTTAACCCTTTGAGGAGTATGCACGTGTATCATCGGGGCTGGGTTTATATGCTCATTTCTTTGCTCTCTAAAACAAAACCAGCCCTTTTATGGACTCACTGTTTCCCTGCGCTTTATCAAAATCTAAGTAAAAAATTACAGCTCATTTCGTAGCAATGAAACGCTTCTTTTCAATAATTTCTCAAATAAACACGATGAATTGTAGATCTGTTACATCTGTCGCGACACATTAATTAGTACACAGTCAACGCGTGACTTCATTGGCCGACAGCCAGCCAATAATAAACGTTGCCGAGTACAGTAGGCGTGTCCTGTGTAGCCAGGACCAATAGGACGATGGTAAGTGGAGATGCAGAGACGAACACAACTGATATTACTGTAGTAGATAATACAGGTAGCTCGATTCAACCCTGTCTAGAGTGTCAGTAAATTTGTGGGATTCTCTAAGGGTTAAGCACTATTTAATTTACGAGAAAAACGACAACTTTTCATAAACACGCTCATCTTGGTCATTTAAAGCAATATTCTGACAGATGTGACAGATATATTTGTTGAAGTAAATCGTCAGTCGCCTAGATGTGATCTCCGATTTTTTTTTCACAAGTTTAATAGGATTGTATGTACACTACATACATAATATAGCCCGAAAATATAAAATTGGCATATAAATACGACAGATTTAGCATGTTGATCAAAAAGATTGTAGACGCGAAACATTGTGGAAAAATGCGCAATCAAATGAACAAAGTTTTTTCTACAAGGCAAATACAAAATTAAATATATCACTTCGGAAATTACAATGAAGAATGCTATAAGAGGTGTACGATAAGGACGTTATATTACTACAGAAACACAAAACGCAGAAATGTAAAAAACCGCAGTAGATATAAGCTTCATGTTTCCATGAAAGACGAGGCTGGCGTTTTCTGCATGCTTTTCAGTCATTTTCACACAGAGATGAAACATATATTGTAAAGAAAATTCGGCGCTATTAAAAAAATACTAGTACCGTCATGACTGAGCTTTACAATTAAATTTACTATTATTTGAAGAGGTCAACCCCAACACAAATTTACGCACTTTAAAAGAAAAGCGTATTACATATTCTGGATTTGTGTAAATCTGAGAACAAATAAAATTTTATGGTTGTCTAATTAAGTACCTAAAATGACGTTTACTCCAACACTTACTTCAGTCATAAATTACTTTAAAAAATTTTGCATGCAATTATTCCTTAGAGCTAATATACTAAAGATTAAGGGATGTGATTGGTTTTATAGAAAAAAACATTATCCCTGTAATAATACATTGAATATTCTAAATGGAATCTTAAAGAAGTTACTTAAAATTTAATTGATAAAGTTCAAGATTTTTTGAGTTGGTTGTCGTTATAGCATTCCAAACCAAAGTGTGAGATACAATGTTAAGTACATTAACTGCATGGCCATGAAACAGTCGATTTCTGTCGAGGGGGCCAAAATAACAGATAGTATCCATCATATCGATCTTTTGATCTTTTTAAAAAAATGTTTTACACGGAAAATTTTGTTCTACTGGTGAAGTGTACAAATTAATTAATTTTTAAACTAACGTCCTGTGAATAACCAATTGACAGCATTGAAGCCTCCTTGTAACTTCAATAATTTTATTTATACTTGTGAATACTTTTTACTCTATCAAGGTACAATATATTATTTCAACCAACTCAAGACTTGTAAAAATTAAAATATTAATTTTAACAATTGCGTAACAAATTGATGTTTTGGGGAACATTAGACAATGCAGTCAAAGATGAAGGAATTTTTTTTCCTATTCAACCACACAATTCTAATGGTCTAGATAACTACCCAAAATTCTGACATTTTACTTTTTGTATGGGATTGTTGGAAGATATATTTAGTAGAATGATTTGCTGATATTATTTGTTTTTGGTTTTGTCGAAAAAAAAAACTGTTGCTTTCCTCTTGGTACGCGGTTACAGCGAAAATGCATTTAATCAGTTTCATATATCACAATAATTGTTATAGCTTTCTTGCGTCAAGCTATTCATGACCTAATCAGCTCGATCCTCGTATTCATGATCGAGGAAATCTTGCACATGATGGTCACGTAGAGACCTGCTAATTCCGCGTTATTAATTTAGTGAAACGTTGAACTTCAAACACACGTATCATTGCAATACAGTTTCATTGGACCGAACTATGTTCTTTACGCACATAACTCTCTGTCAATAAACGAAAACGCTTCTTAATTGTGTTCCCCAATCACGTGCGGTTCAGTCGGCAAGGGCGTGACCACATCTAGGCGGCAGCCAATGGAGGAACGATGCCGGCTTGGGTATACATAGTAATGTGAAGTTTAGCCTGGTGCCAGATAATGACGCGAGTTTTGCAGGTCCCTATGGGTAGCGCCACTGATTTTTCGCTAAAAAAAATATATATATCTGTGCACAGAGTAGACTTCAATACCATATACACCATTCGGCTGCTAGTAGTACCTTCATTGGCTGCAGGTGTCGTTTCCACATTTGACCGAGCCTCTCGGGGTTCCTTAACTCTGGCATTGTACATTCGTGATCCGTGCGCAAACCTTTAACACGGACCAGAACATGCTTCAGCCAATCAGAAAAGCTGGACGACCCCCACGGTACTGTGAACTGTACATTGTCTCAGAATCTTTTCGCGAGATGTCACTGCCCATAGTTGTGGATATCCATGGTTGGCACTGTGCACAAGGACTCAGTGAACTGCGTATTAGGCGACTTGATTGTGAGAAATCACATTTGTTGCAGAAGCACGTGCACCTCTCATGTTGTGTGTGGTTAATGTTGGCATCAAAGAACACGTCACTGTACACAACAACGACTCAGTGAACTGCGTATTAGGCGACTTGATTGTGAGAAATCACATTTGTTGTAGAAGTACGTGCACCTCTCATGTTGTGTGTGGTTAATGTTGGCATCAAAGAACACGTCACTGTACACAACAACGACTCAGTGACCTGTGTATTAGGCGACTTGATTGTGAGAAATCACATTTGTTGTAGAAGTACGTGCACCTCTCATGTTGTGTGTGGTTAATGTTGGCATCAAAGAACACGTCACTGTACACAACAACGACTCAGTGACCTGTGTATTAGGCGACTTGATTGTGAGAAATCACATTTGTTGTAAAAGTACGTGCACCTCTCATGTTGTGTGTGGTTAATGTTGGCATCAAAGAACACGTCACTGTACACAACAACGACTCAGTGACCTGTGTATTAGGCGACTTGATTGTGAGAAATCACATTTGTTGTAGAAGTACGTGCACCTCTCATGTTGTGTGTGGTTAATGTTGACATCAAAGAACACGTCACTGTACACAACAACGACTCAGTGACCTGTGTATTAAGCGAAAAGTGGAGGGGGCCACCGACCCCCTTGACATCCTGTACGCAGGCGCCAATCTTACAGTCAGCAACATCTTTCCCCCGCAAAAAAAAAAAATATATATATACTACGTGCAATATAGATCTCAATATTCTACGTGCACACAGCTTTCATTTCGTTAAAAGTCACGTGTCTTCGCAAAGATATTTTTTCTTCAGTAAAATTAATCGACCAATCAGAACTAAATAGCTCCTGCACCGAACATGTATTATTCACGGGCAGGCAGCTAAGACGGGTAGCAGTTAAAAATCATCCAACGAAAGCGGATGTAAGATAAAGCGGTCCTCTTCTTCTTCAGTGTTAGTTTTGCTTCGAAGACCGGATACACGAATGAGCGTGAGTGTATTGCAACCAAGGAATAAGAGTGGTACAAGTACCTATTTGATTAACCTCGGTTGGGGGGGTCTCGGAGAAAGATATACTAATTGGAGCTACCCCTTCTAAGGTCATTTCAGGCTTCCTTCTCCCCTCCCCCCTCACACGCGCCGCTCTTGCACTGCGAATGGCCAAAGTGTTACGCTCCTTCCCCCTCCCCCCTTCTCACGGGGAGGTGTGCTATGCTTGGTTGTTGGGTGAGGTCGGGGCTACACCTCCCTGCTGATCGGTTACACCTCCTTTCCCCTCCTTCCCCCGCGAGGTGTGCTGTGTTTGGCTGTCGGTTGCGATAGCAAAACCGGCACAAGGGACATTTAGGAGTTAAGTCTATTCACGATAAAGTGAGCAGTTTTGAAATCAACCTTAGAAAAAAGTCACTGCCCCTACCTGCATATGTTTTAACGTGCGCACTGCGTGACATGCGTCCAGTAAAGTTGGTAACGATGGAGGGGAAAGAAGTTACATACCTATATTAACTTCGCACAAAAAGTGTTAGGTAACAATTTGTAACAACTTGCATAATTTATCTCGCTTTCTGTATTTTTTTTAATGCGTCGAAGTGTAGAATTGAGCAGATTTGCACAATATTTACTTTTCTAATAATTTTACGGTTTCACTTGCCCGACGCATGAATTAAGTGACGGGGCCCATGGCAATGTTAATTTTACGTAAGGCGAAAGAACACACAATATGTATACAAGCAGATCTTAAGCAGGGCTTTGGAAAGTGCTCATTTTATCGTGAACAACATTTATAGATGTTCGCCCTTTGGCCGCCAAACCAGGATTGACGAAGTCGCGAGGTCTGACGACCCAAGGATAGGGAGGGGGAAGGGAAGGGGGGGAGATGTTACACAAGCAAGAATTATCCGTCACTGTCACGAATGTAAGGAAATAATTAATTAAGGTTTAAATTCCTGGGGTTGTGCGTAGCGATACACAAATTTCGCAAGTCCATTCCACACATAATTTATACTCAGCAGTTCTGTGTATAAGTCAGGCACTACCCGATAGTTCGTTGGCTGCTATGGAATGTTCACGGCAAACTGAGCACTTTAGAAAGCCCTAATTTGGATTTACTTTTCTTTTCATCTTGTAGCCGTCCGCCAGACGTGAAAATTACACTGCCGCGGGCCATCTCACTTCATTCGTGCTTCATAGAAGTGAAACCGAGGAGAATTCCATGTAAGTAAATGTTTTGACAATATGCGAATTTGTGCGTTCGTGCGCATAAAACCAGAAGCGTTGTCATCAGTAGCCATAAATTTAAACTTGGCCCCTTTAGTCACGAACTAATCTACGAGCTGATGTGTTGCAATTGTAACATTTATTGATGGGCGGTGTACATAGGTGCAGCGTGCTTCTCACAGCCAGTTAAAGGCAGTTCAGGGGGTAAAATGAGCACTTTTTAAAATCAACCTTTGAAAGAAGTTCACTGTCCCTACGTGCATGTGTTTTTTTTTTTTTTTTTTTTTTTTTTTTTTTACGAGTTCACGTAGTGGCATGCATCCAGTAAAGTTTGGTAACGACGGAGAAAGTAGTTCCACGTTCCTCAACGTTGAGTTAAAAGTGAACGGTAAACATTTGCCAGTGCAGTACTGCAATGATTTGTATCTATTGATTTTAATGCATTAAGTGTACGGATTATGAAATTATCAAAATATTCATGTATTATTATTTTACAGCTTCCCTTCGCTGACGCATGAATAAAGTGATCCGGTCCACGGCAATGTTGATTTTACATAAGGCGTAAGGATACACAATACAACAACGCAGTGCGAGTTCGTTGATAACAGGATCAACCATTAACAAGTGAGAGACGCAGAAACTTCAACCAAAGGCTGTTTACGATAAAGTGAGTACTTTTGAAATCAACCTTAGAAAAATGCCACTGCTCCCACCTGCACATATTTTACCGTTCGCACTGCGTGATATGGGCCCAGTAATGTCGGTAACGTTGTGGGGAAAGTAGTTCTATGTCTTAACACTTTGAAGTTCTATATCTTAGTTCTATATCGTATATAGTTCTATATCTTATATAGTATATAGTTCTATATCGTAGTTCTATATCTTAACACTGGAAACGTTTGGAGACACTGATCGCTTTCCTATTGGCCCAAACTACACTGTACAGCCTTTGGGTACTACTTAACGTTTGTTATTGGCCCGGTGTCTGCCAATGGGGTGCTGAGTTGACAGTATTACAATCAAATGTTATTTTATACTTATCACCATAAACAGTCCATCGTGTTAATTTTCGTAACCATACATAAATGTGGTATTGTATTCACAAAATTGCATGTTGGTGAGAGGAAATGTTCTTGTGAAATAATGGTAAAGACTAGGAAAACAATTAAACTATATCCGTGTGTTTCTTATCTTCAGGGATAGAGGTATTTCCAGATTTGCTTTGCCCGAGGGAAGCTCGGGTATGGTCTTCAAAGTACTAATGTCGATTAAAAAGTGTTAGGCAACCATTTGTAATTACTTATATTATTTCTTTTGCTTTCTTTTTTTTTTTTAATGCAGTGAAGTGTAAAAATGAGATTTGTAAAATATTTACTGTTCTAATCATTTCACAGCCTCACTCGACCGACGCATGGGTAAAGTGATGAGGCCCATGACAGTTTCAATTTTACATAAGGCGGGGAAAAGACACAACGGGCATACAAGTAGATCTTAAGCAGGGCAATCAAAAATGCTAATTTTACCGCGAACAGCCTTTAATCAGATTACTCGGAAGTAAGACGCTCAGAACACTGGCCAAAGATTCCTCGCCGTGTACAGTGCCGACCATAAATATCCTTCACGTGCAACAAGTAGATGATCTTGGGCATGGAGGATGAACGCATTAACGTTCGCAGTACGTCAAGTCTGAGAACTATTTTGATTAAACCCCTGCCAACTAAATTGGCAGCCTGCGGGTCAGTGTGTGCTGCAAGTAATAAACACAGTTCGTATATTTTACCGGACTCGAAAGTTAAAGTATAAGGCTACAATAAAATATATTTACTGACTATTATTCCAAATGAGAGGGCTTCAAAAAAATGCTCATTTTACCATGAACAGCCTATTCGAGCAGTGACCCCCCTCCCCCCCCCCCCCATTTCCAAGGTTGATTTCAAAAGTGTTCACTTTACAGTGGACAGCTATATTTCCCTTCATGTTAAGCATTTCAGCCTGTCGTTATGTAGAACCACATTAGCTCACTCGCTGTCTAAGGGCTGTTCACAATAAAGTGAGCACTTTTGAAATCAACCTTGAAAAAATTTCACTGCTGCTACCTGCAAATACTTTAACGGGAACACTGAGTGGTATGCGCCCAGTAAAGTTGGGAACGATGTGATAAAAGTAATTCCATGCCTAAGGGTCGATTTAAAAGTGGTTGGTAAACATTTGTGATAACTTAAATGATTTCTTACGCTTACTTATTTTTTAAATGCATGTAAGAGTAAGAATGAGCTAATCTGTAAAATATTAGATTTCATAATAATTTCACAATTTTACTTTACAGATACATGAATAAAGTGATGGGACCGATGGATAGGGTTAAGGTTACACAAGGAGGAAGAATACACAACGGGCATACAAGTAGATCTCAAGCAGGGCTTTCTAAAGTGCTCAGTTTACCCTGAACAGCCTATACACGTGTATCACTGGTTCGCAATCCTGCAGGACCCAATTGCATAAGTACCAAGCAAGTACAAGTGCTCGGAGTCTATACTAGTCTCCAAGAATTCGCGATATACCGGAGTACTTGGGAATGACAAACGAAAAACTGTTTTTTTTTTCATAGTATTGAAGTTATCTGCTAAGATTGTTTCTGGTATCGTCACTAGCTCCACATCTATATATCTGGCATATTAGGCTTTTCCTCAGCCATAAGGCTGTATGTTTGGACCTCTACCCCTCGCGTGTATTATTTCCACATACACATGTAAATATTATCTGTAATATCGACCGGGTGAATGTTACTGAAGCTTCAGTCACGTGACAGTGTGAAAATACGAACTTTTTTTACTATTATGCAATTCATACTCCAGTGTGTACAAATAATATGCGTTTATAGTAGCCACTAATTAAACAATTATCGTGTTATAAATCCGTTATGACTATATATATATATATATATATATATATATATATATATATATATATATATATATAGTGAGATTCCAATTAATTTTCACAGATATTATTTACAGCATTCAATTACCTATCTCTGCTCTTACACTTTTTATTTCTTAGTGAGTGCAATATTTAATTTCAATCTCCACTCATCTCTCAATGTTCCTATTTCATTATAATCAATAATAGCATACGCATCATTAACACACGTTCAGTCTGTCGCCATAATTTGTAATATCTTTCATTCACGCATCTAGCCCAATAATCCATCCGGCCAGCCGCACTCTTCACTGCTTAATACTCACAGTCGCATATTTCCCTTTACGCTGGTCATTTCTCCCGCCGCTCGTCGTCTGTCGCTCGGAACTCAGCCACTCATCCATTCAACTCCTCCTCTGCCCGGAAAGGCCTGGAAAGTTCGACGCACCCCTAGTCATGCGGACAGAATCTAGGGAAGTAAGCAACTAGAAAATTCCTCGGATACACGCAGAAACTCTATACAACCAGGGCCAGCAGCGCGCGTGGCAAAAAGTATTATCGTGTCTGCTCGCTTCCTGTAACAGATGCGCGGCCACCGGCCTATCGCTCGCCTGTCATTCAATACAACCAATTGACTTGTTGCTGCCACTATCATATAACTGAGATATATATATATAGTTGTGGTGAAATAACTGTAAACAAGCTATACCAAATAAACTATCCTTGTAGAGCAACATTTTTATAAAAGCATTCAAGTGACCTCCGGTGTTCCGAACGAATGTGAAAAGTGGCCCAATGAGTTTCTTATCCGGAGGTGACTTTCTGCAGCTAATACCTTTCCTGGAGGTTCCACCCAATCTGTCCCCAGGATCGTGGAAGCTAATTCCCCACCTCTGGTTTGTTGCTTTTTTCCCCATTTTCTTCTTCTCTTGAGGCCGGGCGACCAATTAAAGCTTTCCCTGCGCCAAACAAGCTTGTTCCCTCGCTTATCTTTACAGTGGATACTCAAGCTGTCCTTTTGGAACAAGCGGTCTGCGTGGCCCCGAGGACGTTGATCTTTGTACTTATAGCACTGTTGGGGATTTGCGATCAGGCACTGTTTACTAACAAAATAATTCTTTCTAAACTAGTTTCCAAATATCATCTTGTAGCTTTACAGTCTGGAATAGTGAACACGCACAACAAATTACTTTAGAAAATATACATAATACGTTATCTATCTCAATGTTTATAGTAAACTTCATATATAAAAAGACAGTTAAAAATTCAGCATTAGTTTTAACATTCCACTCTAAGGATTTCATTAAATTTTCTTAAATTTATATGCAGTGTTAGAAAAACATGTTAGCAACTACTTTCCAAATAATCCCTCGAAAAACAAAATTTTTTCAATGACTTTTGGAGTCTAATAGTTTACCCACCACGTCCGTGCCTGACTACGAGATAAATCGATTATTTATTTGTTTGTTATAAGGAATGCTTAAAATTCAAGTGACGTGCAAAACTGCCCAGAATGGAAATTTTCAAAAAGTGCAGATACAAGAAACTAAACCACAATGTACGAGAGGGAGTAGAGATCACGAATTTTTTTTCACAAGCGTGTCATAAAAAATGATATACTGCAATAAATTTACTACTATAGCCTATAGACAACGACAAGCCACAAAAATGCCAGACAGTAAAATAACACGTGAGATTACGAAAGAGTGCACAGACAATTGTTTAATTTTCGAATTACAGAATATTTTTTATTATTATATTTTCTAGACATGCGTACGCATTATCAAGAGGGCGAAGCAAGGTCGCGGAAAACGGCAGATCCCCAAGAAAACCTTCCGACCAGTGGCATCGTCCTACACGATTCCCACATGAGAAAATCCGTGAGCGACCCCTTCGGGGATCGAACCCGATTCGCCTAGGCGGAGCAGAAATGTTGATATAGGATGATATCGATGTTATCTATATTGGTTAATTATATGAGTATCGCATTACGAAACGATATGTCTAAAGGAAAAATATCCATTTTCGGTACATCGGAATTTCAAGTTTTGTGCGTTAGAGGACGTGTAAAATTGCTTGGAATGTTACAAATTGAAGACACGAGGCATTTCAGAATGACGTGGCGCCTGGTTTTGGTACTTGCTGCCAAAGTAAACATAACAATTTTTTGTTAAATTTTTCTATAGAAAACCGAGATTATTAAAAAAAGCATTCTAAAAATATTTATTTCCGATACCTGAAAAAACATATCGTCTAATCATATCAATATACCGTTGATATATCTGAATTTCGATATATATATATATTTTTTCAACGCCCAAAGGTGGGGGGCGAGTAGTCTAACCACTTTCAACCTCGGCGAGCAGTACTCGGGGCGTCTTTCACTTGTCAGGTGGTCGCCATGGAATCACTAGATACCCGGATTTTTCGCGTATTCATTCGGTAACAAGTTAGACTCCACAACCCTTTGGGTATTCGAGTGAAGAGATTCGGACGGCTCTTAACATCGAGGTCTCGAGAGCCGATGATGGTGATTGAGGAATGAAAGGGCGGGGGAAACGGCAAGATGGCCGAGAAGACCCGCCGACCAACGGCATCGTCCGGCACGATTCCCACATGAGAAAATCCCGTGGGCGACCCGGCCGGGGATTGAGCCCGGATCGCCTTAAGTGGACATTACACGATACCTGCAGCCGTACTTGGTTCTTGTACAAGCTTCTACAAGTCCTGGTGTACGAGCCGGTGTACCAGCCGTTATATGAGCCGCCATGGAAGATTCATATTACACGACAGCAGTTCGCGTACTGGCATTTGGCACCCTTGCTGGGAGCACAGTGTGTGGTTCGTAGTAAATATGATCCCCATTCGTATAACTGCTGCCAGTTAGTAACTTGCGTAGGCCTATAATAGTACTAGCTAGCACATCTTAATAGTGCTATATTACTGTTCGCCTTTTACATAAGTTGATTGATTACTAGTATAGTTTAATTCATTCTCTTGAAAATGACTCTAATTCACTAAGAGCAGGAGCGTGTTATTTTTAATATTGACAAAAACTACTGACCGGTCGCAAAATAGTAATTTCTTTACGAACCGGGGCAGGTAAAATTTAATGATAAAAAAAGTTTGGGTTGACGCCCAAATTTACATGTTTATTGCGGACCCCTCGACTTTACCACTGTACTACAAGTTTACTCGCACTCGCAGACGTTTATATACTATAAATGTCCTTAGATATTTAATTATTTTTTTCATGCAATAGGTAATGTTTTAAGTATTTAGAACGGTTCTAAGCAGTAATTGAAAGTAGTCATAACCAATATTATTCGTCGTCGTATTATAAATCTATTTGAAAGAGTTTCAACCTCGCGGATGTAAAATCAAGATGTGATTGGCCAGGTACAAGAGCCGGTATGGAACCTGCCACGGAAAATAGGACAGGTCCAATGACCAAACCTGTGATGAAATCTGGCAGCGCCAGGCGAAAAATGCCATGACGGGTGCCGTACAGGCCGGTATAGCGGCAGCGATGGCAGACTTCGCACAAGCTTTTAGAGAAATCTGGTACCGTGTAATATGGCCTTTAGCGGGAGGCGAGCAAGCTAACAGCTCAGCCACCGTGGTCCCAGTTTGTGCACAGACACATGTGTACACGTGAATGCAGTTTACCTTGCCCTCAGTTGAATCCGCGAAATTTCCGGGTCTCTGATAATCACCCTTCTGCAGCCCGAGCCCATATGAACGCCCGTTGGCCCCGGGATGACGGGAGTAGGCGCAGAGATGCTGCAGCGGGCCCGAGGAATTTCCCCCCCTCCCCCTCCCCCCAAAACGAGAGTGCTGCAGATCGTGTGGGTACGACGGGCGCGATACGCCTGTGTCAGGGGCCAGCTCGCTCTGCCAAGTGTCGAGGAGCTGGTCGTTCCCAGATGTGTTGGCTCGCATCCAGCTGTAACGCCGGCCCAGAGGCAGCTACATCGGATACTCGCTATACCCGCAGCGGAAGGCGTGGTAAACTCCCTGGCTCTGTCTCCAACAAGAAGAGGAGGAAAAAAAACTCCCACAGTATATCTATACCATAGACTAAAGACGAAGTAGACCGATCTCGCTGGCTGCGCACAACCAATCTCCGTGTCCCAACACTGAACTGCTTTTCTGCCAACACGCCGTGTATTGGGTTTGAGGTTAGAACACTGTTTATTTAACAGGTGCTTTTGAGATGTTTTTATATTTCCTCTAACCAATTTCTAATGTTTTTAAATTAAATTCAAACTGTTAAAAGTATCTTATTAATTAAATAGTGCTTGTCATTTAAAAACAAAGAAATAAACATGTTCATCACTGTTGACCATGTGACTTTCATAGTTGTGTAGGATTGTGGTAGGCTAATGTTGGGTATACGCGCATAAGATGAATAAGCGGTCTACCTCATCTTCAGTCTATGATATCAACACGATATTCCTTCCAACAAACTGAAGATTTCCCACAACTTTAACAAATTTTTCGCATTTTTCTTTCTACTACAGCTTGTTTCAGTGGCGTGTAGTGACTTTTTTTTTTTTTTTACAGGGTAAGCAATTTCTACCAACAAACGCAACTTCCAACTTTGCTTACCCTCCACACGTATTTACAATTTCATGACACCTAGCATTAGTTATAAAAACGGAAATGAAATTAATGTAATAATAATTAAACTGAATGTTATTTTGAGAGATATTAAAACTGTAGGAAAACTCCCGTTTTCCACAACATTTTTATCCGCTTTCCAAGGAAAATGTAGGACTGGAGGACGCAAACAGAACGATGCTTACCCTGCCGAAGGAACGCGGTAGAGCGTGTGGCGTGTTGTTGCTTGCGAGTTCGATTCATCGCTAGTCGCTCCCGTTTTTGTGGAAGTAAATACTAGATAGCAGCACTGTGCGTTTACAGTACGGCAGTTACAAAAAAAACTCGAAAACTGAAACGAGAAACTCAGAATTACACTTATTTACAGTTACGGCGTAAACTATAAAGGGCCAAACATTTCCAAAATGTATAGGGTAAGCATTGCTTACCTTGCGTCTATAGAATAAACGCCCCTGGCTGGTTTCATTTCAGACAACTACTCATAGAAATGCTTAAATTTGCATGGCCTGACTACGGGACCATTAATATTTTTGCTTTACACTTGGATACGCAGTATTTCCTGCGTTTACCTCGAGTCATCGGTGATTTTACTTCCCCGTCATATTATTGGTCATTGAGAACCCCTGAAATATAATTTCTTTGTATAACAGTCACCGTTACTTCACACATTTTGAATAAATAACTTTGAAAAATCACCCTATGTATGAAGTATGTGGTCGTTTCCTGAATACTTCACATATCATACACTCATACACTCCTGTTAACATAACAGTGTCTTATTTTTGGTCAAATTCGACGATTATTTATATTTTATGTAGAAATTATAATAATCAATTGGTAGTTAATAGGTGTCTTTATAATGTTGGTAAGTAATAGTTTTCATGCAAGATAATATTTAACTGATTGCGGATGAATGTGTTGCGCTGTCACTCTGGTGTAATTTTTAGAGTTACAGTATCTTTGTTAGCATGAGGCGGAGAAATATCCTGAAAGTATAACTTAAGCAGGGTTTCAGAAAAGTTTGAAGTAACCGTGAAAGGATTATATCTCATATACCAATTCGTTCGGATAATCCCAAAACACGTAATCAATGTTCTTACCGTTGTTTATCTTCTTCAGACCTTCGCCGCTTTTCAGTGCTAGGCCACAGGAGTCTGATAGAATGTCAATTTTTTCACGATTTTCATCCTTATAAACACCTGTCTCATGATGATTGTCTTGGTAAAGTTCGTGCATGAGTTTGAGCAAAGTCTTGTATTCCAAGAGGTCGGATTCTGTAAACTCCCTGGGCTCCTTGCAAAATAGAAGTTCGTATAGTCCGGGGGTTCCACGAACCGTGTATTTGCCAACTCGGATACTCCCACATGGTAGAAACTCTATTCCATCAGTAGGAATCATTTATCATTATACCAGTATACACTGTACGTCGCATTATTATTACTATTATTATTATTATGAGATGTGTACTATCGTAAGTACCGTCGAACCAAAACATTAGATTTCAGGCCTCTCCTCCGTACTTTTTCTTGTGTGGCAAATCCGCATTCGATCCATCGTCCTGATCTGACTGTACTTCATCATTCTTTCACTTCTTCAAAGGCTTAGCGGTATTGTCGATTTCGGACTTTACAAATACAGGTGTTCCATAATTCTTCCTGAGTACAGAGAGACAATGAGTAATGGGCTTAAAATCTCTTCATTTATACAGTAGTATAAAATTTTGTTTCTCTTGGCGAGCAAATACTTTTAGCTAACAGACTGAATCATCCGATGTAGTTCGCTAGCAATGTCCGCCATCATACTGAATAAAAATCCTCACTGTCTTTCTCTTTTATAGGATTAGTCGTGAGTCTCCACCAACATACTTTGAATCCTGCTCAGACGTTCGCTGTAATTATGAATATCTGTTTTCGTGGCGAGGTGGGAAATCGAGTTATCAAACGCATGTGTCATATATCATTCCAGGTTTTTCAGATTCTCTTCATTTTGTGCAGATGCTGCATTCAATCTGTCGATAATAGGCCTTTGAATACTCGTCGCGTGCTCGTCCATGGCCACCAAATCTCTGACGATCTCCGTTTTCACACGCCCCATCTTCGCTCCGAGCTTGGACAGGTTGTTTCGAAAGAATGCAATTCGTTCAGCCAAGATGCTGCCCAGCTCCGAGATCATGTCATTGCCAGTTTCGAGGACTAAATGTTTAGTAGCAGCATCCCCATATTGTTCGGGTTCACCAACGTTTCGAATTATTCTTCTACCAGCATCACAAGTTCCATCATCTCCTGGTATGTGACTACCACCTTCGTTGTCTTTATGATGGCGTATCTTGACGCTATGCTGCCCGAATATCGATATGCTGTAACTCATTCTCGATGGCTGACAATGAACTGATAGAACCCACGCCTGTACCTCCCATTATATAGGGGCCAGTCCTTTACGATTGTCAAAAATCCGAATTGTCTTTCCAACACAAAGCACACATATGTTTGAAATATGATAGCACCATTTCCGTATTAGCATGATCGTCATAAATGTGTCGCAAATTCGTGTCGTCCATGCGAAACAGCACCAACACATTAGCATTAACCATCTCTTTGGGTATGCGCGAACAAGTCTGGCCGAGGTACATGCAATCTATGCATGCATGAAGTCCCACGCTAAAGTACTCTTGAATACAAGTTTGTTTCTCGCAGGCAATGTCGTCGAAGACAAATATCGAGTTTCTTAGTGCTTCGTTCGGAGGTACGACAGCTCCGTTATCACTGCATGGGAAATAACCTATGCCTTCAACGGCCTGCACTACTCATACCAATCGTCGGTATTTCGATTGCTGGAGCGATTTTGAGAAAAAGCATACATTCTCGAACCAGAGAACATTCTCTTCTTCCAGCAGGCTCAGTAGGACTCATATTTCCCCACAATTTGGTGGTCCTGCTATGATGCACCATACTGTATTCGGAAATAGGCTTCCATGCTACGATTCGTGGGAGATATCATCATCTTTGGTGTGAATGCATATGCGTATGCAATATTCTGGTGGCGGTGGCAGTGGTGGCAGCGGAGGTAGCCTAAGTGGTGGCGGAAGAGGTGGTGGCGACAGTGGTGGTGGTGGTGGCAGTGGTGGTTGCAGTGTTTGTGATGGTGATGGTGGCAGCAGTGGTGGCGAACCAATGCTGCAAATTTTAGAATGTCTCTTTAAAGTATCACATCGAGAAACAGCTTCTGACAGAATTCGTACCGAAATGTCATATTAGAATACGTGATACTTCCGTACTGTCCCAAGTCTAGACTGATACTGAAACAAAAATCTATAAAAGGAGTGTATTTATACTTTTCACGCTCAGTTCACGATGATGTCTCGAAGAGGTAAGGCCGCAACTGGAAGTGGGGCTGTCGATACGCTGATCAACAATCTACCATTCGAGCTGCACATTCCCGGATACAGGTTCTGTGGGCCAGGAACAAAGCTAGCTTTTCGCTGTCACGCTAGCTGTCACACAACGAGACTGGCATAAACGCCCTGGACGAGGTATGCAAGCATCACGACATCGCCTATTCCCAGCACAAGGATCTGCAAGCCAGACACTGGGCAGATAAGATACTTGCACAGAAGGCAGGTGAAATAATAAAATAATAAGATGCAGGGCTCGGCGTAAAAAATAGCAACGTGCGTTGTTTCCAACTTGATAAATGCCAAAGTGAAGATGGACATGGGTGGTAAGATCAAAAGAAAGGCACAAGTGAAAAGAAAAGCAGTTACAAAAAGAAGAAAAGCCACCAAGTCTAAGAACATATCTACTGGTGGATTTTTTCCATTGCTTTTGCCTCCACTTGCAGCCTTTGGAAGCCCAATCGGAGCCACGAGTGGTATCGCCCCAGCCGTTAACAAAGCATCGAACGAACAGAAGTAGTTGACCGAAAGACAAAGACACAATGCAAGTATGGAAGCTATCGCCATGGGTTAAAAAAAGGGTGAGGCCTCTACCTAAAACCATACTCATTAGGAGGCGGAAGTGTGCAAAAGCAATGCAGCAGGAAGAAACAATACTGAAATCTCTACCGAAACGAGCACCCACGAATGTGCATTTGGAACTGTTTGCACGCAAATTGAAAATACCTCATTTTACGGAGTGTTTATGCTCGTTAAACCCAAGAGAGAAGAATGCACCATAATTAATCTGGACACGACTGTAGGGCCTGAAACGCACTGGGTAGTCTACGTAAAAAAGGGTAAACATGCAGAGTATTATGATAGTTTTGGGAATTTACATCCTCTGCTTGAATTGCGCAAGTAACTGAAAAATTGTAATCTAACTTACAGTTACGAAACAGAGCAGTTGCCTAACACGTGGAACTGCGGACATTTGTGCCTTAACTTCCTGGTTCGCTCGTACAATTAATTGTATAAATAGGTTATTCACTGCAAGGAAACCATCAGTCATGCCTATAACGATAACCTTGATGAGTCGTAGTTCCTAGCATAGGCCTTGTCGATTTTCAAACTTAAAATGCGATACCGAACATTGATGAAAAAAACTGAAAGCTGTATCTCGTAAAAAGTGGTAATGTTTCCCATGAAGTTTCGCTGCCTGTTGGTTCTTATGAAATAGACGATATTGCAAGGTACATTGATGATTCTCTGCCCCCCGACTGAATTCGAACTACGTGGGAATACCAAAACTCTGAAGAGTGTTATCAGATGCAACGAAGATATCAACTTTACGAAACCGGATACTATCAGACCGATGCTGGGGTTCGAGCCGAGTATCCACGAAGCTGGTAAAACACACGTGTCGTCACAGCCTGTAAATATTTTGCCAGTCAATATGATATGAATAACCTGCAATTTGGTGAGTGGCACATACCTCAACAGCAGGCCGAGCAATACGCTACACGAATTTTCGCCCATGGTCCCTCCAGTTTATAAACTAGTTGTGGCACCACAAAACATCATTTACGTTCCGGTCGTCGTGAAGAGAGCACACGTGGTGGCTGTGACACTCGTCGACCAGCGCAGGGAGTTGGTGAACTTTCGAAACAAAGAAATCACCCTACGTCTGCATTCGAGAAGATGAATATATTATTTACACCGACCAGAAACTATAAAAGAACGTGTCGTGCTAAACCTACTATCAGTACATCACAGGTCTCCAAGGAGTTAACATGTGCTAGCGAGATTATCCCCTGCAGTCTCGGCTACGTGGTTGATCGCCGTGGAAGATTTCCTAAACTATGAAGAGCCAACCATTTTCGAAGACAGCATAACGAAGGTGGAACTTCCATACCAGTCGTTCTTGATCGAACCGTACACACTAACATCGGATTTTCGGATAGCAGTCCAACACCAATATATCTGCACTCTTCCTTGCCAGTCTTTCCTGCGAATCAAGGGGACTCTGATGAAAGAATATGGGACCAATCCAGCATCGACGAAAATAATTACCAATGGAATTCTTCACCTGTTCGATCGCATCGCCTACTTTCTCAACGGTGCCACGATGGACCAATTGCGAGATGTGGGCATAACCTCAAAGATCAAAAATTACCTTTTGCTCATGTCGAATGAGCTGCCTGCAGCCAAGATGGCAGGCTGGGGAATCGAAGATGGCTGCAGTGTTCCCATTTATGCCGAAGGAAGGTTCGAAGTATGTATTCTGCTCTCCACGCTATTGGGATTTGCCAAAGACCACAAACGAATTATCTTCAATTCGAAGCTGGAGCTGGTGATAATGCTCACCAATACGCATTTGGATAGCATAGTGGGTACAGGAGGAAACCAGGAGGCAGTGGATCTGAACCTACAGTATATCGAATGGATGCTGCCTCATGTGCAGTTGAGCACTGCAGAACACCTACACGTGTTGCAGGATGTGAAAGCTGGTAAAATCATCGATGTGGCTTTCAGGTCGTGGAGTCTGGAGACAAATCCCGGATTGTCAGCAAGCTAGTGCATTAACAGGATGGTGAAGACCAGCTTTGCTTCTGAGAAATCGAGGTACATCATTGATGGGCTACAGACCGAAAGACAGCACAATGTAAGAGTGAGCCATTCGCAGTTCGACACATGCCAATTAGAAAATGTCAAAATCTTTTTTAAAAGCGAAAGCTACCCGTATGTAGACATAAACACGAACTTTGTAAATGGCCAGTACCTGCTAGCATATCAGATGTACGCTCAATTTCAAACTGCATATTATGGATGCACCCAATCTCCGGAATTGAGCCCTGATACGTTCAAGTCGACTGCAGGATCGAATTCACTACACATGAAAATATTTCTGCCAACACATACACATTTTGCCTGAAACTTCGCGACTGACTTGTATCTTAACAATTGCAGAGACAGAACCATCAAATACTGTCATGATCGCAGCTTACTGTTAGCACACTGTAACAGTTTACTCGTCTTCAAGCATGGCCAGCTTCAAGTGGTGGGGTTTCCCTGCCTGCTGCAATTCCTGGGTCGCCGAGGCGGACATCGAGTGTTGAACGTCGAAGAAGATGAATAAAACTGTATATTTAATTATGTGTATAGAAGATTTTATCTAAAAAAAAAGATATGCTGGCATTTATTTTAAAAAAAACTTTCCTTCTTTGTAAATAGGAATAAAAAATTAATAAATCTAAGTACTTTGCAGGAATGGTCAATGTCACCATTCGGTACAGGCCTATATCAGGTGGCATAATCGGGTTGTCGCACAAAGGTGAGACGCTCTATAAAATATATGACAATAAAAACATGGAGGATTGCACCTAGCAAGATGGCTACCTCCAAACATGGAAGCCTCCAGTAACACATATAAATAATTATGTACGAAAAAACAAATATGGCCGTCTCCAGTAACATATATGAACAAATGATGTAGGAAAAACAAATATGGCTGCCTCCAGTAACATATACACAAATATGGCGGCCTCCAGTAACATATTAACAAATATCGCTGCCTCCAGTAGCATGTAAACAAATGACGAATGAAAAATGAAAATGGCGGAATGAGTATATGTGAGGGGAATGCAGGCGAGGGAGTCAGTCGTCTGCTGGATTCGAACAGTGGTGAGTAATTGGTGGTGTGGGGGGAGACCTCCGGAAATGTAGAATTTTTAATTAAAAATTTTCAAACGATTTTTTAAATAAAAATTTTAAGGAATTTTTTTATGGAAACAGGTAGAAATATCCGCTGGGGTAAGAGATATTTCAATTAAGAAATCTTTTAAATAAAATTTCATAAAAATAAATTTTTGAACGATTTGGTATAAAGTACAACGATTTTTTAATAACATATTTTAATAATAAGTTTTGTATTAATTTTTAAATCAATTTTTTATTTCTTGAGCGATTTTTAGTAAAAAAATTTGTTATGCATTTTTTATAAGTTTTTTTCGCATTTTTTCGGTTTTTGGGGTCAGAAGTCACCGGGGTTGTCACGGTCCAAGGTCAAGGCCAGTGAAAATAACATCCAATATGGCAGATGGTGACGAAACAAGATGGCAGCCGGGCTGCTGCGGCTTTGATTCCCCAATCCCTTGTTCCCAACTCCCCTATTTCCTACTACTTACAAACAGTATTCCTAACATTAAACGAATTAGCGATAGAACAAAATACCAGAAGACTAATAGAACAGGCACTCACTGATACTACATCCAAAATAAAATTTTTAGGGGAAATCTCCTAAGCATTCAAAATAAAAACAGGAGTTCGACAAGGGGACAGTCTCTCACCAATTCTCTTCAACCTTGTACTAGACAAAATCATGAAGACATGGGAAACGACACTGGAAGAAAAAAGAGTGAAAGGAATCAGTATAGGACGAGGAAAAGGAAGATTTGAGGTGAAATGTCTTGCATTTGCCGACTACGTAGCATTAATAACACAAAAAAGAACAGACGCACAAACCATGGTGGAAACATTATAAATAATAGCCAAAATACAGGACTGGAAATCTCCTACGAAAGGACAGAATATATAGAATACAGGCACAACAGGGAAATATATATGAAAACAGGACATGGATAAATAAAGAGGGTCGATAATTTTAAATATCTAAGAGAATGGATCCAACCAAATGGACTGGACAACACAACAAACAAACTAAGGGTCAGAAAATTGTAATTGGAATACAGAATAACACAAAACCAATACAATAAGAAAGCAATATCTCTCCAAGCCAAAATTAGACACTATAATACGGTCATCAAACCAGATGCAATATATGGATCAGAATACCTGACAATGAACAGGAAAGGAGAACTACGAGAACTGGAAATAAGCGAAAGAGAGAGAGAGAGAGAGAGAGAGAGAGAGAGAGAGAGAGAGAGAGAGAGAGAGAGAGAGAAGAGGAAAATCCTGAGAAAAATTTTGGGACCACTCAAAACCGCAGACAACACCTGGATCAAGAGGAAAAATGAATACCTATACAGAAATTCCGAAAAAAAACACAGACACAATGAGAAAAAGGCGACTGAAATTTTATGGACCCCAAAAAAGAATGTATGGGAATAGACTCGCCAAGACAATATTAAACTACATTGCCAGGAAAGATGCAGAAAAGGTTGGGATAACGTAAGAATTGTTCAACAACAGAGAGAACATCACGCGACTGATCGACAACACAGGATTTCCGGAGGACCGACCGAAGCCAAGACCCAAGAGAGAGTGGGCTGAAGAACAGAGATGAGCAGTTGGAGAAAAAATGAAGAAGTTATAGGAAGAAAGAAAGAAGAAGACGAACCAGAAGTCTTGAGTTAATTGCGATCCATAGATGGCCAAATTCATATACATATATATAATATGGTCAGTCGCACTTGTGTTCTCGTACTCTGTGTGTCGCTGCCTGAAGACGGGAACAGTTAGCAGTTCCCGAAACGTCGCATTATGTCGGTTCTGGAAAAACTACTGTGTTTGTGCGAGTTTCTTCGTTGTGTTTGTTTTATTTGTGTGAGTAGATAACTAACCTGTGTCGTCTTCGGTGTGTTGTCTGTTGGTAGTATATATCTTTTTCGTATACATATCTATTTAGTTTGCTGTCCTGTTTTATCTGATCCGATTCCTTCATGGAATTTTATGGCTTTGTGAATATATATTATTGAATACAGCATACCAGGCTTGCATTCTGTCGTGTCTGGTAAAACTGCTGTGTTTCAGCGCGTTTATTTGTTGTGTTGTCCCATTTTGTTCCTTCTTATTTTGTCAGTGATGGTCATAATTTTTTGAAGCAGGTTTCTAGTCTGTGGCATTTCTATGTGTTTTCTGTTGGTCGTGTTTATATTCATATAAGTTTCGTAATTAATTGCTGTTGTATTTATTCACTCTATTACCTCTTGGAGTTTTCCAGTGTTTTGTATAAATATGTTTATTTTCTTGTCCGGAAGTTACTTGTCTTATTTAAGTTATTTTTTTGTGCTCAGTCCTGTTTTTCATTACAGTCATCCGCATCGCAATTTTCAATGTCCAAAAATCCCAATGTTGTCATGCTTAGTCATATCAGCAAATGAAACACTGTGTGTGTGTGTGGGAGTGTATTTGTGTTCGTGAGTGTGTAAATGAAGGTGCACTTTACAAACATGTATGTCACAGTAACCTGCAAATAACGGTCACCTCACCCCCGTGCGCTTGCAGCAGGACTTGGGAGAAGGCTATGAGTTGAATAGAATTCCTGTCCCGAAATTAAAGCCCTTATGAAACTAAATGTGTTTCAGGCCACATGGGAACGAATATTTTGCTATCTGAAACAAATCTTCAACTCAGTGATATATCGGTATGAATTAAGCACGAAGACTGCAAAGTAACAAATAGCTAATGAAATAAGTATTTATTACATCATAACGCGCGTATAAGCGATGGATTCGACAACGCGCATATCACAGTGTAGACACAGTGTCAGTGTTTTGTGGAGTGTAATAAACAAATCATAGGAGATGAGTGGGCAGGAGAGCACCCAAACATGCCAATGGGAGCTTGGGCGTTGTGGTGACGGGTCGAAATTACTACGAGCAGGGTTGGTTGGCGCAGCATAATGCGATAATGGGCGGCGATTCGCGGGTGCGAGACATTACCCATCACGCTACGCGCTGGTTGGAGAGGGGGAGGGGGGAGAATGTCTTGGCATTGTTGCCAACTTAGCATTTTCGGCTCATAGAAATAACATAATCGGAAAGAGTTAGGCTTTTCATAATAGTATACAAAATTACTGAAAATACTTCATGGATTTTTAAAGGTGTACTTTTATTTGCAGTTGACAGTACATTCCCAAGTACTGTAATTTGTATTGCTGCTTGTTTGGCAAATACGCAGATTAAAATTCTGGTTGCGGCAAACCCTGTGGCGTAATTGGTTTGAGAGGTTATCTTATGATAGAAGCGATTCTGTGCACAAATCCCGGGCGAGGTTCCTGCAGATCTCAACCCACTTCAGCGCATCTGTAGCTTCAGTGAAAGTGTCTGTGTGCAGAGATCACCATTTGAAACCTCCAAGAACATTTATGGTGTCCTTCAAATGCCGCCAAAGCCGTATCGCTGTCCGAATTATCATGACATACTTGCAAAGTATGCACACATGCACACATTCCCTGGTATGTACTTGCTGACGCTGTTTGGACGGTCAATTTTATATTCAAACAAGACACTTCACGCCCGTACATTTTTGCGGCAGTGAAATAAACTACGAGAAAATAGAAAAGTGGGTTGTATGTATTCCAAAATTGTTTCCTTACAATCAAATGACGTTTCGTAAAATTTTGCTGACTTTCCTATGTGGAGTTCTTTCACAAGACGTAGACAGCTCAAAATAAAACCGTAACTAATATGGAAACCGCAGCAGGTACTTAAAACACACCAAAAAATAAGAAACATATAATCGCCGAGTGTGGCAGTGTTCGTGTTTCCTGTAGTGCGAACTCGGGACAGCGCTGATGTATTCCTTTCAACACCTCTCGTGCTTTTCTTTGTTCCAGGTGTTGCAAGTAAATTACTTCGATGCGCTTTGTACTTCAGCTGATGTCGCAATGTTCGATTATCATAACTAATGAGCTGTATATTTTGCATTGTGGCCTGCTCACAGTAAACTCAGCACTTTTGAAAGCTCTGCTCAAGATCTACTCGTGTTCACGTTGTGTGTTCTTCGCTCATATGCAACATTAACAGTGTCATGGGCCTGATTACTTTAGCCACGAGTATATCAATTAAGTGTGAAATTATTACAAAAGTGCCTATTTCAAAACTTTCCTAAGCCTTTCATTCAAGTGCATTAAATATAGAGAAAGCAACATAAATAACATTTATTATATAGAGACGTTTACCTAACACTATAAATTCAACAATAAGACATGGAAAATCTTTCTCTCTGTCGTTACCAACTTTACTGGGCGCATACCAGTTAGTAAGCCCGTTGAGATCTTTGCAGGTAGGAACAGTGACACTTTTCAAATGTTGGTTAAAAATTGTCTAACTAACCGTCAACAGCCCATAGGTGATAGTGATATGAACTAGTCTTACGGTTGAAGTAAAGCAACTGCCTATGGAGCACTGCACCCGACTAAACAATGTGAAGAACTCATGAAAAAGTAGTACAGACACCATAAAAATTGTCATAAAAGTGCTATTTATGCCGTGGAAGAAAGAAGAATGAATATTTTGCCACGTTGTAAAATATTTTACTAAAATATGCTTTTTATGTGTAAAAAATAGTATATTAAAATAGTCCTTTCTGGATGCTACAGAAAGAAGAATTTGAAATAAAATCTTCATAATGAAATATCATAATAATGTTTACTATGATTGTATATAAGAAAATAGTAATAATAATAGAGGAAAACATTTTCATAATTATTTTTACGTGCGTACATTTGTCACAAAAATTTATGGCTGAAACTGACGTAAAAAAAAAAAGTTAATTATAAAATTGATATGGTACATTCTTACTACACCCGTCAATACATCAATATGTTCCTGGTCGCATCCAACATACTATCGGGCGCTGGAGAGAGAGAGAAGGGATTTGGACGGCTCTTAACAGCGAGGTCTTGAGAGCCGATGAGGGTGATCGAAGTGAATGTGGAGCGGCACCGGAATGAAGGGGCGGAGGAAACGGAAGATCCCCGAGAAGCATCGTCCGGCACGATTCCCACTTGCGAAAGCCCGGCGACCCGGCCGGGGAGTGAACCCGGTTCGCCTTGGTGGAAGGCGAGTGGGCTAACCGCTCAGCCACCTTGGCCTCTTAGGCCGCTGGAGTTTCTGGAAGGGCGTCCAACGCTAATGACGCTATAGTGGTTGGTCCGAACGCAGCGGTTCCCTAGCGCCATCCAGCGGTGGGTTGCTCCCGGAAATGATTCGCCCGCCCTGGGATACCCCCTTCGGAGGTGTAGGGCCTCACGGACTGCACCCCACGGCCGTCCGTCAATATGAACTACGGTCTGTCCCTCCCGGACACCAGCCCAACCCCCATCCTCCCCTGCTAACTCGAGCGTCCTATGTTTTACCGCTCGGCTTCATAAACCACCCCCGCCGTCAGTCGGCCCGATATTTAGGAGCTGCTTGTCCGCTACAAATCACTGCGCCGGCCGGGTAAACAAATGAGGGGGATTACTGGCATGGCCACCCTCCTTCTCCACCCCTAAAAAAAATAACTTCCTCCATGTGTCGACTTTACGTAGAGACCGACCGTAACCACCAAGACTACGAGGCCTTACAACCGTAGACAAAATATGAGATATAGTCTGTTCATGGTAAAGTGAACACTTTTAATGCCCTAGTTACTTTTTTTTTCATTTCAATCATATTTTATCTTTCAACCAGTATTTTTTATAAATATTGCCATGCAGGTAATGAACACATTGTGTTTATTCTACCGCAATCTCAAGTTAATGTCTAAGGCTAAAATAAAGTATATTTATTGACTATTATTCCAAATGGGGGGGGGGGGGGGGGCTTTCAAAAGTGCTCACTCTAACGTGAATAGCCTATAGACCCATCTCGCTGGCTACGCGCAACCAATCTCCGTGACCCAACAATGAACTGCTTTTCTGCCAGCACGACTAGCGAAAACGGCGTGTATTTGTTTTGATTTCCGAACACTGTTTAATAAACAAGTGCTTTGAGAGAGTTTTATACTTCCTCTAACTAATTTGTATTGCAGTTTGATTAAATTAAAACTAGTAAAAGTATTGTAATAATATAATGGTGAAAATCATTTAAAAATTGAGATATAAACAAACACGTTCATCACTGTTGACGAATTGTGGCTTTCACAGTTGTGTTCCTTTGGGGTAGGACAATGTTGGATACATGCGCAATTTGTCTATCTCATCTTTAGCCTGTGCTTGTATCCTCTACGTGGCGTTACTAGCGATACGCAATGCAGTCACTAAGTGGCATTGTTTTGCAATATATAACGACACGGTAAGCTAAACTGCAGTGCAGAATAAAAAATATACTGTTCACGATAAAGTGAGGACATTTGAAAGCCATGCTATGTTCATACTTTCAGCACGTTGGTTGATTATCTTTCCGCGTATAGGCTGTTCACAGTAAGCCGAGAACTTTTGGAAGCCCTGCATAATGGGTATTCTTCCGCCATATAATAAAATTAACATTGCCATGGCCCTCATCACATTATTCATACGTCGGTGAAGTGTAACTGAGGAACTATAATAAAAGTAAATATTTTACACGTTTGCTAATTCTTACACTTGCATGCAATAGAAAAAAAAATACCAGAAATCATAAGAGATCGTTTCAGTACTCACAAATGTTTACCTAGCACTTTAAATTCATCGTTAAACCATGGAACTAATTTTCCTTCACTGTTATCAATTTTACTGGGCACATGCAACTCAGTGTTCCCGCTAAAATATATGTAGCGGGTGGCCGTATACCGTGAACAGCTTTCACCTATCAAAACAAACACTGCCATGTGACTTTCAGCCTGGTGTTTACATGATGGCTAATAGTATATCCACTGCATACTGAAAAAATATATGATAGTATAGTGAAAGGATAGGGAGATGAAGAATTATAATTTAAATGACGTATGGTATGAAAACGTGTGTATAATAAATACTGCGAGTTTTGAGGGATATAGCTAACAGCATTACTACAATGGATGATGGCCTGGACTTGATAACACACTTGCATACAAATAATATTCTTAACTAGAATTAACTAAAATACTACCCTTGACATAGGTTTCAAGCTACTGCCAAAACTACCAAATAATAGCACTACATATCTGGTGGAGCATTTACTTACAACAAAAAATATGTAGATCAGCTTTGAAATATTTCGCTAAGATTAAAATTGTGGAAAATTTGCAGCTTTACAATAAACATGCAATCTTAAATTAAATAAAAAATTCAATTCGAAGAGTATGGTAAATTGGCTCAGTAGTAAAAAAAAAAAAAAATCTTAATTTGTCTTCGATATTAGTTTTTTCTCACGCTTGAATTAAAGAGAAATGTTTGAAGATTAGCTCAGCTCAGTTTCTTAGCTGTAGAACTTGATAAAGCTTGACACTGAGGGATATGTAGGCAAATGACGGCGAAGGGACTAAATAACTTGTCAGAAATTACCAGCGAATACTAAATAAAATGTTTTATAATTACTGCAAAATAAATATTTAAATTTCAGTACTCAAAGATAAGACGTTGCACTTATCTGGTTTGTAATCGCAAAGCGATGTTTCTTAAAAACAAAGATCTGGTCGATAATTGCAGAAAACCTCTCCTGGCAACATAAAATAAATATCACGCCTGTGCGGAATGATTGAATCTTCAGCCAAAACACGTCGATTCTCTTCAACTCGGTGTCTTGGATAGGCCAACCTTTCAGCCCTGGGTACCACATCTTCTGTAGGCCGAAGTGCGTGATTTGAAATTACCGTTTTTGAGATAAATATCCACTGTGGCCATCTTCGTTTGTTCCACGAACACTGCTGCGGCCTAAAAGTACTAACACTTTCGGGATCGGCAAGCGAATACACTCCTAGCCGACCACGTAGAATCGGAAATAAAATCACTGTGGCCTGAGACGTCTAAGAATATTTATATATTGAAAAAAAAATCTATACTTAAGTATGGAAACTTATTATTATTAGTTATTATTAATCTATTATGTACTATCAGTGCAGCCGTAATTTTACCACCGAAGGAAATTCGAAGGAAGAAACTTCCGAGGTGGGCATAGACTCATTGTTCACTAACACTACACGTGGCTTTTAAGAAAACAATTAAAGCTATTTAAAGATTTTTTACTTCCAGAGAAAATTTTTTTGTCTTTGGTCAAGATCTTCGCAATTTTTGTTATGAACTCAGTGCTTTTTATTACTCCGGTACGTAACGTGTTATTTCGCAAATCTGGGCCACGTTTAATATTAAATACCGCTTTTACCCCTGTAAATTAATTTCACTGGTTATATAATAGTTTTTACTATTATAGGCTGTTCACAGTAATGTGAGCAATTTTTAAGGCCCTTTGCGAGAGGCTTTAACCCCTAATAAATATATCTTATAGCAAGCAGCCTCAGACTTTGAATTTTGAGGGTGGTGGAACGTATTCACTGTGTTTATTGGTCACATTGCAATGTTTATATTAAACAGCAGCAGGAAGATGGGAAGTGGAAGAAAGGGAAAATTTAGAAGGGCCTTAAAAAGTGCTCACTTTACCATGAACAGCCTTAACAATTCCCGTCTTCATTAGAAATTCACTTTTACGGATTCGACTGTTTCTTGCTGTATTGCGCATGATTTCTGAGTAATATTGTACTCCGTGGTTGGTATATTTCTTTAAAATTATTCCACAGTATATCTTTCCTCTGGTTCTCTCCCAATTTTTTCCCACATTTTGTATACTTTTACGTCAAGTCCTTTTCAGATGTTGCATTTAATTCTTTGGTGGCAAGCGGGAGGGGTAATTTACCGAAGGCGTTTTAGAGCCCAGGCCTTTGATCTTCAACTGCACGCGTTACCTGAGGTGTACAATGTAACTCTAAAGATATACCTCCGAGTAGAAGGTAAACTTATTTGCCATCTCGTCACTTGAAAATGTGCATAAAATTTGAATATTTTCTTGTAGCCTGCAATTAGAGTATTAAAAATTCATCCCCTTTGATTTGTTGATACGGAGTGCGTAATCAAGTTGATAACTGTTATTATGAATTAGCATTTGTTTTATTAATCGTGTTACGTCACAGCGGTGCGGCTGAGAGAAATTCGCGTCGTGCGAAGTTCCAGTGTTCTCGTTGAAGAGACAGGTTCCCATGGAACCTGCACTCGTTCAGTATTTAAACGAAACCGGAACCATGCATCAGGGCGAAGCTTTACGGCCTGCCCGCAGCATTGGTCCAACTAAGGTAACTAGCTGCTGATGTTGTCAATTATTCTTAAATACAGTGCGATTATTTGTTCCGGAAAAGGAAGCGAGCCCACGCTGCACGACCATGCCGTCATGTTGAAGTACCGTCCCTGGCAAGAGAGGTTGTATTTTTCGCAGTAATGTACTGGCTGCGGTTTAGATCACTGCTGCCACCTCCCCGCGAATAAACTGGCACTGTAAAAATAAAAACACGTATGATCTCGCAAATGTCTAATTAAGTGGCGTAGTCTGGACAAAAGTACTTTGCGATTCTCTTAACATCTGTGAACTGGAAACACAAATAAAAAATGGATATTTATTAGAAATTCGATATTCCAATATTTTTCTTTATGATGCATTCAAAATTATTTTCTAGTGAGCACAAAACAGTTTTTTTTTTCTTTTTTTTTGGACACCTGCAGCAGCAGAATTACCATCGCTATCTTCGGGAGTGATGTCAATGGCGCCATAGACTTCTTTGGTTCAGGCGTCTTCAATGGGGTTGACTTAAACTTCGGACGAACTGACAGCACCATTTTGTAACATCTGTTTCTTCGGCTGTGCCGTCCAGTTATTTGGCTGACCTGTCTCCGGCAGAGTTCGGGACGTCGCCTGTATCGCCACCACCGAAGAAAACTTATCCATGCAGCTACTGCGACAAGATATTTTCGCATCGACACACCACACAACCCCATGGATGTCACGGCTGTTTGAACAATCCCAACCACGTTGATTACCTGTGCTTATGGCGTGGGTCGCTTTGCTACCGCAACGATGCTTGCTGTAAACTGCAGGTAAATCGCAGGTCTCGTCGATGCCTCGGTGCCCGATCTGCAACAGAGAGTTCTTGCGGCCTCCGTCAGGCGGGAGTGATGGACGGAGATTTCGATCGTATGGCTCCATTGCCGAAATCTGCTGCGACCAGTGCGAATGTCGAACCTGGCCACATCTCTCTCCACGAAGACATCTTCGTTCATGGTTCCTGCTCCTTCCGACGTGAAGACAGCCGAACCACCTGGGACCGCTAGTGTATCATCTATGGAACTTTCAGCGGCGTATCGGTGTCGCTTCTAGTTCAAGGACTTTCCCTTCAAACTCACTGCACGGCGACACGAAGTTTATGAGTAACCGAATAGTTGGTTTCGTATTTAACGAGAATTTCCGGGCCCTGCATTAAGAAATCGCACATTAGAATCACATATGCTTATAAATATTCGCTTGCTTGCCACCTCACTTGCGAAAAATGTGGAGATGCTATTAATTAAGATACAGACCCAACTTAAAAAAAAAATACGAGCTCTATGATACATCCCTTACCTTTCAATGGAGTGGTTAGGGATGGGGAGAGAGATTTGGTGAGGGGGGGGGTGAAATATGGTGTGATAGAGAGGGTGGTGAAGTCTGGGTGAGGTGGGCAAGGGTTGTGAAGGGGTGACGGGAGTGAGGGCAGGTGAGGTTTGATGAGAGTGTTGAGGGGCTGGGTGGTGGAGGTGGTTGTCTTGGGGCGGTGAGAGAGAGGGTGAAGGGGGGGGGGGTGGTTTTGGGATTGTGAAGGTGGCGAGGGGTTGGGTGTTGATGTGTGCTAATGTTTAAAAAAAATTTGGCTACAGGTTTTTGTGATGGAAGAGGGGTATTTGTAAGGGCTGATGATACTAAGTATTGAGTATTAGGGGGGGGGGGGGCATACCTCTTAAATTCAATACAATGGTCCTGACTGTGGGTTACATAATCGATATGATATCACGGTTGTATATACCTTGAAAATACGTGTCATGTGATATATAACGCTCAATACTTACGCATTAAATTTTTTAACTATAAAAATATATGTTTTAATTTAAATAAATTATTTTTTAAAATTATTATATTTGGGGTGGGGTGGTTGGAATTTCAGTACGTCCGCAAAGTGGCAGGCCGATATATTAACAAAAATGTGTATAAGATTTTTTTTATTTAATGGAATTCTGATCTGCAGCGACACGCCAAACCGTTATAATTATGGCCGCCGGCAGCGCCTACCAAGACGGAGAACGGATCCTGGATCATCATGCCAGAAGCCGTTGTCTCCGCTTCGGGACAGTCTTTCCGCTGTCCTCTAGCATTACCAACCACGTAACTACGCCTTTGAAATAATATGGACAGGAGGCATTTAAGTTACAAATGAGTGCTTTTGAAAGTCGGGGAACAGGTTTGGGAGCTGATGGAGCACCCGCTCCGACTGACATGGGAACTCGCGAGGAAGAAGAAAATCCGACAGGTTCAACAAACAACCGGTTCATCTCGGAGAGTGGATCGACCAAGGGCCGTGACGGCGACAAATAGCGGCGTCCAACTGTCTGCGAGCGAGCGTAGATGAGATTCGGAACGCGCGGCACGAAGCAATTTCTAGCGCAGCTGATGTTCGCGACCGTAAGCTAGATTCCTGTGATCCACGGCCCTGATGAAAGAAAATGCCCGACAGTGTAATTCCTTCCGATGCGAGTTAACTGAAGTCAAAGAAACTTGAATAAAAAGTTTGTGTACCTGTAACATCTGTTCGTTGTTAAGCACGTCAAATCGTAAATAAATAAATAAAAGTAAATCTCGTACAATTTTATAGATCGATGCCACAGCAGGTAGGCCAGACAAATCTTGGTATAGTCTGTTTCACGAAGAAGCGGAACCATGAATAAGTCTTGGAGTGGTAAGGGGGGATGACTTCGTAGTAAATATTAAACTTTCCAGTATCTTGTTATTTTTATCACCATGTAAATTATACATAAAGATACTACTGCAGTCTTCATTCAAATGCATAATTGTGAATAATTTGTAACAGAACTTTCCTGCTTGGTGTTAAAATAAAAAAAGGCACACACCATTTGTGGAGCAAAATTGAGCTCTTGGGGTCGGGGGAGAGGGTGGTGATATGCCCTTCTCCTCCACTTTTTTTGTTTTTTTACCGCCAATGGTATCATGAAAGAATGTAATATATTTTTTTTAACAGTTATACTGTTTTTATGGTTACAGCGGCGTCTCCACGCGCTGCAGATGATGTTTACATAAACACATTCAGTTGACAGTCAACCGATCCAGTATGTCAATGGGAAATAAGACTACTTCCACAACTGTTAAAAAAAAAAAAAAAAAAAAAAAAAAGAACTCGTTCGTGAAAATGACTGTATTCCAGGACCCACGGGACGATAAGAAAAAAAAAACAAAACAAAACAAAGAACGGCAACCGGCATGGTAACTAATAAAAGTCTCGATTTAGCATTCAGTTATAAAATGAAAATAATTCTTCACCCCTTAGAATATAGCATAAAATGCATTGAATGAAGAAAACGAAATGCTAGTCAAGGTGAGACTTTTATCAACACGTAAGTATACTGCAGTACATAGGGAATTCCGTGGAAACAAAACACGAAACGTCAGAAAGAGAATTTGGACCAAACGTACAACCTAACGTCGTACTTCCCGTCTAACAGTTCATTCAGTTAACTACCCCTTCGCGGTAAACATTTCAATGTATAATTTTTACTGATTAATTTTAGCTTAGAGATAGTACAATAGGTCAATCATCTACTTTCGGTTGTGCTTAGGTATTGTCCCTAGGCGAGTAAAAATTGTTTCGCGGTCATTTAAACATTCAAGTAATCCTTGCTAATCTTCCTTCTCCTTTCTCAAATAAGTCATCCCGTCACACAAAGAAATTCGTCTAGACAACTGATGGTTTTTATGAATGCACGTTAACATTTTGTAATTTCGACAGTTTTTAGTCCAGTGTGTGAATGAAAATAGTAAAAATGATTTTTGGTGTTAGCCAATTTAAAAAAATTTACACTTAGGAAGGTAAGAGGGCGTAGAAGGTATCTCCACGACTAGAGTAGGTTCCAAAAAAAATTGGTTTACACGCTCCAGGGTTCGTAGTGTCCTTGCTTAACTCGGGAAATTCTACTGGAAATTTATAAACTTTTAGATAACTATTTGATAATTTTAACCTTTATCCTCTGTCCCTCTTCCCATTTATTACTCTCAAGAGAGTTCAAGAATATTTAAAACAATGTTAATAATTTTTTAGCATATGACGTAATTTTTTGTTGTAGTATGTAAAAAGCATAGTAATAGAAGACAACTATTATTCAAAACTGAACGAAAAGAGTTCCTGGAAATTTTTTTGTAGAAATCTCAAAATGATATTACAGCAATACGTTTAGTCTACAGCTCAAAATAATTGTTCATGTTATTACAATGTCTTGAAAAATGCTTAAGGGAAATTGGTTATGCAGTTTGCACGTATTTCAATTTTAATTTGTGAGATAAAATTCAAAGTCAAACAACAAGTTACTGATATAACTAATACTTTCCTTTACATGGGTGCAAATAATATTTAATAAAGTTCTTAAAAGGTTAAATAGTATGTAAGCCTTGATGTCTCGTTGATGGCAATATCATTAGAGACAAAACCAGAAACATATTGTTACAATTTCTCTCTCTAGAAATTAAGTGGACTACACCAAGTTCGTTAAGGGATGGAGGTCTCAATCAAATAAAAGAATTAATTATAATTTCCTTATTTTATTTACAATAACTACAGAAAAATTCTCTGAACTCAAAATCTCACAATTAATTGATACAACTTATTGTTTATAACTAGTTACTCCAATTTCAAACAATTTATAATTACCACAAAGAAAGCGATTAATTTAAATAATTAAAGATCAGTCCAAATAAACAGTGTGTTAACATATACAAATATTCTATAAAATATGTGTCCAAATTGACATAATATTTACAGTAAAATCCGTATTACACTTCCATTCAGTCCCACCTCAGTTCAGTTCATGTCCCGCCAGCAGCAATGTTCTAGAGTCCTCCAAATGCCCTCACGCACAGTAGGCTTCACTCGTCGGTTTCACACCCTCTCGTCCATTCACGCCACAAACACCTCGCCCGCCGTCGTCCCGCAGTCTCCACTCGTCGTCCACAATTCACTTCGCTCGCTCACACTCGCCAGGCGGCCTCCGTCAAAGACTACCGGCCGCTGGATTGAGGCAGTATATATAGTGTCTTAGGCCATCGCATAGAATCTTCCCCAATTCGCGTGATGCATCGCGGAGGGCAGAGGCGCCAGGCAGTCTCACCAGAACATTCTTGCGTCGTCGCCAAACTCATCGAAACCTCCAGCAGGGGAGAGGGGCCGTGACGCAAGTAAGAAGCCGAGCAGCGCGACAGCCCGACGGGCCGCTGTCCATTATTCACGAGATTCCCAGAAAGGGGCATTAGGAGGCAGCGAGCGCATCTTTCCAGGAGGAGGGGAGAGCGAGGTGGGTCTCCGATTACCGCGCGGGGCAGCTGAGTAGGCGCCAGCTGAAGCACGCAACAATATGCAACAGTGCCGGGACAATTACAAATAAACACGTGTTTATTAGGGACTCGAAACCAGAAAACCTCGAAAAAATAAGCTAGACTGCAATGAATTGCATCACTAGTGTAGAATTCGGAACATAAGGTTCAGATGTAATCAGTCTAATGTTTTAAATGATACGATTTGCCAACATGAAATATTTACAGTTCTGAAATTTTGAAAATAAGTTTCTGATCCACTTAAAACGCGTACTACAGAGTTACTTGTGTGAAGAATTTCGTGGAAATCGGTTGATTTGTCACTGAGACATGGTATAAATATTCTATTTTTTTATTTGGTGCTATCTTACAAAATTGCCCAAAATAGAGGTTCCTATGCCATGCGTCTAACAAGTATTGTCAACATAAAAGGTATGTTTGAATTCGTTTAAATCGTTTAATAGATGTGAAAAAATGATCAAATTATTTATATGGCCACATTTCGAAAATTAATGCCTGATCCCATTTAATCATATGAGTTAGATGGTCGTCTGTAGCAATATTGATGTAAAACGTTTTGCGAAAATCAGCTGATTTGTTCCGGAAATATAGCAAAATGTTCTATTTCTCACCAGGCAATATGCTGCACAAGGGCTGACAAAAGAGTATCTGTATATAGATAATTTATTTGTCTAATGAATACTGCTAGCGTACAAAATTTGGGTTAAATTTTGTTTAATTGTTTCACAGATATAACGCATTAATATAAATTATTTATATTAACACCATTAAAAGGCCTGTTGCACACAGGACATTTTAGTTTGCGTACCCTACTGTAGGAGTACTTGGGTAAAATGTTTAGTGGGAATCGATAGATTGATCTTCGTGATATGGCATAAAAATTACCTTATTTTCTATCGAAGAACTTCATGAATGGACGACAAGAAGAATATGTATTAGCACACTCGACGACCGTCGTAGATACTGCTGGCACCTATACAAACTTATAGTTTCGTAGATGTAGCACACTATGCTAAAATATTTTTAGCCGCCAATTCGAAACAAGAGAGTCGTGCCCTCTTAAAACATATAAATTAATATGGCCTAACACAGTACAATTTCCTCGCGAAATTTGGAAGAAGTCGGTTGATTGTTCCCCAAGATGTGGAAACGACGCCCTGTATAGACAAATTACATATATACTGCCATACTTAAAAAATTAAGCTGAAATTTGTTCAGTATTTTCTTAATTTTTACATATAGTGTCAAATGTTTATATAACCGCCATTTTGTAAATAAATGGCTGGCCCACTCAACACATATAATTTTACATGGCCTAACGTAGTATTAATAGTTTCCAAATTTGGTTGAAACCTGTGGGTTTTTTTCTGAACATATGACGCAAAATTTTTAATTTTTCATGAAATGCTATCTTACAAAATGGCGCACAAAGAGACTTTGTGTAGGCACATTTTATGTTTGTTATATATCATACCACCATACAAAGTTACATCAGATCTGATTGCATAGTTTATACGATATAAGATGGAAATCCAAAATAACTATACGGCCGCCATTTTGAATATAAATATCTGACATTCTTAAAACACTCTAGTTTACATTACCTGCCACAGTATTACTTGTATGCCATGTTTGGTATGAAGTGGTCAATTTTTTCCCGAGATATGAGAAAACTTTACTTATTCATCTGGCGCTACGTTAAAAATGGCGGATGGAAGAGGCTCAGTGTAGACACATTTCATAGCTCTAATATATACAGCCAGCATACAACGTTAAAATGTAATTGATTGCAAGTTTTCGATCATATAGCATACGACGCAAAAATTACTATATGGCCACCATTTTAGAAATGTGTCTGACCTACTTGAAACATACCTGTTTACATCACTTGCTGCTGTACTACTTATTGGCGAAATTTGGTAGGAATCAGTACACTGTTTCCCGTGATATGGCATAAAACTTAATAAATACATTTGGTGCTACCTTACAAGATGGCGTGCAATAGTGGTTATTTTTGCATGATGCTTGTCGATACTGTCACAATATGAAATTTATATTCCAGCTATTTTGAAAGCTAGTGTCTCATACGTTTTGCAATGCATACATTTACATGGTATACCATAGTACTGCTTAGGTGCAAATTTTGGCTTGAATTGGTGAACTAGTTCTAAGTTAATCCTCGGTTGGTTCACTCCAGATTTTCGCAATTGGGAATCGTGCCCGACAATACCCCTGATCGGCAAGTTTTCTCGGGGATCTCCCGTTTCCCCCAGCCCCTTCATTCTGTTGGTGCTCCATACTCACGTCATTTCACTGTCATAGGATCTCAAGGCCTCGATATTAAACTCACCCTAAAATTTCTCCCCTCACTGTCTAGTTTTAGAGATAGAACATAATACTTTATATTTTCATGCGGCGCTATCTTCCAAAATGGCTCACCGACAACAATATAAATCTCTAAATTCGATGTTTAACGATACTCTCTCAATTGATAAAATTTGGCTGTAATCAGTTGAATGGTTCCTGAGATATGGCATATCACCCCAAATAATAAACGGTGGCTATTTTGAAAGTAAGTGTTGGGCGTGGTCAGTAACCATAAAAGTCAACTGTCCTTACTATATAGTAAATGCATACTGAGTTTGGTGAAATTAGGTACACGGGTTCAAAAATTGAAAACAGGGGATGTTGGACGCACTTACTCACTACAAATACCCAGGCACACACCTATGCAAACACCCAGATACAAATACACACACAGACACACAGACACCCAGGCACACACCTATACAAACACCCAGATACAAATACACACACAGACACACAGACACCCAGGCACACACCTATACAAACACCCAGATACAAATACACACACAGACACACAGACAGGAAAGTGAACTTATAAGTCTTTCTTTCCTTTGGAAAGTAGGCTAATAAGCCAATAAGTTAAATACCGTACTAAAATTTAAACACAGTGTCAAATAAAAATAATTAATTAATTAAACCAGCATGCCATTTTTGTGATTTAAAAACTTGACCTGAAACCAAAGTTTGTATTAAAGTCTTAATTCGCACAAATACCTAAAAACAATTTGCGTTTAAATCCTCCGAAATTTTAGCAAAAAAATAGCTGGATGTTATATTTAGTATAATTTGTCATTTGTGTCAAGATGTCATCAATATCGCGTCATAGATCCTTAAATTAGTTAAAATATATATATATAGGAAAAAATCTAGTTCTCGAACATAATTAACGCTTGGACATCCACTTCAATTTTCAGCTCCAGGTGTTTGCAGAACAGGATATTTTATGACGCATCCTGTACTTGGGTCGACACTACACTCGTTCCGTTTTCACATCCAACAAGTCGCAGGCCTTGTGCTCGGTCATGAAGCTATTCGCGGTCAACTAAGCACTTTTGAAGTCGACGTTCGGAAAATGTCACGGCTCCTACCTACGTGCATGTTTACGAGCACAATGTTCGCCACGCACCCCAGTCAAGTTGGAGAAAACGGAAGGAAATTAGTTCACTGAATAGACGATGAATTAAAAGCATTTGATAAAATTTGTAAATACTGAAAATGTTCCTTACGCTTTCTGTTTGATTTATAAAGTTTCTAAGTGTAATAAATAACTAATTTTCAACGTGTTTATTTCCTAAAATTTCAGAGTTTTCTTAACCGACAGATTTTTTTGTATAGTGGAATAAATATATGTTAAGCACGATGTTGAAAAGTGCTCAGTTTACCGTGAACAGCTAATAGTAATGTGATACAGCCATGACCTAGACTAGTAACACAGTTTAAGAATCTGTTCCCCGCAGTCAAAATCTCATTGGTAGAGACATGCGAAATTCGCGTTATTATTCGAAGGCGGACAAGATTTCAAACATTTGTGTTTTGTATTGCCTCTGTCATTGGACTACAATTTGTAAGGTCACGCACAGGACGGTTTTGGACCAATAGGAAACAACAAACGATAATCTGGCCACAATCACGTCCAATCAAGTCGAAAGGGGAAATGTGTCCCCACCGCTGCAGAAGCCAATAAAGAAGTGGCACCGGCTCGAACATGTATAGGACTGTGAATGTTAGCGTGCTGCCAGAAAATAACGCGAATTTTGCATGTCTCTACTCATTGGCCACTGAGCCTTGCAATCTACAGCAACGGCCAAAATAGCCTTAATGTGTTATATGTGTATATATATATATATATATATATATATATATATATATATATATATATATATATAATATATATTGGATAGGCAGATCAGGATAAAGCGAGCACTTTTGAAATCAACCTTAGAAATAATTCACTGCTCCTACATGCATAATATTTTAACGGGCGCACTGAATGATGTTCGGCTAGTAAAGTTGGAAACAATGGAAGGAAAGTAATTCCATATCTTACCGTGGAATAAAAAGTGTTAGATAATAATGTGTGACAACTTAAATTATTTCTTTCGCTTTCTGTTTTTTTTTTTAATGCATTGGAGTGTAAAAATGAGCAGATTGAGCAGATTTGCGAAATATTTACTTTTATAATAATTTCGCGGTTTTACCTGACCGACGAATAAATAAAGCGATGAGGTCCATGACAATGTTAATTTTATATAAGGCGGAAGATTACACAACGTGCATATAAGTAGATCTGAATCAGGACTTCCAAAAGTGCTCATTTTACCGTAAATAGCCTACATACGATTGTGTACGCTGGGTCTAAAAGGCGCGCAGTGTTTCCGTCAAAATTCTATACCTACTGTGAGAGGAGGTATGTAACAGTGGGACTTCAATACACGCGATGGAAGCCCACAGATTAAACTCCGTGCGTATAATCGTTCTTTCCTCTTACCGCTTAACACTTTGAGGACTATACCCGAATGTAGTTCGGGCGAAACGTGTTTCAATATTTGTTTCCACATTAAAAAAGAAAACAGAGCTGCTCCTGATATACCTACATCAACTTCCTATGTATAAGGATTTTAAATTGGAACTAACATAACATCGACAACGATCTTCGTAAATAGACGACACGTTTATGTATAGTTATGGAATGAACACGATGGTATGTACATCATGTTACATACGAGAGGACATTAATTTGGAAAACGGTACACTCGGCATTCCATTGGTTCACAGCTGGCCAATACGGAAAGACTGGTGCCGTCGTCACCAATGAAATGGCGTTAAGTGACAATAAGGACCAATAGAACTTGGTATCCCTGCCGCGGTGGACATAGGTAACTAACATCTAGCCTGTCTTTAAAACTAACAGAAGTGTACCGACCTCAAAGTGTTAAGGAAATTCCGCAGGCAATATTTAAAAACGCGATATTTTAACATTTTCGCGATATTTCTTTCCTCTGTGAATACACTTAATATGATAAAAGTAACAAGGTGGGGCCATATGTGATAGTTTTTTTTTTTTTTTTCCTTTCCTGGAAAAAAATCGTATTTCCAGAACATTTCGTTGCCGAGTTACGCTTATTCGCGCAAACGATTTCATGGGAAATGTTTCAGTACATTCGTTTTTTTTTTTTTTTAGCAGCAAAATACGTGTTTTTTTTGCTGTCGCCGCATTTTGTAACATTGACGTATAGCCTGTTTCCTGGTAAAGTCATAATTTATAATAATTAATATAAAACATTACTGAAAAACCAATTTTTGTATACTTTCTTCAATACAGATCTTGAGAACATTGTTTCTCAAGCTTAGGATTTAGTTTCATGCTTATATCTTCAAAACTGGCTTCAAGGCATCGAATTTCATTAACATGTATTTCCGTATACCTAGAGGTGATGTCGATCGCGGGGTAAAGTTGACTGCTTGATAGGATTTAACGTACCGTTCTCTTGTCCGACAGATTTTCTTTCCTCACTGGCTGTCATGCGTGTGCGAAGCTACTGCATCATTTCACTGGGCCAATGAGGTTTCTGATACTAGGAGGCAGAACGTTCGTGGTTGGTCTGAAAACAAGTTAGCCGAGTCGAAATCTTGTTCAACCAATCATGAAAGAATAAACTACAGTGTAAAAAAATAAGTGTGAACTCACACATACAAATTTTTGGTAATTCTACATTTTGTATGTGTAAATTGTAAAAACAACTACAGTATATGTAATTTTACACAAATGTTATTAATAATACAGCGAGTACTACATGTCTTAGGTGAAGATACATGTATGTATGGCTTAATAAACACAGTGTTGGTGTTAATTTACACATTGCGTTGTATGTGTAGAGACACACCTACTCACTGTATTAAAATCTTAAATTATACATTTTACTGCTGCATATTCGTTGTATGAACACCCAATGTTAGTATAGTTGTACATCTTCAATTGTGTAATTTTACAATGACCGTGTGTGTGTAAACTTGCATTACATTCTGGAGTATAGCGTATATTTACACATACAAATTTTCGGTAATTTTACATTTTTATGTGTAATGTACTCAAACAAGTACAGTAATTATAATGTTACATCAATGTTCCTGTGAATTCAAATGAAAACAAGTGTTTGTTTAAAACATGCGATCTAGTGGTAGGGAATAGAAATATTTCTAACTCCTTTTGTGTGTGTGAAAGGAAATTTTAACTCCCGCTGACGGAATATGCTGGTGTTTGTATATAACTAAGAATTCTATATTTAAAGTCAATTGTTGCCCACAAAATTTGGAATTAACTTTTTATAACACTGTTGAACTACCAAGATACAAAATGGCTGTAAATTAAGATGAAAATTATAAAAATACACTTACAAAGTATGTGAATTAACATGACGCAATTGTAAAAGAACATATGCTGAAGGTAAAATTGCTTAGTAAAACAGTGAAAAATGTACAAAAATCGTGTAATTGCGATTGCAGTGAATATGCGATTTTACTATTTTGTTAGTGAGCAAATACACATACACATTGATGGCATTAAAATTGCGATGCTGTGTACATTTACTTGTATTGGAGAGAAAATACACGACTGTTGCAGTTTATTTTCTGCTACATAGTAATAGTATTTTTACGCCGTTCAGGGTAAAGATAATTGTACGAAGTACATGTTATTTTACTATTTTTTAGGCTAAATTTACTTGGACGTAGAGTAAAAAACATTGACATATATAAGTGTAAAATTACACAATTATTTTTACAGTGAGATTTACTGTGTTATAAAAGATATGTTGATTCGAAAATTGTTGCGATTTTCCATCATCTCTACCTATTCCAAATTTTCACCCAAGCAACAGCCTTAAGTTGAGGCCGTGTACCACTTCGCCGAGAGAGAGTACTCTCTCGATCACTCTTAACGTCAGAGAGAGAGTCCTCTCTGCTGTCTCGACTCCGAGGAGAGAGCGCGTGAGGGAGAGTAAACGAAGATGTACACTCGGTGCACACTCTCGCACCCTCTCTGGAAGCCATGTTGTTTTCAAATCTGATCTTAAATATCCAGAAATATTTTGTTGTTTCTAAAGCAGTGTTAGAAATATTTTATCGACTTAATTTAATCATTGCTATTGTGAAATGTGTAATAACAGCAATATTCCGTTTGATATGAAACTTAACAGATTATGATGTTTTTATGTTCACATTTTATTTAGGTTAATTCTGTGCTTATTATTAAATAATGTGAAGTGCACATAGCAAATATTTTTAATAATGCAAAAATTTAACACACTAAAATAAGTTACTATTTCATAAAATACTGTACATTTATTCGAGGAAAGTGAAAGGCCAGCAATATCTTATTTTTCGCTATTTATTACTCTTTCTGTCAGATAAATAATGCCGAAGGCTTACAGAGGGCACAAGTCTCAATTCGCTAAAGTGAGCCAGAGTGTGCCAGAGTGAGAGTGGCGAGTGAGATTGAGCACACTTTCGAGTTGAAACCATAGACTAAATATGAGGTAGACCGATCTCGCTGGCTGCGCACAACCAATCTCCATGTCCCAACAGTGAACTGCTTTTATGCCTAGTGAAATCGTCATGGTTTGGATTTTAGGTTATACAACTGATTTGTAAACAAATGATTTGAGATGTATGTATACTTCGTCTAAACAATTTGTAATGTAGTTTGATTAAATTGAAACTGGCAAAAGTATTTTATTCATATAATAGCCCTTGTCATTTAAAAATTTTAAATGTAAACAAACACGTCCATCACTGTTGACCATGTGACATCGACAGTTGTGTAGGAATGGGGTAGGGAAACGTTGGGTACATGCGCACAAGACGAATAAGCGGTCCACCCCATCTTTAGTCTGTGTTTGAGACGTGGCCTTAAATCGCTTTCAACGTGACTCTGGGAGCGCACAGGGTCCAACGTCGTGGTCCCGCGACTGTACCGGTCGGGATACAGTAACTGGATCAACCTGTTCCGCTGCTCTGCCACGCCGCATTGTGACACAAAAACCCACCTCCGTTGGGCCCCGAGGTCTACCCCCCCCCCCCCGCTCCCCTTTACGCAACTCTTCTTCATCTAACCAACACACGCGACCCCTCTGTACAAACACACAGCTTCCACCCTCTTTCCCCTTTTCACAGCATCACCACACCCCCTCCAACTCATCTTTCCACCACCCCTCCCATCACCAGACCGTGCACAGCAATGCCAATTCAGCTGTTTCACCTCGCTGCTACGTCACGGTAGCGGGATTGTTTTACACAGTCTTCACAGTTTCTTCACACCATTTTAATCATACCTTTGAAAAATCACCCCATGTATATCGTGTTCGGTTGTTTCCTAAATACAACTCGTATTACGAACGATACCTTATTTTTAGTTCATTTGAGATTTCACTTATATTTAGAGACCTGCAAAATTCGCGTTATTTTTTTTTTTTTGCGCCAGGCTAAAATTCACCGTACTGTATATACTCGAGCCGGCGTCGTTTCTCCATTGGCTGCTGCCTTGACGTTAAGTCGGTCACTTTCTGAGTGAACTTCACGTGATTGGGGCACACGGTTGTGGAGCATTCATTTACTGGCGCAAAATTACTAGGGGGCATGTCAAATAAAGACCGTGCCAATGACAAACGTATTGAAAAGGAAAAGTGTTTTATGTTTAAAATGTCCTCAAATAACAACGTGAAATTTGCAGGTCTCTAAAAATAGACTATACGGCTAACAAATGATAACAGGTCCTCGGCTGGGGGTGAGAGAATCTGAGTGTGTATTCGCCACTGGTGTAGTGCACTCTTGCGCGGATTCTCTTAATTTTGCAAGGGCGGGCGAGAAGGAGCTGGAAAAATACCTGCTCTGGAATGTCTGTGTACAGGAAGATATTGAACAATGCCGACAATAATCCAGGGGTGAAATGGCCAATTCAGTCGCGAACTACAGCCGCACACGCCAGCAAAATGGCTTCACGGGTCGTCCGCCATTCAATGCCCTGTAACCAACTCACCAGCCGGTGGCCCAGCCAATAGCGAAACTGTCGGAGCACGCGTCAGTCAATCAGTGGAGACCTGAAGAATTCGCGAATTCGTTTCGGGACAAGCTATAATTCAAATCATGTATGTTTAGATAACATTATCGATTGGTTAACATGTTGTTCGACACCTCCTGGAGAACGCCGGCCCAATCGTCGCCTTCCACTGTGACAGCAGGCAACCAATACATAGTTGACCTCGGCGAATTTGTACATAAGACTATAGATTCTAGCCTACCAGTCAGTGAACTGGCGAACTTTTCAGGTCTCTACCTATCAGACACAAAGCCCCTTCCCACAGCCTTGCGCAGGCATTGTGGAGTGGAGAAATTTGAGCGGCCCTTAACATAGAGGTCTCGAGAGCCGATAAGGGTGAAGCGAGGTGAGTAGGAAGCAGCGCTGGAACGAAAGGGCGGGTGAAACGGTAGAACCCCGAGAAAACTCGCTGAGCAGCGGCATCGTCAATTACGATTCCCACACGCGAATATCCGGGAGCGACCCCGCCGGGAACCGAACCCAGTTCGCCTGGCGGGAGGCGAGTAGTGTGACCACTACACCACCGCGGCCCCACGCAAACAGAGAATGGGTACGTCCACATCACAGGAACCGCCATCCTATTTCGTCTCTGTATACTCGTCTACTCTGTAACCAAAACGCTTGAACCACTTTTCTCTTACATAATTATTAATATTACTATGCGCTCCCCAAAAATAGAGTTTGAAATGACTTTACTTATAAATATCAAAAAATAATTTTGTATTAAGAAGGTAACAAATCGGCAGTTAACAAAATCCTCAGGACTTATGACTTAAGGGAATCACTAAGGTATCGTGCAGTCAAATGCAGAATGGTGTAGTACATTTCCGGTAAAGTAGGCACTTTTTAAGGCCCTGCCAAAATCTTGCTTTCTGTCAATTTCTATATTTTTACCATTTTTTTAACATTAACATTGCCATGTGACTAATAAACCAGTCTATAAATTTTACCAATACTGTAAGTCAACGTCTGAAGCAGCCACAAAATATATTTATTAGTGGTTAAAGCCTTTTTGGAAGGGCCTTAAAAAGTGCTTACTTTACCATGAATAACCTATAGTGTTATTGCCGACCTGTCAGGCTACTCGCCGTCTGTTTTCAAACGTCCGCATGGAATTCTCAAAAATCGGTTCTCCTAAGAGTGCTTAAACGTAATTTATCTGGACAAATCGCTTAAAGCTTAGTGTCGGAAGTGTTTCAACAAAACAATGTGTGGTGACACCTATTTACTTAATGAAAGGGGATGATGTTACAAGACGCGTTCTCAGAGGTGTAAGATCTCCGTAATGAAAATCTCTGTTCGCCGATTTATTAAGTAATCGCAAGTATTTTCTGATATTTTCAAATGTACTTATTTTAAAACTGTTTTTTTTTTTTTTTTTTTACGGTTAGAGGGGGATGGCGTCAGCTTATTTAGTAATCTCTTAGCCGGAATTATCCGCCATCAATTTGGTTTCTTGTTTTCTACAGCATGTTTATGATTTCACAATCGGGATAGTACCGCTATATCCGACTAGTTATCGACCTTACACCACAGTACACACATAACATCTGAACTATGAACTCGTATTTACCTCACAATATTATTGATTTTGGCAAATTGTGGCAAGAATAATTTCGGCATTTTTATTTTCGAAAAACACGAACAAGTTAGAGAAACCTGATATGGCGGAGAAGGTTCCACTTAAGGCAATAGTGGTGCATACGTCTTTGACTTTTATTTTGGTAAGAAAGAACCTACCGAAGTTTATCTTTGTTGTTCAGAAACATAGTGTATATTGTAAGAAATTGCCTAGGACATGTCCATGTTCGGGAGAAGATGGATGTTTTACTTTAGATTAAATAAATGATTTAAGACTAAATTTTCCTATGTTACTATATACATCAATCTATAATTTACAAAATATAACGGTCAGTAACTACCACTAACACTTATTATTTTTACTAACGAGAGCCATTTTTTTGGGCGAAGCTCAATCATAATTTAAGTTAGAATCACTCTTCTTATATTATCATACATAAATCCGACTTAATGTTCTCTCATTCAAACAAATACACAATGAAAGTATGTGTAATTATGTTCGGAAACTCGGCGCCCCAACTTCAGATATTGTTTCTTTGGACCAATAGTAACACAAACGGCCTATGCACTTACATACGGAAACGCATTTTTATATCAAATAATTGTGTTAAAATTTTCTACGTACGACGCCTGGATAACAAGCGTGTAGGACAAGTTGCATAGAATGTAGACGGGCGATATGTCATCGCGACCCTACGACCTATGCAACTTGTCGTACACAAAATGATCGAACAGCCTTCATCCTTGTTCTGAAGGCGTTGTAGGCAGCAACTTCGAACACGATTACTTGATATAAAAATACGTTCCCAGGTATAAAAGCACAGGGATTTTGTGTCACTATTGGCCCAAAGAAACTTTGTCTGGAGTTTGGGAACTGAGTTTCTGATCATCCTAGATATTTACATTGTCCAAATGACCGTCACTAATGAAACGAATTTCATTTCTTGCAGTCCAAAAGGTCAGTGCTAATGTCTGCTATCAATTCAACCGCACTCTGCACATCCTAACCGCACTCGCTGGTAATTGCGTCGTCGCTAGTCATCTACTGATTCGCCCAGAATGCCTGTACCCCAAAACTCCGCCAGTAGTTGAAACCACCCACGTTTGTTGAGATCTTGAAGGAAAAAACCTTTCCCAAAATGGGTCGAAGCGTCGAGCGGCAACACAGCTTCGGTTGTGGCTTGGACAGCACTCCAACTGGACCAGGTTGTATCTGAGAGCAGAGCGCGTCGGTACGATGTAAGAATTCACCAAGGCCACCCTAATGTACCTGACTGTGGGCTTCATTCACGTGTCAAATGGCATGTTGGCTGGACGTGCACAGCGATGCTTGGGCGTATCTGAAAAGTAGTTAGTAGGTAGTTGGGCTTAACGTCCCGTCGACAGCGAGGTCATTAGAGACGAGGGAAGAGGGATTGGGGAAGGATTGGGAAGGAATCGGCCGTGGCCTTTGATCGGGGCCCATCCCAGCATTCGCCTGGAGTGATTTCTGAAAACCATGATAAATCGAAATCAGGATGGCCGGACCGGGAATCGAACCCGGGTCATCCCGAACGCGAGTCCAGTGTGTTTCCACTGCGCCACCTCGCTCGGCGCGCATCTAAAACCTTTGCTCACGGGGGCCGTGTCAGATTTTAGAGCTATGTCTAATAATTGGCAGGCTTGGCTACTTTTTGAATCTTAGAGAGAATATTTTGAAAATATACCAAGCCGGCGCTTTGAAAATTGTATTAATTTTAAATTGATCTGCTTTAGTAAATTCGCACCTCGATTGAAGAGAAGTTAAGTAATTTAACTAGACCATTATTTCCTTATTTCACACTGAGAAAAAATATCTCTGTAGTAACCATTTGTGCTGTTAAAATAGGGACATCCATCCGATGAGTTTAAGTACAATCGAACTATTATTATTATAGATTTGTTCTTACTACAAAATATGTAGTAACTCCAACAGAACAAATTCAACAATATTTAGATTGCTCCCACAACAACTAGTCTCACAAAAATTCCAACGGAATATTCTGTTGCTACTACTCTCAAACTCGATTACAGGATGATTCAGTTCTAGCAACAAAACGTTATGATATTGCAATACTGATTGTGTTGGGAACAATCAAAATATTGTGGAAGGTATTCTGTTGGAAGTACTGTCTGTTTTGTAGTAAGAACGCAGCGGTCTGCTATAGCAACCATGTGCACAGTAGCAAATACAAACACAGACAGGAACTCAACAAACAGTTCTGTTGCTATTACTATCTACGTTAACAATATTTAGATGGTACCTACAACTCATAAGATGGCTATCCCTATTTTAACAGACTAGGTAGTTTCTATAGCCAGTTTCCCAGTTTTAGATGTAGAATACCTCTACTTCTAGTCTTTACGCCCTTCAGTCCATGCACTCGAAACTAGAACCAGATACATCCAAGAAAGAGGTGGCGTCCGTAATATTTTGCTACTAGAACATGCCACTCTCTCGTTAAATTGTCGTGAGATTTTTCTTTCTATATGTTTTAATCTTTAGTGTCCCTATTTAAAAAAAACACAATTGTAGTATCAAATTTTGTAGGCTGCTTATTTGTGTGCGAAATATGGTTGCAGTTAATTTCACAATATATAAAGATTTACTAAATCATTATGAATTAAAATATGAAATTGTATCCGTATATTAATAAATAGCATTGAATAATAAACACATATATATTTCGTAAATACATTTTTTTAATTTTATGTAACAACGCGCAGTAACCGGAAAATATATTATATTACTAATTAGGATGAATGCCAGTACAGTATTTTATCACCGCTTTTAGTTAACATTAATTAACTATTCAATGGTGGCGCTTCGATAAATATAGTTCGTACTAAATCATCGGTGAACCCGAACAAAAATATTATACACATTAATTTTAGTACTGCGATCTGAAAATATATTTTCATTTCCGTAAAATTCTCGTTCGTTAAACTTGTGAATTCCATGGCCAGAGTCGTAGATTTACGAGTGGGTATTTAGTTCAGCGAGGGCAAGAACAAATCGATAGGAATCACTGCAGCGTTTTCGCGGTGCTGGTAGGAAATGCGCCAGAGTCGGACGCTTCTCCGCGGAACGAGACTCCGCCATCTGCAATCTGCAAGCGTGCCCCTTTCGCTCGCCGAGCGCCAGGCGCCATTACGGAAATGGCGTAGCAATGTGGGGAACTTCTCCCGGGCTTCGCGATTCGATGCGATATCCGTGTAATCGCGTAGTTTTATGTTGTCGTGAAAAAAAAAAAAAAAAAAAAAAAACAATCCCTCGTGTGTAGCTCAGACGTCTCGAACAATTCTCCATGGCAACTGTCTCGCCACATGACTTACACAAAAAGCTGGGAAATGTGATGAATATTTTTTTTTTCTAGGGGGGATATTCAGAGCGGCATGGAGGTATTCGAGAAAGTATCAGCAGCAATAAAATGTTTAGCAATCAAAATTTTAGTTCATGAATTGACTCTAATTTTATTGTAGTGTACTTTGAGCACAAATTGTTTACCAATGTGTTTATTATAATTATTTTATTTTCTTACAAGTAATTTCAAATACTACAGTGAAATACGTAAATTTAATAAATTACCAGTTCATTCGATTTACATGACCAACGCAGTTGATGGTGGTTGAATAACTACGTACTATACACATAATTATAATAATAGTAATAACAATAAAAAAATATTATACCTGATGCTTTTTTTTTTTTTTTAATAAAATTACTTTTGCAACATAATAAATCAATTTAATAATGCCAGCTGTGTAAAATACATGGATATTTATGAAATGACATTCTTTAGTTTGAATAACACTATTGAGTGATTACAACAAAACTATTTCATTTAATTGTTAGCAAAAATTTGTAATTTAACGAGGTGTTATACGTCTATCCTGTAAAATACTGTAGTAATAGTACTGCAGCACTTCAATTTTCAAATAGTATGGTAATTATGAGGAATTATGAAACCTTGTTCAGACACTATGAAATTAAATGTGTCTGATCTATTTTGCATACCTTCAGTTTATTATGTGTAAATAAATTATTTCATTTGACAGATGTATTGTATGTAAATCGAGTTTCTTACAGGTATTGCTGTTAAGGTTTTGTTTACACACCATAGAGGCATGTTCTCACTCTGTGTACAATAGTTGAAATAATTTTATTTTCTCTTAGAGAAGGAAATCTGCTAACTTTTGTTTATGTAATATCAGGCGACACGAGCTAGCCAATCAATAGTGCCAATTCAAAAATAATAACTTTGCAGATGTTAATTTTATTCGAGGAGGTTTTAGTCAGAGCTTAGCAAACGAGGCATATGGAAGGTTCTGATTTTCCGCCAAGACTGGTTCGGTCACTGATGAGGATTCTAGTAGAAATCGATTAGTAATTTAGTCGAAACACGAGTTTGCAACGCGTACACAAGATGAAATGAAGTACAAAGAGAAGAGTTGCAATATAATAGTATTGGCTGGAGCTGCGGAGGAGTATTTGAGTTCAACTTCAGAGAACAGTTGTTGTCACAGTCTTTCATCTACGGATATGTAGTAAGTCAGCTGTGGAGATCCGTTCGAGTTCAACTCCAGGGGGATAAGTTAGCTGTGGAGATATATCAGATGTCCGACCCCAGGCGGATAAGTCATCTGTAGAGATCTCTTAGAGTTCGAGTCCAAGTAATGGTCCTCAACACTTTCGCCTTTCAATAGAAATCAGATAAGTCGAATTAGAGTTCTAACAGTGTGCAGCTTTTGACACCAACGAATTAACCTGCAAGTAAGGGCAGATATTTAGCGTTGAATCGCTAGCTGGTATCGGCTTATGTGTAAAAATTTAAATATTCAGTTTTTGTCTGTTACAAGTTTGTTTCTATATCGTTAGTTGTGGTATCTAATAGTCTGAACATGTATCGTCAATGTTGGTAGTGCAGTCAATTTTAAATTTATTATTCGTTAAGCTCTTGTATAATCATAGCTGCCATTGTTTGCCCTGGTAGTTACTGTTGACGTCAAACGTTGTGAGGGCTGGACCCCACTAGTCCTAGTTTACCTCCCGCTCCTCTCGGTCAACCCGAGGCTTGGTCTGTCACGTCCCTCCCTTCGACCGCAAAGTGTACTGTTCAACGACGTACAGCGCATCCTGCAACATTCCACCGACCACTTCGAACAGAAGTGTTCGAAAAGTACACCAACGCGTCTATCGCTGACATTTTTTTTGTTTCGCAGCACAGTTTGTTGCACGCCCGCGTACAGTACTAGATGTTCTGGGTTTAAGTCCCGGACAAAGCGTGGATGTATTAATTTTTTTTTAGCTACACGTCTTTAAACATTGTATTGGCATGAATACGAGTCTATTGCAAAGGTGAGTGGGGATACCATTATTATCATAGTCAGTACTAGAAATGAATAATTCAATTTTGCTCAGTTTGGCAAAATATTTTATTGAGTATCAAGTGTTACCAACAAAAAGCAATTTAACATAAATAAAATAGTTTCACTGTAATCGTATGATTTTATTTAAACTATGCATTAAGATTAAAAACGAATAAGTGAGACAATTGTGCGAAAATATGGTTTGCAGGGGTTGATGATACAATCTATAGACATATAGTTACGAAGTTAGTTAACTTATTTGTTCGCCAGAGTCAGTAACATGGATAGTTAACAACACTACTTTACATGTGTTATACTAGAAAACTTTAAAATTACTCACCATAGATTTAATAGACAAAGGACGATGAATAAAAATAAAGAAATCATTAGTCTCAAAAACACTAAGTTAAAAAATTGCAGTGACAATCAGTTAACAACCACCGATTTACAAGTATTATAATTTAAAAGTAATTATCAATTTAACACAGTTTGATAGTATATTTTAAGGACATGTTAATAATACTTAAAAATAAATTACCCAAGATTATGATGTTACAAATAAGCATAACTAATGAAAAATACTTAGGTACAAGTATTCAGTTGTAACGAATTATTACCGAACAAGACGTGAGCGTATAATGTTACGGTACACAGCGACTATAAGAATAAACAGTGTTACCAAGATCATGGTGTGGGGAACATAAAGTCAAAATAAGGGAAAGATACTGAAATGTTCAGCTTTAATTTACTTATTTGCAAGTATTCAGAACTAAAACTATTAATTGGTAAAATGACACCAATTTTCATGATTCCAGTTGCTTCGACAATAAAGGATTTATGTAATAGTGTAAGTAAAAATAAAATAATAATAATAATGTAACTAATAGTATGAGTACAAATAAAAGTAGATACAAATTTTATAAACTGATAACACATACTATAGGTTGTTCGTGGTAAAATTAGCACTTTTGAAAGCCCTGCTTAAGATGTACTTGTATGCACATTGTGTGTTTTTCCGCCATATATAAAATTAACATTGCCAAGGGCCTCATCACTTTATTCATGCGTCTGTCAAGTGAAACTGTAAATTTATTAGAAAAGTTGATATTTTACAAATCTGCTCCTTTTTACACTTCGATGCATTAAAAAAACAGAATGCGAGAAAAATGATTTGAGTTATCACAAATGGTTACCTAACACTTATTGTTCGACGTTAATATGTGGAACTTCTTTCTCTTCCATCGTTACCAACTTTATTGGGCCAATGTCACTCAGTTCGCCCGTTAAAATATATGCATGCAGAGACAATGACTCTTTTCTAAGGTTCGTTTTTAAAGTGATCACTTTATGGCGAACAGCCTTTACGAATATGACTAAACATAGCATTGTTAACAATGTTTATTCACTTTTGTTAAGGAAGCTTACGGAAAAGTAAAACTATTTCTAGCTCACTAATTAAAAAGTGGTTAAGAAAAACAAATAAATGACACTTCAGACACTCTAGTTTTAATATTTACAATGGCTGAGCTAAGCAAGAGCTGTCATCATCACATTCACTAAAAATTTCTTGCTCACTGCAGCTGTCATGGTGTGAATTTTTTTTCGGTTTCATAATCTGTGTCGTCACTGTCGCTATCCAGTTTGATTAAGAATTTATCTACTGCTAACTCCGCGAGGCAGTCGTCCTTCCAGTACTCTTCTTCAATTCCTTCAACGTGTCTGCAATATCCCACCCAGTCTTCCTTTGTTACTGCTTCTGTTGTTAGCCTCTATAACACTTGCAGTGATAGATCTCCAGTCGTGTTGTGAGCTCTGATATGACGTTTAATCTTAGCCCAGGCTAGTTCTATGACATTGAAATCGCGCACATAAGGGGGCAGTCTAAGTATAGTATGGCCATGTTGCTGGAATACCCTGTCAAAAACGAGTATTTTCTCTCTTGGTGGATGGTTCTCAAGCTATTCAATGAGAGTAGCTTTTCTCATTGTTTCGTCGCAAGAGATCCCTTTTCCTTGTAGCCACGCCACGATTTCTCTCTTCGCGTCATCTTTTGAAGGCGGCCTTTCTACTTGCTTCGAATGATATGGTGCATTGTCCATAACTATCACGAAGTTTGGTGGCAGATTTGGTCTTAACTGTCAAATTAATGTCAATCCACGTTTAGTCAATGTAAGACATGTGTCTGCATTCTCTTCTCAGCTATTTCATTGTATTGTCAAATACTTTGCACGCCACACGTAGATGTCAGCTCTTTCAAAAAGAAACACCCGTTCCTTTTGTGATGTTTTCCACAAGAAGCCCATGTCTTTGAGCAGTCTTTGTAGAGACGACTGACTCCAATTCCACCCTATCTTTTCACGCAGGACTGGCATAAGTTTTCTTACAGTTGGTACGATTTTCTTGACAGCGTAAAAGTCTCTAACAGTGTCCTTTACCACACGCCTGTCAAAGCTATCGATAACAATTTTGGTACTTTTTTTTTCGCCTGAAATGACAGAAAAATGTATACATAAACTCCTTTTTATGCACTTTTTTTTTTTAGGTTTGCTATAACACGCTATAAATATATAAATGTATACCGGTAATGCACGTCCCAAAGTTTCTGAACAGTAAGTAAATGAAAGAATGAACGAAATTCATTTATCTCTGAATACATTCTCTTTGAAATGCTCGGATTTATTACCATATTTCTTTGTTTGATATATTTAAAGCCTGTTCACGATAAAGCAAGCACTTTTGAGGCCCTGGTAACATTTTTCTTTCAGCCATATTTTATCCCTTAACCACATGTCTAAATAAATATTGCCTTGTAAGTAGTAAACAGCGTGCGTATATTCCACTGCACTCGGAAGTTTACGTCTAAGGCTAATATAAATCACTTTTTTTTTTTACCATTATTCCAAATGAGAAAGGTTTCAAAATTGCTCACTTTACCATGAACAGTATATAAAATAAAATATCAAAGGCCTTTTCTTTAAACAATATGCTTTAATGCTTTAAGTTAAATTTCTGTGTGTGCTTATAGAAACACAAACTGCTTATGAAAAAGGACCAAAAAATGATTTTTTTCGTCTATAAATGTATATATGTGTGTGTGTGTATATATATATATTTATTTATTTATACACATACACATATATATACACACACACGCAGAAAGATTTTGGGAAGTCTGGAACAAGGGACACAAGGGTGTGGGGCGTCGAAGCATGGAGCACCTCCTGCTGTGTCATTTCGATCGGATAGCGGCCATTTTTTAAAATTTTTTCCTCGAGATTTCCTTTGTTTCCTCAAATCTACTAAATTTCCCTAAAAATTTCCTTTTTTCCCAGAGCAGGATTGTCGAACACGTGACTCAGGAGAGGTGGATTTGTGACTCTGAGCATGGAGAGCAGGACTGAGGACTCAAGATCCTTGATCACTGACCTTTGACCCCAAAAATACAAAAAAAAATCCCAAATTTTTTTAAACAAATTATTCTAAAAACATCTTTAAAATAGAAAAATATGTACATTCTTAAAAATTAATAAAAAAAACTTATTAAAAAAGTTAGTAAGAAATGATTTAAAATTCCAGTCCCACAGCCACCATTTCTCCCTAACAATTTCCTTTTCATCCCTAAAAATTTCCCTTTTTTCCCCTAGAAATTTCCCTTTTCCTAATTCATATTTTCCCTTAAAACGTCCCTTTTTTCTCTAAAAATTAAAAAAAAATCGCCAAAATTCATAAAAGTCAACGAGAATATTATATTACTGACTACTACCACCATATTGGATGGAGGTGACCGTGACCTTGACTCCATACCCTTGAATGACATCGAATGCAAAGCTCGAGAAAAAAACCATAAAAGTCAACGAGCATATTACGTTGACTACTAACTTCATATTGGATGCAGGTGACCTTGGCCCCATGACCATAAATTACCTTGAAAACAAAAACTCGAAAAAAAATCAACAAGTCAACAATATATTACTTTACTGACTACTACCTCCATATTGTATGCAGATTACCTTGAACTTGACCCCATGACATTTAAAACAAATACTAGAGAAAAAAATTCATGTCAATAATCATATTGCTTTAGGACTGCTGCCCCAATATTGGGCGCAGGTAACCTTGACCTTGAGCTCGTGACCTTAAATTACCATGAAAACAAAAACTCGAGAAAATGCATAAAATTCAGCAAGCATATTACGTTACTGACGACTACTGCCATATTGGATTCAGACGTAGCGGCAGTTTACTTAGACATTCAAAGACCTGTAAAGGCGAAGTGCATTTCTCATCAGTACCGTGGTACCAGGTTTACTACAAGCAGGTCTCTTGTGACTTCGATACATGTCCTCAAAACTGTAGTTACCTTCATGACCCGCCCTAAACAGTGTTTTGGTGTACTAAATGTTATGATATTTTCGCAGAAGGACAACACAAGTGTGACTAGCGAGATGCATTAAAGACTATAAAGATAAAAAAAAAAAAAGGTGCATGTATTGAGATGCATATATTTGGTATTGTTTTTGGTTTATTATTTTTGGGTTTAAGGTAACAGGGAAAAGGTCAAGGTCTTCTGCATCCAATATGACGGTAGTTGTCAGTAATGTAATACGATTGCTGACTTCTATAATTTTTTCCTCGAGCTTTTATTTTCAAGGCCATTCAAGTCATGTGGTCAAGGTCACTGTAACCTGCATCCAACATGGTGATAGCAGTCAGTAATGAAATATGCTTCCTGACTTTTATGAATTTTTTTCTCGAGTTTTAGCTTTTTGGAGTCAAAGATAAAAGGTAAAGGGTCCTGAGTCCTCAGTCCTGCTCTCCTGGCTCGGAATCGCAAATTCGCCTCTCCTGAAATTTGGTCGATTTTGAGGGAAAAAGAGACATTCTGTGGGAAAAAAGGAAAAAGGATGGCCGCCGCCCGATCGGAATGACAGAGCAGGAGGTGCTCCAAACTCCGACACCGCACGCCACTTGTCACCGACTCCCCCAAATCCTTCTACTTACTCACACGCGCCCGCACACACACACACACACACACACACACACACACACACACATATATATATATATATATATAAAGGACTGGCGATTACGCAATTAAGATCAATTTAAAAATTTCCATATTTAGTAAAATTTAACAAAACTTCTAATATTCAAATTCAATAACGAGTAGCTTCAACAAGTACATTACAAATTGCAGTTAAGTAATTTGAGGACTGTGCCAAATTTACAATTTTTAAATAAAATCTATTAAATGGTTCGTTTGACTGAAAATAATACTTGCATATTACTTAAAAGTCACGGATGACTCTTTACTATTGGTGCAATATTTTAAAAGTATACCAGTTCAGTCTCGAAAATAAACCTTGCCTTTGATGCTGTTACGCGAGGTATTAATCTTTATCTGTCAAAGTGACAAAAAATTAATACAAATTCATCACATTGAAGATGTAATAAGGGCTCCGACTGGCTGGCGCATGAAGTGCATTACAAGGGCTTGGTACAAAATACATCATTCCAAAACAGTTGGATATTTTGTAGTGGCGTCCAAACGCCATGTTTTCATTCGAATTCCAAGAATTATTTTTCGACGTAAGAATGGCTAAAATGGGTGCGTTCAAAAACATATCGTACTTCTTTCTTATTGGCGTGACTTTAAAATAAACAGGTTCACTGCTGAAAGTCATGTGTAGGCGAGTCGCCGGCAGAGAGACAGCATGCTAGTTGAGCGCCTTGTGGGTACAGGTGGCGAAGCTATTGAGGAGTGAGCAAGAGTTCTCCATATAGAGTCCACCAGTTTTGAGGACTCGAGTGCACAAAAATATTTCAGGTAGTCGGAACCCTTGATAGAATGTAAGGTGAACAGTGAAAGCATTGTGTTCTTACCTTCGCTTTCCTGGAGTTGTTTGAGGCTCGCCAGGTCTCTCTCTCTGCAGCTTTGTTGATAGGAACCAACAAATATGTATTCCTTGCCGTTTCATCACGAGCTTCTACAACACTCCCAATGACTTCTCTTTCCTTACTGTGTATAACTTGTTTATACCTCTTGGACCGCGTGCTACTCGCCATTGTTCACAGACCGTCACTACTGCGAGGAACGAGGGGCAATGTGTTTTGGACGGCACGTAGCACGGCGCGCAGGCGTGGCCACTTTCTTCCTAAACCCCTAACACCCCCCCCCCCCTTGACGTGGGCCTCTTCCTCTCCCGCACACAACGAGCCATCACGACTCTTGGCGACAACAGTAGCATTTGTATGTTCTGTGGCAGTGTCATACGTGATGTTCCAGATTGCGTCCTAGATTGAAGATAATTGACTTCATCAATGAATAGAGAATATTTTTAAGGAAGATGTTATGTAAGTTAAAGGTTATATGACTCAAATCATAACGCAGTAGGAACTAGCCGAGGCAAATCGAAGACTTGAACATTCCTTATTTTATAGGTGCGTGGTTCTACATACGTGTGTACTACACCATTTCATGTAATGTCAGATAAGGTGTTACAATACTAAGAATCTTCTCGTTCCATATTTTGTTACATTTAATTAATGATTCAAATAATATAACGCAATTAAAGAAAGCATTACAGTGTACCGTTGGCTATTACGTAATAAGCCACATCCACATTATTATTCCCTGTGCACCTACAGTTGTCAGAATTGTGCTCAGACTTCCAGCCCAGGCATATATTAGCAGCATATCTTTTGTCAATCAGACAAATAAGTCGTCACATAAATCTTCGAAATACGTGGACGATGGTCTGTACGGCGCTGCCAAACCTACACTGAGAAAAAAAAAATTGTTGAATCAAACAAGATTTGTTTGGCGCAACCAAATTATTTGTTTGTATAGGTGCAATAAAATATTTTGTTGCTGAACCCGAATTATTTTGTTTTTATCGTTCGGTTGCCCCAAACTGTAAGATTTTGTTGGGTGCAACTAAAGATTTGTTTGACTACACGTGCATTAAACAGTTTGGGACGATATTAAAAAAATGTAACAAGATGAACCGAGTTTCGAACCATTTCACCTGCGTCCGAGCGCGACGCATTAGTAACCTCAGCTAATGTCACACAAAATGATGATGGAAAGCTTTGAAATAGATATTATGAAAATATTGGGCAACGTGTACAAACAAATATTTCAAGTTTTACAGCTTTACTGGTTAGTTTCTTGTTGCATTGTTTGGTTAATGTATTGATACGATTATCTAGCATCAATAGATGCACAAACAAACACGGTTATTATCCTAATTGTCGCAAAAAATATAAACTCTCGAGTTGTATTTTCGAATGAAGGCAGTCAAATGAATGGCCAAACAAATATATACAGTTGTTCAACAAAATATTTAGTTGACAGTCTAACTTTTTTGGCACAACACAGAGATCTTGTTTATCCAAACATATATTTTGTTAGAAGAACAAAAGTAATTTAGTTGCTTTTCAAATTTTGTTTGCTCAACAATATATTTTGTTAGGGCAACTAAATAGGCCTATATATTTGACCCTATACAAACATATATATACACACATACACAAAGAGTAACTATCGGAAAAATGTTTATTTTTCCTACATATTTAACTAAATTAAGTAAAAGCAATATTTAATTCGCCGCACGCAATTGTCTGTCACTTTGCTCATTCAGTAAAATTGCTTCACTGACATAAACAGTGGTTTTCAACCGATTCTAAGCGGGGCGATTTTCACTCATTCGAGTAGTTGCATTTGACTGTGTGAATCAGAGTGTTTATTCCACTGACTCGAATTTAGATTGCAGCTCGAACAATTCGAGATCCTTCGCGCATCGAAAGGGGTTACAATGGGCGAGGCTCAGTGCAACACTGGAAATGGCGATCGGGAATGATAGCCGTGAGTCGATTATCAGAGGAAGTTTGTAAAGGGGGGGGTGTATGGGACATGAGCGACGAAAAATGATATCTTGACTGACATCCTCGTGTACTCACAAAACTTGTTTGTGGACTCCCGCAACTGGCGGTGCAAACGGCAATGTGTGTCTCGATTGCGGCAACTGGCTGTCCTGTCCTGATTACGGCTCGTGAGTGATGGAGTGTTCAGGCAGGCCGCCGAATTAAGGCCCTCCGCATTTCGTAACACAGCGCAGAACTGTGAAGAGTGTAACGAGGTGCTAACTGATTACTGTGCTGCCAGTATCGCGTAGGTGATAATTAATGTTTACTCGCGCTAATGGATCCGAATTGGATACTCTGACGTACCGAGGGACGTAAATAGTAGCTGAATACTTGTTTGTGTTAATGGCGGTATCAGTATTTGATGCTTAGATAGTGACAGTCAAGATTATGAAAGTGAATTTAGTTTTTTATTATAAAAGTATTATTCCTTCAACATAAAAATTAACTATAACAAGAAAGTTGCTCCTGCAAATAACCTGTAAATATATGGTTCACTAGATAAAATGTTCGCTTATATATACAGGATGGTTCTCAATTAGACCTACAAACGTCGGGAAGTGGTTCTTTATAACGAAGTACAATAACAACTCTCGGAACATTACTGTATGTTATCGGGACCCTCAACGTAAAAGCCGATATTCTGCGCAAATACGGCTTAAAAACTCTTTTTTTTTTTAAGGGCTCGTACCTACCTTAATATTCGGTTTACGTATCAAGTGTCACATACGTTTTCCTTTTACCTTTTTTTTAATGAAAAATCACTTCCTGAAGTTTATCAGTCTAATTGAGAATCACTCTGTATATTAATCTCTCTTCATTAGCTACTGACAACAGATTAAATATAATTGGCCCTGTGAAAATAAGCCAACCATGAAACTCATTTTTATTTATGAAGTTTTGTCATTGATTAGAATTCTTTTCTGATTTAAACTTTCGGTTTATATAAACCGTTTCCTTGATATGCAATACAAGTTAACCGGGGCTAATATACGCAAAATATGTAACAGCAAAAAAAAGTTTTGAAATAAAATTAATGTAGTTTAAACAACTGATAAACAATCGCGCCTTTGTAAGTGTGTTTATCTTCGTTCTGGCAGAGGAACTATGGAGTAGGAGGTAGAAGCCAGGGCTCGAAGACATGTTATCGACAAAACCACTTGTGTTACCCCAAAAATCACTTCCAAAAGTAATTATTTTTCCTAAAAACCACTTCTTTCTCTTCAAGATTTTTCTTCACCCCCCCCCCCCCGGCCCCCTAAAAAACACTCCTATATTTCCAAACATATGTTAAAAAAAGTGCTTGCTCCTCAATGTGGCTGACTGATTCCTCATTGTGGCTTTGGTAGCCTGAACATTAGCCACATTGAGAAATCTAAGGAACCGATAAAATAAAACCATTTTAATTTTTTTCTAAATTGAAATTTAAATACTTTTTATGATTAAAAATTTAATGGCGTAACTACTGAGGGTTATATATAACCGGACTCGTATCTTCTAGGCGCATATGATCGTGATATCACATCGATTATATAACTCACATCCAAAACCACCATATTGGATTTAAAAGCTATGGCCCTACCCCCCCTCCCCCCAAAAAAAAATCAGTACCCTCACCCACCTTATTACCAAGCATCCTCTACACCCTCAACCCCTCTGCTACCACTCAAAACCAACATCAGCCCTTCGCTCCCCTCACACTCCCTCCTTAAAGCCCCTCACCACTTTCCCCCTCTCCGTCACTCACCAACCTCACACCCCTCACCCACCCATCCCCCTTAATCACCTTTGAACCTCTCAAAACACCCACCCCTGACCACACCCCCTTGACCCACAAAATTCTAAAAATCGAGAGTCATGTAATTAATATCTTAACCCCGCTCACCCTGCCATCCAGTCATAAAAATCGATCATAGCTCATTTCCTCATACGAATATTTAGTTTTGTATTTGTGTATAATACATAGCGTATTTATATTTCTTCATTATCTTATAACCATTGTATTACTGGTTTACTGCATACCCTCAATCACGATAACCTCAATAAGTATTCTGAATAGCATAATTTGTTTTTAAAAATTCATAGTAAATTTACGATTGTTTGCATTTTTAGTACATTTAAAGGTAAGCGATGTGTCACAGAGCTCGTTTTTTTTTTTCAGTTGGGTCTGTATCTTAAATAATACTATGCGCACATTTTTCTCCAGTCAGGTTCTAAGAAAGCTTATATTTATAGGCATATGCATGTGTTTTGAAAAGGCCCCTAAATGCTGATTACTTCAGGAAAAATCAATTTACAATCAGCTTAATGTCTTAGGTTGCAATGGAAGGTCGTGTGACTTGCTAGGTGTAACTTCTGATTCACGGGTCGAAGTTGCAATGGGACCAGCCTTTGCCGTTAACCGCAAATAGGAAGGGTGAACCGCTAGGCCTGCATCATAGGATAGTGCAGCCAGTTCGCACTGTTTCAGATTACTGTTTGAAACGTTCGGTGCAGGTAAATTGTTTAGATCACTTCTCACATCGATATGGCATGTGTAAATAACTCCTTACACTACGTGCGTCCTTTTCATTCCTCCGCGCTTCAGTAGCATTTTCGCCTGCATCGCCCTCGCAAGAGAAAACTTATCCATGCAGCTACCGCGACAAGGAATTTTCGCATCAACGCGCTGCACGGCACCATGCGTTTCGTGGCTGTGTGGAAAATGCCAACCACATTAAATATCTGTGCTTATGGCGTGGATCGCTTTTCTACCGCAACGATACTTGCTGTAAACATGTCTGTCCGTGCAAAGTTAAACTGGAGGCCTCGTCAGTGCCTCGGTGCCGGATCTGTAACTGAGAGTTCTTGCGGCCTCCGTCGGCGCGTAGCGATTGACGGTGATTTCGATCGCGTGGCTCCACTACCAAAAACTGCTGCGACCAGTGCGAACGCCGAACCTGGAGCCTCGTCACCAGGAGCGACATTTGTTTCCACGAAGACATCTTCATCCATGGTTATTGCTCCTTCCGCCGTGACGACAGCCGAACCATCTGGGACCGCTAGTGTGTCATCTACGGAACTTTCGGTGGAATGTCGGTGTCTCTTCCGCTACAAGGACTTTGCCTTCAAACTTACTGCACGCCGGCACGAAGTTCACGAATGCCCGAAAAGTTGGTTTCGAATTTAACGAACCAGAAATTAATGTGATGTTTACACGGATGCAGACTTTACGCAGGCGAACATAAATAATTTTGTAGTAATAAATTCTAATTAATTTGAAAATACAGAAAAAAAGATACTAATAATATTTTATCTCTAAATCTTTTCTTTCCTTGTTATAAACTTAATTTGATAAAAATAAGTACTATGATGCAAATATTTTTTTAATTTAGTTAACCACAATGTCTATAAATGGTCGTATGGATTATACATGCATACTTTCCTGGAGCTAGTAATGATGCTTGAAAACTTAATTTCACCAGCCTGGCCCAAATAAATCCCAAATTACAATCGCATAGCCTATGTCTATGAATATTTGCTTGCACACAACCTGACTTGCGAAAAATGTGGCCATACTATTATTTAAGATACAGACACAACTGAAAAAAAAAAAACGAACTTTATGATACATCGCTTACCTTTAAATGTACTTAAAATGTAAACATTCATACATTTACTATGAATTTTACTAAACGAATTAAATATGCTATTTGGAATAGTTCTTTAGGTTATCGTGATTGAGGGTAGGCACTAAACCAATAATACAGTGATTATAATTATATATATATATATATATATATATATATATATATATGTGTGTGTGTGTGAGTGAGTGAGTGTGTGTGTGTGTGTGTGGTATACATTAACCACAAATAGAAAATTAAATATTGGTGTGAGGAAATGGGCTATGATCGAATTTTATGACTGGATGGTAGGGTGAGCGGGTAGTGACATTACATGGCCCTCGATTTTTATAATTTTGTGGGCCAAAGGGGCATGGAGGGTGGTGAGGGGGCGGGGTGCAATAGCGAGGGATTTGGATGATAGGTGAGGAGGGAGAAGGGCTGGTGGATGGCTGTCTGTGGGTGTGCTGGAGAAGGGTGATGGGATGCACGATTGTAAGATGGGTGATACGATTGTAAGATGGGTAATACGATTGTAAGATGGGTGATGGTACTGATTTTTGTTTTTGCGGGTTAGGGACATACCTCTTAAATCCAATATGGTGGCCCTGACAGTGGGTTACATAATCGATATTCGACAATCGTATCCGGTGATATATAACAATCATTTTTTACGCCTTTAAATTTTTTATTATAAAAAAAATATTTAAATTTAAAATTAAAAGAAATTAATTATTTTATTTTATCGACTCCTAATGGAAGCTGTTGTTCGGGATACCTCAGCCATAATGAGTAATTAGTAAGCCATATTGAGGAGCAAGCACTATTTTCACAAATTTTTGGAAATTTTGGATGGTTGGGGAGGGAAAAATTTTGAGGGGAAAGAAGTGATTTTTGGGCAAAATAATTACTTTGGGAAATAATTTTCGGGGTAAAAGCCAATTGATTTTGTCGATAACATTTCAACGAGCCCTGGCTGTGACGTCATGAAAGACAACTTCTACCTCCTACTCCATGAATATTGTGCTCGAAAGAAGATAAACACATAACTTCTCTTCAAGCAGCATACTTATATCTGTAGTTTGCCTAATCATGAAAATATAAAAATTTGTGTTATAATCGCGAGATTTGAGAATTTAAGCACAACGTATTGGTGAAATGGATTTAAGCTATGTAGCCAGACAACCACGCACAACGTCAGTTTCGAGGACGACGCGACTGCAAACGTGGCCCCTTTGCCAGCAATTTCTCGTATTTTTCCGGGAGCAATAAACTGTTTTTCAGACCGTCTTCCACAGTTTTCCAGTGGTTGGGCTCCGCGCGAGTTTTAAAGGAGTTGCGACAAGCCTGGTGCTGGCGTCTATTTGAATTGTTCTCGCCTACCCCCCCCCCCCCCCCCCTTCTACATTCTCGTGATGTCTTGTTACCAGGGGAAGCGGTCTGTAAATTTTCCAACTCGTGGCTTCTGCTGCTGTCTGTGTCAACTGGCTTCCGCCCCGGCATTTCACCCTTTTCCCACCCCTCCTTCCTTCCCCCTCCTCGCCCTGCCAGCGGCATACCACAATATCCCCTCTTCTTCCCCTCCGCTGGACCAAATATCACCCGCTGCGGCTGCCAGTAGACATTCTGTTTGTTGTCTCTTTCCAAAAAAAAAAAAAAAAAAAACTGCAGAGTTCAGACCACATTTGCTTCGAACCACTTATGACTCCCCAACATTTTTATTCGTAGGAATGGAAGTGTGTGCATTTAACTGTCTGCACATTAAAAGAACAAACGGCTTTTGGAAACACTGTTATTTCTGAATGTTGAAAAGTTATGTGCGTGTTTGCGCAAATATATGCACGCGACGTTGTGTGCATCTGTGTGATTTTTTTTTTTCATTGTCATCGTTGGTTTTAAAACCTACTGATAAGTCAGCTGTGTCTACTGATGCGTTTTTCCCAGCAGGCATGTTTGTCCACTTTCCCCTACTCCCAAAGATTTCCAGGTAGTAATTGCAAAACGTTGCTCAGAATAAAATGACGCAATTTAAGAATACACATAACAGAATAAATCTAAAAAAAAAAAAAAAAATATCTGCAGTTTGCGACAAGTTTGTATGTGCTAAGCACTCGTGGAACTTTTTTGGGTTTGCTCGTGTAATCTTCAAGGATACAAGTCAACCATCAACGATATGTAAATCAAATCTCATTCTACACTAACTCCAAAAATTGTCCTCAAATATAAAAATGTACCGCACAGGAAACTGCATATATTAAATGTATACTGTAATTACATAACTCACTCAATAATTACACGGACAATAAAGAATCTAATGTAAAGAAACATTTCATCAAGTGACTTACTCACATTCGATTTATATTAAATATACATAATAATTCTGTGCATTTTAGACACTCATGTTCACTGTCGCAAACTTTGGCAAACAAGCACAAGTAATTTACATGTGTCCTAAATTTTACAGTCGGCAGTAAATATAAAATTATTCATAAATAAGAACTAATAACTAGGGACCTGCAAAATCCGCGTTATTATTTTACATCAGGCTAAACTTCATAGTACTGTACGTAAAGGAGACAGCGTCGTTTCTACATTGGGTGCTGCATGGATGTGAAGTCACTCTCTTTTCGGCTGAACGCCACGTGATTGGGACACGCAATTGTTAAGCGTTCATTTATTGGCGCATAGTTACCCAGGGCGTATCGCATGAAATATGGTCCAATGACAAACGTGTGGCAAAGATGAGCATGTTTCAAGTTTAACGTGTCCCCAAATAATAACGTGAATTTTGCAGGTCCCTACTAACAACTGTAACGTGCAAGTTTAGCAGTTTGCTTGCATGTTGAATATTCTGGGAATTAGGGATATTTTTACTGCTCTAACTTTTAGCACGATTTTAGCGAATCGTCATAGTCAATTTTACTCAGTCAAGCTATTTTCAATAAATTGCTATATACAAAATCAGAACTTTTCAGTACACACAAGAATCTCCATTGATAAACCAACCATTCCAAGTTTTGCGTCGTTGTAATCATTCTAACGTATACGATAATTAATTTCTGTTCTACAGATTTATGTTTAATAATTGAGGAATTTGAACATATCTTAATATTTTGTTAATGAATTTGATTTATAGACAAAGCATTCACAGCATAAGCCCGCTAGTGTTTAATACGTGCCGTAAATTATTTAATTTCAAATAACTCACTAAATTACAATTGTTTGAAACCGCATTCATTTATTTGCATAACAACCACCATCTTATAGGCTACTTATCACCTCGATGCAGTTGAAAGAAAATATAAAAAAATTAGAATAAAAATTTTTCTAATAATTACTGTTTGTAATGTACCAGATAAGTAAATCTGTACACGCTAAATCTGAAACATAGGTAATTGAGCCAACTCAATAGAGACGTAAAAAATTCGCAAATTCAGTGACCGGCAGGCTAGACTCTACAGTGTTATGTACAAATGTGCTGATATCAACTACGCATTGGTTGTCTGCTGTCACAGTGGAAGGCGACGATTGGGCCAGCGTTCTTCAGGAGGTGTCAAACACCGGGTGGACCAAAGAATTCCAGTTTGACCCAAAATGAATACGCGAATTTTTCAGGTCTCGACAAATCAATGGAAATAGTGAAAATTGAGCAGCTGATAACCAGTGCCTGATAACTAATTAAAATGATTGCTGAATTTCACTGATTTATTTGTGTTTCCCACTGAATGTCGAGAATTTCACTGCCATATGTCACTTACAGAGGTAGCGAAATTTGGCGAAAATATTTCAGGACAAGATACATTTTAAAACACTGTAGGGTCGTTTACCTATCTTGATTGGCTGAATTATTTTTTGGTACGTGCTAACTATGTGCAGAGGAATCACGTAGTAGCTATGCCGATGTTGCCGAATTCTGAGTGACCCGGTCAAATATGAAAACGTCTTCTCATGCAGGCAGCGACCAATGGGGCAATAGACAAACATCAGTTGGTTGCTTATAGCATTGAAGTCCACCATGTTCTCATATTGTTTCGCGAAAAATCACTAGCTTTAGTCACTTATTGCACGTTCATTTCCTTGATTTGCCAGTCGGCAGTAGCTTATCAACAGACTTCCAGTGAATGTTATTTCACTGCTTGATAAATCAAGTGTTTATTCTTTTAAGACAGACGATACTTCTAACTCTTGTGTTTTGTATTGCCTTGATTATTGGACTACAGTTTGCTAAGGCACGCCCAGGACGGCTTTTGACCATTAGGAAACCAAAAAACGAGAAGCTGGCGCAATCAAATCCAATCTACTCGAAAGGGAAAATGTTTTATTACTGCTGCGGAAGCCGATAAAGAAGTGGCAGCGTCTCGATCATGTATAAGACGGCGAGTTTTAGTGCGCTGCCATAAAATAACGCGAATTTTGCGTGTTTTTACTAATTAGCATATATGTAAGTAATTTTGAACAGACACAGTCCTCAGGGAGGAATGGTAATTCGTCGCGTATCTTCTCATATATGTTATCCGATTACTATACATTTTTGACGCAATGCCAACCATGCATTATTTTCGAACTAGCGCTGTTAATGTGTTAATGTTGCATGCAGTTATGTTCCCCCTTTTTGAGGCCGGTGGGTTAAGTTGAGAAGGCGTTGAGATCTGATCTGCCGTAGGTGCTTTGCTAAGTGAACGAGAGGTACTTAAGGCTTCGCAGATGGAAATTTGGTACTGTCAGTTAAACGAACTTCCACTTACTCGCTTCAGAGCCTGCACGCAATGCGGCCTTGCCTGCATTACCATACGTAAACCGCTGTGCGGAAACCTGGAGACTTCGCAAGTCTATGATTTGGGTGTGCCATTCGCGGATAGCCGTTCCGAACGTTTTCCCTCCCTTTTATCGGCGCGATCTTCTCGCAGTAGTTTCGTGCTATTAGAAGCCTTTATTTTCTGTTACGAGCTAGTTGCCAGCGGCGTATTATCATCGCGAGTGGTCGGAGTCAGTCCCCATTAGTGCTAATCCCACGATAACTTCCACCTGTTTCGAAACAAATTGTCGAGAGTTTTCGCTAGTCCTTCAAATGCGCACTTACCCCCCACCCCTTCCCACCACCCCCAATAATTTTCGAGCTGCGCAATAATTCGTAAACGCTGTTTTCGTCTCCTTCATTTGCATGCAACTCCTCGGTGTTTCGTCTGCCCCCCGTATCTTCCCCCGCTTCGCTGAAACAACCTCTGCGAATGCAGGCGTTTGACCCTTTTACACGATGCACCGACGTTGGTCCGGGACTGCAGCGGCGGTGACATTTGCATCGGAGTTTGTGCCTCGCCCGTTGTTTCCAACACGTGACCTCTTCAGGCACACGCCTGGGCCGATTTGTTTTACAATGCAAATTCCTGCAGCGCGCGGTTCCCGGTTGTAGTAATAACATCACCTCTCCCCACCCCCCCCCCCATGTTTTAAAATACAGCTATCTTCTGCGATGCCAGACATGCTACCACTGGCCAGATATATGTACGCACGCCGCATTATCTTCCTCCAGATTCTGAGAATGCTCGCCGTGATTATGAAGTCGCGTGTCAATGTAGTTATTACACATGTTCGATTTTCTGGTGTTACACTTCGCTGTGATATTTTCATGTCAAGGAAAGCTCTGTTTATTTCACACACGGTTCTAACTACCCACGTTGACATCTCATCCACATAACTACTTTCAAAAAATAAATGTAACTTATAAATAATTCACTTTATTTGTGTTTAATTATTCACACTAAAACAATGTGAAAAGGTTAAAATTTTATAGAAAATTAATATCACGAATTAGAGAGTATAGGGTTATAATGGGTGAAAATAGGTTGTTCGCTGTAAAATGAGCACTTTTGAGACCCTGGTAATTTTTTTATTTCAGCCTTTTTTTTTTTTAATCCTTTAACCACCTTTTTTTAAGTAAATATGGCCGTGTAAGTAATAAACGCAGTGCGTTTATTCCGCCGCACTTCGAAGTTAACGTCTAAGGCTAAAATTAAATATATTTATTGAATATTATTCAAAATGACAGAGATTTACAAAGCGCTCGATTTACCGTGAATAGACTATATGAAGGATATTTTTAACACATTGGGACCAGATTCAGTGGAGAAAACTGAAATTCTGAACACACTAAATAATAATTCGTAAATTGACCATACAATTGTAAACAACAATTATAAAGGATCACATCTATAGTGAAGTTCGTGAATGCGTATACTGGATTTTCTATATCTGTAGCCTAAAGTGTGGCTAATTTTCTATGCTATGACTAGGTAAAATATTATGTTACAATTTAGGAAGATTACTGAAATATTTTCAAAGTGTGCACACAGACATACCAAAAGTAATGGTATACGGGTCTAGTATCGCGTAGGAAAATTGCAGCACAGGTGTAATTTTCCAGACATAGTAAAGCATTGTTTGCGTGAGGCTGAGGAATAGCTTGCAAGAAGAAATTTAGGAGGGCTTCAGGAAAGATGGTAATAACCGTGAATGGATTGTGCCAACAGAACATTTTGTGTCCGTCGAAAAATATTATTTTCTGTAATACGTTTGTGGGCAAAATTACAGGATGCGTGTCTTCGTAAGTGTTCTGCAGTAGAGAGAGAGAGAGAGAGAGAGAGAGAGAGAGAGAGAGAGAGAGAGAGAGAGAGAGAGACACTTTAAACAATATGTCATCAGAAACTACGTTTATGTGCCAAGCTCATGACGATCGGATACGTGGAAATGGTTCGCCCTATTTAACCCATTCAGACCCACATTACGCGAGTGTGGATAATTTTTGGCACACTGCGGAACTCAATAACCACTGATCTTACCTGTGGATAAATTATTCGCAAACCATCTTACTGCTCTACGACGTAATTGGTTCTTATTACTGTAGCCGAACGTACAGCCTACATCTCATTGGCTGTGACAACGAAACAAGTGTTGTATCGACTTAAGTAAAGCAGACATCATAAAATATTTAGTTTGTAACACCTGACACTGTAAATTAAAGTGGGTCTGAAAGGGTTAACAAATGAAGATAGATAAAATTTTGTATAGGCCGTTCCTTTCAGCCATTTTTATCATTTAACTACCTTTTTAAATAAATATTGCAATGAAAGTAATAAATACAGTGTGTATAATCCATTGCACTCTGAAGTTAACGTCCAGGGATAAAATAAAATGTAGTACAATTCTGAATGAGAGGGCTTTCAAAAGTGCTCACTTTGCCGTGAATAGCCTATAAGAAACAAACCATCTCCCTCTGACATGAAAGCATTTGTAAAATGTAATATTGGCAATGTTACAGAAATACTACACTACTCTAAAACCTAAACAGTTGAAATAGCTACAAATCAGCAAATTTGGATGTAAACCCGTTTAAAATGCTTTACTATCATCAGTAAATTCCTACTCGTAAATTTAATTGTTCGTAATCACTAACTAAACGTTGATTTCTACTGATACCCAGTGAACCGCGCTGGTCTAGTAGTTATACCTCAGTGCAGTCTAGCTGATTCGGCAGTAGTGTAACGATTATGGCTTAATTACGCTGTGCAAAGTTTCAATGTGGAAAAAAAAAGAACAAAAGAACAATAAAATTATATAATAACAGTATTTACAAATCATTGTATTTTGGAATTTTTGAGAATAACCTGATAGAAAAGTAATTAAAATTTTAGCCGAGTAACGTGTGTAACATGTTAAATGAGGAGTTAGAGTTAATTATCAGGAGGTTGGAGACACCATGATCTACTGCAGGTTTTGCCCTCGCCCTGTAGAAAATATCGGATTGAGAGAACCGATTTTACAGCAGAAGACGTCCTTCCCAGTTGTGGAATGAACTGTCATCTACCTAGAAGTCTGTAACCCTACTCTTCATGGCTTCAAGACAACAGATTTAAATACGGATCAGCGTATTCAAATTAAAATTCATCTTCCGCTTAAAATTTCACAAAACTTTAACATATCGACACCTAAAGTTTATGCTACTTAAAAACCACTTTTCTTCTGTTCATAACTTTACTGATAAAATATTTAAGACGAAATTTAGAAAGTTAATTAGCTTCGGTAATTTAATGCTATAAATTTTGGTAAACTTGCATTTCTAATCCCAGCCAATTTAATCATCACGTTTCAATTTTAATTACAATAAATTCATTATCTCTACAAATATACTTCATTATAATTATTCTCTCTTAACTTCACACAGGTACATATGTGTTTACCTCTCGATACGACGATTTATACATGGTAATTAAGGTTGCCCATATCATAGATGATAAATGGGATATGTGAGCGAAACCGGGAAGTTAAAGACGATAACTTCTCATTGACTGAAGACTTAGTAAAATATATCTACTGATTGAAATCACTGATTCAGATGTAGCGTGCGGGCTCTACAGCTTACATAAAGGTTTTTTTTTTTTTTTTCGGCAGTAGGAAACAAGGAAATTTAACACCACGTCAGTGGCGGTTGGCAAGCAATTCTGAGGTATGCTGTTGCTATCCGTTTCCAACGCCTCGTTATTGGCGGTTGGCAAGCAATTCTGAGGTATGCTGTTGCTATCCGTTTCCAACGCCTCGTTATTGGCGGTTGGCAAGCAATTCTGAGGTATGCTGTTGCTATCCGTTTCCAACGCCTCGTTATTGGCGGTTGGCAAGCAATTCTGAGGTATGCTGTTGCTATCCGTTTCCAACGCCTCGTTATTGGCGGTTGGCAAGCAATTCTGAGGTATGCTGTTGCTATCCGTTTCCAACGCCTCGTTATTGGCGGTTGGCAAGCAATTCTGAGGTATGCTGTTGCTATCCGTTTCCAACGCCTCGTTATTGGCGGTTGGCAAGCAATTCTGAGGTATGCTGTTGCTATCCGTTTCCAACGCCTCGTTATTGGCGGTTGGCAAGCAATTCTGAGGTATGCTGTTGCTATCCGTTTCCAACGCCTCGTTATTGGCGGTTGGCAAGCAATTCTGAGGTATGCTGTTGCTATCCGTTTCCAACGCCTCGTTATTGGCGGTTGGCAAGCAATTCTGAGGTATGCTGTTGCTATCCGTTTCCAACGCCTCGTTATTGGCGGTTGGCAAGCAATTCTGAGGTATGCTGTTGCTATCCGTTTCCAACGCCTCGTTATTGGCGGTTGGCAAGCAATTCTGAGGTATGCTGTTGCTATCCGTTTCCAACGCCTCGTTATTGGCGGTTGGCAAGCAATTCTGAGGTATGCTGTTGCTATCCGTTCCCAACGCCTCGTTATTCCTAAATTCACGCGATCAGCCACTAGAACGTACAGTTCCCTGCTAAACGGTGGTTGTATGTATAGAGACCTGAAGAATTCGCGGATTTATCATGGGTCAAGCTAGAATCCAAAAAACTCGTTTGTTCACGTCACTATTGCGATTTGTTCACGCATTATTTTTTGGCCTCCTTAAGAACCCTACACTGAGAGAAAATCGAACAAAATATTTGTTTGTATAAGACCAAATACATATTTAGTTGCCCTAACAAAATATATTGGCTGAGGAAATAAAATTCGAAAAACGACAAAATTTCTTTTGTTCGTCTAGCAAAATATATGTTTGTTTAAACAAAATCTCTGTGTTGGGCCAAAAAAATTAAGACTTTCGACTAAACATTTTGTTGAATCAACTGTATATATTTGTTTGGCGACTCATTTTACTGCTTTCGTTCGAAAATACAAGTTCGAGAGTTTTTTTTGTATGTTTTATGACAATTAGGGTAGTAACCGTGTTTGTTCGTGCATTTATTGATGCTTAAGAATCGTATAAACAGATTAATAAAACAACGCAACAAGTAATTGACAAGTAAAGCTATAAAACTTGAAATATTTGTTTGCACACATTGCACAATATTTGCACTATATCAATTTAAAGAACTTTCCGGTGTCATCAGTTGTCACATTAACTGAGATTACTAAGGCGTAGCGCTGGGACGCAGGTGATTTAGGTCCGAAACTCGTTCGAGCATGTAATTTTTTTTTATACCGGCCCAAACTGTTTAATGTACGCCTGGCCAAACAAATCTTTAGTTACACCAACCAAATGTTACAGTTTGGGGCAACCAAATGAGAATAACAAAATAATTTTGTTTCAGCTACAAAATATTTCATTGCCTCTATGCAAACAAATTATTTGGTTTCACGAAGCAACGCAACAAAACACAGGCCCATGCATCGCCTTCCTCTGTGACAGCAAGCAAACGATGATTTATTTCATATTAGTTGTTGTACACAATACCGTGCATACTAGCCTACAGGTCACTGAACTCGAGAATTTTTTCCTGTCTCTAGGCATAGGTTCTTGCTGTGTGTATTGAGACAGTGGCTATACGGCGGCTATACGGGGTGGTTTATCACCCCCTAGAACCCGGAGTCAATGTACATGTTCAGCGGCACTCACTGGTGATCACTCCACTGGCTGTAAAAAAATTACAACGACACGTATGGAAATATTTCTTTAAATGAGAGAAACATGTTTAATCAGAAAATGGCTTAATCCGTTGAGTCACCATGTCCAAGATAGTGTGGACACGTTGCAAACGAATGATATACATGACCGGTACTGTACCCAGCAAATCTTCAGTGCCCAGTCTTATTTGTGGTTAACATGATCTGTGGAGTTTCCAACACCTCTTTGATATAAATGGTTAAGGCTGTTCACTATAAAGAGAACACTTTAGAAATGGACCTTAGAAAAAAGCCTCTGTCCCTGAATGCATATATATTAATGGGCGCCCTGAGTGACATGCACCCAATAAAGCTGGTAACGGTGGATGGAAAGTAGTTCCATACCTTAACGTCGAAGAAAAAGTGTTAGGTAACCGTTTCTGATAACATAAAATTAACTATTTTATTTACTGTTTTTCTTTAATACACCGAAGTGTAGAAAGGAGCAGATTCGTAAAGCATTTGCTTTCTTAGAAACTTCCCAGTTTCATTTGACCGACTCATGAACAAAGTGATGAGGCCCATAGTAATGTTAATTTTACCTAAGGCGGTGGAATACACAACGTGTATAAAAGTAGATCTTGAGCAGGGCTTACAAAAGTGCTCATTTTACCTTGAACAGCCTATAATGGCACCAGTGCCATCGACCACGCGCCATACTGTTTACTGGCTGCAAGGCAAGTTCTGAGTACAAGTACAGAGTATACCAGAAAATTACGTGATTGCAACACTTGAACTTGGAAATTAATGCATGGCCGAAGGGCTAAAATGCACGATTGGTGAAGGTTTAGTTTTAAAAATTTTCCCCGGGGAAGACCCGAAACACCCCCTTTCACCACAGGGCGTGAGAAAAAAAAAAGGGAGGGGAGCAATACCATACTCGCAACACATACCCCGGTTACATATCAGCATATCACCTTTTAAACCCTCTACCTACTTATTTACGGCAACTGTTCTGGGAGAGTACAGCGCTGAGCAAACATCAGAGTGAATTGCAACAGTTCTTCATTCGCCAATTATATAATTTTCAGTTTGAAATATATGGAGATTATCGTTGTTATATTTTACGCTCTGGGATTAGTCAAGGATTAATGGAGAAAAAAAAATTATCAAAAAGCTTACACGAATTTCAGTTTTTAAAAAGGCAGTTTTTAAATAAATCGTTTATAATTTACGTTTTAACTGAAAGAAAATTACACTCAAAAATTTTCAATTAAGGCAAAGGTAATGACAGGAATCAATGCCCAAACTTAAGTTACGGAGTTCGAGAAATAAAACGTGGCGTTCGTATTTAAGAGACTGCAACGGATTATACACGGATTGAGAATACAAATCTGGAAGTCATTACTATTATCATCACCACCTATTTATTCATGGATGGAATACAGGTTATCCATCAAAATATAGTCGTTCGCTCAACTAAAAGTCCCAAGAATTACTTTCTGCTGTGTAATATATATATATATATATATATATATATATATATATATATATATATATATATATATATATATATATATCGTGTGTTGTTAGTGGTATCACGCAGAATATCGCGGAATCTGACTGTGAGATCGATGCCACTCAAAGATGTTTGTGAAGTTCTCTTTGATGGAATTCTCTTTGATGTGAATGCCTCTGCGCATACTACTACATTCCATCACTTCACAGATCATACTAACGAATCGTCGTTTGGTTGCGGCTCATTAATGGGGATCAGCCCCTGCCATATTGTAACGTTGAATATTTTCGGGTTTATGTTTACAGTTAGTCATAGACATTCTCACTATATATAATTAAAGAGTAATTGCTTATGTTGTCACTTTATGTAATATTATTACAAAATTACACTTTATTATACGAGTTAACAGTATAATCGTTGGTCATTTTTAATAGTTTATCTGACATAGAGGTCATTTGCAAGAATTGTTCATTTATTTCAAGACAATATTCAGTTTATTATTTTTCATTTCTTTCCTGGAGGGTTTTCGGCATTAAATGTTTATTAAACATAAGTATTACTGATTGGCGGAGAGAATTGTTATGGTCAAACGACAGCCAATTGGAGGACAGGAGACAACATAAATAAGACAGAAGTGAAATTAAACGAATTTTTTCTTTAGAACACTTTTCACCACCTCCAAAATTGGACGTGGTATGAGAATAAGAAAGTTTTAATGATATAATTATATAATTACTGCAAGATATTTGAAAATATGAATGTTTAATATTTGAATACTAATATTAACAATAAGTTACTGTGTTTGAGAAGACGATGTAAATAATTGTAGAATTTGTTTAAGAATATGTATTAATTTTCACCCCGTTAACAAGAATCGACAGGTAATTCTATAATTTATGTAATGTATTGAATAAGACGTAAGAGGTAAATATAAAATTGAGAAGCTGAGAATTTTTACTGATTATACTGAAATGTTATAAACGGCGCCCAACGTTTTAATAGCACATTTTAATTTCTATGAAATATATTAATCGTTGATTTACGGAATTTGAACTGTAACTTGCATCACAGATTTTGTATTTTATATTGGGCGTCGACAAGGCATATGGCACTGCTTTGCACACGTTCTAAAACATGCATCGCTTGACTAATCTCGCTAATATATTTCCTAAAACTGCATGCATGAAAATTTTTACTTATTTTGCTTGCAGACACTAGTCAAAAATTAATCAAGTCAGTTGGGATGCAATAATTTGCTAAAGCTCTGGAAGCTATTATTTATACCATGTAACGTGAAACATTTTGTTGACCCCTTCACTTACGCATTAATTTTTCGTCCCGAGTGTTGCAAAAAGGGGAGATTTTTGATCTGACATATTCTTACGAATTCAGGGGCCACGGTGGCTGAGCGGTTAGCCTGCTCACCTCCCACCAAGACGATCCGGGCTCAATCCCCGGCCGGGTCACTCAGGATTCTCGCATGTGAGAATCGCGCCGGACGATGCCGTTGGTCGGCGGGTTTTCTCGGGAATGTCCCGTTTCCCCGCCCTTTCATTCCGGCGCCTCTCCATATTAACCTCAATCGCCCTCATCGACTCTTAAGACCTCGACGTTAAGAGCCATCCAAATCTCTCCTCTCTCTTCTCTTACGAATTCCTTGTAACAACCTATGCGATGGAACCTATGAGAAGAAATTGGCCTATAGCTCCGGCAGCAACCATTAACAAAATTTTGGTGTTCCAGCAGCAGCTAGTACCAATATCCAGGAGCTCTCTGTAAAGGTGCTAGCTTTTTATCCTGTACAACACTGACAATGACTTTGCCTATTTTGAAACATGTCTTACGTGAACAAGTGTATTTGGGATAATCGATTAAGGAATTAACAATCTTAACCCTTTCAGTAAAAAATAAATATATAATGTTAGGGGTTGCAACGAACAAATCTTTTGTTCGGATCTGTACTGCCAACCGGATGATGCTTTGTCATACAGCGTGACCAATATATATTTATCTGTGCTATATGTTACTGGCCATAGTGGTATATGAGGCTACGGAACAAATTCTCAGCAGCTAATGATGTCTACCACACGTAGGGAACCTTTCCCATTGGACGGTATGTTCTGCTGTGTAGAATGCAGACGATTCGAGCTACTTCATATGCAAAGTCCCGGATAGAGGAAACGGGGACTGAAAGGGTTAAATGGAGCTTATTGCAAAAATTTGTGGAAATCGAAGATAGCGGGAACTGATCCCCTTTAAAAGGAACTCGGCGGCTAGTATCTCGTTCGTCGACGTCCTTTATTCGAATTTCTGAACCCGCGCCCCCGTCAGCAGCGGCGGGACCAGCAAAACCACTTGACGACGACAGGAAAGTTACGCAGCACTCGTGGCGCACTTCCGGGATGGACCTCATTTCGTTTCAGCCCCGGGAAATAAAAAGTCCACGAGTTTCTTCACCGCCCGGGTCGCGCGGCACACAGACGGGCCCCAAGCCCCGCTACCCGGTAATGGACTTGGGGGAGCAAATTTCATTTCACTTGGCGCCGAGCCACTTATGGGCTGCCGACCTTGTTTCCGTCGGGGCGGGGGAAAAAAAAAAATTGGGCGAGCTCGATTAATCTTGTTCGACGAAACTGGTACGCTTGAGCAAATACACTGAGAGAAAACCGAACAAAATATTTGTTTATATAGAGTCAAATATTCACGATGTGTCTCAAAGACACCGACAAACTCCAGCAGGTGATCCTTGGGAAAATATAAGATGAAATTGTAAGAACTACGTTTCCCGAGATTGATTAATAAGGGAGCTGTGCGCCCCCAAAAGTCTGAATTTGTAATGCCTTTAAGTTGAATATTTTAGGTATTTTATCGCAACTGTTCAATGTAAACACTGTCCGTCTTTCATCATAGTAACATGTCCCGTGTTTGCGGATTGCCTACACGCCAGGCCACTCGCTTTCTGTTTTGAATGATGTGGCCAGGGATTATCGCAAACGGGTCACCTGAGAGTATTCGGACAGGACGACCTTTTTTGTTAATGTAGATGTGCTGATTAATAAATTCATGCAATACATCTCTTACAATTGTTTGTTAACACGATTCATGCAAACACAGGGTTGCAACCCCGATTTCCCCAATGTAAGGGGATGGTATTACCAACCACGTTTCTCGAGGTGGACGATCTCCATTATGCAAAATACTGTTCGCCGATAAGTCTCTTAGTCGCAAGTAGTTTCTAACATATTCAACTTAAGGTATTTCAAAATACAACTTTTGAGGACGCACATCGCCTTTAATAATGAATTTTGGAAAACGTAGTTTTTACATTTTCTCTTACATTTTCCTAATGAATCTCCTGCCGGCGTTTGTCAGTGTCTTTTAGACTCATCCTGTATATTTAGTTGCCCCAACAAAATATATTGTTTGACAAACAAAATTTGAAAAGCAACAAAATTACTTTTGTTCGTCTAGCAACATATGTTTGAATAAACAAAATCTCTGTGTTAGGCCAAAAAAAGTATACTGTCAACTAAATATTTTGTTGAATGAACTGTATATATTTGTTTGGCCACTCATTTAACTGTCTTCGTTCGAAAATACAGCTCGAGAGTTTGTTTGTATTTTTGTGACAATAATATAGTAACCGTGTTTGTTAGTGCATCTATTGATGCTTAACAATCGTATAAACACATTAACAAAACAATGCAATAAGAAACTGACAAGTAGTGCTGTAAAAGTTGAAATATTTGTTTGCACACGTTACCCAGTATTTGCAGTAGGCTGTATCTATTTAAATGCTTTCAAATGCCATCAGATGTCACGTTAGCTGAGGTTATTAAGGTGTAGCGCTCGGGCGTCAGTGATCTAAGTTCGAACCTCGGTCGAGTTTGTGCACTTTTGTTATATCGGCCCAAACTGTTTAATATACGTGTAGCCAAATGAATCTTTAGTTGCACCAACCAAATCTTACAGTTTGCGGCAACCAAATGAGAACAACAAAATAATTTGGTTTCAGCAACAAAATATTTCTTTGCCCCTATACGAACAAATAATTTGGTTACACCAAACAAATCTTGTTTGATTTAACAAAACATTTATCTCAGTGTCCTCTCTTTTTGTGCAGCGGTAATGGACTATTGTATATTTTATTCCGAAAGCCTGTTTGCGGTATAGTGCACTGAGAGAAGTCAACTACATATACGTTGGATAATTTTGAAAGCCCTTCTTAAGATCTACTTGCATGCACGCTGTGTGTTCTTCCGCCACCTGTAAAATTAATGCTGTGTCCAGATTCGCCGAGAGAGCAGCAGTTTCTCGCCCTCTCTTGACGTCACAGAGAGTCCTCTCTGCTCTCCCAACTCGGAGAAGAGAACGCGAGATTGAGAGTGAACGACCATGTTCACTCGCCGCTCACTCTCGCGCCCTCTGTGGCAGCCATTTTTTTTTTTTCAATTCTTCTCTTGAATGTGGATACATAATTTTTTTTTGTTTCTACGGCAATGTTAGAAATATTTTAGTGATTTAATGTGATCATTACGATCATGAAATGTGTAAAACCATCAGTATTCCATATGATATGGAACTGAAGAAATGGTGATGTGATTATCTTCAGGTTTCGTTTATGTCAATTGCCCGATTTTATTAAACATTCTCCTCTGCACATAGCAGTTAAGGTTTTGATCACACAAAAATATACTGAATTCAAATAAGGCTATATAAAAAAAATATTACCTTTACCGTCAGAGAAATAATGCCGAAGGTTCACAGAGCGCACAAGTCTAAATTCGCTAGAGTAAGTCAGAGTATGTCAGAGTGAGAGTGGAGAGAGAGAGAGAGAGAGAGAGAGAGAGAGAGAGAGTGAGTACACTTCAGGTTAAGAATCTGCTATGGGCCTGCTCTATTTATTCGTGCATTGGTTAATTGGAACTATGAAATTATTAGAAAAGTAAATATTTTAAAAATTCACTCTTTCTTACACTATGTGCATTAAAAAAACACAAAGAAAAATGTATTATTTCAGAATTCATGAATATTTACTTAACACTTATAAGTCAACTTTCCCTTTGTCATTACCAACTTTATTGGATGAATGTCAGTCAGCATGCCCGTTAAAATATATGCAGTTGAGATGCAGTGGCATCTTTCAAAAGTTGTTTTCAAATGTGCTCAGTTTACTGTTAACAGCCTATACCTGTATTTGTTTGTATAGGGCCAAAAAATATTTATTTGCCCCAACAAAATATTTTGTTGAGTAAACAAAACTTGAAAAGCAACTAAATTCATTTTGTTCATCTAACAAAATACATGTTTGAATAAACAAAATCTCGGTGTTGGTCCAACATTATTAGACTGGCAAACAAATATTTTGTTGACTCAACAGTGTGTGTTTGTTTGGACACTCGTTTGACTATCTTAGTTTGAAAATACAGCTCCACAGTTTGTTTGCATTTTTTGTGGCAGTTAGGAAGTAACAGTGTTTGTTAGGGCATTTATTGGTGCTTAATAATTTATTAAACATCCTAATAAAACAAGTTCAACAGTAAACCAAAAAGTATAAAGATGTAGAATATGAAATATTTATTTCCCCATGATGTTTGTATTTAAAAACCTTCCTATTTCACTGCTAATCACTTCAGTTGATGTTAATAGGGCGTAAAGCTTGTGCGCAAAAGGACTATGTTCGAATATCAGTCGGGCTTCCTACTTCCTTTATGTCAATCAAAACTTTTTAACTCTTTAAGTGACAGCGTCCTCTATCTGGGACATTGTATATGACGTGCTTTGAATGGTCTGTGCAGTACTCAGCAAAACATGCCATCCAATGAGCAGGGACAAGCAAAATTCGCATTATTATTCGGCCTCAGGCTGAACTCCACAGTACTGTGCGTACGGAAGCTGACGTCGTTTTCCCATTGGCTGCTGTACAGATGTCTAGCCACGCCTTTTCCTAACTGAACTGTACTTGATTGGGACACAAAATTGCGAAGCGTTCAATGATTGGCGAAGCGTTGCCCAAGGCGTGCGAGGTTAAGTATGGTCCAATGACAAACGTAGCGCAAAGGTACGCGTGTCTGAAGTTTCACGTGTCCCCAAATAATAACGCGAAATTGGCAGGTCTCTACAAATGAGACAGGTTCCCTGTGTGCGGGAGACATCATTCCCTGCTAATACTAAGTTCCGTAGCCTCGTAAACCACTGCTGCCAGTAACATAAAGCACATATAGATTTATACTTGTCCCGGTGTAAGACAAAGCGTGGTCTGAATATACCAATACAGTTCCGAACAAAAGAGTTGTTTGTTGCAACGCCTTAAAATTGTATATTTATTTTTCACTGAAAGGGTTAAAGCATGCAGAGCCAAACAAATGTTTGGTTGCACCAACCAAATCTTTGTTTGAGGCAACCGAACAGGAACTACAGAACAATTTGATTACAGCAACAAAATATTTCGTTGACCCTGTAGAAACAATTTATTTGGTTGCGGTTGGTTGGGCCAAACAAAACAAACGTTGTTTTATTCAACATAGTCATCTTTCTCGGCGTGGGCTCTTTTTAAATCAACCTTGGCAAAAAAAAAAATTCACCGCTCGCAACTACATGCGTGCTACAGTTAACAGTGACAGTTGGCAGTAATTTAATCCGTTCGCTCACGTACTAATTCTCGAGCTGAAGTGTTGCGAACGCGTTATATTTTGATGTGAGCTGTACTAACAACCAGTCAACAACTATCTGCGTACTCATCGATGCTACTGTCAGCCATTCGTAAATGAAAGTTGTGATAATGTTCACCGATCAGATTACCTGTCGCGAAGATTCTCAAGGCGCTGGCAGGGCCAGCGATTTTTCGCGAAAAAAAATTCGAGCCCGCAGTATACTTCAGTACTATATGTGCTGTACACCTCAGCTGCTGTCAAACCTCCATTGGCTGCTGGTGTCATTTCCGCAGCTGACCAAGCCACTCAGAACTCCGTAACTCCGACACTGAACCTTCGTGATTCGGGCGCAGACAGTTAACACGACCAGAACATTTTTCAGCCAATCAAAAAAGCTGGACGACCCTACAGTGCTTTGTACTATATCTTGTCTGGAAATTTTTTTTCGCGAAAAATCGCTGCCCCTTGGCATTAGATACCGAATCATAGTTGTGTACGCCTATAGTACTAATCAATGAAACTCATCATGTGCAACATTAATATTCCGAAAAATTCCAGAAAATTTTAAAACAATTATTACAAAAAAATATTTAATCGTTTTAAAAATTTATGCAAAAAATGGTTATTAAAATTTATTTAAATATTGTTTTAAAAATGTATTATTATAAATCGTTAGAAATTTTATAAAAAAATATACTATGCAGATATATTTAAAAATCGTTAAAAAAAATTTATAAAATAATATATTATCAAAAAATTTATTTAAAAATCCTTTTAAAAATGTATTTGAAAAAAATTTCTGTCTCGGCTGTTTCTCACATGCATTCGACCGCCAATTTTTTTTCTTTCGTCATTTGTTTATGTTACTGAAGGCCGTGTCTGTAATGACTGATCGGGTTAGCCGCTTAAAGTACAAACGAATTTTTTTCGTTTCAGATGTTGCAAAAGAAGACTTTCTTTTTTTGTATGAACAGTACTTACGAATTAATCATAATACCTGACACTTTGAAACCTACGGAAAGGATTTCAGTCGATCCATAGTACAAGAAACAACCGATTTTAAAATAGTTGGTGTGCCAGCAGCAAGAAATAGCTTTGCCCAGGGAAAGTTACTGTCTCTATTGGTGGTAGCGTCTGGACTTGCACATCTCTGGCCACTATTTTAACTATTCTGCAACGTGTCAGACGTGAATTAGTATATTCGCGATAAAACCTTAAGGAGTTAACAAAAAAAGTTCTAAGGTTTGACGTGTCGGGAGTACAATACGTAATTTACGGTTACCGAAGTAGGCGTTTGATTCATACACTCAAACTCTAAACTCAAATCAGAGGAAACCCACTGACTGATTCACAGTGAAATTCAAATACTTGACTCAGTGAAAATGGCTCCACTTCGAATCGGTGGAAAACCTCTGATTGGATTAATGACAGCCAGCTGCGTGCAGCGAACTAAATATTGTTTTTAATGAATTTAGGGAAATCATTAAGAGAAATTAACATATTTCCGATGGCCACTGTTATGTAATGCAGTTTAGCGTAATTAAAAAAAAAGGTGAACAAATTTTTGCGATGATCAGAACTTGAACCCACAGCATCCCGTTTCTACACGAATACCTCACCAATCGAACTACCAAGCGAACGTTGACTACAAAGGAGAAAAAATATATATTACAATTCTTTACTAAAAATATGTAGCTTTAAATTGTACGCCTTTCCTTTTCGTTTTTAGCTTAATTGTTAATATTAGGATCGTTAAAACAAATAACTCGCAAGAATGCATTCATTTCGCCACATTTGAGGAAGTTTAAACATTAAAGCCAAGAGCTATGGTGATTACGTGAAAACGAAATGAAAGACGTACAAACTAAATGAAAGACTGAATAGTCGTGTTGCCTCGTAAAATGGCATTATAAAAGACGAAAGACGAAATTTAAAATTTGTAAAAATATTTTAATCGTTTTATTTTAGTTTACAAGTTGTTATTAAACTTGATACGCGTAGATTAATTGACCCATCAGTTACAAAACAAATCACTGAAAAACAGCATATGAAATGGTTGATGAATCAGCGGAAAATGTTATTGAATCAATAGGTGAATGGAAATTTAATTGTTTCACTAATTCGTCAGTTGTTGAATAATTCAGTTTCTGTTAACCAATATAAATAGTGAAACTCTCGCCGATTCATATTTAGAGAGCAAGAGGACAAATTAGCATTTTATTAACGCATTTACTTAGGTGAAAAGAATTACAGTATTTCTACTTGGATGGCGCATGAATAATATGTGACGACCCAGTGTAATGTTATTGTTAACATACCGCGGAAGAATACAAAATAGGAAGCAGAGTACGTCACAAACGGGGTTTTCAAAAGTGCTCCAATAACTGACACCCGATTTTCGCGAAAAGATTTCACGACCAGTTGTATTTCATATCAGACACATTAGCTCAGATTCACTTTCGTGATTGGATGGTTTCCGTGTTAGAAGTCTTCGGTGTCTGCGCGCGAATCAATAACGTACATAATTGGAATTACCTAATTTTGATGGGCCAGTCAAGCAGAACAATGAAGACACGTCACCAAGTAGAGAAATGTAAAATTCGCATTATTTCTTGACAGCACGCTAAAATTCACCGTCCTATACATGTTCGAGCCGGTGCCACTTCTTTATTGGCTTCTGCAGCAGTGAGGACTCATTTTCCCTTGCCACATGATTGGACGTGATTGGGCCAGCTTCTTAATAGTGGTTACCTATTGGTCCAAAGCCATCCTGGGCGTGTCCTAACCAACTGTACGTAGTCGAACGACAAAAGCAGTACAAATCTTAAGTGTTTGAAGTCTCGCCTGTCTACCAATAAGTATAAAAAATTTGGGTTTGGCTGTGTTGGGGACACGGCCGTTTGTTTTGCGTGAATACGTTTACGTTGACGCGCTCGGACGCCTTGATGTTTATTTTACGTTCCCGGCACCGCTTCACGCGATCATATGGGGTTTTATGGGCATCACTAGATTCCTTCTGAGATGGTATTTCCAACCGTATACGATTTCTGTATTTCGACGTGGCTATTTGACAAATATAGGCCGACATTGTGTTAAGTTTGATTAATATTTTACATTAGACTCATACAATTTCACCATAACCACGCCGCACAAAAGTTTTTATAGACGCAATCGAGTGGTCTTGACGAGAGCTGTCGATTGAAACTTAAACGAGCGTCGTAGCTTATCCTAATCGAAAGTTATACTACGCGGAATTTATGAGACGCGGCGAAACGAACTCAGAATTGCACCCTCCCTACCCCCGCCATGGTTCGCAGTCCTCACTTAACGTAACATATTCTTAGATCATTTGGTAGTTAAGTGATGTGATTAAATTTTGAATGTAGACGAAAGGTTCGGAGCAGAAATGCCAAAGTCTATCCCCCGATTTTGTCATCATCGACTATGGTGGCAAATTTGACGACGTATTCACGTCAACACTGCTCGTACACCCGTAGGCTGTCGAAATCTAGCACGTGCGGAGATCTTTTCGCGAAATTCCGGTGTCCCTATCTATACCTAGCGTGACAATGATGGAAGTTGTTTTCCACCCCTGTGTTTTGAGGGAACGAAGGGGGGGGGGGGTATGGGGGATGGAAAGACTCGTTCCTCAGCGGTAGAGAAATACTGTTTTACGAGCAATAATAACGAGCGGACGGGAGCAGAACACTTCGCAGAGACACGGTCGCAGTATATATTTTTTTTTTCTCGTGCCCTCTTCGCTCCAGCCCGTCATCTCGCGGCTAACAACCGACCTCGTTTGCAGCGGCACCTGGTCCAGCTGTCCCGGCGGCCGAAGGCTACAAATCTCCCACCTGAGTGGGCCTCGCCCTCGCCTATTAGCGCGCGAAGCTTGCGTCCCGGCCACAAAGGGGCGATCTTATTCCCTTTTCACTTCCTCGCTGGCACAGAACATCTAAGAATGCAGAAACAAAACGTCCTGCGCGTACAGAACATGCCTTACACGCACACTGTTCGAAGTTAACACTTCGAGGTCGGCACACTTTTACGAGCTTTAAAGTCAAGCTAGGCGTCAGTCGCCTATATCCGTACATCTGCAAGGACACCGTGTTCTATTGGTCCCTATTGTCACTTAACACCTTTACTGGTCAAAACGCCACCAGTCTCTCCGTATTGGCCGTCTGCCAGCCAATGGTGTGCGGAGTTTACCGTTTTCCAACCCAAAGTTCTTTCGTGTGTAACATATTGTACAGCCCGTCGTGTTGATTTCCGTAACTATGCAAAAAATGTGTCGTTCATTTACGAAGTTCGTTGTTGATATTGTATTAGTTCGTATTTAAAATCCTTATGAAATAGGGAATCGATGTAAGTATACCTGGACCAGTTTTGTTTTTATGTGGAACGAAATATTCAGACAAGTTTTACCCGAGCTACACTCGCGTATAGTCCTCAAAGTGTTAAAAACCATATTTCACGATAATTTTTCATATCATTGTCAGAATTATATTTATTTAAGTACCACATAAATCTAAATATTTGTACTCAAACGATTATAGTTTTCAAAATATAGCACCGAAAATTCGAAAATTTCAGAATATTAGAGATCCAGTTTCTGTGCTCGTTGCCAAATAAATAAAATATCATCTATAAATAACATTAAATAAGAACCAATGATATTTAGCAATCTCTACTAAGGTACTGCTATTATGAATCTTTGTATTTATAAATATCGCTAACATATTTTTATTCGTCTGAGAAATATAAAATATTTCCATTGATTATTTTCTCTTGGACGATTAAAAATGTGATGGGCAAAAGATCAATGCCTATAAAAAAATATATTCAGGATACAAGTACCCGATTACTAGATACCATGAAGATAGTTGTCGCCTTCCACCGTGGCAGCAGAGAACCAATGTACATTTGATATCAGCATATTTGTTTATAAGACTGTATAGTCTATCCTGCAGGTTATTAAACTCGCGAATTATTCAGGTATCTACAGATTATCGATTGTCAAGTATTCTTGATACTTAATCAATGTGATGTGTATATAAATTTGATCACATCCATGTGATTTATTTGTCAAAGTTGATTAGGAGCATGGGAAATTTGGCTCTCATGTTCCCACCCAAATTTTCGAATTTTCGGGGCTATATTTAGAAAACTATAACGAGTTGACTACAAATATTTACATTTATGTGGTCCTAATGTAAATAAATCTCTCCAAAATAATGATCAAAAAAATTGTGAAATATGATCTGAACTGAGCAAATTCTGAAAGTCCTGTCTAAGATATCCCTTTCTTCTAATTTTTTACCCTTCTGCCTTATGTAAATTTAACGTTATCATGGGCCTGCTGACTATATTAATGCGACATTCGAGTGAACACTTAAAATTTTTTTTTAGGAATGTAAGCGTGTTAAAAATGTTCAAATCCGCGTTGCTGCAAGTTAATAACGAGAAATGCTCTCGATTAAACATCGAAGCGTAGAACTATTTTTCTTCAGTTTGCTTCTATCTTAACTGCATGCCAGCGTGCACTGCAACACATATAGTTTATTCGCAGTTTCTTCACACTTTTAGAATAAAACCTTTGAAAAAATCACCCCATGTATGAGGTGTACGACTGTTTCCTAAATATGCCACGAATCACAAGTTTTTTTTTTACACTTGTGTTAACGTAAAAGTACATTTTTTTTGTTAGTGTCTTATCTATAAATTGCAACGTTGCATTTATAACCGATATGGACAAAAACAGGCAGAAAGTAAGTGGGTTGGTAATGCTTAGTAAGAGATAGTTCTTACGGAGCAGTTTATTGCACTGAGTGAGTACGAGTGCGTTGCGTTGTCTTTCTGTCTTACCACAGTGAGCCGCCGACGGGTCAAGATGGGGTGTCAAAGGGAGTTCCGACCTACATAGCCGCAAGACGACCAGCTTTCGGCAACATTAAGGCGAAGAAGTTCCAATAGTTCAACACAGTTATGTAGACATTATTATGTAGAAATTAACACGTGGTTTAAGTAACTAAAAGATAAAGTAACGGCCTCAAAATAATAATGACTCTAGTCAAGCTCCCCCGAATTGATTAATGTAAAGGCTGTTCACGATAAAGTGCCCGAGCACAATTGAAATCAAAATTAGAAAAAATTCGCTGCCCCTACCTACATATATTTTAAATGGCGTACTGAGTGACATGCGCCCAGAAAAGTCGGTAACGACGGATAGGAAGTAGTTCTGTGTATTAACGTCGAATAAATAGTGTTAGGAAACCATTCATGAAAACTTAAATTATTTCTTTCACTTTTTTGTTAAAGAATCGAAGAGTAAAATATTTGCTTTTCTAATAATTTCACGGTTTCACTTGACCGACGCATGGATAAAGTTATGATGCCCATGGCAGTGTTAATCTTACATATGGCGGAAGAATACGTTACATACATGCAAGCAGATCTTTAGCGTGGCTTTCCAAAGTGCTCATTTTACCGTGAATAGCCTATAACGTAATGTAAAACGTATTGTAAATCACAAAGCAAACGTACCTTGAACAGGTTTTTAATACAACTACGTTAAGATAGTATTACGAGTTATTCCTCTGAGAACGCTTCCCCCCTATGTTTGAACAGCACCCAAGTGGCTGCCGTTACACTTTGTTTGTACGAGGCGGAGGAATATGCAGGAAGTAGAACTTCAGCAGGGCTTCAGAAGAGTGCTGAGTAGGCGTGAATGGTCTGCGCTCTAAATCTGAATCATTGAGAATTTCACTGTTTCAATGAGTCAAACGTATCTGACTGATACATTAGTCACTTCAGAGAATTTAAATAATGAACTAGTGAGAAAATGCCATATTTCCTTCGCTGATTTATTGATATTTCTCACTGATTCTTCGGTCAATTTTTTTCACTGTTTACTCAGTGGTTGATATTTCTACTGATGGATCAGTGAAACTGCGTGTAAAAATGGCCACCGAACATCGTTTAAAAATGGCCGTTTAAAAACGCGTAGTAACAACGAATAAACGAATAAAACTAATACAAAATACTTTCTGAAATGTGTTTCGTCTTTCAACAAGGCCATTTTACTAGTGAATATGAACACACAGCCTTTCATTCCGGTTGTACGTCTTTCATTTCGATTCCATGTAATCGTCAGAACGCTCTGTTTGAAGTTTTAAAATGTATTTATAGCGGTACAATTCAAACGCAACGCGAAAAGTATGAGGATACAACTCCAAACTACACAATTTCGTAGCGGAAATGTAACACATGCCTACATTTTCCTCTCGTAATTCCCATTTAGCGTGGTAGCTAAAACGGCAAGGTAACGCCTTTCAGTCGTAAAACGCACGCGTTTAATCCCAGCCTCCTGCGACATCTCTTTTACTTTTTCAAATTAAATTGCACAATATAAATAGTAAACTATCGTAAATATGTTTATTTCATGTAATTATTTGGCTACATTCAATAAAACCAATAATTAATTCGCCGCCGCTGCAGTCGGCCATCACTTATTCAGTCAGTACAGACATGCAAAATTCGCGTTATTATTTAAGACAGGCGAGGCTTCAAACACTTGTGTTCTGTATTGGCTTTGGCTTTGTCGTTGGATTACAGCTTGTTAGGACACGCCCAGGACGGCTTTGGACTAACAGGGAACCACTAACGAGAAGCTGGCCCAATCACATCCAATCAAGTCGGAAGGAAAAAAATGTGTCCTCACTGTGGCAGAAGCCAATAAAAAAACTGACACCGGCTGGAACATGTATAGGACGGTGAATTCTAGCGTGCTGCCAGGAAATAACGCTAATTTTGTTGCATGTCTCTATCAATCAGTGAAAACTTTTTCACTGAAACAATCAGTGGTTTTCCGCTGATTCTAAGTGGAGCCATTTTCACTGATTAGAGTAGTTGAATTTCACTACGAATCAGTGGTTTCCCGCTGATTCGAATTTAAGAGCGTGTACTCGTTGATTCGCATTAGGGTGTGGCGTGCGTACGGGAGAACTCGAAGGCGCCAGGAAATTGGCCTCGTGGCGAGCATGCCCAACACCGACAAATGGGTAAAAACTTCCGCACAGCGTGGCAATTATAGGCTGTTCACGGTAAAATGAGCACTTTTGAAAGCCCAGCTTAGGATCTACTTGTTTACACACTGCGTGTTCTTCCGCCCTATGTAGAATTAACATTGCCATGGACCTCATCACTTTTATTCATGCGTCGGTCAAGCGAAACTGTGAAATTATTAGAAAAGTAAATATTGTACACGTCTACTCATTTTGGCACTTCGATGCATAAAAAAAAAAAAAAAACAACAGAAAGCGAGAGAAATAATTTAAGTTATCACAAATCGTTACCTAACATATTTTATTCGACGTTAAGATATCGAACTACTTTCCTCTCAATCGTTACCAACTTTACTGGGCACATGTCACCCTGGGCGCCTGTTAAAATACATACAATTAGGGGCAGTGACGTTTTTCTAAGGTTGATTTCAAAAGTGCTCACTTTATCGTGAACAGACTTTGGTTAGACTCTCACGCAGCCAATAAAGGAACGATTACGTCTACGTAAAAGGTACCCCCAAGCCATTTATTTATTTATTTTTTTGCGATTTTTATCTCTTCTACAAGTTGCACGTACTTCCCTAATCCTTGACGCCTCCGGCGGTTTATAGTCCCTTCGAGGTTTATTCTCACTTTTTGAATGTAACTTTTGAAAAATCACCTTATCTATTACGTGTGTGGTTATTTCGAAAATATGCCGTGTATCGCAAGCGTGTTATACTTCTTTTAACGTAAAAATTGGCTAAGTTATTTTTAGTTTCTGCTTATATTTAATCTATAAATTATAATTTATTTATGATTAATATGAATGAAAATATTGAGGGAACATGTGTGTTTGTAATGATAATGCCTAGTAATAAATAGTTCTCATACAAAATAGTATGTAATTGAGTGCGCACGAAGTGTGGTTGGTATTCCCTTTGGTGTGGTTTTCTAGACTTGGTTAATCTCCGTTTGCAGCAACTCAATATGGGAAACTTACCTATTTTATTGCCATTTATAAAAATACATATTTCTTGATTGTCTATACAGCGCACAAAAGAAGCGGTATTTATTGGTTACTTCTTGGCTTTTTCTTCCCGACTGTTTTTAAGTTTTGGCTGAAAGATACGTAGTGAGTAGCCCAGATGTTGAATCCTTACCACGGTTTCATAAAAGTCGGAAGTTACCACAAATAGACTCTTAGGTCGTTATTTCTCCGGACGGTGATTTGAAAAGGTTTTTTTTTTTTTAATTGGACCACGAACCGGCAATATCGTGGATATAGATGTAAAGGGCGTGGCGTAGAGGATGTTGGGAGATAGGCAGTGTAGTGCCGCCCGTCAGTGGACATCCCCCTCCCCCCATCCCTCCTCCTCTTAAGGCTGGTGACTGATGATGCTAGCTCGGCAGCGGAGGGACATCGAGGGCTGGTCGGAAATAGTTGCCTTCATCAGCTCTGGTTCCCTAGGGGTTGACGTCGGCAGCCCAAGCTTCAGTCCATGCTGCTGTCACGTCGCGGCTGCCCGGGATGATCAGGGAGATCTCGCACTCATTTTTCAAAACCAACTCTTTCTCTCTATCTATCTATCTATCTCTCTCTGTCTCTTGTCCTGCAAGTCTAAAGGACTGTTCACACGTGGTAGGTAGATGGTGAGCAGCGCTCAACATCTTGTCGAAATCGAGGTCATTAGAGTCGGAGCATGATAGCTCGGGGAAGCAGGGTTTGGGAAGGCACGTCCCATGGTCTCAGGCTCAGTGAGTGAGTGAAGAGATTTTGAACAGCTCTTAACATCGAGGACTTGAGGGCCGATGAGGGTGATTGAGATGAGTGTGGAGCAGCGTCGGAATAAAAAGGGCTGGGGGGACGGGAGATCCCCGAGAAAACCAACAGACCGACGGCATCCGTCCGGCACGATTCCTACATTAGAGAATTCTGAGTGACCCGGCCGGGGATTGAACCCGGATCGCCTTGGTGGGAGACGAGCAGGCTAACCGCATTTTTCTGCACGCATCTTGTCTGCATGTTGGTTACAGTTACGAGAACTCTCAAAGTTGCGAGAGGTCTTGACCTACCCTAAACGATTCTCATCTCGTTAACCTCTGCTTGTACTTGTAGATATGGCCTACTTCTTAGGTCTTTTCAATAACTGAGATTCACTGCACTGGAAGATACAATTATTTTTGAGTGGTGACATACACTGTTCTCTACTCACACAATTGGAGGGGTCGGAAAATAATATAGGAAATTAGGAAACGCCTGAAAAATCAATTGATCATGTACGATTATATTTATCTGTTACTCACTCGTATTATCATAGTTTGGTGCAGAAATGATAATAATCTTTAATGGCTACCACGAAAATATGTTTTTTCTAGGAAAGGAATTTTCCACGAATTTCATGGAACTACCTGTAAAGTCTGTGATTGATTTCCGTTGTTTGTGTTCCTAATAAAGAGTTTTGGAGGGAAATGATATAAGTTCCGTAGTGATAGAGTTGCGAGGATTATAATATTAAAACGTCAAACATTTCCTGACATAAGGATTTGAACACACGTCAAAATAGCATAAGCTTGGAGTAATAAATATTCTTGCAACAATAACCACACAACTACCAAGCAAATCTTGTTTAAACATCAGTATTTATACTACCTTATATTCTCCAAGTTTCCTATTACTATTAATATTTTTATTTATTGCCGTTTGTTGTAGGTTTTCCTTTTTAAAATTTTGAATTATAAGTTTTATAATGTCACGCCATACTAAAGAAAATATTGCCTCGGAATAATATATAGAACAAATTGTGAAATATTTCATATTTCATAAGCACATTAAGGTTTTTTTCGTTGGTACCGAATTTTGTACCATACACATTAAATAAAAAATATTTCTAACAACGCATGTGCTCTTAGGCGAATCCGTTTCAGTTAAAACCTTGTTGCTAAATGCCGATATCTGGAAATGTACTTTGTTTTTTTTAGCCTCATACACATGGCTCAGAAAATCATCGGACTGTCAAACATCTCGCGAAAGAGGGAGTCACAAACTTCGTTGATGAATTCACGCTAGGTTTACAAGATATTTAAGAGACTGATAAGAGACAGTCCCCTCTTACACGCGAAGAGTTTGTGGGACCGCAAACGAAATGTTTAAGAATGACACCCTTAGAGATGTTGAGAAAATATCGATATATCGAATTGACGATACTATATCAACGATACATCGATATAAATTGTCTATATATTTCGATGACATTTTATCAAAATCAAAATATTTTTTCCAAGTTTCAGGAATTAATATTTTTTAAAAATTCTCTTTTAATAATCTCTGTTTTGAACACCGAAGTTCATTCAGTTTCCCCAGGCTCCACAGTGTGTATTGGTTCCTGCTGCGGACGCCGAGAATGTATGTACAGCAGTGAGCGAGCACCATCTTACTTCGCAACAGTGCAACACACGCCACTGCTCCACAGTAGTTCTCCGTTCCTGGTGCGCGAAACGGGAATTTTACTACTAGACACGTGTTTCTCGTGAGAAGAATATCGCGCAGGCTAGAGATTCCAGTATCACATCTGCACGCTTGTGACGTTCCCTTGCTTGTCAACTACGCGTCTTCGTGCTAAGACATATTTGCTTCCTGCTTGGGCCAATCAGAGTTAAAGTTACTCTGACTCTGAACGTCCGTGATTCGAGGGCAGGCACCTAAGACGCGTGACAATGAACACGTTCGGTCCCGAATTAATATTTGGGCTCGAGTGTTACAATCGTGAAATATTATGGTGTGCACTGTACTTGTGTTGACGTGCTTCTCGCAACACGAAGACAACGTGTTCCGTACTCGGGTGTTATAGGCTGTTCACGGAAAACTGAGCACTTCTGAAAGCTCTGCTTAATCATTTCAGACCTACATAAGTTTGCGGCTTCAGATGTTGCGAACAATAAATTTTATTTTGCGTTCTGTACTTAAAACGACACAGCACTTGTTTCGTTGTCACAGTCGATGAGCTGTAGGCTATATGTAGGGGCATGCAAAATTCGCGTTATTACTTGGCATCAGGCTAAACTTCACAGTACTACTCTATGAGTAGGGGGATATTGGCTATTCTGGGACAAACGGTGTTGGTGGGAGGGTTGAGCGTTGAGGGTTCCCCCGCCACCATCTTGGTTGACATCATCGCCAGATGATGTCAACCTGCCTTCCACTGCTGCTAGTCTCTCAGGAGCTGTAGGAAACTTTCTGCCTGCTTGTAGAATAAAGGATTTTTTAAAATCATAACTAAACTACAATTATATATATGTTCATTTCTTTATACATACATGCAAAAAAGCATATACAGAGATATCTGATCTTCATACATAAATGTGTATTATTATTTGTCGGTAATTGATGATTTGGGAACCCTGCTATCATGACTAGAACTGAATGCGAGCCACCTCACCAACAAGTTATTTCCTTTATGCTTCAACACTTTCTCGATCAAATATGTGTGCGGGTACTTAGTAACTTGAATTTATTTGCTTTGGAAATCTCCTCATTTAGGTTTTCCTTCCATGTCCTTGAGTATGAATGTGGGTAGTCTGTAATGTCGAATCTTAACAATCTTACATATTTCAGTGCTCCAGTTCGGAGTATAGACTAACCTTTAGTAAAAGTACCCTTCACCTAGGATTTTCTGACATAGTCTCCGATCTTTGCCTTAGGTTTGCGAGTGTCCAATTTATTCTCATTCTTGAATATTACTGAGTTGTCCTTGACATCCACAGATCTCATTTCCATGGTCCAATGTACTTTGTGATTATAGTTCGACACCAAATGAAGCAACATTCCCTGCCTCTTGTAACTTCCTTGCCATGAGAATTTTCTCCACATTTCATTCTTCAAAGACCAATTAAAGCATTCCACCATGTTCGCCTTCATACCACTATGTGAAGAGTGGTGGTTTTTGCAATTTTTAGCAATCAGCATCCGAAATGCAGGATTGTAGAATTCTCATCCAATATCTGTATGTAAATTACTAGGCACACCTTTGTCTTGCAAAACAGAGTTCATTGCATTTGACACCTCTCTTGCCTTTTCAGTCTTTACCGGCACTGCCCAAGCATACTTGCTGTAAAAGTCATTGACTGTCAATATATATTTGAATCCCTTATTCGCATGTGCATGAGGTATCATTTCAACCAGATCTGCTTGATACAAGTCCCACAGATCATACACTAGCACTTTCTGATATGGATAAATTCGTCTTGCAGGCTTGTGCAACTCACTGGAAATATTTGCACGACTCATTATATGTATCTGTCTTCACTCAATTCTTCGATGACGTTAGATATTTCATTAGTGTGAGAATTATTCCCAGTACGCTGAGAAGCAATTAGCAGATGTAATCTGTCTACAATTTCACTAACATCGTTCCAATAAATGTACTCTGGATGACGACCATCTTCTATTTTTATTACTTAGATAGAGACCAGAACCAACTGCATCTCTAACATTGGGAATCGTCTGTGAAATAATGCCAAATTTCGTATGTGCTTCATTCTTATATTCATTGCTGATAGGATCGCTGACATTCAAGTGTGCACTCGTAAGTTTCAGCAGTGGTTTATATTGCTGCAGAGCCCTGCAAGAGTATCCAGCAGGGTTTTGTTTAAACAGTAGTTTTTAACGTCCTGTAGCCTGATGACCACGACATTTCCAATTTGCACATCATAATTTGGCAGGAAAACTATTTGATTATTACCCAAGAACCAATTAAAATTTTATTTCTATACACCATACGTTCTTTCATTAATCGTAGATGTATATGATCTGAAATAATTATGAAGTGATGGACTTAGTTACTCCTTCTGTTCTTTTCTTTGTTTCCATATAGACTGTGGCAGATCATCTTCATCTATAGTAGTACGTTTAAGTTTCTTCTGAAACTTGGGTTCGATGTCCAGTTTGGTCTTCACTGCTATGACCAATGGAGGTGATGGTACAGGTTTCATACTGTCGAGTTGCTCGGTAATAAGTTTAAAGGTTTCTTCATTAGCCATGTCACATTCCATTTTGAAATGGTTGGCTAATAAATATTTTGTACGAATGTTCTTAATCATGTTGTGTAAGTCACTGATGACATAAGAAATCATACTGAATGCAGACTATTTTATATTCCAGGTTTATATAATGTTCTTATGAGGTAGCGAGTTAGAAACCGAAGTCAGAAGGTCTTCGATATTATCTATGGTATTATTTAATGCTATTAGATGAGGTAATATCTTATCCAGAACATCATCACTGCTAGTCTTAAATAGGTCTTTCATTCTTCTGAGTTTTCTGTAGATCAATATTTCCACATCAGTAAGGATAGCCCCTAGTTGAATAGTAGTATCATTTATGCTAGCCGTTAAATCATTAATGTTCTTTCCTGTACACACTGTATTAAAATGATCGAGTTGGCATTTAGGGACTCTAATGAGCCTTTTTAACAGCATCTTTGTATTATTTTGGATCAGCGACATTCTTAAGTCTTTTTCCCTCTGCACTGTAGTTTCCATCATCAGTAGGCATTAAACAGCTTTCAATATTTCGTTTCAGGCCATGATGACTCACTGATGATAAACTGATCAAATCCTGGTCTGTACCTTCCTTTAAGTAGGGGAAAATCCTTGACAATAACCAGGAAACCTTGTGGCTCTCTCCAACAAAATACACACATACATTCTTAAATTTTTCAAATGTCATGTCTGTAATAACATGACCATAATAATTATGGCATAAGTTTAAATCATCCATATGAAACAAAACCAACATGTTTCCATTGTCGCATAGTAATTGTTTTGGTATGTGGAAATACGTTTGACAATGGTAAAACGAATCCACTTCTACATGTCTACCCATGCAGAAGTATTTCTTGAATGCTCGACTATTTCTCACATGCGACATCGTCGAAAATAAATACGGAGTTTGGTAAAGCTTCACTCGGTGGCACAACAGCTTCATTGCCACTGCATGGAAAATAACCTAGTCTTTCCACAGCCTGTAGAATCATTGCAAGTGTCTGGTACATTGACTGTTGTAGAGATTTCGAATATAATTATATATTCCTGAACCAGAGACCATTGAGTTCCTCCAGTAAACTTAGCATCACACACATTTTGCCACAACCTGATGGTCCTGTAATGATACATATCACTGTATTCGGAAACAAAGTTCCATTCCTCGATTCCTGAGAGATGGTTCTCTTTCAGCAGGAATATTTATCGTAAGAGTAATATCTTGCATGACAATATGTATGTTAGCACTACTATCGTGCAGAGCATGCGGAGACGATTGGATAGCACGTGGAGATGATTGCAGTGTGTGCAGAGTTGATTGCGGAGCGTGCGGAGACGATTGTGGACAGTGCGGTGCTAATTTCAAAGGCAAATGCAATGCAGATGAAGTCAATTTCGGAGAGTGCGGAGCCAATTGTGGAGACAGTTGTGGAGCACGCAGAGACAGTTGCAGAGCGTGTGGGGACAGTTGTAGAGCACACGTAGACAGTTGCAGAGCATGCGGAGATATACATGGAGTTGATTTGCAGTGCACAAGGCTGTGATTGCACTAGCACAGTGCTACAAATTTTAGAATGCCTTTCCAAAACATCTCTTCGAATAAACTCTCCTTGGCAGAATTCGTAAGAAAATCTCAAACTCGAAGTCTTAATTCCACAGGTAGTCGATTCATGTCACAGCACATTGTGGATGGCTGTAAAAACCTTGCCGCAGAAGCGACAGCTGAGGTGTATCATTAGTACTTAATTTCCATACTGTTCAAATTATAGAATGATACTGATTCAAAAATTATATAAATGATTGATTTTATATAATTTGCCATCAGTACATTGTGATCCCTCGTAGAGGTAAGATCAGATGTGGACTAGTGAACATGCTTATCAACAATTTGCCTTTTGTAGTACATATTCCCGGATACAAGTTCTGTGAGCCAGGTACGAAGTTCGGAAAATGTTTGGCATGTGGTGGCATTGGTGTGAACAATCTTGATAACACATTCAAGGATCACGATATTGCCTATGCATCCAGTAACAAATTAGAATACAGGCATGCAGCTGATGCTGTCCTTGCAGACAAAGCCAAGAATTTAGCCAAATCACCTCAAACAAAGTTTGGACAACAAATAGCTGCTTGGGATGTAAAAGAAAGGATACTCCCTGCCATTTCTCCTACCAGGACTTGCGGTGCTAAGTGATTTGATTGGTGGAGTAAGCGGAATTGCACTTAAAAACCAAGGCAAACAACTGCAAGAAGCTCTGCAGCACAACAAGCAATTGGAAGCTATTGCACAAGGAGCAAAAAAACGGCAAAGGACATTTTCTAAGGCCATACCCTACAGGAGGTGGAAAAAGAACCAGACAAAGGAAAGGAAAGAAGTGATCTTAAAGAAATTACCTAACCGACTGCTTACTAGCCTAGGCTTAAAGAAATGTGACAAAAATTACAAATACCATATTTCTGGGGAATGTTTATGCATGATGACTTACTGCGTAAACCTAAGAGAAATTAATTTGGAGTCATAAATTTAGACACTAGCTCTGGACCGGGCACACTTTTGGTACCTTGGAGAAAATATGGAAAACAGTGCCGAATACTATGACAGCTTTGGAAACCTACATCCTCCGATAGAAGCACGCAAGTATTTTCATGGCATGGAACTAAATTACAATTACTTCACAGAGAAATTATCATCCCAGTGGAACTGCGGTCACCTGTGTCTTTGCTTCTTGGCTAAGCATTTAATAAAATAGTAGACACATCCATGTATTGTGATCAGTCATGTCTGTAACTTTGAACTTGATGGGCAATAACTCGGAACTAAGCTCTGTGCATTTTCCAGCACTCGCCTTGGAAGGACCATGGTCTATGGCACTTGTCGATTTTCAAACATATTTCTCTGTGCTTAATGTGGACAACTCAAACTGCAAGTTTTGCTATGTTGAAAATTATGTTGTGGAAGAAGTAAACTTACATATAGGTTCATACGAAATCGATGACATTGCATCATACCTCAAGAAAGCAATGCAGCCAGACATAGTGTTTTGTTACAAGGAAACTCAAACACCCTGAAAAGTAAAATAATTTACAGTGCAGATATTAATTTTACCGAGCATGAAACACTAGCCTCCATGTTATGATTCGAACACAAAATGTACTAGAGTGGTAAAGTGCATGAATCAACACTTGCAGTAAATGTGATGCCAGTTAATAATTATAAGAGTGAACTGCAATTTGGTAACAGGCTCATATCTGAAAGGGAAACCAAACCATACATTACACATTACATGAATTTGCAGCAACAGTTCTGTCCAGCTTCAAATTAGTAGAGTTTCCTTAATCTCTTATTTATACACCGATCGTATCGAAGAGGGTGCGGGAGATTATCATTCCCATAGTTGACCAGGAAGACAATTTGATAAGTTTTCGAGATGAAGAAATAACACTATGTCTACATTTGAAGAAAGATGGGTCTGATTTTTAAGAAGAAATATATAAAAGCAGGTCTCGATGTCAAGCCGAATATCAGTATGACAAGAGCTGTCAGTGTGTTAACACACAAGAATATCACATTCTGGAAGAGTCATGTGTTCAGAGTCAACAAGAATGGAGGCAGAAATAATGAATATAGACGAGCCATCAGCTATGAAGATGCGATCACAAAGATTGAATTTCATACTCTTATCCATCATATCTACCTGAACGCTACATGCTATCGTCCGAGGTTCGAATACGTGTACAAAACCAAGATATTTACATCTTGCCATGCAACTCATGCTTGAGATTTCGAGGTATGCTTATGAAACATGGAGATTATGTACCTGCAACTACCAAGAGAATTAGAAATGGTGTACTTCACATGATTAATAAAATATCTTATGAACTTAATGGTGTGGAGCTCGATCAGGCAAGAGATGTAAGCTTTACTGGCATGATGAAGAACTACCTTTCTCTTATAAGAAACCAACTACCTGCAGCCAAAATGACTGGATGGGGAATTGAACCAGATTATAAAGTGCCATTGTACTAAGGTGGAAGATATGAAATATGTGTACCACTCTCTACATTGCTGGGATTCGCCGAGGTCTACAAACATATAATAGTTAGTTCCAAAGAAGAGCTAGTAATATTGCTGGCAAACATACAAACTAATATTATTATAGATACTGCAGAATATCCTGAAGTTGTAATACTATCGCAGCATTCTATAGAATGGCTTCTGCCCCACGTGCAAATAAAAATGGGAGAGCGAATCAAACTACTGAAATTTGTCGAGAGAGGAAAAAAAATCGATGTGGCATTTTGCTCATGGAGATTGAAAACATATCCTTGCCTCACATAGTCTGGAAACGTAAACTGGAATGTTAAATCAAGTTTTGCTTCGGAAAAACCGAGCTACATTGTTCTAGGAATTCAAACAGAAAGACAAAATGCTATTGGTTCAGATCGCTCAAAGTTCGATCACATCAAGATAAAGAATGCTAAAGTGTTTCTGACCTCTGGCTTCTTCATGGGGACGAATACCTAGCTGAGATAAGTACTATTGAAAAATATTTCTTAAAAATGTAAAACCGTAAAAAAAGTAATGTATGTAGGCCAGTAAGGCAGGTTCAGGAAGGATCAAGTTGCAGATCCTTAGCAGTAGATTTGAAACAAACCAAAATGTTTACAAGTATCAAATTATGAATTTCTTATTCTTTTAATAAAATCAGAATTTTATAGGTATCATGGGTGGCCCTCAGTGGATCGACTGGCCTCTAAATATTAAAGAAATTATGAAAAGACAATTATTGATTTTGGTGACATTCAGCCTTCTTTAATGGCCAATAAATGTATTTTAAAAAATAATAATTCTTCAAACAGACATGGCGTGTCGCTTGGTGGCCTTTTTGTAGGTCTATTAGCCTGTATCTGTTTTAAAAAAGTAAAAATAAACTTTGTCTTTTGTATGGCCTTCTACTGCTTTGGTTGGACAGAAAATTGTAGAACAAAATTCATAAAATAAATCTTGTGGTTTAGGTGGCCTTCGGCAGTTCTAGTAGCCATAATTTGACTATAAATTTGGTAAAAGGAATTTTTCCTTGTTGGCCTTGGGCTATATTAGTGGCCAGTAAGTATAAATGACAACATGTGCTAAGCCAGAAAACAAATGATTACATTTTTTTTACATATTTTAAAATGAAAAATACCGAAGTATTTAAAGAATCTCGTATGGGAGATTTTAAGGGAGCAGTTGTTGGCCCTTTCATGTATTCTAGATTGTTGTATATTTTATTTTGTCCAAGCATGATATATAAAATTGTACATATATTAGATTACTGGGATGTAAATAAGGCTGCGTTTGCCAACCCAGTCAGAGTAAATATATACAGACTTGCATTTAAAGTTTTGTATATTCAAAACTAAGATTTTAAAACTAATAGTGTTTTCCAAAGTTGCATTGGAGCAAAAATTTTAATGAATTTAGAGCTTCATGAAGAATGTTCTATTTACTTGTATGGTCTAAAAAAAATCATAACAATATATCAATAAAATACAGGAAGTTAATTCATGATTTACTTATTACGTATGCATCCCATTCTTGCAGTGTATTTTACTCATTAGGTATTTCCTGAAGTTTTTCACTTTCAAATTTTTTTGATGATAATTTGGACTTGTGGTTTTACCCCCTTATTGCATCCTCTGACATAGAGGATGCCATAATACATAGGCAGGATTATGAAAATCAGGACTTGTATATATACACATTTAAGTTTTTTAATATATTATTTATTAAATTTCGAACAATGGAAGGAGAAGGAATCCAATGTAAATTTTGCAGCGAGGCTTTTGCCTTTCGGCATAGAATATTGAAACATGAAAGGAATTGTCGTCTTAGCCCCTCATCAAGGAGTGCAAGCACTGTGTGAGAGGTGTGGGGTGACTATCTCCAAAAATGACAATATGCAGAGGCATCTTTGCAGCTGTAATGCTCTTGTCAGGCATGCTGCGACCACCAGCTGCAATTACTGCAATAAGCAGTTCACTGAACTTCGCAACGCAAGGCGACATGAAGCAGGGCGTGGCTTTAACTCCGACTGCACATCGATCAATTGTGAGTTATTGTGAAAATATTTTACAAGAAGAGGTTCTTTTAAAACATGCTCCTAACTGTAATGGACCTTCTCCTGCGAATAAGAGGTGAGTTACAGTGCCTACATCTCAACCATCCAGTACATCTGAACAGGGGCCATCTACGAAACTCCAAGCTGTGTCGCAAACTTAGGCCCAACCCAGAATAGTATCAAGAGCCATAGTTGCCAACACCAATGGGTTTGTGGAGGCTAAAACCGCTTCCTGGAAAAACGTGAAAACATTAGTAATGAATGCAAATATATTTGCAGGTAATTGAAGTTGAAGAAAATGGAAGCATAAAATTTAATATTGTGTTGGAATGCGAATATAGAAAAATTGAACCACATGAAGACGAGAGCGATATCTGTGTATTTAAAACAAAAACATTGCAGTTTATAATAGCAACGATGTAGAACAAGTTGCAGTGAACAGAATCCGAAAAATTTTCAAGGAAGAGGAGGAATATATGAGCAAGGGCTCTGGCTGGACTTCATCATCTATAAAAGAGCTTCAAATAAGAATAAATAAACTAGATCTGCTGAAGGCCTCCTCGTACACTGATCTACCTGCTCCCATCAAAGCCAGAAAGGCAATAATCAACCCTCAGGATACCGACCAACAGTGCTTCAAGCGGGCTGTGCTTGCTGGATATGTGAAGCAGATAATCAGTATCGCGTGGACGACCGATACTCCTTGTTGGAAGATAAGATTGACTTCGGAGGTTTGGACTTTCCCACACCATTATGTCAGATTGCAGTCTTTGAGAAGAGAAATCCAGAGGTATCAATCAACATTTACACTCTCGACGATGATATGAATGTCGTTCTCAAGCATGTGAGCAAGAATGAAAAAATAACACACATCGACCTCCTCCTAATCACAGATGAAGAAAATTCTCATTTTACATTCATTAAGAAATTTTCGCGACTCATCCGCTAGCAGCTCACAACACATGGACATGAAATTATTTGTAAATGCGCTTCACATACTTTGATAACCGACCTCATGTATCAGGACTCACGGGCGAAGAAGCTTTATGAGAACACCAGAGGTACTGTTCCATCCATGCTCCAGTACACACCGAGATGCCCAACCCCAAGAAGAATGGTGAGCCACCGGTCTTGAAGTCAATGAACTACCAGAATGGCGATAGAGTAAAAATATTGGCTTACTGTGATTATGAAGAAATATTGATATATGTGTATACACGTGAGCCTAACACCAGCAATGCATATACGTATAAATACTAAAAACATGAAGAATGCATCTACTGTATTTATTTGTGCATTGACACCGATATTGTTCCTGCGCACTTGATATTGGACCTGCCTCCACATCCTATATTATCTACAGAGGTATCGATGCAGAGAAACATTTAATTGATGATATTGTCGATATTACCAATAAAGTGAAGGCTATATACGAAACATCTTTACCAATGGCTCCTCTGACACTTTCCGAAGAAGTTTCTTTTAACCAATCCACTACATGCTGCTACTCTTCCACAACCTTCGAACAAAACAACCGAATAGTACATGACCAAAACCATTTTACCAGCAAATACATCGGTGCAGCTTGCAACAACTGCAACATGCTTCGTCGGCGGCCGAAGAAACTATCTGTCTTCTTTCACAACCTATCATATGACGAAAATGTCATTATCAGGGAACTGGGCTATGATAGCAAGGACATCTTCATCATTCCCCATAGTAATTAAAAAATAATACTTTCTTCAAGCGCCTAGGTGACAGGTTCAGTATGCAGTTCGTGGGGCACATTTCGCTTCATGTCGGCCAGTCTTGCCAGTCTAGCCCAAAACTGAAAATTTTTTTCACTTCTGAAGAAATGAGTCTCGTCACACGCAAGGGTGTATACCGATATGACTATATTGATTCTTGGGCGAAACTTGAAGAAGTGCAGCTGCCAGACAAGAATAAATTTTACAATCGATTAAACAAGTATGCCATCTCCAATAAAGACCCTGCTCATGCACAGACCATCTGGGACCAATCCCAAAGTAAATTTCTTGGAGAATACTCTGATACATACCTCAAGACATACGTGCTCATCCTGAGCGACGTATTTGAAAATTCCAGATTGCTTTGCATGGAATCATACATGCTAGACTGTGTACATTATGTAAGTGCAACTGGATTTTCTTTTGATGAGATGCTGAGGATGACAAAGGTGAAATTAGAGTTACTGCATGATTATTACGACAAGTACATGTTATTCGAGGCAGCAATTCATGGTGGCATTGCATAGTGTATGAAAAATAGATGCAAAGCAAACAACAAGTACCTGCCTGAAATGTTTGACTCCTCACAGCCATCAATCTATTTGCAGTATGTCGATGCCAACAACCTCTATGGAAAAGCAAGGTCGTTCCCGCTCCCTAAATGTGACTTCGGATGGTGCGATATGTACATCAATGTGATGAATGTGGCTGGTGACTCTAATACAGGGTATATTTTAGAGGTAGGTGTAGAATACCCGACCTCCCTGCATGAATATCATAAGAACTTGCCTTTCCTACCAGTCAATGAGTGTCCTTCAGACTCAAAACACAAGAAACTACTTACAATGCTGGAAACCAAGACTTGCTATGTTGTTCACTATCGAAACTTGAAGCAGGTTTTGGCACATTGACTAAAACTGAAGAAAATACATCGTGTGCTGCAGTTGACCCAAACTCCCTGGCTGAGACCCTACATAGACTTAAATACCAAGAAATAACAAGCTGCTCACAACAACATTTTGAACGAGATTTCTTCAAGCTAGCGAATATCTCTACCTTTGGGAAGCTTATGGAGAATAAGCGAAAGACACAAAGGATGGAATTGCTATGTGATGAGCGACGCATCAAGAAGGCGATTGCAAAACCATAATTTAAGGACAGAACGATCTACAGCGAATCAGTCGTGCTGGTAAAACTGGACAAAGAAGACATTCTTTACTATAAGCCAATTTATGCCCATTTTGCTGTCATGGATTTATCGCACATGGTGATGTACGAATTCCACTACAGTGTCGAAGAAGTACGATAGCAACCTTCACCTCGCTTACATGGACACGGATTCATTCATCTATGAAGTAGCAACGGATGACTTTTATCACGACTTGGCCAGTGATCCCGTGTTCCTGAATGAATTTGATGCCAGCTGCTACCCCACCTCTCACCCTCGCTACTCATCTACCAACATAAAAGTCATTGGTAAATTTAAAGATCAGTGCAATGGACTAGTGATGAGCGAATTTGTAGGCCTGCGAGCTAAAATGTATTCGTACAAATGCGGTGAGAAAGAAGCAAAAAGGGCTAAAGGTGTAAAAATGCGTGTTGCGAAAAAGAAGATTGCTTTTGAAGATTACCTCACTGTTCTGGAGAAATAAACTCAGATGCAGAATGCATAATATAAGATCTCGTCATAGCACACTTTATTTCGAGTGTTCCAATAAATTATCACAAACTTGGATGGTTGATAAGAAACTCATATTGGATTATGGTGTACATACATTGCCTCATGGGTATGAAGAGTAACTGTAAATGTGTCGCACGTGAGATACTTGTAATAATTGTTTATGTGTATATATACATATGTATGTGTCTGTGTATGTATATAGACACACATACTTAGATGCATACGTGTATGACATAAAAAGAAGACAGTAGACTATGAGTGCGTGTCTACCAATGGAAAATAAGAAGCATGTACTTCTATCAGTGGCTCGGAAATGAACTTTTTAATTTCTCCATCAAGATTTTTCGAAATTTCTTAGTCTAGTAGTACACCGTTTTAAACCTGCCTGCACTATATCATTGTAGTGTTGTCGGTCCCCAGCCCGGAAAAAATGGGAGAGGTCAACAGAAGATATATAAAAATTATTTTATACGTACATTGGAAAATAGCTGACTCCTTAGTGCTAACTCCTCAATGGTGACTTCTCAGCTGACTCCTCAGTGGTGACTCCTCAACTGACTTCTCAGTGCTGACTCCTTATTGGTTACTCCTCAGTGCTGACTCCTCAGTGTTCACTCCTCAGTGGTGACTCCTCAGTGCTCACTTCTTAATGCTGACTCCTCAGTGTTGCCTCCTCAGTGCTCACTCCTCAGTTCTGACTCCTCAGTGCTCACTCCTCATTTGTGACTCCTCAGTGCTGAATCCTCAGTGGTGACTCCTCAGTGATGACTCCGTAGTGGTGTCTCCTCAGTGCTGATTCCTCATTTTTGACTCCTCAGTGGTGACTCCTCAGTGTTGCCTCCTCAGTGGTAATTCCTCAGTGCTGACTCCTCAGTGGTTACTCCTCAGTGGTTACTCCTCAGTGCTGCCTCCTCAGTGCTGACTCCTCAGTGGTGACTGCTCAGAACTGACTCTTCAGTGGTGACTCCTCAGTGCTCACTTCTTAATGCTGACTCATCAGTGCTGCCTCCTCATTGTGACTCCTCTGTGAAGACTCCTTAGTGGTGACTCCTCAGTGGTGACTCCTCAGTGCTGACTCCTCAGTGGCGACTCCTCAGGACCACAATCTGCTCTGCACGCACAACACTTAGCACCATAGGCACCGCATGCTCTGCATAATCCCTCCTCTCTCCTCATCTAAGTTGCCTTACAATGAAGAATAAATATATTAAATAAATCACGATCGCTCCGCATACCATACCGTTAAGCTAAGATGGCAGCTATTAATCAAATATTTATATTCCTAATGATGACTGTTGGGATTGAAATCATTTAATATCTCACTTCCCCACATGTATTATATGCAGGACATTATACTCGAGGTCCAGCAGTTCGATCCTAACCTCCTCCTCTACAGAAAAAAAAATTGAATTTCAGTAAAACAAAATAAAATTTGAAACGCTCCTGGCAGCTAACGACGGGGCCAAGGAGCCGCAAGCCGCATGCGTCCACCATTTGTCCTAGATATCATGGCAGAATGATACAGCATAAAGAAATTAAATCCAAGATGGCGGATGTCAAGGCGGAATGATAGAACATGAAAAAATGGGATCCAATATGGTGGATCCAATGCGGAATGATAGAGCATGAAGAAGTGAAATCCCATTTGTCTGTCATGAACCCTCACTCCAGCTCCATTTGTCCTAGTGAAGAAATTAATTCCAAGATTGTGGATGTCAAGGCAGAATAATAGAGGATGAAGAAATAAAGTCCAATATGGCGGCCGTGAACCCTCAATCCTCGCTCCGGCTCCATTTGTCCTAGTGAAGAAATGAAATCCAAGATGCAGATGCTGAGGCAGAATAATAGAGCATAAGGAAATGAAATCCAATATGGCTGCCATGAGCCCTCAACCCTCGCTTCGGCTCCGTTTGCCCTAGTGAAGAAATGAGATCCAAGATGTTTGATGTCAAGGCAGAATGTTAGATCATGAAGTGGATGGCGGATGTTGAGGCGAGCGACGTAACTGCGAGTCGCACACCGCGAGCCGCACACCGCCACCGCTTGTCCTAGATATCAAGGAGGAATGATAGAACATTAAAAAAAACTGAATTCAAGATTGCAGCCGAAAACAATATGGCAGCGATGACGTCATAGAGCCGACGTCGTTTCTCCACTGGCTTCTGCATAGATGCGAAGACACCCCTCTCTGACTGTACTACACGTGATTAGAGGCACACAATTGTGCAGTGTTCCCTTATTGGTGCAGTCACCCAGGGTGTGTCACATAAAGTATGGTCCAATAACAAATGTATTGCAAAGGTACGTGTGTTTCAAGTTTAACATGTCTCCAAATAATAACGCGAATTTAGCAGGTATCTAGCTATATGTTCGGCTACAGTTATACGGACCAATTATGACCTATTAAGACGGTTTGCGAATAATTTACCGACGGGCAAGTTCATTGGTGATTGAGCTTCGCAGTATGCAGTACAGACCAAACATTACCCACACGTGCGTAATGTGCTCAATTGTGTACCCTGGGTCTGAATGGGTGAAGATCAACTTGTACGCACGTTGTGTATTCTTCCGCCTTATGTAAAATTAACACTGCCATGGGCCTCGTCACTTTATTCATGTGTCGGTCAAGAGAAACTATGAAATTATTAGACAAGTAAATGTTTTACAAATCTCTTACTTCTTACATTTTGATGCATTAAAAAAAGGGGAGGAGGACGAAATAAATAAATTGTATCGACGTTTAAGCATGGAAAATTGTATCCTTCCATCGCTACCAACTTTACTTTATGGATTTATGGACAGTGAATTTTTTTCCTAAGGTTTATTTCATAAGTCCTCACTTTATCGTGTACAGACTTCATCAACATTAACAACTCATGCACTGAGAGGTGCAGAAAAACTGCCAAATCAGATTAGTCACATGGAAGACACCCAACACCTCGAGAACTGATTTGTTTATTTCTATAGCACCGGCGATGAATATTCTTCATTTGCAACATGTCACATGCCCATGTAATCCAATCACCGAAGTGGATCCGACCAAAGTGTTTTGGAGTACAGTCATAGGATCTTTTCGTAGAAAACAGGTGCCCCTAGTTATCACACAGAGAAAAAAGTTTTTGTTGTATCAAACAAAGTTTACTTGGCACAAACCAAATTAATTAAATATTTTGTAGTTGAAACAAAACGATTTTGTTGTTCTTATTTGGTTACCCCAAAACAAAGGTTTGGTTGGTGCAAATAAACATTTCATTGCTTCTACGTGCATTAGGAGCCGCGGTGGTACAGTGGCTAGACTATTCACATCCCACCTAGGCGAACCGGATTCGATTCCCGGTGGAGCCATTCCCGGATTTTCGCAATGGGAATAGTGCTGGACGATGACGCTGGTCGGTGGGTTTTCTCGGGGATCTCCCCCCTCGCCCTTTCCATTCCAGCGCTGCGCCATCCCATCGTCTTGCTCCACTCTCATCGGCTCTCAAGATCTGGATGTTAAGAGCCGTCCAGATCTCTCCAATCTGCGCACATTAAAAGTTTCAGTTACCATAAAAATTGAGAAGCCCGAACGAAATTCGACCCTAGATAACCTCCGTAGTAATAGTCAATTAACGTTTACTTCCAATTTTTCTGAGGCCCTGATAATGTTCTACTTCCAGGATATTCCTCCGTCTCGTGCAAACATAGCTTAAACTAAGTCTATAAAATACACCAAGGTGCCAACGCACCGAATTCGTGCGAACTCAGTTGTAGTAATATTTTGCATGGGAACTGTTTCTTTCTAGGCACTACCAACACCGATGTTTTCTCACTGATTTTACTCATATTTATTATAAATATAGTATTATATTTTATACATAAAATTTGGTAAAACTTCAATTTAAAGAAAAATAAGATACTTTTATGATAACGTAGGTATAAAAAGCTCGTGATACATGGCATATTCAGGAAATAACTAAACACGTGATACGTAGGATCATTTTTCAAAAGTTAAATTCAAAAAGTGTGAAGAAACCGCTAATAGATTAGACTATACTGCTTGAACACTCGCTGTGTCATGTGAACATAGCTTAACTCTCCATCTTCTCTCTCTCTCTCTCTCTTGCTTACGGTGCCTGGCTCTTCCTTCCCCGAGAGGAGTGTAAGAGTATATTTTTTTTTGCGTTCGCGCGCGTGTGCGCGTGTGTACTCATCGCTTCTGGCCACTCGGCGAACGCCTCCGCAGGCGACTGTCAGGTCTGTTATTTTTCTTCCCGCGCCCCCTCCCCTCCTTCATCACCAACAGCATCCCTCCTCTCTACAGCTTCTGGACCAGCAGGTTGATGACTGCCCGGCGCGGAGTGATGGTCCTGCCCGTCACCTCATTGACTCCGGCGAATAAGTCTTGCCTCACCCTTCCACCCTCCCCCCGAGAGGGCACCGACTCGGTGAAATGGGCGCTGGCGAATGGCGAGGAGTCTTCCGTCCCAATCTTCGCCCGCGATCCATCAGAGGTCAAATGGTCTTCGTGATCTTCACTTCCCGTGGCAGGGCGATTATAGCAGCGAAGAGAGTCGGAGGGACAAATAGAACACCGCGGACAGTCGTTGTATGACCGGAAAACACTTGAGTAAAGGCTGTTCACGATAAAGTGACCCCTTTTGAAACCAACCTTAGAAAAATTTCACAGCCCCTAGCTGCACATATTTTAACGGGCGCAGTGGGTGAAATGCGCCCAGTAAGGTTGGTAATGATGGAGGGGAAAGTAGTTCCATTTATTAACGTCGAACAAAATTTTTTAGGTATTCATTTGTGATAAATTAAATTATTTCTCTCGTTTTCTGTATTTCTTAATGCATCTGAATGTAGGAATGAGCATATTTTTACAATATTTAATTTTCTAATAATTTAACAGTTTCACTTGGCCGACTTATGAATAAAGTGATGAGGCCCATGGCAATGTTAATTTTACACAAGGAGGAAAAGCACACAGCGTGCACACAAGCATAACTTTCAAAAGTGCTCATTTTACCGTGAACAGCCTATACGGTCCGATATGTCAGGCATTAAGGCCACGATCCTTCATTTCTACAACTTTTGGGAGAATTAATTTTTTATACCCAAACAGAAGCCGACATTCTAAAATCCTCTTACAAATTTGTTACAAATTGTTTTTAGTATGTAGTCTAATTTTTCCAACACAAAAAAAGTTTATACTTTTATCCAATTAATTAACTAACGAAAATCTTCTTTATTTAATAATCAGTTAAAATTATACAGATTTTGTGTTGAAAAAATTAGTCTACACAATGAAAACAATTTGTAACTAAATTGTATGATTATTTTACAATATCGTCTCCCGTTTGGGTACAAAAAATTAATTCTCGCAAAAGATTGTGGATTGTGGTCTTAAGGGTACTGGTCACCACAAACTTAATTATTACATGCCAGTTTTGTAGTAAATGACGTTCCACTTGTAGGCATTATATACGATTACTGACTCCTCGCGTGAAAAAAAAGTTATAGACGGCATATTTTTTCAGGCGAAGCCTGCCGAAATCACAATCCTAATATTCTCGAGGAAGTACAAATAATAAATAAAAACTAACTCATTTACCGAAATGCGATAATTCGCACTGAAATAAGATACCAATATTCGTGGAGTGCGTGAGTTATAAACAGAGACCCTAAACACACACAGTGGTAGTACTTGAGTGTTGCAGCATGCCACTCACTCATTTCCACCACATCAACACAAAGATTTTACAAACCTAACCAATCACTAATACAGAATTAAAATCTGTTTTCTGCTTTCAAATTATTAACATAAGCAGAAATAAATGTATGGGAACTACATAAACGTACAAAATGCAAAAGTAAACAAACTACTTGCACAAGAAGGTGAACTAAAAATAGAACAGTCTCTAAATGATCCTGGCTAGCACGCAAGCCCTTGCATTCTTGTACAAGGAAGTGAATCGTGTGTAACAGGCTTAAATTTTCAAAATAGTTCAACCAACCATTATCTAAATAAAAAAGTTGAAAATATCCCTGTTGGAGGAGGTCTGCAAGAAACCCTCCTTCAGATGGTTACTAGCTGAAGTCACAGAGTAGATTAGTACACAGAGGCGAAAATGGTGAGGCGGTTCCTTTGATGTGGACGTATCCGCTCTCTGATTGGCTGCACGAGGCTCTGGAATGGGCGTTGTGTCTGATTGGCTACCGCGTGCTTGGAAAGGTTCCCTATTGGTCGGCCTGCCGGTTGGCAAGTAAGCTACTAGGCGCTGAATGGCTAATGGCGTCCCGCCTTGAGTTGCGCGGGGTTCGTGGCAGGCAGTTTCGCCTCTGTATTCTACAGCGCTCTGTGCCGAAGTAGGGAATGTCGAGACTGATCCGGAGGCTGTATGAGTGTGGGCGGCCTTCTTATCGGATCACGGATGTTCGAGAGAATGATGGGTTCCGTGGCATATTGGCAGTTACCCTTAAAGCTCCGAGCAACAATTAGATTAGGGTTCTATTGCCCATCACACTGCTCCGTTATCGTGAGTAGCGCTGTTGTAATAATCTTCTAGTTCATCCTTCGGGCGGAAGGATCGAAATGGTAAAGCGGCAGTTCTAAAGGCCGCGAAACATGTGCGCACATAAAAAATAATAATAATTTAGTTAAAAGTGCTCGGTATTTGGTCTTCGTGAAGAACCTCATGAAAAAACCGGTCTTACTCTTATGGGTAAGTGGACTAGTAACCGGCATGCACAAGTATAAACTTTTCAGAAAGTTTTTATAGTCCGTACGTGTGTTGAGTACACTTTGTCATTTACAACAGCTTCTCCATAGCCTTAGCTTTGCCCCGTCACCACTAGCAATGACAAGGGTGAAGTGTCAAGGAATGTAGGCAAGAGTCGGGTAAACTGGGCCACCTCTTGTCATTCTAGCTTAGATCTACTGGGAGCACGTGCCTGAGGACAGCCCACGCAATTAAAGAAAAATGTTGATTACTACTTCGCGTCACAGCTTTTGTTTCAAAGCATAATTATTTGCAATTTATTGTATCCGTGAGCTTACAGTTCACGAGTTGATTCATAGTTTTCACCAGAATTTTTATACATGTTATTTGGTAACTTTGAGACGTGATAAGTTAATTATGACATAGTCATACGCTAATAATTCAGATGTTTTGAAACTTCTGCATGAATTACTATATCAGAATCATCTATATGTTTATTAAAAAAAAAAACTCAATTTGGCAAATAAAAATAAAACGATTCCGATATCGTTGATAAGGCTTTGCTGTAAGAGTTGTAGGAAATACATTTTCAGTCGGATTTCGTGTTGCACTGGATCGAAACACATTGTTCAAAAAGGCCTAACAAGAACCAATGTCTAGAGCCACGAGTATTTCGCGAATTCGTTCGGAGACGAGGTAGACTCCAAACGCTTGTTATTTTCTCCTATACCTTTGATTGGACGACAGTTGTTTAGACACGCCCCGTTTAACCGCGAGCCAGTAATAAGCAGGAAGCAGTAGTGTGAGTGAGTGTTTAACAGTCCTGTACAGAGGCCTCACTAGAACACAGCAACCAATAAGCAAACGATAATGTCTCGAGTGTATATAGGGCTGTCCAGTCTAGCTTGCTGCCATTCCAATCCCCGAAATACTCGGATCTCTACGGCAATGTCATATACGAGCCCCACTCCCCCTTCCTTTCAGTAATAAAAAATAAAAATAAATAAAAAAAATAAAAAAAAAGGATTCCCTACAATAACTAACTGCCAGTGTTTTGGAATTTACTGAAAGCTTACAACCACCGCGAAATTGATGGCGATTTACGTCTACACCACGGATGTTTAACACTTCTTTTCAATGATTTGCGGGCGTAAATACTACACACATAAAAAAAATAACCCCTACTTCAGATTAGCAATCTCGCATCGAAACAGACTTGCAGATATTTCACATTATTGTCGATAAACTCCAAACGTGTTCGAAAACCCATGTGGCAGACGCGTCAGTTTTGCGCTGCAAATGTAATTGATGCGAGCCTCACGCCACTGATTTAACAGCCTGCAGGGTATGGAAAGCTAACAGAAATATATAACAAACTCTCACTAGTTCTGACGTGATGTATCATTACTAAATACTTGCAATATTCCCGTTATTATCTGCCAACAAGTTAGATCTCGCAGTTTGTACACATTCCAGTCAATGAGGTTTTTTATTATTTTATTTCACCTTCATTATTACTGACTTACGCTTCAGGGGATACACGTTCATAGGGACATGAAAATGTTGAGAGTTAATAGTGTGGGAGCTGTACAGACAATGTGGCGGTATCATGCCGATACATGAGGTAGGGACCTAGTCTCTACTTCCTTCAGTTTGAAAACCTTTTCAAACAAAATACACCACCTCCCCCCCCCCCCCGGTCATGTGGTTAAGGAATACATTAAGTTTGGTGTTGCCAAGTAAAAATGTTAAAATTTAAGTTTGTTCAGGAATATGTTTGAGGTTTCCACTTTTACAGAAATTATCTTATATTCTCCATGTAAATTACACAGCCATCAATGTTCATAAATAGCAATACAAGAACACTTAAATAGGGATACAAAGAATCATTGAAAAACTCTACAATTACCAAACGTTAAATGACATACCCCTCAGTTAAACAGCGAAAAACCACTGCATAACAAAACTTGAATATTCAATTTACATTATGGAATTACAGCATCAAAATGAGAGCAAAAAACGCTGTAGGGTCGATTACATAACTCATACATTAATTCAGGCAGCCGTCCCCTTCTCCGTAAGGACCAGAGTTACGTCCTAAACGAGTCCATCTACCCCCCCCCCCCCCCCAAATCCACCTTGTTCACCTTTTGGTGATTTGGTATTCATGTCGATTTCATTATCGCTTATTGACAGACTTTCGGAAATTATTTTTGCTCGCTTTCAGAAAGGTAAAATTGAGTATTCTGAATTGATCTTTATGATAAAGTGAGAACTCAGTACAAATGTGCGAAATGCATGTTACGGATATAACAATATTACATAATCGTAATTGCTAAAATAAAGTAAACTCAATTGTGCTCTAGTAACAACTAAAGCCCGTCAGTAAATAAATACTCATTTTTAAACATGACACAAAATCGAAATGAAAAGAACGTAAAATCATTTAATTAGCCTGCACTGGTGTACTTAACACCAGCAGGGAAATTAATTCTGGATACACCATGCGACACTAGTGTGGCTACGATATTTATCTTTGGTATAGCAACACAGAGAAAAAGTATATCTTTGTAAGGACACGTAAAATATACAGCTTACAATCCAAATATTGTTAAATAAGTGAAGAAATGCCTATAGTATAATTGTTTTAGCTCCCACTGTTATCATCTATTTAAATCTGACTATATAACTTTCAATATAAAAAATTGCAGCAGTAGCCTAATTCCTCGTGGTAAAACTACAAATACAACCAAGTTACTTGCAGGAAATTCTGATGCCAGTACTAATGATTTTCGCAAGTGGGAATCGTGCCAGTACTATGCCGTTGGTCGGCGGGTTTTCTCGGGGATCTCCCGTTTACACCGTCCCTTCATCCCGGCGCTGCTCGATACTTACTTCAATCATACTCATCGGCTCTCAAGACCTCGCTGTCAAGAGTCACCCTAATCTCTTCACTTCGGCACTAAATACCATTCTCAGCTGATAAAATTTTTTTCTGTGCATAATCGTCTACAAACAGACTTCTTCCCGTCGCGAGGCAAAATGGCCGCCGTCTAGAGCTTCCCTTGGCTGGTCAAAAGCGGCGTCAGTCCCAGAAGGCCTGTGAGGGTTGTAGAGGGAAGGGGTTCTCCTCAGCAGATATTGGCCGTTGAAGGAGCAGCCGGGACTTTGAAGGGCTCATCCGAGGGACGGCCTGACCATCAGCCGACAATTTGCATTTCAAACCGCGCGCACTTTCGCCACGGATAGGGGTCGTAACGTCGCCTGGGCGAGCCGTCCACAAAGTGCGGAAGACCGGAGAAGGGTTTTGGAAACGTCGGGTAAGGGTGGGTTCCGACGGACAAGCTATTCTGCGAGGGGACACCCCCGCCAACCCCCACCCTCGCCCGAAAACAGTTCCGCTCGCGTCCTGCATTCTTCAGCACTCTACATTCCCCGTACGTCATTTCGTCACGTTGTAAAAAAAAAAAACACACACACAGGCAGTTGGGCACTAGCCACGAGTCCCCGTCGAATTTCAAAATAATTTTCTTTTTGTTTCACGCGAGAAACGAAGTCGTTTGGTCAGGCCTTCGAGTGTGTGGCTCGCTTTTGGGCAGTTGTGTGTCCCGGCCAACCTGATAACGATTACTTCATGCCAATGCCAAAACGATTACTTACCACAGGCCATCCGCAGATTCCTGCCACGCTCCTGCTAACCCATGCTAGAGCTTAATGTCTATTCACAGTTTCTTCGCACTTTTCAATTAAACTTATGAAAATTCACCCCATGTATAAAGTGTTTGGTTGTTTCTTAAAAACGTCACGTAACAAAAGCATTTTATACTTATGTTAGCATAAAGTTAACTAATTTTTGATTAAATAAAACCTTTACTTCTGTTTTATACATGAATTATATAATATTTCATTTTAAATTAATATGAATAGAAGTAGGGAGGAAATAGGCGTTTTGACATTGTCTAGTAGGAAATAGTTCTCACGCTCTCATGCAAAATACGTATTATTAAATTGAGCGAGCACGAATTCGGTGCGTTGTCCCTTTGGAGTAATTTTCTAGACTAGGTTAAAATTTATTCTTCACAGGAAGGAATATCCTGTAAGCAGAACTTAAATTGACTTAAATAAGTACAGAAAAACTTACCCCATATCCAATATTAAAAATAAATAAATAATTCAAGTTTACCATGCAATAAAACTTTCGCTGAATCTCGAGGTACGTGATCGAAGAAAAACGATTAAATTAACACTAAGTTACTTTGAAGGAAAAAAAAAAAAATATATATATATATAGATGTATGTAAACGCACTACATGTCCCAATAATTTTTAACACGCATTTCGTTTAAGTCTCGAGAGATCAGTTCCGGGAATTCACATTTAAAAATCCTCGCCGAATGAAAAATTGCACGGGTTATATAAAAATAATAAGAGATGCACACAAACTTCCAAATGAAGGAAACAATTTGCACACTATTCTTTGTACGCATTGAGAATTATACCTACAACGAAACATTTCACATGAAAAATAATCACGTAAATGTCTTATCGGAAACGAATTTTATCGGTCTGAATAATTTTAACACTACTCTCGTCGAAAACTTGTCGCAATAAAAGTTTAGTGAATCCCGTAGTTAACACTCGAAGAGGAATTCACACATTAATCGATGATTATTAAAAAATAAATTATTTTATTAACATGTGTAAAAATATTCTAACTCATATCGCATTTTATGTTACGAAGGATACGAAAGTTCACCTATGTTCCAGTTCTGTAACCCTGTCGCCCGGTCGTGTAGGAGTGACAACCCAACCCCCAGGTGGTTCAGATCAACTGGTCGAAAGTAGCATTAGGGAACACGCAGCCAGGTAGCTTTCATCCTATATCACTTGTTCTCCTATTCTCTGTCTTCAACCCTGAAGCCAAGGGAGCAATGACCCCTGCCCTTTCTCATGTAGACGGTCTGGAAAACTTTGCAGCCTCGCCCGCATAGACTTCTTGCTGACAATCATATAACTGAAAAAAATTAATCACCTTGGAAAACGATATTTATATGTCCCTATAAACAGGAATAATCATATTCAAAATCTTTTTTAATCTTAAAAATTTTTCCAAAAATATAATATTAAAAGGAAACAAATGTAATGGGTTATCACTCAAACACTAATCCAATGAAACGATAATCCAATAAACAAGCAGAATGATTTCACAATAATTTTCACATCCAAACCCCATCGATATCGATAGGTTTATTAAATGAAAAATTCATCAAAATATGTTTAAAATATTTTTATTTAGTACAGTATCATAATTTTACAAAATTGTATTACAATCTTTTAAGATCTTTATTATTCCCCACGAGTAGTATGCTTTGAGAAACCTCTAAATTGATCTAAAGACCTTTTTTTTTTTCCTTTTAAAGATTTGATCAACCAAATATTTATTTGGAAAACTAACTTTTTGCAATTCGAGTTCGTCAAATTAGCCTTTTATAGGCTGCACATCATAGGTTTCTAGGTAATGCACCCTGGGAAAAGAATGTCTAACTGAAATAATTTTTTTTTTCATAAGACCAATTAACCATGTATTTTTTTCTTAAAGATGGCTTTCTGCTTTTAAATTCAAATATATTATCCAATTTTGGACTTTTGCTTCTTCTCGTCAAATACTTTTACATTATTGTATACAGCTTTCATCAATCTATTGTCCATAACCTTTTCAGGCACCATCTTGACAGTTCTTTGATATCTGGAATTATAAAGTTTAATTATTTCAGGCAAAACATCCACCCATTTGTAACTCCCCTTCGACATGAAATGCTTATATATTAGCTGCTTGATTGATTTGTTGAAACTTTCTGCAACACTGGCTTTAAGGTCTGAATATATTGTGTAGTGATTGATACCATAGTCGGTCATTAGTTTCCATAATGGTTAAGAAAAATTTGGATCCTGTGTTGGTTTGGAGTGAATTTGGCATTCTTTCTTGCAAGATGATCTTCATTGCATTGCTGACCTGTTTCCATGTCTTGTCCTTGACAGATATACCCCAACCATATTTGGAATAATCGTCTATTACAGTTAAAATACATTTGTATCCCTTATTATATTTCGAAAGCAATGTCATTTCACACAATTCGACTTGAAAAATATAATTTAAGACCTTAGTAATAACTCGTGTTCTGGGAAACATTATCCTTAAAGAGGCGTGAAGTTATTGAGCAATTTTACTGAACTTCATTAGTAATATAACCATCTTCCATTAGCTCTTCAATAATAAATACTATTTTGTTCGTATATGTGAATTATTCCCAGACTCTCTCAAAACGATGAGAAGTTTTAATCTATCTTCCAATTCGTTAGGATTGTTCCAATATACAGGAGAAAACAGATCGCCTACTTCATATTTATATATTCCACTTCTGGTAAAATCGCTAAATAAATGTAGTTTTGGGTGGTTTTCATACCCTAAATGAAATTCGCATTCATACAAAGAATGAGTTCTTTATATTTCTCCAAATCAGTGTAGGAATATCCATTTGGATAGTTTCTAAAAAAATAATTCAAACAATCCTTTGCTCACATCAGTTATGTAATCTCCTATTTTAATTATATTCTCAGGTAAAAATGTAATTACAAAATCTCCCAGAAACCATGTGTTTCCATTTCAGTATGCACCAAATGTCATATCGCGCATAGGTGAAGAATGTTTTAAAACCAAACAACTTTGTGTTAAATGGGAAAGGTTTTCCTCTTCTTCTTAGAATGTTCTTCTTCCAATTTAATTTCCAAAGGTGTTTCATTAGGCATATTGAACATAGAATGTAATGTATCTATTCTACTTGTGGAGGGTTTTAATATTTCTTAGTTTAAAACATCTCGTTCCATATGGGCTTGGTTGGCTTGTAAATATTTCTCTTTTACAGCAGATATAAAGTTATGTAATTATGAAGCAGAGTTAAAAATGTTTTGATTATGTTAGATTAACTTTCCACTATTTATAATTAAATTAAGTTGTTCGTTTTCTAATTGCTGCAGTAGGTCGACTAAATGTTACACTAGATCGAGTACTTTCCACCTGTTCAATCTTGTCGACTTTACTGAAAACAGCATCTAATTCAGTTACAGTTTTAGCTTTCAAATCATTAATAGAATAGTTTATTTGTGTTTCCAAATAATTATTTTGTTTACTCAAATCTGTTTGCATAACTAAACCAACTCTTTTATTAATCAATTCATCAATTACATATTGTGTAATTTTGGCCATTCGTATTTCAAGTTGTTTTGTAATAGTAGTGGTTACCACTTCATTAATTACAACTCTTAGATTATCTTCAAATTCTGCAAGTTGTGTTGTAAATATTATATTTGCCATATCATTCAAGTCTTTAATAAACCCATTTGAACAATCTTATATTATAAATTCGTTACCCTGCATATCATTCTGAATATTGCTTAAAATGTTTGCAATTACTCTAGTGTTTTTATAAACATTATCATTCAAATCAAGTAACTTTATTAATTATGTCTTACATATCTGTCGATTGCAATTTAAATAAATTTTGCACAGTGGTGTTTAACTCTTCCACATGACAATTATTTGCCACATCATTATTTTTCACAGTCATACACACATTATGTAATGTATGTCCGTTCAAATCACAATTCCCATCGCGATTTTTGGTTAAACAGGTAATGTAATGATTGCATTCCAAACTTTGAAATACTCATTATTCTTACTCAGGAAGTATAAAACTGTCAAATCCAGACCTACTTCTGCCTTTATATAGGGGAAGCATTGTCATATCGCCCAAACATGATCATTGTAAATATGTTGCAGGTTCATATTGTCCATTTTAAACACAATTATCATATTTACATTTTCACGCAAATTATGTTTTGGAACATGTGTGTAACTTTGTGATAGATAAAAACAATCAACTTTTGAAAGTCTACCAAATTAAAATATTGCTGTATTTCACCCTGCGGTTCGCATCAAACATCGTCAAATATAAATACGAAATTGGGTAATGCTTCATTCAGAGGAACTATATCTTCTTTATTAGTAAATGGGAAATATCACATTGCATCAATTAATGATGAAATGTTCGCTAATCGTATATATTTTTCTTATATTGTTTTAGAAAACACATATACATTTTCAAACTTAAGTCCATTTGAATGTTCCAACAGCGACATAATAACACAAGTTTTTCCACATGAAGGAGGACTGCTTATTATACAATATATATTAGGAGGTAAAACTTCAGTTGAAAATACTAGCTCATACTAAATGTATCAAAAAAGGCACCATGTATTGAATATATTGATTAATAAATTACCATTTGAATTACATTTACCGAAATACAGTTATTGTGGATCCGGAACATAGCTTGCAAAATGTGTGGCATGAACGATCAAGGAATAAACACTTTGGATAAGGCTTGTAAAAAACACAATAGTTTATGATCGATCACATGATTTGAAACAAATATATATAGCACATATGTTTTTTAGACAGTAAAAAAGCAAATATAAGGAAGAATCCATCTACACGTGCAGGTGAAAAGCCTGGAGCTTGAAGTTTTGATATAGTGATGCCAGCAAAGGTGAAAAGAGACATGGGCATCAAATGCAAAACTAAACGAAAAACCAAGAAAGAAGGAATCATTGCTTTTCTTTCCCAGCATTATCAGCCCCAGGCTCGCTCCTTGGAGGAGTTTCGGCAATCAGAAGAGAAGTTAAATCAAGCAGCAAAGGGATGTACTTGTAACCATATAAAGCAGGGCAAGGATGAAAAAACTTCAAATGTGGGGAAAATGCAGAAAGTCCTAAATAGTGTTCCAAAACGTGAATTAACAAAGAAAGACAGTTTTGTATTTGTAAAGAAACTTAATGTTCCCTATTTCCAAGGTGTTTATATGAGACATGATTTGCCAAAGAAACCAAATCTCCATGAATGTATGAGGAATAATTTATATTCGAAACAAAATGAAGGAACACACTGGGTAGCATTAATTAAAAACCTAAATCAATCATTGTATTATGACAGTTTCTGTGATTTACGTCCTTCAATTGATATATGTAATAATTTAAAAATCATAAAATTAAGGTATGATTACAACATGGAACAATTACCAAATACAATCAATTGCGGACATTAACATTTACGTTTTTTATGACTATAAATAAGATATATAAGTGCAATAGTGAACATATTAGTAATATATTAATAAATTCATCGCAATTACATATGGTATATTTCCCAGTGTTGGTATTAGATGGAAAATGGCCAATAAGTCTAATCGAATTCGTTACTTGCAACAGCATACCAAACATTGATATGCACAACCAATCATTTGTGGTTAACATTGGCGAAAAAACCTACAAGATTGTGATATTGGTAGGATTTTATGAGTTGGATACTTAGAAACATTCGTTAAAGCAGCATTACCTAAGTATGTGCATTTCCCATTACATGGAAATCAAAATATTTTAACTAGTGTGATGTACAGTAAGATCAATATCGATTTCATGGAAGACAATTCAATTGCAAATATGTTAGGTTACAAATGGAAAGTGTATCACGCTAATGAAATGCACACATAATCAAAACAGGTTAATATATTGTCGGTAAATGTATGGCGGTTCATACGTGAATGGGAAACTGACAAATACACTACATGAATTCACGTGTACAGTGGCTCTGGGATATAATATAATTGAAAAACCGAATACATTGATATATCTTCTAGTGATAGTGAATCGTGTTGATAAAAAAAGCTATATAAATAGTTGCATCCCGTGCACATTGCACAGAAGGTGTAACATGTTAAACAATTTGTAATGATTTTCAGTTAGTAAGATGATGTTTTACAAGTTTTAATGATTTTAATGATTTCTGATGTAAAATGCAGATAAGTTTCTAATGATTTTCAATTGTAAAATGATTCCAGGCATAAAATGGTGAAAAGTTTATAATGATTTTCATGATGTAAGATGATGTTTTTAAAGTTTTAATGATGTTAATGATTTCTGATGTAAAATGGTGACCAATTTTTTTATGATTTTCAAACATTAGATGATTTCAGGCATAACATGGTGAAAAGTTTGTAATGATTTTCATGACATAAGATGTGATATTTTTAAAGTTTCAATATAACATGAATTTATGTGCTGTTTACATACAGTCTTTTCCTTGTGAGTGATTTTATAAATGTTTCGATAAAATAATTAACTTTAAGGAAATGTCTAGAAAACAAGTGTTTATTAAGATAGATCTTTTAAAAAAGAGATTTTTAATTATCTTTTGTCTGTATGTTTTTTTTCTGTTTTGAAAATAAAACAAAATATTTCAATGTTAAAATTAATTACATATCTTTTAATTTAATAGTTTTAAATTCCTCGTGTCACTTTATTGTATAATATGTTCACGATATTAAACTTTGTGTGACTGAAAGATGAAGTATTTGGAATGCAGGAGTGATAGTTTCAATACAACTTTTTATATTATGTTTATAACTTGTTTCTGAAATTTTTTGTAAGACTAACATTTAATATTCCTGCAGAGAACTTCGAAAAATTATTGTAAGTGTGAAAGTTTTCTCAGTGGTATTGTTGTCTAGCAGTGAAATGGCTTGTCTTTCAAAGGCATTATCCTCGGGTAGCAAGGCAAAACTCATCCCGCTTCATTGTCCATGAAGAGAGAATCATGTTTATACATTCAACTATGACACCATTCATTTATAATTATATTGATTTAAATCCGTAATAGGTAGTAACATTTTTATTTCAGATAGAATTTTTTTTACAATAAAATTTGGATAGTAATATTGTTTATCATTTCAGGATAAACTTCAAAGAAATTGGAACCAAAAATCTTGTATGGGAAACTTTTTCTTACACGTACATGAAACTCCAGTTATAAGTAAACATTTGAGAGAACTCTACATGCAAAATACATTTTTTTCTCTGCTATGTACAAATATTTTAATTTGTACATTTTCCATACGTAAAACCTTTGACTTGTGTATCATGCAAATTTTAGTAAATCGAATAATATGTGTTTTGAAAATGACGTTCTTTGAAAAAACAAAATTTATTTAGTGAAAATATCTCTTCTATGAAATTATACTTAGTTGTAGTTTCCTGGATTACTTTCCTAGAATGAGATTGCTGTGAGATTTTAAAAATTACTAATTTTGCTGGAAATGGTATAAAATTTAAACTTAAAATTTATTCTAAGTTATTGGATTAAACTTAGAAATTTCTTAGAAACTGCTTATATTTTCATTGAATTTAGCGGATTAGAGACATTTGGAACGCAATTATTACTAGTGATGAAATACTTTTTTCAGCAGAAGTTGTAAAATTGTATTTCGCTGGAAGCAAATATTCAAACAAGCCAATATCTGGGATTGTAGAGTATGGAAAACTGTTTTCTGGACAGGTCAACACACCGGGGAATGTCCAAAATTCCTGGCCTGAGGGGAGGGAGGCAGGCAAGCAGCCCTCGAGCTGGACAAACAAATGTTTCGCTGTTAGGGGGCCGCAGGGAGGGAGGGAGAGGTGTAACAGAATCTTCCAACAACCTTCGCTGGACAGGGCAGAGAGGCCATCTTAGTTATTCTTCTCTTCAACCCTCGTACTGCATACATGAGGTGTGTTCACGTGATTTGCTATTCTGCTAGTTTGTTGCTATTTCTGCTAGTTGGCATTCATATTACCAGACCTATTTTCTCACTGTTTTTAATTCCTATTTATTAGAACATAAACTTAAATAAAATTTAAGTAAAATTTTAATTCAACTAAAAGTAAAGTACTTTCATGTTCACAGAAGCATAAAACTCTTGCGATGTATGACATATCTAGGAAACAACCAAGTACCACATACTTGGGGTAACTCTCAAAATGTTGATTCAAAAAGTGCGAAGAAATCGCGAATAGACGACATAAAAACATATTCGAGGCATTCGAAAGACTGTCAAGACGATATTTTGAGTTACAGAATACCATCTCACTTCTCAAATATAGTTCCGAGGTAAACGTCTTCACATAACGACAATGTAAAGTTCCCAGAACGTCGTGCAGACAATCAGGGAATGGTTACGCTCACAGCAAAGAGTCCGTCATGCCATTTCACTTCTGTCTTATAGTCTATTCGCGGCTTCTTCACAGTTTTTGAATCAAACCTTTAAAAAAATATTCCCATGCATTACGTTTTTAGCTATTTCTTTTATATACCAGGTATCACAAGCGTTTTATTCTTGAGTTTATAAAAGAAATATTTTTTTGAGTTAAATTGAAATTTTTATATTCTCTTTATAAATTATATTTCATTCATAATTAATATGCACTGTAAATAATTATTGGCAAATTTACCATACCAGTGTATATGTAGAATGAGAACGTGCGAAAAGTATTAGAGTCCTGGAGAATCCCCGGATCCATTTTGGGACAAGCTACAATTCAAAACACATGCATTTATATAACTTCAGCCATTGGTCCACGAGATATTTGACACCACCTGGAGAACGGTGTCCAATTGTCGCCTTCCACTGTGACAGTAGACAGCCAATGTGCAGTTTATATCGGCATTTTGTACATAAGACTGTGGAGTCTAGCCTACAAGTCATTGAACTCGCGAATTTTTCAGATCTCTACGAATAGTAAATAATTTCACAATACGTCCATGTCAGCGTTCCTACGTTTGCTCAGGAAACATTCAATTCATAGGGACGTTCCCAAATTTTGTATAGTAGCGACGACTGATATTATTATATTTGGAGTTTCATATCTGGCACTATTCCCATAGCATGTGTAGGTTAAAAACTTCCATTACGGTTTACGAAATTTACCAAAATAATTTATACAGTATGGATTTAAAACGGTGATAAAACACGTGTGTTGGTAGCGCCTAGTAAGAAATAGTTCCCGTGCAAAATATAATTACAACTGAGAGCGCAGGAATGAGGTGCGTTGTCCTCTGTTGTAATTTTCCTAACTTAGATAACCCATTCTTGACTACCCTCAATCTAAAAAAATTTGCATGGTTATAGAGCCATTGTTCCGCTAGTATTTAACAGGATCTTTTAAGAACAATACGACTAACCAGCTATAGGGGGCCACGGTGACTGAGCGATTAGCCTGCTCGCCTCCCACCAAGGCGAACCGGGTTCAATCCCCGGCCGGGCCACAATACTTTCTCAAGTGGGACTTGACCGGCGATGCCGCTGGTCGGAGGTTTTCTCAGGGATCTCCCGTTTTCCCCGCCCCTTCATTTCGGTGTGGCCCCATATTCACTTCAATCACCCTCATCGGCTCTGAAGAACTCGCTCTTAAGAACCGCCCAAATATCTTCACTCACGCCACCAGTTATAGTTGTCCTGCAAAAAATATTTTTTGCAGGAAAAGACACGATTGACTGTGAACCTTTCGCACAGTAGGAGGCATTTGATTAGATCATAATCAACTCTGCGACCCCAGTGGCTGATGACCAGCCAATGATGAACGTTGTAGAGCACAGTAAGCACACCCAGTGTGATGTGGACCAATAGAAGAGTGGTAAATGGGAATAGAGAAACCAACAGAAAGTGGTGTATACAGGTGATTCACTTATAACTTGTCTTCAATTATAGTCAGGGACAATCGATTTACGAGAAAATATTTCACGGCCAGTTGTATTGCATAACAGTCTATCTCAGATCCATTTTTGTGATTGGATTATGTACGTGTTACGTTTCTTATGCGTGTGCACGCGTATCACACACATACAGTCCAGGAGTTACCTAATTCTGATTGGCCAGGCAAGTAAGAAACTGCCTTCCCACAAAGACAGCTGCCAACAGGCAAAGGGGAAATGCTGGTATACCCATACGATATTGAAACCTAGCATGTGCGGGAATCTTTTCGCGAAATTCGGGTGTCCCTAATTATAGTAAATATGTGCAGACCTGAATGTGTTAACCGATTCTGACCCAGTGTACACATTTGTGTGTAAAATTCACATGAAAGTTATTTTTGCCTGGTACTGCAAATTGCGAGACTCACTGGCCAATGATTTTCCTTGTGAGAAACTGATTCTTAAGCCATGCTATTGGTAGGGATAGGAAAATTTCGCGAATTCATTTCGGGACAAGATGGACGTTGAACACTAATATAGTGAAGTCACCTTCGCAATTTGATCACAGTTTATTAGACCCGCCCTGCACGCCTCTGGCCCAATAGCAGACTTGCAAGGAAACGCCTTGCGAATCCCATAACTGCCAGATGTGGCGCAACAGCCAATGAGCACACAGCTGTTGCTCCAGTATGCAGAGAACTGAGGAGTCTAGCCTACAGGTCATTGAACTCGCGAAATAAATTTTTCTGTCCCTGGCTATCGGTCAAGGTTATGATAGGTTCTCATTACTATAGCCCAACACAAAGAAGTGTTTTGTCAACTTAAGTACATCACGGATCATAAAATGTATTTTTTGCAACACCTGGAGCTGTAAACTAATGTGTGCCTGGAAGGATCAAGCTTAGCTCGTACGGGGCGGAGTAATAGGCTGGAGCTAGGACTCCAGCAGGCCTCCAGGAAAGCGTGAACGGCCTATAATTACCGATTTTGTGTTCGACGCAGTGAAAAGGCGAAGAACCTTGTGGTGGCGGCGGTAGGTCCGAAACCTGTCCATTATTGACTCGACGCTGTGACCGCGTGAATCACGCCAAGTTTTACGGCCTCGAACCACAAACAGGTTCCGAGCGACTCGACACGCCGCACGAAGGCGGCGGCCGACGAGTAACCGAAATTGGCGGTGTTCGGCCTGTCATTACGAGAGAGCAGTTTGATAAATCACGTGACCAGACCTCTCGCGTGAAAAACGCAAAAAGTTATCCGAAGTAAACCTGAATAGACACGTGCCCTCGGTGAGCTCTTCGGTATTTAAGAACGTGCCGGACGATGACTTTGGGGGGGCGGGTTTTCTGGGGGATCTCCCGTTTCCCGCGCTCTTTCACTCCGGCGCTGCTCCATACTCACCTCGATCACCCTCAATGGCTCTCAGGCCCTCGCTGTTAAGAGCTGTAAAGATGTAGTTCATATTTTATATTTCAAAGAATCTAACAACAAAATTAATAAAAATTTTAATTAAGTCTTAATATTAACTAATTAAACTAAAAAATAAAACAATTTTTAAACAAATAATATTTACTAATTTTTATTTTATAATCGCGCATACTGACACAAACATTTACAATAATACGGAAGAATACCTAAGTATAAATAACTTTAATACTCAATACAAAATACTGCAATAAAAATATCAACTATCAATGGCGAAATCTCCCATGTACATATTAATTTTAAGTAATATAATAGTCAAAATCCAACTAATATCTTAAATTTAATGATTAGATATCATGACTAATATATATTTACAAATGCTTAAATCCGATTCTAGATTTACAAACTAAAAAAAGTCAAATCTTCTCATCAGGGTCGGGTCAAATTACTCTTCACGCGGTTTTAAGAGGACTATATAGCTGCGCGTCCAAGGTCAAGAAGCGAGGGAGCAATACGGGCGACACTAATACGCACGCCTAGCGCCTTATCGCTCCTACGCGCAAGTCTTGCAGGGTTTCCCTCGTGATGCTGTACTGTGAAAATTATATCTGCAACAGTGGGACTTAAATAAGCGTGTTGAGAGCCCAAAGATTAAACTACTCGCGTATAATCGTGCTTTCCTCATACCGCTTAACCCTTAAAGAGAATTTTTAATTTACGGATTCAGTTGCGGCGAACAAAAATTTTTTTATGATTCGTACTGTACTTATGTCGACAGAACACTTGTTTCGTTGTCATAGCGAATCAGATGCAGGATATATGTTCCGGTTACAGCTCTTTTAACATATTAAGATGTATACCAGTAAGAAGGTTTTGCGAACCATTCTATCTGAAGAAAATGCAATCGGGTGAAAAAGTAATCACAGACAATGTCTGCTAGTTGAGCACCATATGTGGTACAAATATAAAATATGACATTTTTTCGGTTCATAATTTCCGTTTCAGAGGCATTATTGGAAATGTTTGACTATAGAAAATCTACAATTTGCTAATTTTTAAATAATTTTGAATCATATTTTTACAGTGCGTTATTTCCTGCCTGCAAAAACATTGAAACATACTGATAAAATAATAAAAAATATAAAAAAACACGTTCCTGAATTTTTGCAACTAGCAGATAATCCATAATGAAAACTAAGCACGAAAATTTTAAACAGCTCGTAAAAGTAAATTTTCTATAATCGTTAATTGTCAATAATTACTCTGAATCCGAAATTATGACAAGAAAACGAAGGATTTCTCCGAAAGCGGCAAAGCCGAGCCTTAACGTAACGCATTCGAATCTCCCACTGCATACAATGGAGAAATCTTACCAAATAAATTAAGATAATATTTTCAATCGACGGTACTCACAAAAATATGCAATACAATTATTAAAAAGTCATGTAAGCTTAGTGTTTTATTTAATAAATATGTAACTTTCTGTACGTAGTTATACTATGGGAAATTTTTTTTTGTTATTTATTTTTCATGTTACATTTTTATAGTCATCACAGACGGAAAATTCCAATTAAATTCTGAACCTAAATTCAATCACTTTTAAAACAGGATTAAAAAATTGGCATCACGGAAGCGGAGTAAATTACTATGGGAAAATCTAAATGAAGTGTGAAACGTTATTTTAACTATTGTGACATGTGTAGATACGACGCTTATCGCGAGAAAATTACAATAGTTTTTAGTATTCAATTGCATATGCCAGAGTGCTCTTGTTATTCGCTGTCATGCATGTATAACGCTACCATATCATTAGACGAGTCAAAAACTTGATCGTCGAACCACAAAATGATAAACTAGTTAGAGTGTTATAGATAGGGACACCCGAATTTCGCGAAAAGATCTCCGCCCAAGTTAGATTTCAACAGTGTAGTGACACTGTGGCATTGTTCCTTTGCCTACTGATTGCATGCCTCAGTGAGAAGACGTTTGCTTGCTTGACCGGCCAGTAAGAATTAAGTTACTTCGTTAATGGAACCCTGCGATTCGCGGGCATGTGCCTAAAACGCGTAACAAGTAAATGATCCAGTCGCGAACGTGGATCTCAGCGAAAGTGTTTTGAAATACAACTAGTCGAGAAGTACTTTCGCGAAATTCTGGGTGTCCCTAGTTATAGAAGATGTGTTCGCTCGAAAAAAAGATTCTTTATGCCCCGTGCAGATGAAAAGTGGCGAAGAAAGGGAGCAGGAGGGATTCGAACCCATGGGGAGCCGAGAGGGAATAATTCTCTCTGCTTTGCTTCGGCGAATTGGATGGGCGATGTCGGCCTGCTCTCTCGAATTTTTCACGCCCGGCGCTATCAGGAGCCGTGTCGAACCACATCATTATTCTTCAAATATCTTGCAGCGATCCATCTCCATCTATTCCCCCTTCACTCCCCCTCCTCCACGCATCACTCTATTCACTCCACAAAGGACAAGTGTTTTCTTTGCCTCTCACCTACCCTTCTGCATGGTATAGGCTGTTCACTGTAAACTGAGCACTTTTGAAAGTCCTGCTTAAAATCTACGTTTACACACGTTGTGTGTTCTTCCGCCTTATGTAAAATTAACCCTTTCAGAACTACTACTATAATTAACGGTTCCAGATTTTTGCAAAGCATTCATTTTATGATGCGTGATGTTATTAAGTCAACGCAACGCTTGTTTCGTTGTCACAGCCAATGAGCTGCGGGCTATACGGTCGGCTACAGTCACATAAACCAATTATGACCTACACTAGTAAGACGGTTTGAGAATCATTCACCCACAGGTAAGTTAATTGGTCATTTAGTTTCGCAGTGTGCAGTACATACCAAACATTACCCACACTTGGGTAATGTACACAATTGTGTGCACTGGTTCTGAATGGGTTAGCATTGCCATGGGCCTCGTCACTTTATTCACTCGTCTTTCAATTGAAAATATGGAATTATAAGAAAACTAAATATTTTGCAAAGTCTGCTCATTTTCCACTTCGATGCAATAATAAAAAAACGAAAAAGCTAAATAAATAATTTCGTTATTACAAATGGGAACCTAACACCTTTTATTCTACGTTAAGAAACGGAACTGCTTTCCCTCCAACGTTATCCACGTTACTGACTTTCCTTAAAGCGCATGTCACTCAGTGCGCCTTTAAAATATATGAATTTTTTCCAAGGTTGATTTCCAAAGTGCTCACTTTATCGTGAACAGCCTTTACTTACGGGTTGGATGAAGGGAGTACCTTTCAGAAACCATAACCTCTCCCTTTCCTCTTGCATACTACTTTTATTTTATACCTTCCATCAACTCATCTACTATTGACGGAGATTCAGTTGGCTTATTCCATTCCTGGTAATTAAATGATAATGAAATTGATAGCCTTAGAGGTCGGTATAAACCATCGGCGATTCTTTCAATGAACTCCATACATAATTACGTACGTCTGCTACGATTGTGTGTCAAATACGGAACACTTTGAAGGGGAAAGAGTTATCGCGCTTTACTCGATAACTATTTACTATTTACATTATATGCACCGTGAAATAAAGGTTTTGTTGAATACAAAAATTGATTGTTTGTTATGGGGCAGTTGTATATTATGTTGTTGGAACCAGATGAATTCGTTGTTCTTATTTCGTTGCCTCAAACTGTAAGATTTGGTAGGTGAAACAGAAGATTTGTATTACTCTACATATTTGCTATTCACGGTAAAGAGAGCGCCTTTGGAAGCCCTCTCACTTGGAATAACAGCGAATATAAATATATTTTACCGTACCCTTAGACGTTAACTTCGGAACTCAGAGGAATATACACACTGTGTTTATTACATGCATGGCAATATTAATATAAAAAGGAGGTTAAAAGATACGAAAACGGCTGAAAGAAAAAAAGTAACTAGGACCTCAAAGTGCTCACTTTACCGTGAACAGCCTATGCATTAAACAGTTTCAGTTATCATAAAGAAGCGCGAAAGCACGACCGATATTCGAACCAAGGTCGTTTGCAGCAGAGAGCTGTACGCAGGAACTTTTGCTAAAACGACTAGTGATGAATGGATATGTTGTTAGCACACATTTCTGATACTGGTCAACGAACGCATATAAATATTTCAAGTTTTACAGATTTACTTTTAAGTTGATCTTTTTTTGTTAGGCTTTTTACACCATTATTAATCATCAATAAATGCCCTGGCAAACACTATCACCAGCTGATTTGTCACGGAAGTCTCAAACAAACTCTCGAGCTGTATTTTCAAGCGAAGGCAATAAAATGAATGGCAAAGCAGATATATACAGTTGACTGAACTAAATATTTCGTCGACCGTCTAAGTTATTTGACCCAACAGAGAGGTTTTGTTTATTCATGCGTGTATTTTGTTGGAATAAACAATTCAATGTTGTTAATTTTCAAGTTTTGTATACTCAACAAACTATATTGTTGGGGCTACTGAATATCCGTATGTTTGGCCCCATAAAAATATCCGTATGTTTGGCCGCCAGAACAAACCTTACTCTTATGCACAAACCAGAAAAAGGGTGTAAGTGAAGTTTGAAGCTGTGGTGCAAGAGAACATTAACCGGAATATCCGATACGCGTTAAAATTCAAGAGAAAATACATAATTATAATGACAAGAAACTCACGAAATCAAACAACAGCAGGAAGATTAAGGCGATTGTAGCACAGGGATCAGTGATTGTTGATTGTACAACCACCGTATCGGTTTTTTCATACTTTGCCAATAACTTTTCGCTGGCCATTACCATTTTCTCCATCTTGGATTCGCCACATTGGTATTAAAGACGCCTGCTCTATTATCGCACCTACATGGCCACCATATCGGGTTTTGATGTTAGTACTCAACTATTACACACGGGCAGCTCCAGCTAGTTTTAATTCAGTTATATTGCAAACGAATACTTTCTTTAGAAACCCCCCAAAAAAAAACATGTATTGCACGTTTAAATATATTTGCCATATTCAAATGCCGAGATTTAAATTGAATAAGAGCATAAGATCCGAAGTGTTTTTTTTTTTTATTTTGTAAACCTACTTAGATATTTATTGCGTTTATCGCTGGTGCTCCATTTATAGCCCCGGGTTTGAATACTGACGAGTGCATCTATTTGCCTGCGCTCTAGATGCTAAACCCGCCTCGCTCGAAGTGAATAAAATATAGCCTCTCACAACTACTGGCGAAGTTTGTAATACACAGTTGTAAATATTGCATGTTGTACACGAAATTCTCTCGCCCGTTTGCCGACCGGATATTATGTCACTAATATTTTGACACTATTGTGGCAAACAACGCAGAGACAAAAATGCACGGCCGCTACCTGGAAACGAATACCTCGCATTACGCTATGAAGACGTCACAGTTTGCAAGAACGTGCCCATCGCGTGATCGTAGAAAAAAAAAATTATTCTTGCAAAGCGGCTCACGCATTATTGTAATCACATTTTTGTACAACCTCGCGTTTGATCGTCTTGAAAATTTCTTATCTACACGCGACAAATCACTTCACTGAACTCCCCCTACTGATTGATTGACTGTCTATTGGAAATGGTCTTCTTCCCTTTAATTTGTTATTGCAGTATAAATTGTTTCGTTTGCCGTTGATAAAGTAGCACATGTCTAATTGCCCTCGTACAGAACGTAAGCCTCACTCACTTTTATAATTGAACGTTACCACATAACAATAATATAGGTTGTCCGTAATAATAAGCGAGTACTTTATCAAGCCCTGATCAGGCTCTACTTCCCCGCGGATTTTGTATCGTTCCAAAATTTGAAACATCAATATTTTCATTGACCCGCTCACTCCAGTCATCCTGTAACACTGGTAGGGTATATATATTTTTTTTCAGTTTCGAAGTTGGCAAAACGCAAATTACAAAAATCACACCATAAGTATAGCACGCAAATGATGGCCATCTCACCAGTTTCGTCAACAAACATTGCCAAATGGTGACGCCTTACGTCTTAAACTTCTTACTCAATAGAAAACTTTAGCATTTGACTTTACATTTCCTTTCAGACAATTGAACATTGGTTCTGCAAACTTCAAAGAAAATGTGTATCTTGTTATGTAAATGATGGCCATCTCACCAGTTTCGTCAACAAACATTGCCAAATGGTGACGCCTTACGTCTTAAACTTCTTACTCAATAGAAAACTTTAGCATTTGACTTTAAATTTCCTATCAGACAATTGAACATTGGTTCTGCAAACTTCAAAGAAAATGTGTATCTTGTTATGTAAATAATTATCATAGGAATGCATTTTACGCACCTTTAAAAAAAATGCTTAAAATTTATATTTAAAGTTCATTTCAAAACGAAAAACTCATTTGTTTACTTTATTAAAACATGTCAATTCATATATTTACTCTTCACATTATATTAATTTGCCATTTATTTAATTTGAGACGAACTGTGTTTAATATACCGAGATTAAAATCGCCCTTCAATAAAATAACGCACTTTCCACATAAACTCTGTTAGAGTTTTGGAAAAATGGCTGCTTGACTTTGACTTTAAATTTCAACTTTTCGAAAAAAGCAATGTCAAGAGTGCTTAACTTTACCTTCGACAGTGCCATTGCGTCAAGCTCCATAAGAAACAACATGCCGTAAAGTCAAACGTTAATGTTTTCAATCGCGTAACCGCCTTTACCATTGCTGGTGACCTAATTGGGCGCCATCGTGGCCGTGGTCCTGAACCCGAGAAAGGCAGGATGCTTTCACCTTTATCCCGCCCCTCTCCCGCTGGCTGTATGGGGTTGAGAATTCAGATGGGTTGAGCGCGGGGGTCGGGGAGGATATGGGGAAAGAGTCACCCTAGAGGGTTGGAACTAATGCCCCTGGGGCAGCGGAAGTGGATTCCCACCACGTGCACTGCTCTCGACAGGCCAATAACTCTTCCCTTGCCACAGCCCTTGTAGCAATTCGTATATGTTTCTCTCCTTGGCTGCCGTCACACATCGGCGGCTGTATTCAACGTCAACTATTGTAAACTTCTCACGTAACAAGATTAAAGCCCAGTACACACGGGCATCTTTCCTGTACAAGAAAGTGAGCACGATCTTGTACACTCCGACTTGCACCGTGCGAACGGCCGCCGAGTATGCTAGTTACTAGCACACAAGAGCTTGTATACTAGCTAGTGACATATTGTAAACTTCTCACGTAACAAGATTAAAGCCCAGTACACACGGGCATCTTTCCTGTACAAGAAAGTGAGCACGATCTTGTACACTCCGACTTGCACCGTGCGAACGGCCGCCGAGTATGCTAGTTACTAGCACACAAGAGCTTGTATACTAGCTAGTGACATATTGTAAACTTCTCACGTAACAAGATTAAAGCCCAGTACACACGGGCATCTTTCCTGTACAAGAAAGTGAGCACGTTCTTGTACACTCCGACTTGCATCGTGTGGACGGCCGCCGAGTATGCTAGTTACTAGCACACAAGAGCTTTTATACTAGCTAGTGAGATATAGGAATGTAAACAAAACAATTTTTTGTTGATTCTGCGTATGAATTTAAAAAAATAGAGATGGTTGTCTTTTTAGTGATTTTACATTTTCTACATTAGTATTAATTTAGTGCTTGAAATATGTCTGATTGGACTAAATATTTTAATATTTTTTTTATGGCAGATGCTATTGATAACGCACAAATTACACACACTACCTCAAAAACCCCTTCTAAATCATACATAGTTGACATCAACCATCCACTTTCTTGCTCACCAGCTGGTGTCGTGTGTATGGATCACACAATTCCGTGCATACTAGCTGGTAGACACTTAAGTGTTCAATTTCTTGTTCACCTTTATTTTCACTTTCTTGTACAAGATGATGCCCGTGTGTACTACGCATAAGAGTGGGATGGACAACCGCGTTTTGTCATATTAATTGCATTCTTGGAGAAAAAAATTCGTGAAAATAGTCAGATATCGCATTTTTAAACCTCGCCTATGCAGTTTCTTTAAGCGGCAAGAGAAAAGTACAAAGATACGGGCGTAGTTTAATTAGTGGTCTTTTATTGCGTGTAATAAAGCCCTACGTTCCAGATCTCATTTGCACAGCACAGCGTTACATCGGAAATACTGCACGCCCTGCGCGTAGGAGCGATGAGGCACTAGGCGTGCGTGTCTGTGTCGCCCGTATCGCTCCCTCGCTTCTTGACCTTGGACGCATGGTTCCTACGGGGGTCCTTGCCATTTTTAAGACCCCCGTCTACACAGGCTACCAAACAGAGAGCACCGCTTCGGCGGAGCAATGATTTTATAATAATAAAAATTAAAAAAAACTTCCTCGACGTATTTGAGTTATGTAATACTATAAACAGTATACAAGGAATACTTGCATCCCCAAGAAACTACTGATGGTTCTCCATTATCGTAAGTAACTTCTACTATTTGCAAGTGAGAATGGTTAGAGTGAACGTTCTTGCAACCATGGCAACATTTCGGGAAAAGTGTGGATGCAGAGATTCTGGCTGCTCTTAACAGCGAGGTCTTGAGAGGCGACGTGGGTGAAGCGGAAGTGAGCATGGAGTAGTGCCGGAATGCAAGGGCGAGGGGAAACGGAGGACCCCCGAGAAAACCCAGTCGCACCAACGGCAGCGTCCGGCACGAATCACACGTGCGAAGTTCCTGGTTCGCCTAGGTGTGGGAGGCGAGCAGTCTGACCACTGAACCACTGCGGCCCCATTTCGGGAAAGGGTTATTGAATTAGTACAGGAACTTGCAGCAAACGTTTATCTTTGGTATCAGGGGCGTATTCTCCATGAAGGCAATGCATGCAGAGCATGCTTTGATAAAACTCAAACACGAACATATTTCTTAACCATATACTTCCCATTTTTCTTTTAGTAAAAAAAATAAATTTTCGTTTCCTCGCTACACACGGGACTGGGTTGCACGCCTCAAACTAATAGTTACTCAAAAACTCGCGGCAAGGCGCTAAGGGGAGGCGCATGCTCAGTGCGTGAATCGACAATCGATCGTAATAGTTCCCTGAAACGCCGAGGCTTAGCGCTGTGGTATTCTCAACCCTCGTTCAGCTGGTGTGACTGCACAGCAAGCTTGCGCAAAATGTAGTAAATGCATGCACAAGGTGACATTGTATTCAGCATGCTAGCAAGCGAGTTTATATCTTTATATTCAATTTTTAGTGATTGATTGTTTCCGGTTTCTACTGTTACATTTGAATTAGTATTTTAAATTTAAACAGTAGTTTCGCAAGAAGAATGGTGACTGTTAAAGTGGCATTGTAATAAGTATATTAAATATATCGTTTCTGTTAATGGCAGGGTAAATGTTACAATGGAAATAATTCTTGAAAATATAAAACTTCAAAGTAAATTATGTTTTGTGAACATTCAGAAGTAATTTTAAACTACTTTTTAATAACGTTTTTAGACATACAAATATTGACATTTTTAACAGATTTTAAATTATTCTAATTTAAGTGATTAACTACTAGCGAATTGAATTGATTTGTGAATTTTGGGTGTTTAAAAGAATTTTTAACTTTTCAATTTTAAATTTTAAATTATTTGGTTTGACCAGTGAATCTTGCTATTTTACACCTGGATTTATGTTTTTCCTTTTTCTCATTTGGAACATTAAAATGGCTTCCTTTAAAAATTGGCTACAATACTTTTTTTTTAATTAATGATCACACTAATACTACATGATACCCTAGGGATTAAGTTTTTTTCCCTTCATATTAGACCCTGAAGTATCTTGTCAATGATTTTCTTCATTTATAGTGTCACTTATGATTTTATCTAGGGTTTAATTACGTTCAGTGGTATGTGTCGAGGTATTTGAGTGTCGTTATTTATATATTTTTGTATTACTTCAATACTTCAATTTTCTTCAGGATTGACAGTGTACAGATCTCTTGCACTTTACTTATACCTACGTGAGGGTATTACCTAAATCTGTAGAAGCTTTTGAGATTTAAGCAACCCAGCTGAAGGTGAGAGTGAGAGGAAAAGAACTAAAGACATTTAGAGCAACCTTTTATTTTTACTTTGTTATTTATTAACATTTAATTCCTCTGTGCAAAGCGAAGTGCGAAAGTAAGTTTCGTGTTGCATGCCTTGCCAAAATTTTTAGGATACGCCCCTGTTTAGTATTGCACCAGTGAAAGTATCACAGAGGCGAGTTGTCGACGAAAAGACTGCATGCCAATTCAGTTTCTTGCGCGTAGAGGTTATAATGAGGCATGTGTAAGGACACCCAAATTCCGCAAAAAGATTTCCGCTCATGCTATATTTTAATACCCTGCGGGCGTACCAGCAATTTTCCTTTGCTTATTGGCCGCTTGTCTCTCTGAGACGACACTTTCTCACTTGACTGGCAAATCAGAATCAGGTTACCCCGATACTGTACCTTTGTGATTCGCGGGCAGACACCTAAGGCGCGTAACACCTAGGGCGTCCAATCACGACGATGGATCTGAGCTAACGTGGTATGAAGTGCAACTAGTCATGAGATCTTTTAGTGAAATGCAGGTGTCCCTAAGCATGTGAAAAGTGCCTAGCTGATGCTTGAACTGCAGTGCAGAATGTTTTAATTTCACTTTCTTCTACGAAACTATTAAGCGTTTATCCAATGTGCTATTCTACGAAAAGAACACACACACACACACTTTACACGAGGCCTGTTGAGAGCTTGAATGCACTATAGAAACACCATTTCAGAGTACTCCAAAAAGGCTAAAAAAGAAACATGATTTTAAAGCGCAGATGCAACAGATACATGCAAAACTATTCAAAAGCCCTTAATTTAGTTTCCTTCAGACGTTCCATCAATAAAATTATAGGATCACTGCTGAAAGTCCCATAGGTAAATGCAGCCAGGCGAGAACACTGCTCGCCATTTCAGAGCCTTACGTTTAGTGGCCTCAAACGCGGGGCGAGAGCCTTAAATCCTCCCGCTCTTCCAGACCATGCACGTGCAAAATACGTCTTAGTAGGCCACGCCCTTAAATCTTCCGAAGCAATCTACGTGGCCAAGGTCAATAATTTCCTTCGTACCATGACGTTCGGTGTTCAAAATGCTATGGGTGACTGTGCCGCTTACGTCAGTGTGTTAGGCATCGGTAAACAATGAGTATATCTTTAGCTTTGCTAAGTGTATAAGTCATGGGGAAAACATGATTTACTGCAAAGTTTAGTTAAATTCGTATGTCATGATTAAACCGTGATTATCTATCTAGCTTAGTTTGTAAAAAGACAAGTGTAAGAAATGAGAATCGGTTTATCTTAATAAAGCGTGTAAGGCATGAGCATGCAATTATTACCTGAAGCTTGGTTAAGCTTTAGTGTTTTAGGAATGAGTTAGCCATGATTATTTCTGTATCTTAATAAAATGTGTAAGGTTAATACGTGATATAGGATTAAGTATTTATGTATCTTAGTTGCGTGTGTAAAGCACGGGTAAGCCATGAGTTGTGCAGCTCAGTTAAGTGTACAGAATTGCGTGTTATAAGCATCTGTAACTCAGTTAAGTGTTTTAGGCATGGGAAAGTCATAAGCATCTCTGTAATAAAGTTAGGTGTTTTAGGCATTAGAAAACTGTGAGTATCTCTGTAGCTTAGTTAAAGGCGTGGGCAAGTCATGAGTATGTCAGTAGCGTAATTACCTGTGTTATGCACGGGCAGGCCTATAATATATGTATATCTTAGTTAAGTGTCTTATGGATGGGAAAGTCATGAGTATTTCTGTACCTTAGTTAAGTGTTTGAGGCATGGGCAAGTCATGAGTATATATGTAGTGTAGTTACGTAGTATGTTAGGCATGGCAGGCCATGAGTGTCTGTGTACCTTATATGCAAGCCTAAGGTTCCCCCTCCCCTATTTTCGTTAAGTTTAAATTATGCTATAACACTGGTTTGCTTAAAAACCCCTACTGCCAAAAAAAATTAAATTATTAAAAATAGTTACAAGTCCTTGAAAATAAGAAAAGTAGCATTATCGTAGCTTATTGGCCTTTATCATCCTGCCTGATTTAGCCTTTTTGCTGTACATTCTTTCGCCGCTTGTAAACACTAACATTGTTTGAATAAAATGACTGTAAAGTTTTGTCGATCATTTGACGTTACGAAATTATAGAACGCAATATACCTTGCTTCACCTCATACTCTAAAGTTAAATAAAAAATAATGAATTCACGTTTATCAGTTCAACATTCTATTTTTAAGAGACCCTCGGGTCAACAGCCAAAATTTCGTTATTTTGAATGTCTCAAAATAATGATTATTTAGAAACATTACATGAAACAGCATTTAAAAACATTGTTTTAAAAAATTAAATCTACGTAATTTTACAGTATCCCCTGGGATTCCATAAACCTAGTAAAGCCCCTTACAAAAAGTTAAGCTATATATGTAGGTAGAAAAAATTATTTCAAAATTCAGCGAAAGCCATCAATCAAATATAAAGTATTTAAAACGACTTTTTTGAATGAAAAGATATTTTTCCTGCAAGTGCAAGATATTTTTTTTCGCGGTCCAAGTAACAGTTAAACAGTGGAGTTGACGTATGATTATGAAGAAACGACAGAATGTTGTTTGTTTGCTTGTAATCGTGTACAATACCTACACGATAAATAGTAGGCCTATTAGTCACGTATATGCTTTGATGATTTGTTCAACCTGCAGTCTTTTCACAGATAGAAAACATTTTCCTAATTCACCACCGGGATTACGTCGATTATTCCAATTCGTGTTTAAGTTAATGCTAGTGCGTGCAGAAAGAAGCAGGCTTTATTTTTCAAACGTTGATTTACAAAATTTCCTGTTAACAAGGAACGGGTTGTGCCCACTTTCGCGAGGTACGCTATGCGCCACACATATGCTATCCTGGACAATGGTTTCAACCAGCCCTGCAATTGGTTACTGTCTCTTGGAAGAGGGGCAGATAACAGTGCTGAGTTCTTCTTACTAACTGATCGGAAAACATTAACTGTGTGGAGCAGTGGTTAGACCTCGCCTGCAATCTACATGGAGCACATAACATGCATAGCATAAAGCAGTGAAAAACTGTATTTGAGATTGTAAAGTCCACGACTAGTATTTGGCGTAACTTCCTTGGCGTTATTTTCGTTACTTGACGTTAAGATGGTCATCTATGAGTATCTTGCCCCAAGTTTTTAACGCCGACCGATGAGAATGTGAAACGTCGTGACAACTGCTGTAGCCAACTTATGCATATAAAAATTCTTGCACTCGAAAAATTATTTCTTATTCTTTTGCTGTTACTAATTCGTTAGAAAAGGTTTTATTTCGTTCTCATTAACGCCGATTGTAGACAGACGGTTTCGCGTGTTATGCTTCGATGTCGATTGTGGACGGGGTCTTAGAATACTTGCCTCTGACATAGGCAAACAGGGCTCGATCTCTGACGAGTTTGCTCCGGGCGATGCCGCTGGTTAGCAGGTCTTCTCAGGGATCTCCTGTTTCCCCCCACCCTTGCATTCCGGCGATGTTCCGTAGCCCCCTCACTTCGCCCTCATCGGCTATCAAGAACTCGACGTCAAGATCCGCCCAAATCTCTACACTCCTTTTAACTCCTTCAGTAAGTCCAGCACCGCGAAGGTAAATTAGTTTTCAACGATCAAAGCATCTGTGAAATAGCAGTTCATCTGTGTGCAGTATTGCTAGGGATAGGAAAATTTCGCGAGTTGAATGACCTATAGGCTAGGCTCTTCAGTCCTATGCATACTGGAACCTCAGCTGTGTGCTCATTGGTTGTTGCCCCGCATCTGTTAGTTATGGAATTCGCAAGACGTTTCCTTGCCAAACTGCTGTTGGCTGAGAGGTGACTTCACTATATATGCGTTTGACGTCTATCTTGTCTCGAAGTGAATCCGCGAAATTTTCCTATCCCTGAGTATTGCTAATAGTGAAATAACAGCGCCCTAGGTACGCCATGAGTACAGACCCCAGAATTTCGCGGGTTCATTTCTAGACAAGTTGGAATTCACACACATGTACGTTCATGTTACGTTTGCAATTGGTCTACGTGTTGTTTGATACCTCCTGGAGATAAATAAGCCTATAACAAACATGTAATTAATTGTGCGGCCAACCATCGCTTTTTACTACCACAACAATCAATCTATAAACAGTTTATATCTGTACGAGAGTAAGACTGAAATCTAGCCTACAGGTAATTGAAGTCGAGAATTTCTCGGGTCTCCAGCCGTGAGTAAAGACCTGGAAAATTCGCGGATTCATTTTCGGACAAGCTAGAATTCAAAACACGTGTGTTTAGATAACTATAGCCATTGGTCCATACGGTGTTTGAAACCTCCTGGAGAAAGCTGGCCCAGCCGTCGCCTTCCACTGTGGCTGCAGACAACCAGTGTGCTTTTGATATCGGCATATTTGTACGTTAGACTGTAGAATATAGCCTGCAGATCACTGAACTCAGGCGTCTAGCCACGAGCAAGCGCCCCCTCCACTACGTACGTAATTCGGATCTACCAGCCTTCGCTATCGCCGATGTTGATAAATATCACATGAAAATAAAAATCAGGGATGTATCGCACAGCTTTGCTTTATTACAGTAATTATTCAGGATTATATGTTTAACTAGTCTCTTTTTTGTCATTTCCCCTTGCTCAGATGTTGCGTCCTAGACCTCTTGCGCGTCTGGGTATGCACCCAGTGTGCCAGTTTATAAAACCGGTCCTGAAGAAGAGACGATGGCGCTATAGTCCCGTCGACAGTCGTGGACGACTTTGGATATATGTGGATGGTGGGAGACTTTGAGGACATGAAGGTGTATGAGAGAAAAGTGACTATAGGCTATTCACGGTAAAGTGAGCACTTTTGAATGCTCTCTCGTTTGGAATAGTAGTCAATAAATATATTTAATTTTAGCTTTAACCGTTAACTTCCGAGTTTGGTGGAATATACGTATTGTGTTTGTTACTTATATGGCTATTTTATTTAAAAAGTTGGCTAAATAATAAAAAAATGGCTGAAAGAAAAAAGTCACTAAGGCTTCAAAAGTGCTCTCTTTACCGTGAACAGCCTACACCACGGAGAATATTTTCTGTTATTCCTTACACAAAGTGGCAGGCTCTAGTCTGCTCAGTTATAAAAGTAGTTAATATCTCGTTTAGTTACAGACAATTTTTCACGTTATCAAAACCTTTATCAACTCGTTTAAAAATTAAATTAATTTAAATAAAAAAATTTTAATGGTAAATTCAAAAATTATATTTACAACACAAACTTAAAAATTTAATTTCGTTAGTGCACTTCGTTGGTTAAAAAAAAAACTCGAGTGGGGAGTGAACTCAGGGCGAGGCAACACTCTCCGAGTGAGGGGCTTTCCAGCTGGGACCCGTAAATGCCGGTCATGCCCGGACATGACATAAAGTGATATCCTAGGACGGAGGGCGCTAGAGTGCAGGAACTGGGGAAATGGGAGCACCCCGAGAAAGCCCGCCGTCTATCGAGCCCGGATCGCCGTGGCTTGGCGGCGAGCGCCCTAGCCACTGCGCCACCGCTGCCCCTTTCGTGTTGGTGAAAGACCATAGGGTACCGCCTTTGATAATCTTAAAATCAGGTCATAAATTGAAGGAATAAACATGAGTATAATTTAATTTTTATATTCAGCGATGAAATAATTAATCATTTTAATTCTGTTATTTATATAAATACAATATAATTTTTTAAGTTGGAATTCTTAAATGCATTTTTTTAGTGTATTTAAATAAGAGTATTTTAGTTTTAAACTAGTTGATAAAGGTTTTAATAAGATGAGAAATGGCCGTACTAAAGCAGATATTAACTACTTACGCGCCCAACCCGTGTGCTCTGTCTAATGGATTCCAGCAGTTGTCAGTGATGTCACCCTTCCTTAAACCGTCGCTCAATATCGCAGATATCTGGCACACACTATAGGCGTTCCCACGAATTTTTCTGCTCGGCGATTGTCCTTATCTCGCCCTACAATCCGGCATGGCGCCCGTGGACCTTGCGCGACGAGAGGAGGAGAAAAAAAAAATGCGCCACTCTTTTGTGTGCTCTTTGGAATATATTTCGTACTCGGCGAGCGATAAATTGGCCTCAAATTACATAGATCACTGTGAGCGCGCACGCGAAAGAAGCTGGCTTTGTTTATAGGCCGGCCTGGCCACGCAAGAAGCACGATGAGCACCAGGCAACCAGCACGCATTGAAAAAAAAACATTTCCTTTTTTCTTTGGTTTTGCCCGCCAACCGTATGGTTTAAAGCACTAAAAATTAAGAAGTAGGTAGTCGTTGATATAAGCAATTAGTCTACTTTCCTCCTGCGTGTATATTGTTAGGTAGTTTTGTTAAGGTTTTTGGTGGCTTGAGAGCGCAGGCTTTTGTGTTCTAAAATATACGTCCAGCATATATAATTATTTTAAAAATCATTACACGTTTCTGACACTTAAAATATGTTTCCATGCATACAAGATAATTAGCTAAGTATTACTTGTAGCAATTTATTTTTAAGGTGAATATATTTAAATGATGTTCCAGATACTCTCTCATAGTTTAATTAATGAGTTTATGTTATCCGACTAATTTCTAACTAAAAATCATAGAACCTCTGGAGTTTGTTAAAATACTTAATGTGAAATCGCTTGAGCGATACGTAGTTGACACAATACTTTCACATACACACCAAAACCTAAAACAATTTCATAAACAGAGCTTTAAAAAAAACTGTACAAAAAGTACTGCGGAATTGCTCTCTAAATGAAAATTTGGGGCGAGAGTCAGTTAAACGATATCAGAAATATATTACAATTCCAAACCAGTAAATTTGAAGTCTCATGATTTTCTAAAATATGATGGCGTCTGAGAAATTTTTCATTCTCCATTTCAATACTGGGGTACAGATTTTGGAGGGTCTTGATTCAACAGTTCCTGAAAAATTATATACAAATTTAATTTTTTTGGTTGATCGTCCAAGACAAGGTCAATATATTTTAACTTCAGGATTTAATGCTGCACTTAACTGTTGCTAGAAGGTTGTACTCTCGTCTTTAATTAAATAAATACGAGTGCGTCAAATTATGCTATAAATTTTGTTATAATGGAGAAATTTATTAAAATAAAAAATAAAAAAAAGTTTTTTTTTCTCACATTTCCTTTCCTTCCCCCGACTTCTTTGCACCAAATTTAATGGCGTTTGAAATTTAGCCATCAATCAAAACTCTCAGTTTTCCTCTGAATATAAAATAGTTTAATGCTCTTATTTGCTATTGCAGTAAAATAATATTATTTTGGTTGAAATATTCTAATAGTTCTGTATATACAAAAAACTCTCATATGAATATATTATGTGGCTATTTTAACGATTTTAACGATGGTCATACGTGGCATATTTAGGTTGCAATCAAACACGTCATATATGGGGTGATTTTGTAAAGGTTTGATTCAAAAAGTGTTAAGATACTCTGAATGTATTATAAAATACAAACATTACTAAACATTTTAAAAAAGAAAGAAAAGTGAGGTGTGATATGTAGTACAACTCCATGCTCTACATATTCCGCTTGTTTTCGCAAGATGGTCGTGTGTGAGTGGTTGTAGCTACGGGCGTTCAACATTTTTTTATTCTTGTTCAGATCTCGGTTTAGATTAAAACATTTTAAATTTTTTTAAATTTCTTTCTTATACACAACAAAACAGCCGCACAAAAAAAATAGATTTGTTGCAGTGTATTATTTTTTTAAACCGAATGAACAGGAAAGCATACTAGCCAGTTTACGGAGACGTTCCGAGAATTCGTCAAAAATCCTGTGAAATTTTGGGAGGTGTCCGTTTTTGGAAAAGCAACATGTCCGTAATTTTACGGACAGTAATGAAACGATTTTTTTACACGCTCACAAACACACATACAGATATTGGCTATACATGATCAAATGAGCGCTTTCGAAATCAACTTTTTAAAACATTTCGCTTACCCTACCTGCAGACATCGTAGTGCACTGACTGCCATGCGCCCAGTAAACATGGCTATGACGGTGGGAATGTAGTTCCATGCCTTAACGTTGAATTACACGTGTTGCATGAACGTCTGTGAATAGATAAATCTATTTACCTGTCTGCTTCTTTATTAAAGCAAGTGGGAAACCACTGATTCGCAGTGAAATTCAACTGGAATCAGTGATAACAGCTCCACTTAAAATCAGTGGAAAACCACTGATTGTTGCAGTGAAAAAATTTCGGACTGCCAGTGGCGAGTTAGATATTGCTTTTATTTTTAATTAGCCAAATAATTACGTGAAATAAACATAGTTGCGATAGTTTGCTATTTATATTGTGCAAGTTATAGTGATTAAAAAAAACTGGTGGTTACCGGGATTTAACTCTCATACCCTCTCCACCTCGATATATGCCTTATAGTTCTTATCGAAATCGCGAAGATTTACATTGCATGCCCTTACTTTTCTTTTTTGGTTTAATTCGTACAGTTAGGATTGTTAAAACGAATATTATAAACGAGTGCACTCTCTTGACCACATTATATCCAGTTTCAACCTTCAAACAGAGCACTGTTATGGTTACATGAAAACGGAATGAAAGGCCGAATGTTCATATTGCATCGTAAAATTGTGTACTGAAAGAGGAAACGCATTTTAGAAAGTATTTTGTATTGGTTTTATTAGTTTAGTCGCTGTTATTTAACTTGATACACGTTGTCTAGCGGCAATTTTAATCGTTGTCTGGCGGTCATTTTTACACGCTGTTTAAATGATCCATCAGTCAAAAAACAAACCACTGGAAAACAGCGAAGAAAAAAAATGCATTGATGAGTCAGTGAGAAAAATTTCACTGAATCAATAAGTGAAGGAAATCTGGTATTTTTTCACTGATTCGCCAGTTAAATTAACTGAAGTGACGACTATTGAATCAGTCAGGTACTGTAGACTGATTGAAACAGTGAAACTGTCACTGGATCACATTTAGACTGTAAGTGTAAGAATGAGCAAATTTGTAACATATTCACTTCCCTAAATTTTTGTCCAATTTCGGTTGACCGACGCCAACGCATGGATAAATTGATCAGGCGCATGATAAAGGTGGTTCCACACAAGGCTGTACGACACAAAACATGCACACGAGTAAATTCTTAAGCAGGGTATTCACAAGTGCTCATTTTGCCGTGGACAACCTACGCACGAACACAAAGAGGAGAATGTTGCAATATAAGACAGCCGTTCCTTCCAGACGCAAGTAGGTTAGAAAGTCCTACGTAATCATTTGAAACTCGTTGGTGTTTCACGTGCGTTGTGGGATTTTTATCGTCCTAGGGACGAGGCCTACGCGACAGCTTGGCCAGCCTTCGGTATCCCCCTTTTACGTGAAATACCGGCTCTGCTCCCCCGCGCTACGACTGTTTTGGAATCCCTGGAAAGGATATGCCCCCGTTTCTGTTGCGATAAGCACCTCACTGCTCTGTTGTTTATTTATGGGAAGGTCTTCTTTGGGCGTCCACGTTTTGGTGTTACGCTTTTATACCAATACTAGTACGAATTACTGTTGTAAGAACTAAATTCTTACACTCATAACCCATCTATGCACGGTTGCACCAACATCTTCCCCGAGCCGAGATCGAATGATCCTAGTTCCGAACCAGGATCCAGTTTGATTTTCGTTCCAATGTAAAAGTGTTGCACCAACGAAATTTCATGATTCTGGATCTTCGATTCGTCGATCTTGGTTCCAAAGTGAGAGATGGAGATTGGATATGGGACAAATGTTGCTATTGGTTCGCAATATATGACGTCATGGAATTAGGCATATTTTTCACTATAGATGGTACTAGATGTGCGATTTTTTGTCTGTTTTAAGTGAATTATTTTTGTTCGAATTTTACTGAATGAAATTCAAATGCGTATAATGTTGTTTTTATTTCCCTAGAAAACAATCGAACGCAGTTCTATCTGTTGGCGTATTTTCAAACTACAATTGTCGATGATGGCTGCTGGTCTCGGATCGAGATTTCGAACCGCCAATTTCGGAGGTTCGAAATGAACTTCATCTCGATCTTCAGTCCAGCTCTGAACTAGAATGGTGCAACAGTTTTCTGTGTCGATCTTAGACCCGATCTTGGATAGCGTTTAGAACCACGATGGCGCAACCGGGCATTAGACTGTTGATGAATTGATGGCAAACAGACGAGGTGTTTCTATCATATAAATAATATTGTTACAAGGAGGTCTCAGGGTCGTATCTGAGTTCGTGCTCGATGGAGATCTTAATAAAAGTAAAATATAACATTTTGTTTTTTTTTATTTATTTGCAAAGCAATTATTGCCAGCATTAAGTTATCTAGCTATATTATTTCTCTTTTTATTTCTCAATGAGCGCAATATTTAATGTATTTCCAACTCTTAGTAACGTCATTATTAATGCCTCTGTTTGGTTATAGTCAGTTAATTCATACTCATAATTAACACACGTTCAGTCGTACTCTTCGCTGCGTCGATGCTCGCAGTCGCAGACTTTTCCTCCCGCTGGTCGTTTCTCTCGCCGCGCGCTTCTCTTCTCTCTCGTCGCCCTTCTCTTGATGCCGCAGCCCGCTCACCCATTCAACAACTTCGGCTCGGAGGCCTGACGCTTTTCTATAGCCGCTGGCCTTGATCTGGAGTGTTCGTCGCACCCCGAGTTTAGCTGAGAGACACGAGGTTAGTGTTCCAGAGAATTCTTCAAATGTCTCAAAGACAGGCACGCTTTGTAAACATTCCTATGTGAAAAACCGCTGCGTCTCCGGATGCAACTGATGTCGCGTGCGTGCATAAATCATCTAACTACTCTGTCTTTCACATTCACTCTCTCGCGCTGGACAAACCAACGAGAGCGTAACAATATTAACCTGGATATAAACACCAAAAGAAATAAATGTTCCTATCTTGACTTATATTGTGCAAGCAAAGACTGCCTGTAGGCCTACATATTTTACCCAACCACAAGTGAAAAACTGTGCGAGACAAAATGCAAGAGATTTAGGAATGCGTTTGGTTCACAAAATCAGAAACTCTGTGACATTGAGTAAAGTCCCAGCATACAGATTTGCTGAACGATGTTGTTAAATGGGACCAGATTTGGTTGGTATCATTATCTTCCTGTCATAAGTAAGATTGTGGGTGCCATAATGATCAACTGTCGATACTGTGTAACCGTAGGCGTAAAGCGATTATGTCGAAATATTGTTAACAAGAATGTTTCGTATAGCGTAAAACTATCAGGCCAGTTGATCTTCTTGAAACAGTGCACGGGGTTTTAAATTTCTCAAAAACACCGTACTGAACATGGCCGTAATGGCACTCCCCATTTCTTGCTAATAATAGGGTCGTGATGTTATAAACAAATGTTCACACATTTAGCAACGCTGTACTGTGGAATAACTGATATATAAGCAATTCCAAACTTCTTGCAGTGACGAGTTGTGGGATGTACATTAACTCTTTTACACAATCAATTTGAGTCCATGCGATTTTGGAAGACAACACAGAGAAACTAAGACAGGGCAATAGCATATTATGGTTTATGCCAAAGTTATAAGCAACTAGTTAGTCGTATTGGTGTATTTATTTTGCATAATAACTTGCGCCTTCAAAATATATAAAAATTTATACCGTTATAAATAGCTCGGTAAAAGTACATTTCTTTCATAAAATATTGTTCAACAAATTTAACAAACACAGTTATATAAGATTGTCTTTTCTTCAAATTTCCTTCGTGACTTCTACAAACACTGTAAAATGTAAGTAACCTTTCTAGTGTAAATTAAGGGGGCTCGGTAAGCTATGCTGAAGAGTGGAAAACATTTGTACAGTTAGGCATTTTTTTGGGGGGAATGAATGAAGTTAAAATGATGCAGTTTTCGGCAGTGTGTTTTAGAATGTTGAATAATCGTCTGTTGTATACGATATGTATAAAAATCCTTTTATTTCTTTAAGAAAAATCTGGAATTGAAGCGCTTTTTAGAGTTTTTTGTACAGTGTAGTACAGTAATCTACCAAAAATTGAACACATAGCCTTACATCAGACTTGTATCTAACCATGATCTATAGTATATGGCAACCTGAACATTGCCGGAGTATTAGTTATTCTGTAAAATACTTTTAAAAACACAAGAATTCATACATTTCCCTCAACAACTGGACATCTATTTGTGGAGATGTCTCGTTTCAATCCCCAGTACCTTGAGTGTTTGCGCGAGAAATCAGGACAGCGATAAGAAGTGGCAGGCCATGTTTCCAAGAACTTGTGTTATGTTTAGTTACTTTTAGGCTATTCGCGGAAGTGCAGAGGATATTTTTACACAGATATTTTCATCTGAATAGGCGCAATGTATGTAGTATATTTCACCGCAATTAAAAAATAAGCCTTAGGGTTGCCATAAAATATAGTACTTAGAATAAATCTTCCATTTAAGAAGTTGTCACAAAGTGCTCTCTTTACCATTACTAGTGTATATGCTGTTTGTGCTAACTCAGTTTCCAGTATACTATATATATATATAGTATACTGGAAACTAACTGTAATACTGTAAACTGTGCATATGCACAGTTTACAGTATACGGCATAAAAAAAAGAGAAATGATTTAAGTGTCTACTACGTGTATTAAGAAACTAAATATATCTTGGCCATTATTGTTATCGCTACGCTGATATGGAACTACGCAAAAAATTGCGTTTTTAAAAATAATATTTAATTAATAATTTAATGTTTGGCCCATTCTTAGGGATTCTTACACTTGCAACGGAACCAGACTGTCCAAGCAAAGTTGATTGAAAAACAGCACCCAGTTATTGTTCCCACTTTAAACATGTCCGCTAGAAAAAGCGCAAGTTCACGGTTACGATGAGGAAAGACTGGCGCTAACCGGAACTGGTTGTAGCAGATGAACTGATATACCCTGACACTACAGCCTGGAGAGCAAGCGACGGGATATAATGGTTAGAAAAAAAAAGTACTTCCAGAAATCCCCCACCCAGCGGAAATGGCTACCAAGTTTGCCACACGAGAAAATCCAGGATGACCTCTCCGGGAATCGAACCCGGATTTCATCGGTACTAGGCGAACTATAAACAGCCGCAAATATGCCAGCCAATAACATCTGCAACGAAACCGAAAATGTTTGGAAACTACCTTGACACTAATTGTTTGAGCGATTATCATTATTATTGTTGTTTACGTAACAGCCGTGAGACCATTTTGGTCAGAAAAGTGGTTGTTTGGAACACAACCGCAATGTTACAGAGCTAAAACCCAGTTTTTCACACCTAGGCCTATATATAATTTGTAATATCTGGGCATTAGTGGACATGTACGTGACTGTAAATGTGCAGGAGATAATAAATCACACTGTGTTTTTTTTTTTTCTACAATGTTATACAGAATTATTAAAAATTCGTATTACAACGCACTAGGGCTGGTAGTACATCGCCAGTGGAACAACAATTTGCTAATAAACATGGAGTCGGAAACAAGTCCTTACGTTGCTACATGGCGGCAGAGTATGTTGGTAGGCTACCCGCAATAAACGTGATATGTGCTGACCTTGATATTAATGCCGTACAGCAGTTGGTCACGAAGTTCAAGAAACTGTTCCAATCGGTGACCACCTTCGCGGATACACAATCGACAACAACTGAGCATGCTGTCTCCAGTCGCCGTTAGGACGTTTTGAGGGGCCTGAACGTGAGCTGCAGCGGCATGGATGCTCGCGACGAGGCTCATAAATGAACCTACGGGAGTCTCGTACACTAGCCACTTCATGTAGCCCCAGAGATAAAAGTCCATCTTGGTGAGATCAGCGGAACGTGGTACTGGCCCGCCCCGTCCAATCCAAAGATGTCCAAACGTGTGAAATGGGCTGGTGCACCATCATGCTGGGACCACATGTGGCGGCGGATACCCACAAGTACCTCTTCCATGAGTTCAAGCAGTGTTCAAGCGAAGGTAAACATACTTTCGCGCCCTGCATGATAGCAACGTAACAACACGTTTCCGACACCATGTTTCTAGCTGTGTTGTTCCACTGGCCATTTACTACAAGTCCAAAGTGCGTTTTAACACGAATTTCAAATCATTCTGTATATACAATCCTTCATAATAAATTACGTTTAAGATCAAATTAATTTATATATAATATTTCATCATTGTCATTGAGTAAATAAAAGTAAGACTATACAAAAATATATTTATGACTATGGTTAACAGTATTATGGAACATTCTTTCGAATTAACTGTTTCAGCTAAATGTTTTTTTTTTTTTTTAACGTTCTTCACTAATCAGGCCTCTTTCTTGTTGCTGATTTGGCTTTTTGTTGGGCTGTTGTTATATAGGTGGGGGTCCTTTATATCCGCCTTGACGAACCTCTTCGAAAAATGGGGGTTTGCTAGTTCCTCAAGCAGACATTCCTTGTAGAAACTGTAGGTAACAAAAAACATAAAAATATTCTCTTATGTGTATTGTTTATGTGCAAACATTAACTGTAGATATAGTGTTATTATGTATACAGTAATTGTAAATAATTATCCGTGTACGTGTTTTTTTTTTTTTTTTATGGTACATGTTAATAACCGTCAGACACTAGTCGAACGAAGCTAGCGATAAGAACATATCTTTGCATCATTACATGCGTATGTGTGTGTGTTTATCGAAATCACACGTTAAGAGGAAAACCCACCCAGAATGCAATTTAGAAGTTGATAATTTTCCGAAACTTGGAAATATTATCTCAGATGATAAAAAATGTTACATCACGTCGTGACTCGTGAGGAATTGGCGAAACGCGTGGGAGCATTGCCTCAGCGACGGTAATCTGTCGACTACAGGCCACAATAAAGTATGTTTGGAGCGTAATCCGGTTTCTGCGATATAGCAACTGGCGTATCATCGTTGGAACATTCACCTACATATGTTGCGTCTGGTGACGTAGAAACTTAAAACGACATTTATATTCATTTGTATTTTGTCTCTCTTTGAATTATACACATTCTCTTAAATTGGTTGTAGTGAAGGCATGTTCGGTTATTTTGCATCCACTCAGGTCAAACTGGTACAAGTATACCTATTAAGTAGTCCAAATCGCATTCTGCCTGGCATTTTCCTACAAGTCAATACGAGGCGTGGGCATTTGTAGAATAACCATGTTACAAATTTCACATCTTGAAATTTTTGTAACTTTCAGGACATGTTCTGTGTGGTTTTTTTTTCTTCTCTCCGGTAAATGGGCGATTTCAAATTTTCCACCAAACATACCTGTACTCAAACATACGACACACGATGTATACCTAGGCCCTACAGTATTTGTGGTATTTAAATATTTTACTTGAAGCGATCAGCGAGTATTTAAAAACATTTGTAATAACTGTACTTGTATAGATTGACGACACCCTTGTGTATTACTTCGTTCCCTGCTACTTAGAGAAATCCATTGAAGTATAATAAGGAACGTGTATTAGGCTCGACTGTATTTCCTTTGTGTTTCTTTTTAAACTAAGAGCGTATTCAACCCGGCTAGACAAGCTACAAGCTCGGCTAGACAAGCTTTGTCATGTGACGTGGCTTTACTCTCATTTTTAAAAAATCTTAATATATCATGCAATACCTCAGATTAGTATTTTTCGAGAGATGGAATTAATTGTTATTTGTGTTATTTATGGTTCAAAAACCCAACTGCTGTTAAATATGAATTAAGAAAATTAAGACTGCTGAGGCTTCTACATGTGAGCTATATCTACTTAAAACCATAGTATGAACTATAAATGCTACTTTGTGTGTGCAATTATGAGATCTACCTGCACAAAGATTGTGCCATTCTGTCACTCCAGAATTCGTCATCCTTTTCGATGACTTCATACTCATCCAACGGGAAGTGTAGACCACAAAGTAACAATATTTTCTGCCAGTTATGTGCAGCTGCCCTTGCACCTGATAATAATAATTAGAATCACGCCTCTGTAGTGGTTTCCCGTTCACAATAGCGCAGTAACTCATCTGAAATTAGTAAATAAGTAATAATTATAATAAAAATACAGCACAAATATTAAACAAAATATTACTTAAATGCTTGTTTGGCTAAGTGATAATTTTACTTGGCAATACAAAAGTGCTATATATGGCTGAACATATTTACCTGGCCATTATCGTCAGCTTATTTGGGACTTCCGTTCTTGTCTGCAGAACGAGGGCACTTTACTTCCATGATAGCATCACCCACCAAACCATCTATAATGGCAGAATTTTACGTGACTGTATACGAATTAATCGGACTGCATAAATAATACTATTAAAGTTAAGAAAAGTAGTTCTTAAAAAAAAATGTACCTAACTGGAGTTGTGCCAAGAAAAGGATACTCAGAATCTACGAACAAAACGCATTCTATTGCCACTATTCCATGTCCCTTAGCCATTTTGCGCTTTGCAACAAGTTCGTTAGCAATGCCGTACTGTGCGCCTTTTGTACTGAAGTTATCATACAATATGGAATGAACTAAGATTTTGCAAGATGTCGTTGCCCTCATTTTACATACCCTGCCAAAATTTGAAGCAGTTAGTAACTTCCTCCTCTCTGTATTCCACAGGTGACAGTTTGATTGTAACACTGTCATTTTCTGTAGCTGATCTCTCTCTTATTCAGTCCGCACGAAGCCAGCGAGAACATTTTTTTTTTTTCGTCAAGTTCTGATGCTGTTATTGCACTCATCGGTTCATCTTGTTTTGTCTGTACCTAACCATAGTGCTGATCTGCAGCGTAGAGTTTTTTTCTCGCTTTCACTTGTTTCTTGGTTTTGTGCAACCTTTGATATTTTATTTTTTCCCTTGCTCGTTTCTGCTGGTCGACGAATTTTTTGTGTACATTCCTAGAACATAAATGATAAACATGTATGTGTTAGTTTTTTTTTGTATATGCCTCCATTAAATTTATTACTGTACAATGACAGCTATTTTATAGGCAGGTCACAGCGCCGATTTTTTTTGTTGTGTACGCAAAATAATTAGATATTGGCCACAAATGTTTTGTAAGACCATTTCCATTATTTTGAATACACTACATAAAACATTTGGCACAAAACACTTCATGGTTGCCATAACATCTTCCTTACAGTGCTCTCACCTGGACTGTTACCACCCATCATTGTTTTATGGATTACTCTCATACGTTCACCCACATTGTTGGATGATACAGCAGCAGCAGAACAACGCGTTTTGTACTGTCCTCTAAAAGCATAATTTATGCGCTTTCCTGCAACATGTTTGTTTACGACACTATTGAATAATTCCGGCAAATTGTTGTTCTTGTCTGCTATAAGACTTGAAACATGCCTGGAAACACTTCCACAAATAATCTTTATTATTTCTTGCAGTAGACCACATGATTTGAGCTCAGGAACGTGGTTTATTTCTCACTCTTTGTTACCATTGCAGAAATATACATCGCAATGCTCATGATCACCAAACATCTGCTTTCAGCATACATAACCACGTGTTCAGTGGTTCATTTCCCGCAGCTCTGTATTGTATTACCTTAGCTATAGCAGTTCAGCACCTCGGTATTTGCTGCTTCAAAAGATTTCTGGAGGTCACCAGGAACTTTGTGTTTTTGGTAAGATCGGTTGGCTTATGGCAGTAGTTGCGAAGAACGTGATTCTTGCATTCCACCTTTTCCACCATCAGATTAGGACCACAGAGCATTGTCTCAAGCAGTTTCGTATATACAGAGCTATCTCCATCACCTGTCAACATTAATACAAAATTAGTCTACAAAAAAGAATGTTAAATAAAAATGTTTACTAATATAATCACAGCTAATACACAAGTGTATTAACGTAGTCAACCATTTTACAAACGGTAAGTATCTCACCGAAAAGTTTGTTGAATTTAAGGCCAAGTATTTTTTTCGCTTTGAACGAAATCATCAGCTATAATATCTGCTTCCATGCTAGTCGCACTTTTTTCCAGTCAAGAAAACACGTGTGGCTTGGTGGTGTTCGCTTTGCATTTTGACATGGCGCCAGATAGAACAGTACCGATTTCTAACACCTATATATAACACCTTTCCTGTCTTAAAATCAACAATTAATGCCTAGAAGCAAAATTCATACATACAAAAATATAACAAATTCTGTAGAAGATACTGTAGGAGAACTATAGCATGTTTGTATGTAACTTAACTTGCCACGCCCGATAGACAGTCGTAATTAGTTTTGTAACTGCGCTTACACCACTCTCCATCGGCCACCACTGTACACATTGGAACTCCATCGCTATCTACGTTTCCATCCCATGGCTTCTTCTTTCTAAGCAGCATCTAGCATAGATTGTAATGCTGCATCGTCAATGGCTTCCGAAACCTTCTTCATGTGCTTTAAGAAAGTTTTGTTACTCATGCAGTGCATGTCAACCCCAGCAGAAAATTCTCTCAGTTCAGAATATCCTCCTCCTGTCGCCAGTATACTGTGTACAGCAGTTTCGTTTATTGGCATGTATGTGTCTTTATATTCTCCATTTTCGAACATCATTTCAGAAACCATATTACACACTCTGCATTTAAAAATTCACGTGCAGTAAAATCCATCCACTTTCTCTTCCACAAAATCCATATCCATAAATGAACAATCCGTGCCTCCATGATGTTTCTCATTCTGAATTTGCGTGAACAGATATACTGTATCAACAATTCTTCGCCCAGATAAGACATTAGCCACTGCTGGCGTACGAACGCTCTCAAATTTCTTCCTTTTACATGTCGGCAGTAATCCTGGTAGCAAAAAGCATTTCAACTATGCTAAGACAAAAACACATAGGTAATTAGATGCTGTAACATAAGTTCAAGGCATTAATTTTTAGTACAAATGAATACGATCGTTGCGTCATTCTGGAAGCCCCTCATACGATATTGTACCTCTACGTTCAAGGCCGAAAAGCAGAATGGCGATTTACCATAAAAATAATACTGTTACCGCTCACTTTTGCGTATGTCTTCAGAAGCATTACAAAACTGTTACTATGTCATTGCGAATAATATTTTAGAATTATAATTTAAGAAATTTATACTGGTGCAAAAAAAATTGTCTATATGAAGTAGCTTACTGGGTATGTGGTACTCTGCTGCAGCCTGTGTCTTCAAAATTACACTCTGGCGAAATGTTTCAAATTCGTCGCAATCGACTGTTTGAAGACATACCTAGACGACTGTCGGTGGAAATGGTATCTCCGTACCTGAAAATTAATATCAAATCATAGCATAACAATGGAAAATCCGCATTACATTCTGTATAACATGCGTAGGCCTATGTATGTCAAAAATGCGGTCAGGGTTAGCGCGAATAATTAAATATACACATGAAGTTATGATTTTCAACTCATAAAAGAATGTGTTCGTGAATCTTAAGTTCTTTCCTCTTAGGCCGCGTCGCACCGCGTCGGTGGAACAATGTTCCAAAATACCTTACGCTTGCCACAATGGGGGAGATACATGTCTTTAAAAGTATTACGGGCCTACGTTATTTATGAGCCTGTCATGAAGGTAATGGAATAACACCGGTGCATAAGAATGTTGATAAAATACTTGCAGTGAATGTGGTTGCGCTCTGCTAGCGGCTTCTTGAAAAGCACACTCCTCCCAAGTGTCTGGAAGTGGTATCAATTGATTATTTAAGGTAGTGTCTGGATCATTGCACTGGAAATTAAAGTACATTATCTCATGTACTGCACATAATAACTCGTGTATTAGGAATATTTACGTAGCTTCTTTATAAAAATTACAACTTTGCGAAGACACGTATTTCAAGAAGTATAACTTAACTTATTCATTTATTAGCAAGTTATTTATCTTTATATATTTTCGAGTATTTAACCCTCAGTGTTGACTGTATTACCATAACACATATCATATGTAAGCATAGCTCTTTACTATAAAATATTTCGTTGTAAATAATTGCAGAGCACAAAAATTAATACTGTGTCGCTCCTCGTTGATTTCATGGGGTATTTTATATACCGCTTGCAGATCATCGAAAGTAGCTTTAACAGGCCTGCACAAAAATTAAGGGAAAAAACACATTATACTTTTAAGATTCATATTTTATGTTTTCTGGTATGAGCTTTGTTTGACAAATGTGGTTACCTGAAATATATTTTTCCTGATACGTCATCTTCACGACTGCTCTCAACACATTACGCCGCTGTATTATTTGTGTCTAGTAAATGCGAGACTGTAGTTGGTAGTTTTTCATGAGTTTTGCACCTGGAAGTAATATATTAGTTTTATTTTATATCTCATGCAAAACATCAACCACATTTAAGTGAATTCAATGCATCAAAAATAGCGGTTTCTTACGCTCCTGCAACTTTGTCATGCACCGATTTCAGCAAAAAAAAATGTAGAGTTGATTTCTGAGCAACTCACTTTGGTGGAGCATGGGTAAGTAATTATGTTGTAATTTTGTTTAGCTGTCAATTATTTTTGTTGACCAAATTAACTTGTAATTTTTGTTTCCCAAAAAAAAAAAAAAAAAAAAAAAGGAACTAAGTTACTGATTTGTTTAATTATAATACACGTAAGCAAAATTATATACTTGTTTTAACTTAAGAAACTAACTTAATTAATGCAATATTCTGTACGCGTATGATAGTATCCGTGCAACCATTTTTTTCTATTATTCACTTACGCAAGGAAAATATAACATTACTGGGCATGTTAAAAAATCTCCACCGCTGGAAATTATTTCTAATTGCTATAGAAACCTTTTAATATTGTTCACTCTAAAATGTAATCAGTGGCTATTCACTGACTGAAAGTGAGACTCCACAAATTAAATTTGTTGAAACTGCTCCAACAAGAATCTGTAGATAACTACAGATTGTATCAGTGAACTAAATTCGCTAGTTGAAACAATGAAATTCACAAATTGAGAAAGTAAAGGAGAAATGTACACCCAGATGTACTAAATATTGTGTAATTTTGCACATAATGTAATTCTGCTTTTACAACATGTCCGAACCTTAACAAACATTTTATACGAAAATTAAATAAGTGAATACTCAAGTGAGACTCGAACCGACCACACTTTAAACGCTACACTAATATCTAAACCACTCGACTACGGTAAATAAAGTCCAGAATTGATTTTAATGTAATTATTATTGTTAACTTGCGTCGTGGAGAAATTTTTCCCATCGCTTTCAGGAATAAGTGTTTATAATTATGTGAGACTTTTTAAGTTTACAGAACTTCATAGAGAGGAACAGAGTGAAAATGAACACTACAAACCAAATATCACACAACAACCGAAGAACAGAACTGAATTCATACACAAACTTACTACTCAACATGAAAGCATAAGTTGCCAAAATACGTAAATCACATAAAATACGCGATCAAACAACAATTAGTGGAAGGCTTACTTCGAAAATGGTAGCAAACTATTACAATGTAGGATAAGTTCATGTGAAGTGGTTATTGATGTGTAATAAAATTTTTTATTACAGAATGAAAATGTAGTTTTCATATGATGGATTCATTAGTCGAAATTGTTCTTTGTAGTGTAATATACGAACTAATGTTGTCTATGCCGAATCTGTTGTTTTATCACTTTCCCATCAGTCAGAATCGACAAAATAAGAGGTTCAGTGGTAAAGTTGAAATTCCGCTGGTTCTAATTAAGAGTGAACATAGCGATAATTTTATTATGAAAACAATTAATCGCCATCCATACAGAAAGTACTTATACATTATCTGTGATGTAGCAGAAAACAATCTTGTAAGTTAAACAGTAAAGTTTCCAGGGTAAATGAGTAGGTAGATGAGGGTCTAACACGGGGAAAGAACGAGGTACAAATAATATGACTAAGATCTTTTCACTCGCAAGTTATAATTTCCCAGTTCTACGTTTTTCAATGTGACTGTGTTGAAGGATATTGAACATTAAACACTTTTAACACGATTCGTCTTTTGTTGCAACCTGTGTTGGTTTATTTACATCATAACATGTTTTATATATAATACAAGTGTTACGTTTATCAGTCCTAAAATGTAAACATTGAGTTTTATTAACATGTGGCAATCACATGGCAGTCACATGACAATGTTTGTTTACATGTGGTGGAAGGATACATAATCGGCAAGAAAGTAGAATTTTAGCAGGGATTTCAAAAGTGCTCACTTTATCGTGAACGGCCTATAACAATTTTCGTGCCGCAAAATTTGGACAGCTGTTTTTTTTTTCCATTAACTGCCAAAACCACGCCGATATATGATCAGGTTTAGAAAAAAAATGTTTCAATAAATGATTGCTTTGAGTTTGTTTATACACGTGTTCTGAACGGGTTTTGGTCCATTTGCGATGTAATCAAGCTACGTACAATTATTAATATTTTTTTTCCCCCCGAAGAAACCTGGGTTTGTGTGGATAACCGAAAGGAAACAGAAGGCACTTCACAGATTCAACGTACAATTTCGACATTGGCTTAGGAAATTCTTGAGACACTATAAAAAAAAAATAGCAGCAGACTGCTGTGAGTGCGGCCTGTAAATCACTGTCGTGATCAAGATTCGAGAATCTTTCTGTTTTGCATGACAATATGATAAAATAAAACTCGTTTTCACTCACTTGCCACTTTCCTTTTGTGAAGATGATGTAGGCATATCAACAACCCGTGAGTGGTTGGAGATAAGGACAGCCATCTCGCATATAACTCGAGCTGTACGAACTGTCTCGCTATGCGCGCTACACTCGCTTAGACCATCAGATCTAATTCGCAAAATAATTTACTCACTCGCTCATGCAATCTCTTATTTACCTTGCTCACATCGCCAACCATTAATAATACAAACCAGCCCACGTGTTATAGAACACGAATATTTTAACTGTGTACTTACTGAATTCGCTGTTCCCTTCTATTTTGCCACAAAGCACGTGCAATTTTTATTTTTTGACGCTCTTCTTGCAGAAAGTTTTAAACGCAGACTTGTATTTCCTTTCGAAAATCGCCAACTTTTTTTTTTTGCGACATTGTGCATAAAAATTAAATGTTTAGTTCGTCACTGTAACTCTACGTTTGCAGTGCATGCAGTATCTTCTACAACTGAATTGTAGTGTAAGGAAATAATCAATTATCGAAAGGACCATTTTCTCTTGCTCCTTGCACCATTAACTCACGCGCGCGTATCGTGTATCACTCAGCCCGCCCTTGGACTCATAGTGGAAGAGGGGCATAACAACCATGCGAGGCAATGCACAGATGTAAAGCTAGTTTGGCAGTTCGCTCCCAGCAGCCTTAATGTCACGCCCACGCTAAGCGGCGTGTGGCTCCTTTCGTAACCACTCGGGGCCCACGGTGGCTGAGCGATTGGCACGCTCGCCTCCCACCAAGGCGAACCGATTTCAATCCCCAGCCGGGTCATCGGATTCTCGTAAGTGGAAATCGTGGCGGACGATGCCGCTGGTCGGCCGGTTTTCTCGGGGATCTCCCGTTTCCCCCGCCCCTTCATTCCGGCGCCGCTCCATATTCACTTCAATCATCCCCATCGGCTCTCAAGACCTCGCTGTTAAAGAGCCACCCAAATCTCTTCACTTCGCTCTTCATAACCACTGTAAGTCATAATATGTTCTGTCTCATTTTACGTGTATAATCACTTCGTACATTTTGTACAATTTGGGTTACAACCTGTATAAAGTTAAGAATCATTTCGCAAAAATTCATGCCTCAGTTTAATTAATAAAATAGAGTAAAAAGCAGACCGCGTACAGTTCTTTTCCCGGTCTTAATATAAAAAAGAACAAACTCAACTTCGTGGTCGTAAGTAGCGTGCACCCAACAAAATGGAAACGTAGAAAATTCGCCGACAAGTTAACAACCATACTGTTTTCTCCGCTCTATCTGACTGGCATGATCTTCGTAACTATGAATCAAGATTTAGGCGTCAAGACATTATCTTTGACGATAGTCATCTTGGTCCTCTTGGACTACAAGCACTGAATAGTGGGTAGGCTGTTCACGATAAAGTGAGCACTTTTTAATGCCCTCCCGACGGGCATTAACAAATAATAAATATATCTTATTGTATACTCAGGCATTAAACTTTGAGGGCGGGGAAATGTGTTTTTTGGTCACATTCCAATGTTTATACCAAAATCTGCAGGAAGATGGAATTTGGATGGAAGGAAAAAATTAGAAGGGCCTTAAAAAGTACTCACTTTACCGTGAACAGGTTAGAACATCGAAGTTGTTCGTGTGGAAGAAGGAGGTCTACTCAGGCTGGGAATCTAAATGCTTTTTGGTGGTGACTAGAAATTCTCGCCGCCAGGGTTCGATGGTGGAGCGTGTGTATCGGATTTTTTTTTCCTTTTTGTACGTAAGCAAACAGGCTAATTGTAAATTCCGCCAGATAAATATAACTCTTGAAATCTCCGTACATGTACGCTGTCAGACCTTACGAAAAGAATAATATTTGTTCCGCATACGAGAGTTGAAATATTACGAAGTAAGATAACACGTTGTTTAATATTTTGCCGTAAACTGGATTTAGCAAAACGTGGGCGTACACGACTGCTTTATTTAAATATGAAAAATTAATCTAAAAAAAAAAAAATAGAATGGTTAAAAACTTTATTTTAGTGCTCATCTGCGCGTTTTAATTGAGGGAGATGGAAAAGTACAAAAATCCTTTTGATGTCGGCTATATTTATTTTGCTCTTAAATCCGTAATGTTTTTCCGTTGAAATAAGCTTGCTTATAAACGCTCCGTGCCAAAAACTGTTTTTATTTTTTACTGTTTGCTCTTGTAAACACCACTGCTTTTACAAGAAAAATTCTTGGAAACCCAGTTGCCAAGAAAATCCTTTATAAATCCACAAAGAGTTTTCTTGTATAATCTGCAAAACGTGTATTTGTAATAATACAAATTATAGCGTGGTATTACAATCGACGAGGATTAGAACCTACGCCCCTTCTAGTATTAGCCGGCAATTTATCCACAAAACCAACTTGACTTACGATCTTACAGTATAGCTAACAGTAAATATAACTGCAAAAACCTACAAAATATTAGTGAAGTTAGAAGAATAGGTATGTTTATTTCATTCTAAGAGTTCTATTACTGAGTTAAAATATTTGGACAGATCTTAATACCTAGGTGTTGAGAGACGATTTAAGAGTTCTGTGTGTCTGGTAAACATCAACAGTTAACGAATAATACGGTCACGTTTCATTATTATTATTTGAGTTATTTTGAGTGTTTAAATTTCTTTTTCCACGCAGCTACACTTTACATTACCCATGATGTTTGCATAAACAACTATATAATATTAAACGTTGTTGAGTGTCCGCCATTTTGCTGAAGCTCGTGGAAACAGGTATGTATAGTACAAACATTACTTGAGGTAGGTGGCCTAGTGGTTTTACAGACGAGTAGTTTTACAGGAGGAATCTTTGCACGGTTACAAGCATTTATAAAATCACACATAATTTCTCGGTTAATATCACAATTCCTTTTGCCGACATCCCGTGGCGCTGTTAGTTGGTGCGCGATTGAACTGGGGTGCGGGAGGCTGCGGGTTTGAATCCCGGGCAAGGCATGGGTGTTAATTTAAGTTAGATTATAAGTTAGTATGTAAGCTATCCCCTGCTAAGCTTTAAAGCATAAAACTGGGGGGGGGGGGGGGTTTAAAAAAAAGCCCTTCAGAATTTACTAGTTTTTTTACAATATGTATTTTCTGTTTTTACCTTCAGCCTAAAAGTGACCTCTTATGGAACACCAGCACGCTGCGTGGCGGAAATGTTACCTATGCTAAACTCTCCCCTAACAAATCTCGTTTTGTTCCCAGTCTGACTACAGTAAACCTTATTTTGGTCCAGCTTTTTTTTTTTGGTACAGAGACTCTGATATCGTGGCAATGACAAAAATCTGCTCTCTGCAATCTGCTCTCCATAGAATAAACATGATTTACACTGATGTTCGACTTCCGCGTAAGTGCTCGATAGTGTCTCAAGAATTTTCTAAGCCAATGTCGAAATTGTACGTTGAATCTGTGAAGTGCCTTTTGTTTCCTTTCGGTTATCCACACAAACCCCGGTTTCTTTGGGGGGAAAAAAAGAATTAATAATTGTGCGTAGCTTGATTACATCGCAAATGGATCAAAACCCGTTCAGAACACGTGTATAAAAAAACTCAAAGCAATCATTTATTGAAACATTTTTTTTTCTAAACGGGATCATATATTGGCGTGGTTTTGGCAGTTAATGGGAAAAAAAACAGCTCAACTTTGCGGCACGAAAATTGTTATAGGCCGTTCACGATAAAGTGAGCACTTTTGAAAGCCCTGTTAAAATTCTACTTTCTTGCCCATTTTGTATCCTTCCACCACATCTAAACAAACATTGCCATGTGACTACCATGTGATTGCCAAATGTTAATAAACTCAATGTTTACATTTTAGGACTGATAAATGTAACACGTATATTATATATAAAACATGTAACATATATGATGTATATAACACATGATATATAATGTATATATGTATATATGTATGCATATATATGTACATATATAATGTAAAATATACTATATATATATATAAAATACGTAACATATATACTTGTTTGGGTCATCTCACATATCCGATAGACAAAAACTTTACCCAACAAACAATTGAAAAATGAACGCCCTAGCAATGAAGTCATGGAAACTGTGAAAAAGCAAACACTAAATTTTGGTGGTGAACAAGGACCAACACGACACGTTAAAAAAGGACACACATTAGTTAAGCTGAATAATAATTTGGAAGGGCAGCCAAATCCAGATTTTGAAATAGACTAGCACTACTGCACACCCAAGGTACAACACCACTTGTCACAAAATTACCAAACATTTAAAAACTGTACCGCAAAATTAACGTTTCCCATGACTCGCCGTTTTCTAAGTGCCCCATCGCTCTGTAGCGTGACAAGTAAAACGTCAGCTCTAAAACATGGCAGCTGTGTTTGGCTTCAGCTGACTGAAGTTAGATGCAACTAAGCCATCAGGAAAAAACACACATCCTGAAGGCATAAGGTAGCGGCGTAACGTAGCAGATGTCTGAAGCGTATAAGGTAGGCAGAGCGAGGCCGTGCAAGGACTTAAATAAAAAATAACAAATAAAAAAATAATGACGCACGAAGGGGAAAGGGGAAGACAGGGAGGCAAGGAAAGACGAGGGGATCTGAGCCAAGCAAAGAGTACACCACTGCACAGAAGTAGATGGTGCTAATAAACTTAACGTGACGGCGCAAACATGGCAGTATATAAAATATATAATATATAAACAAGAAAAATATTTTAAACATGTGCATGTATATGTACATTTTAAGGATAGTTTTATATGCACCTTTATAAATGGAGATAAATATATTTCAACATAGGCATATAATGTATATATAAAATAAAAATAATTTACACTAAAAATATAAACATATCAACAAATGCAATTGTGTATATGTTCATAAAGTTTTTTTGACACCGTTACTCTGTGTTCGTACCCTTCTGAGACCCCCCAAGAAAATAACCGAAAATTTATATTGTGAATTGAAGTGGTAAAAGAAGGTTATACCAGGCTTGTAACTGGCACCACCTTCATTTGTACAAAATAATTCTAAAAATAATATATATTATTTATAGGTAAGGGAACTGCCGATCCGGTAATGGCCACATTTCCAGTGTCTCTTGTGGCACAAATGCGTGCGACATTTCCTTTTTGTCAAACCCACACAGACCTCAAGAAACCAATTTTACAGGTAAAGTGCATGGACTCTCATCATAGTTGTGGTTCCTTCATTGTAATGACTGCAGCAAAACTGAAAACTTCAATGAGAGAAGTATTTAAAGAAAATTACTATACTTACAAAAATGGTCCATGCGTGTGCACATAAAGTTGAAATTAATGTCTTATTAATAATGTAAAACTAATACATATCCACAAATGACAGCAAAATGATAATGTAAAGGACAAATTATAAAAGTAATACTTACAGGCAAGTTACTGTGCATAGCGATAAGCACTTGGTTTAACTTTACTTGTTACTATAGCTGTGCGTCAAACAGCCAATCAGAAGCCCCGACACATATACCATGTTATCAATTGAAAAACATATTTACAAATCAAGAAAGTGTGTATTTTGCCTTCATTCCTCGGGAAGATATTTTCTTTTGTTTATTTATGAATAATCACAACCACAGAATTTTTGTAACGCTTTTAGCTAATGTTTAAAGTGAAAATTGAAATGTAAATAATTTACCATTTAAAAAATGTTTCAGATAAATTGAAAATATTTATTTTTGGGAAAAAAAAAAAAAAAAAAAAAAAAACACTACCAACTGTATGTACAGACCTTAGTTTCTTCGGTACAAATGTAGCAACATAAACAAACTAATATTATTATCATTATATCAATTGTAGCCAGGCCACTGTGCTTTTGTGTTTTGTATATGCTTATCGCTATAACTGTGAATGTGTTTGGTATGTCAATTGTCGCCCGGCCCTTATTGAAAGCTAGCTCGTACAGCTTCTTTAGAAATACTTAATTTAACACACACACACTGCGTAATATAATCTAACCTTTACAAAACATGCACTCGCAAGTAAACAGGAGCTCTGGGAATCTGGGGTGTAGACTATTACGTGAAATTTACAGTTACGTTAAATTTCAATAACTACAATATTTTTGCGGCCAAAGTGGCAGATATTACAAACAATTATGCCTACTCAATAACGCATGCTATCTTTGTTGATATTTCTCAAAAGGCAGCAAGTTATTTTATCGAATATCCATTTCGAAATTTAAACATGGAATTTTTCTATATGCCTAACTGTTGACAAGTCTTTGTTAATACTTTATAATTCTTATTACAGCAAGCATTACCTAATAAAACTATTAGGCCTACACTTGCATCACGAAAGATTGTCTACAAGCACAACTATAAGGCTATAGTTAACAATACCAGCTTCAAGATTGTATAGTTTATATGTTGGAACACCTTTGGTGTAGCAGCAAACTGCAACGTTTATGTTACGTTAACAATATTAAACTTAACACTGTAACTTGGAATGAATAACTACATGAACACAAGTTTGAGGTTAGGCCTGCATTACAAAATAACACAGTGATTTCAAAAAGTGTAAAATTAATGTATGATTATTGACAGGCACATTTGCACTTGTTATCAAGGCTGATTTAAGAAAGGTTGCATGGTTGGGCGTAAATAGATACTTACAGATGTATTTGAGGTTAGGCCTACATTACAAAACTACATAGTGATATAAAAACATGTAAAATTAACGTATAATTATTGACTGCCAAATTTGCACTTGTTATAATGACAGATTTGAAAGAAAGGTTAAACAGATGAGCGTAGGTAGATAGGTACAGATAACTTTTAATATTATTTGTCAAATTTATAATATAACATATACTTGGTAAACTCACACGAATGTATTAATGTTGCGTTTCTGCTGTCGTTAATTTACTTTATAATTGTTATATAACTTTCCGTTTATTATATTACCTTTCTAACTGTCGATTTATGATTGTTCTTTTTTACTTTTTTTACACTTTTTAAGCGGAGAAAACACGTCGTAAAAACACATTTACATTTACCTCCGGACAGTTGCAGTTGAAATTTTCATCATTTCTGCAACTCGTTCAATCATCTTGCACGGCTTCATCTCTCCTCGACGAATTAAAGAATGAACACTTTCGGCGAGATTTATAATGTCCTCCTGACGCTGAATTAATTGTACGTAGTTTGCCGGGACTCATAACTTGACACAAAATCACTATAACGCAATTAAACACTATACGGCCTATAATAAAACAATGCTGATTGCAGATAAGCTGGAAAATAAATGAGAAATATTAAAACACAACAACTTCGAGTTTCCAAATTTGTAGTTTGCCTCGCAAGCAAAGCCAAGCAACAAGCGTGAAGGAACCACAACGACGGACCGTTGGTTTTGACCGTTGCGCCGATCACGTGACACAATATAATTATGAGTTACAGCGAATACATTATCTTTGCGCCAATAATTACTTTGAAGCGTATAAAATAAATTTCAAACAGCTTAAGTAGCCATAAATTTAAACATCACACTTGTAATACCGCGTTATTTCGTAGAACTACTTTTCACATTTCGCTGCCAACATGACTGGGTGTGTTCATCCCCAGCCCGTGTGGTGGCACACATGGTTATACATACGCAGTTGCGGGCGGTGTTTTTTTTTTTTTTTTTTTCAAAGGTTGATTTCTAGAGTGCTCACTTGAACGTGAACGGCCTTGACCTGTTAGTTGGTATGCACACTCTACGGGTCTGCGGCTTCCTCGCGTCTTTACACAAATATAGTTACATCATAACTATATTTACGAAGTGAGATGGTATCCTGTGACTGGAAATGTCGCTCCGGGCGGTTTCTCAAATACCTCATCACAGCCCAACAAGGTGGCTTCATTGACATTAATGATAAGAAAATGCCGACGTACTAAAGTTAATTCAAACAAACATACTCCGAAGGGGAAATATGCGTATTAAAATGGCCCGAAGAGGAGAAATATCCGATTCTGTCATATTTGCGTACAAATGTACGGTGTCCGGTATACATTTAAAAGGACGAATTTTTTTATTTTCACTAGAGATAACTTCTAACGCTTCGCTTTAACGCAACCACTACGCAGATAACGGACTCGGCCATCGGCTTAGTGCTGCTATCTTGTGAGGATCTAAATGAACTACGGTCTTCATACAACTTGCATGTGAGAGAAAAGCAAATTTATTATTAAAAAAAAGTGTTATTCAGAATGTATTACGAAGCAAGTCTCATTTATAATTGGAACTTTGGTATATTAACGTATTTTATGGCACAAGATACTCTGTAAAAAAAAAAAAAAAAAAATTTTATAGTTCAGCAAGTAGATTATTGATTTCAGAACTGATCCTGAAGCCTTACCAAACCTATGTGACATAAAAAATCCCATAAAGGTAAATCTTTCATAATAACACATAAGACCGTTTCTGGCATAAGTGATTGGGATTTATGTCGCCGTTGATAAAGATTATCACTGTTAGAATATTTAAACAAACTAAGATTGCAGAATAGCACCCCTGTTCGACATGTGCAAAATCCACCGTAGCAGATGCTACAGCAGTACTCACACGAGATTGTGCGGAATCTGGTAACGTGTAAAGCTCGGTTCACGGTTGACATCATAAAAGTAAGCGCAGAACATAGGTTATGTGCATCAGAACATAGACTAAAGATTTGGTAGACCGCTTATTCGTCTTCTGTGCACGCATGCACCCAACATTGACCCACCCCAAAGGAACACAACAGTCAGGGCTACATTGCCAACAGTGATCAATGTGTTTGTCTATAGCCTAATCTTAACTTTTAAATGACAATCGCTTTTTTAATTAATAAAATAGACTTTTTCTAACTTCGGTTTAATAAAACTGCTTACAAATTGGTTAGAGGAAGTATAAAAACAATTCTAACCACTTGTTTACAAATCAGTTTTCTAACCTAAAATCCAAACCATACCGTTTTCGCTGGACGTGCTGGCAGAAAAGCATTTCAATGTTGGGGAACGGAGATTGGTTTTGCCCAGTCAGCGAGATCACTCTGACTCATATTTAGTCTGTGGATCAGAATTGAACGCCTTAAATTCGAACATATTGATTGACAACTGCACATAACTTATCTTGTACGTGAACGTTCCCGACATACTGCTTGAAGGGAACTGTTTGAATCTAATTTTTTTTTTGTGAAGATGCATGGGGCAACAGAGAATTTAAGCACTGAAAAAAAAATTGTTTTACGAAGTTGTTTATTTAACCGTAGAAATTGAAGAACATAGTTATCCTGCAGAAACGAAGAAGTGACGCAGGATATACAATTAGACGGGTGAGAAAAGGGGGGGGGGGGGGGGGGAGAGAGTGACAGTGTCCTAACAGAAATTTGTAAAGGTTATCCACATCTTTACTGTCGCATGAAGCAAAGATTTTAAAGGCAAGCAAACATACGAAATCTTTCAGATCAGAATCTGTTTTGAACACAATATCTTTAAACTGAATTTTGCGAATATCAAAGCAGCTGAAACAATAACATGTTTGCCATCACCGCGAACTGACGTCAGGCACGTTTCAATATTTTTTTTTGCTGAAAATAATACATAAGTGTTCACTTGTGGACCAATCGCGCACAATGTTACTGGTCGTGTGCCATGTTCTACTGCCACGTCGCATGTTCTTTGGCTACGTTTTTGATTGTGAACGCACCTCGCTACGGACATTATAGGCTGTTCACGGTAAAACTAGCACTTTAGGAAGCTCTGCTTAAGATCTACTTGTATGTACGTTGTGTATTTCTCCGTCTTATGTAAAATTAACATTGCTATGGGCCTCATCACTTTATTCATACTTCGGTAAGGGGAAACTGTGGAATTATAATAAGAGAAAATTTCTTACAAATCTGGTCATTTTTATACTTCAATGCATTAAAAAGAACAGAAAACGAAATAAATAATTTAAGTTATCACAAATGGTTACCTAACAATTTTTATTCGACGTTAAGATATGGAACCATTTCGCATCTATCATTACCAACGTCACTGGGCCATGTCACTCAGTGCGCGCGTTAAAATATATGCAGGCATGGGCAGTGACTTTGTTTTTTTAAGGTTGAGTTCAGAAGTGCTCACTTTATAGCGAACAGCCTTTAGGCTGGATTGACATTGGTGCGACGGGAGTGACAAGACAGGCGCCATGGCGGCTGTGCGTTTGTCAACAAACACAACGGAGTCGTGGGAGATGGTGACGCGACGTCTGAACGTGTAAATTTTACTGAAGTCAAAGGCTGTAGCAAACAATGTGTTGGTCTAAAGGCCCTTCCCGTGTCCACATATCGCAGGAGTAAGGAGAACTTTCAAAGTCGCCAACGTTCGTCAGTTAGTTGTTACAACGTAGAGATTTGCCTTACAGTTCAAACTCTTCTGAGTAATGTATACCCGTGTACGTCAAATGTCGCAGATTGGGGGCTTGAGCGTAATAATGCCCAAGTCATAAGATGATACCATAACCTTCGCATATTTTCGCGAAGCAGAAAGTAGGACTTTTATTTCTACTGCGGGTGTGTTGCCGACAGTTAGGCAATAAACTGCTTTACGTCTCGTATGCGTTACTATCGAAACCCAACGCCATTGCTAGTTCGGAAAAGTGTGCCCTGCGTGTTATTTAAACAGTTCTCGAGACAGCTTTTACATGCCATAACACCTGAGTAAGTGGTTCCCTTCTATAGGCTGTTCACCTGTAAACTGAGCATTTTCGAAAGCCCTGCTTAAGATCTATTTGTATTCACATTGTGTATGCTTCAGCCTTATGCAAAATTAACGTTGCCATGGGCCTCAACACTTTATTTATGCGTCGGTCAAGTGAAAGTATGAAATTATCAGAAAAGTTAGTATTTTACAAATGAAGTATACATAAAAAAAACAGAATATGAAATAAATAATTTAAGTAATGATAAAATATATCGCAACATAGAAAACATAACAGAAACAATACGGAAGAGACGAATGCTATTTTTTAGACATTTATATAGAATGGATGGCACCAGGTTAATCAAACGGATCTTCAAATATCTTTGGAACAAGAAATCAACAGCAACCTGGATTCAGGAAGTTAAGAAATATTTCGAGAGAAAAAATATAAGTGAAGAAGAAGCAACAGAGAGAGAGACATTTTTAAGAACAAAGTGTTAAAAATGGAAGGATTTCAAGGCAGGAAGGAAAATAAAATAGGCTCGAAATGGTCCGAGGAGAGTAAAAAGATACATAGTGAGAAGATGAAGGACTACTGGAGGAAGAAGAATGGACCACAAAGGACGAAGCATTGAATTTAGTTCGTGGTCCCGAGAAGACCCTAACGGAAAAAGAAGAAGAAAATTAAGTAATTAATTTTATTACAAATGGTTACGTAACACTTTTTATTCGACGTTAAGATATGGAACTACTTTCCCTCCATCGTTACCAAATTTACTGGGTGCATGTCAATCAGTGCGCCCGTTAAAATATATTCAGTTAGGGGTAGTGAGTTTTTCCTAAGGTTGATTTCAAAAGTGCTCACTTTATCGCGAAAAGCCCTTCTACCGTTCCAATTTTCCGCTGTGAATATTTTAAAATCAAGCGGAAGCAAGCACACGACGAAGTCAGAAACTATCCGCGAGTCGGGCGATAAATGCAAAGAATCGTTGGCAGCGAGCTCTCCCGTTTGTGACTGTGCACTGAAGATGATCGCAAGATTTGTCGGCCTGGAATTCTCCGCGACTCTCCTTGATGAACATTGGTTGCTCGTGAGAAAAACCATTTGAAGCACCGCCCGGGAAGCAAGGCCCTTAACAATGCACTGTAGAAAAAAATTGTAATTTTTACTGAGGGGTTGTTTTAAATTTTACAAACGTTTCTAACAGTATCGAGATTTGTCTTTCAAAATTGCACGTTTGAAAAATTACATGAGCAGTTGAGTTGAGTTGAGAGAGATTTGGGTGGCTCTCAACAAAGAGTTCTCGAGAGCAGATGAGGGTGAAATGAGGTGAGAATGGAACAGCGCCGGTATTCAAGGGCGGGGGAAAACGGGATATCCCCGAGAGAAAACCCGGTAACCAGCTGTATCGCCCGGCAAGATTCCCACTTACGAAAATCCTGGAGTGACCCGGCCTGGGATTGAACCCGGTTCGCTTTGGTGGGAGGCGAGCAGGCCAACCGCTCCGTGTTTGCGTTAGACCTCAAGGAATGTTTGTACTCTACTGCCCCGTATCCCCGAGATCATACAAAATAGCGCAGACTTGTATTTAATTTATATATTGCATGTCTTTATGAGCGCTGAGCTCGTTACAGAAACTGCACATTGAATGTTAGGAGAGGTTGGGGAAACGGCACGGGTGGTGGGGTGGGTGTAGATGAGGAGAAATAGGAAAAGGTAAAAAATAGAGTACATAAGTTTACACATACAAGGGAAAAATACCATACGATAGGAACTTATCATAGGAATATACATAGAGGTACACTTTTTACAAGACTGCAGCTCGCCTATACAGTATAATTAGTTGCAGTAGATTACAAAATTTGCATCGCAACATTTACTAAGCAGATTAATTTGTAATACGTAAATAATGAATTAAAAACCTGAGGATGGATGAAGTGAAAGATACAAATACATAATATAAACTGACGGGTATAACTGATACTTCTACCTCGGTTCCAGAAACCATAATTAAGGTCCTAAATAGTTTCACAGGACTGCTGGTAAGAGGACAAATAACAAGTGTATGCTTATACAGACACAGTTACGCCCACATACACTCATATACATATGTAAAAATAAGCATACACATACGCACATTACTTACTTTTACGATACATACATACCAGTAACTTCAAGACGAGCGGTCTATAGTTCCTCTTTATCTACAGCATATTGAATGTATAAACATTCACCTAAAGTTCTAGTAGGTCTATATATTGTTCCCACGGTTATTTTTTGAGTTTCTTTTGGAAATTGAATTATTTAGACTGAATAAATTATGAAATTTGGTTGTATTTCTTGTAAGCACTGTAAGTAAATTACTTAAGTCCATACTTCCTAGACTGAACGGTGCTCAGATCTAAGCGATACTTTGTTCTTGTATTATATATGTGGGTTTATTACTTGGTTGTAGTAATGATTTGAGTTTTTACTGTTTTTTCTCTTTTTTTATACGTACAAGGAAGCTGAAATCTACTGACATTAGTGTAGGTGAAATTTATGTTTTGAGGTATAGTTCCTTTGTTGGTGTTACGAGTATTTTCGCCTAACTTACATGCCACAATAAACTCGCCCGTTCGTAAACTACCTTGTTGGTGGCCAAAATTCACTACGTTTCTGCTTGATTGACCATGTATCACATTTGCCACTTTTAACTTGCAATAGCAAGTTTTATGCGGCGGGACAAAACAAACGACTTACGAGAAGCGTACTAGTATGAAAGAATAGCATAGTGCAGATAGGAATTTAGAAGCCAGAAAAGCAGCTGGGGGTGGAGATGGAGGGATTTGGGTGGCTCGTAACATCGAGAACTTGAGAGTCGATGAGGGTGGAGCGAGGTGAGTATGGAGCAGCGCCGGAGTACAATGATGGGGGAAACGGGAGATCTCCGAGAAAACCCGCCGACCAGCGTCATCGTCCGGCACGAGTCCCACATGCGAAAATCTGGGCGTGACCCCGCCGGGAATCGAACACAGTTCGCCTAGGCGGAAGACAGGTAGTCTGGCCACTACGTAGAAAATTGCAACTAGAAGAAGAGGAACTTAACATGAGAAACATTGTATCTCATATATTAACAGCGAGAAATATTGGAGAATTGGTGAAGGACGTCTATATGTTAGAGGAATTTGACATGTGGTTATTCATGAATCCCCAGAGTAAGAAACAGAGAATTGTCCATAAAGTATCTTACCCCTAGAATCGCTATAAAAACCGAAAAGTGGGTGCGGACCCACCTACCGGATTTGACGAGTAAAATCGCTATTTAAACATTGTAGTGGCGGTGGGCCCACTACACAGACTGGCATAATCCCGAAGAAAACTATAGGGAACTTACAAAAGGAACTATCAACAGGCTACTGAAGGGTTGGTGGGCCCTACCCACCTTTCTGATGAACTGAAGATAACATATATGAAGACCCGGCAATGAACAAGTAACCAATGGGATGGAGTAACAGAGACCAAGGTGAGATAACAGGGAAACGAACCAGGTGTTAATGCAGACGATAGCAAAGGAATCGGAACATGATCTAGGCAAGATTCATTGCTAAGGACTATCTACAGGGGGAGGATGATCGAAAAGATGTTCGGAGGCTCGCCTCTCTGCTGGATGCCGACACAGAGGGAGTGACTTAAGTAGAATTGCTAGTTAATTAGTGTAGAATTTAGTGCAGTTATATAATTTCATAAGCATATAGTAGAATAGATTTCTGGAAGGGTGGGGAACTGCGTGTATGGCATGTTAACCGCGCCACACCACTACTCCGGACTAAAGGCAGTTCACGATAAAGTGAGCACTTTAGAAATTAACCTTAGAAATAAGTCACTGCCTTTGCATGCATACAATTTTAATGGGCGCACTCAGTGACATTCGCCCAGCAATGTCGGTAACAATGAATGGAAATTAGTTCCATATCTTAGCGTCGAATAATAGTGATAGGTAACAATTTGTGATAACTTTATTATTTCTTTCGCTTTCTGTAAGTGTAAAAATGAGCAGATTTGTGAAGTATCTACTTTCTTAACAATTCGACGGTTTTATTTGACCAACGCATGAATAAAGTGACGAGGCCCATGGCAATGGTAGTTTCACATAAGGCGTAGAAATGCACAAAGTGTATACAAGCAGATCTTAAACAGGGCTTTCAAAAGTGCTCATTTTACCGTGAACAGCCTATACCTGGGCGTAGATATAGTAAAATCGAAGAGTTTTAATACTACGTGTTTCCGATACAAAGCCAAAAGCCAAAATAAATGGAAAATTAACATGGGAAGGACTCTCTTTTAGTCCTGCATTACCTAAAAAGGGCCACAGGTGCAAGGGCGATAAATCGTGTCCCGCCTTTAGTTGGCCACGTCACCACTACACCAAAGTGGCCCCAGCAGAACTAGTGTCCTTGTAATAGTTTATATGCGAAACTCACTTCGAGCTTGTCTTGAATATCTGTAAATGTGCACCCATCTTTGGTCAGAAATAACTGTTCACATAAACAGGTTATTTTACATTAAATTCCATTTGTGGCGTGCCAATAAAAACAACGAATATATATATATATATATATATAAATATAAATATATATATATATATATATATATATATATATATATATATATATATATATATATATATATATATATATATATTTAAAACTCAAACAGCATACATCACAGCAACTCTAAAGGACACAGCGAAACCAATTCGCAAATGTATGTTTCGTTGCACGGTTGCGCAATTGCTCCCCCGCCCATTGTTTTACAACTGAAGCAATGTAGGTGGTCTTCACGAAAAAAAAAAAAAAAAAAAAAAAAATTGTCCTTCGAGCGACGGGATCATAAGGCATTGTGTACTCGCAACCACCACAATGATACCGACATTCAGTTCCTTCCCATAGACCTTAAAGAATTTCCGATCGTCATTGAAAGTTTGGGCACGCGACTCATTCCCGAATGTCACGTGATTGGTAGACGCACAGGGAAGGGCTACAAAATACTTCCGCGAGAGTCCCATTTGAAAGCGGGAGAAGGGTGGTGTAGGGGGGGGGGGGGGTTGAATACACTTCAGCATGTGGGAGACGAGGTAAGAAGGAAGGGGGGGGGGGAAAGGAAGAAAATAATTACGCTAATTAAAGAGAGACGTGGAATATTTCACGTGTTACCCGAACCCCAAGCAGACGAAGCGAATTTATTGCTACGGGCCTGGAAGGACTCCGCCGACATTTCTTGAATCACCGTGGTCGCGGTGTATGGCCAGGGTTCTTTTTAACTAGCCGCAATCACTTTCTTGTTCATTAACGGAGGCAGGAAAAGGTGTATATAAAAAAAGGGAGGGGGCGGTCGAAGTCGGGGGGACAACACAGACGCAGTTGCAGCTAAGGCGAACCTGAGGGTTTCCCGCGAGTAAAAAGGCCATCTGGATTCGACGACCTCCCCGCGGCCCGATGGAGAGAGAAAGTGCCGTTAACAGCGGCCGTTGATGAAAATTTACGGTGACAGGGAGATCCAGTTTTTTTTTTTTTTTTTTTTTTTTTTTTTTACTTCCTTTCCGCTGTCCACAATACGTGGTATAGTCCATTCGCCCTTTACTTCCGATCTTTTCTGAAGCCCTGCTTAGGTTCTACTTCCAGGATATTCCTTCGCCTCGTGCAAATTAAGCTTAACTGAGTCTAGAAAATCGCACCGAAGGAACAAAGCACCGCATTCGTGCGCACTCTGTGTGTAGGCTATTCATGGTAAAGTGAGCACTTCTGAAAGCCCTCTCATTGGGAATAATAGTCAATAAATATATTTTATTTTAGCCTTAGACGTAAACTTTCAAGTGAGGTGTAATCTACACACTGTTTTCATTAATTACATACCAATATTTATTTCAAAAGGTGATTAAAGGATTAAAAATGGCTGAAATATGAATATAACTAGGTCCTCAAAAGTGCTCACTTTACCGTGAACAGCCTATAATGGGGTTATTTTTCAAAGGTTTCTTTCAAAGAAGTGTGAAGAAACCACTAACAGACTATAGCTCCACCTTTTGGTTTGTAAATGGGGGGGGGGAGGGGGAGGGGGACTGAGCCTCCTCGGGATTGGCGTTGGTGTCGCGGCCCGAAGAAGGAAAGCGATTATGTCTGGTTCCGGACCGAACCTGTCTCGTGATCGACGCGCCTCTTGCATGGGAATGGCCGTCAAACAGACCTGCTTGGGACTTAACAGCCGTCTCAATGAATCGCAGTGCATACACTGCGAAAGCCTACTCAAGTCATGAGAGATGATTTTTTTTTTTTCGCCACGTATGCGTGTCTGTAAATATTTTTTTTTTACTTGTCCCACCATAGGTTTAACCACGCATGTGTGACTTGCCACCTCTACAACTGTGCCCTTTCTAGGACGTGAGGGGTATAAGTTATCCTGAGCTTTTACTGATGTTTCTTATATTTTTTATTTTTCACTATAGCTTCCTGTTGTCGGACCACATTATATTTATTAATTTATTGCATGCACCTCACCATCTATTTTTACCCTTTAGTGGTTGACCTTGGTGCCTGGAGTATGGAAGTGGAGCGGTTTACCTGCATACACCACCGCTCCCCACACAACAATAGGATTCTTATTATATATACTATGCCTTCTATAGTGGCACTAACTACTACTATATGCCGTTCACGGTAAAATAAGCACTTTTGAAGGTCCTTTCAACAGGCTTTATTCACTAATAAATATATTTTATTGCAGCTTCAGACATTAACTTTTGGAAGAGGTGAAGTGTATACACTGTGTTTGTTAGTCTGATAGCGATGTCTATGTTAAAAAGTGGCAGGAATACAGAAAGCTGATGAAAATAAAACTTTAGCAGGGCCTTAAAAAGTGCTCACTCTACCGTGAATAGGCTTTGCTAACATATTTATGAACTACGTTACAACTGTGGCCACTGTAGCTGAGCGGTTGGCACGCTCGCCTCCCACCAAGGCGAACCGGGTTCAATCCCCGACCGGACCACCGGACCTTCGCAAGTGGGAATCGTGCCGGACGATGCCGTTGGTCGGCGGGTCTTCTCGGGGATCTCCCGTTTCCCCCGCCCCTTCATTCCTGCGCTGCTCAATACTCACCTTAATCACCCTCATCGGCTCTCAAGACCTCTCTGTTAAGAGCCGCCCAAATCTCTTCGTTGCATTACAACTCTTTTCACCAGTGTTGGCTATGTAAGTGGAGAAAAAAAAGGGGGTGTGTGTGTGGCGTACTATACTGCCTACTGACTTACTTGATCCCTCTCCCCCACCCCCAGTTCAAAAGTTTGGAGTCATGTCCTTATGTCTTAAGTACCGTTTGCGCGCCGAGACATCTTTAACCTAGTTACTTTCCTTTCCTCAATTGTTACTTCCGCATTAGGGTCAGTGCTTTTTTTCCCCGTATTTATTTCTCTAGTTTCGTTTTCCATGATCTTTGCTGGGTCGTCATCATCACAGAGAGAAAATCGAACAAAATATTGGTTTGTATAGGGCCAAACATATATCTAGTTGCCCTAACAATATATATTGTTGAGCAAACAAAAATCCTTTTATTCGTCTAACAAAATATATGTTTGAACAAACAGAATGTCAGTGTTTGGCCAAAACAAATTACACTGTCAACTAAATATTTTGTTGAATCAACTGTGTATATTTGTTTGGCCACTCATTTGTCTGCATTCGTTCGAAAATAAAGATCCAGAGTTTGTTTGTATTTTTTGTGACAATTAGGATTTGTAACCGTATTTGTTAGTGCGTCTATTGATACTTAACACTTAATAATCGTATAAACACGTTAATAAAACAATGCAACAGAAACTGACAAGTAAAGCTGAAAAACTTGAGAAATTTTGTTCGCGCACTTGCGCAGTATTTCAAAGTTTTCCAGCGTTATCAGCTGTCACATTATCTGAGATTACTAAGGCATAGCGGTTGGACGCAGGTGACCTAGATTCGAAACTCGGTCGAACTTGTAAAGTCTTTTTTTATATCGTCCCAAACTGTTGAATGTGCTCGTAGCCAAGCATATCTTTAGTTGCACCAACCAAATCTTACAGTTTGGGGCAACCAAATGAGAACAACTAAATAACTCCGTTTCGGCGACAAAATATTTCACTGTCCCTAGACAAACAAATGATTTCGTTGCACCAAACAAATCTTGCTTGATTAAACAAATACCTTTTTCTCAGTGCGCACTGATTTTCTTACTTGCGAACTGGTAGAGACCGCATTACTATCCGGCAGCGCATTAAGTCCCGCGTGAATGTACACTTCTTCGTCTTACGTTATTAGCCGACAATTTATGCAGCACGATCTGCACCGTAAAAGAAAAAAAGTTATATAAATTTACACATATAAAGCGTTGGTAGTTTTACAATACTGTAAAGTAACTACACTAAATGTAATTCTACACAGGTGCTTTACGACTCCAAAAAGGTATAGAAATATATATTTAAAACACATGAATGTATGTATTTATTAACTAGAAAGTTGGTAAAAGATTACGCTATTTAATGTACGTGTAAAAATACAACACGAATTACCACGCCTCTTCAATTTACAATTTTATTACTGTACGCTCATTGTATTTACTCACTGCTTTCATTGTAACAATATATGTTCCGCAGTGAATAAATATGTGTAAATTTATGTTAACAACTTTAGTAAAAAGGACATTATTACGAACAACTATAATTATGAATATACGAAAATAAACTAGGGTGCTTGAGCAGGCAGCGAAAAAAGTTGTTTTTATTTAATGACCGTGCCAGGTGGTTGGTCTGAACAGCTCAATCGTCCCACTGTTACAAGGATTTACTATTTATCACTTGTATAACTCTCTCTAAATAAGCATGGGTGAGGATACAAACCTGTTTTCCAAAAGACGAATAGAAAATTGGTGTGTAGAATAATTGGTGTGTAAAATTTTCGGAAAAGCTTAGAAGTTGCACCTGCCGTAGTGTGAGATTGCACAAGCACTCAAAATGTGCTTCATCTCATGGAGTACGTGTCATTTATCACTGCAGCTTGTATCAGTGCACGCGCAGTGGCTTGATTATTTGATCTGTTTTTAATGGCATTTCTACTTCGACGCAAAAGTAAAAACACGTGAAGACGGTCGATGTAAATTTACACGGATGTTTCCTGGAAACTATCCTGCAGCCAAATACATTTTGTGTAAAATTACATCTGGGGCCACCACAGCGGCTGAGAGGTTAGCCTGCTCACCTCCCACCAAGGTGATCCGGGTTCAACCCCCGGCCGAGTCACTCCGGATTTTCGCACGTGGGAGTCGTGCCGGACGATGCCGTTGGTCGGCAGGTCTTCCCGGGGAGATCCCCCCCCCGCCCTTTCATTCTGTCGCTGCTCAATACTCACCTCAATCACCCTCATCGGCTCTCAAGGCCTCATTGTTAAGAGCCGTCCAAATTTCTTCACACATGCACGGTGTGGACAGCTCTCGTAGGCTAGAAAAAGTTCAGCAGTAGAGTGACCACCAACCTTTTTCTACGCCATCGTGCGCAAAGATGATGTTATACGAAGACCATCGCCAAATGAAATCACAGAATGCACTCAGATGTGTAAATGAGAGTCAGCTAGGTATATGAAAGTGATGTCACAGATTGATTAAGATTACAGAGGCGAAACGGCGAACTCTAGCCGCACACGCCAGCAAAATGGCGTCGCTGGCTAGCAACATGGCGGAACGATGTTCGCCAGTAAACGTCCCCTGACTAAAGACCAGGTACACTGATCTCGCTGGCTGCCCACGAACATTCTCTGTGTTCCACCATTGAACTAATTTTCTACCAACACTTCTAGCAAAAACGCCATGGTTTGGATATTAGATTAGAAAACAGATTTGTAAACAAGTGCTTTGAGATGTATGTATACCTCCACCTAACTATTTGTAATGCAGTTTGATTAAATTCAAATTGTCAGAACTTTTATTAATCATATAATAGTGCTTGTCTTTTGAAAATTAAGGTATAAACAAACATTTTCATCACTGTTGCCCATGCGACTTTGGCAGTTGTGTTCCTTTGGGGTAGGTCGATGTTGGGTATATCCGCAGGAGACGAATAAGCGGTCTGCCTCATCTTTAGTCTGTGGTATCGCCAACCGGCAGACCAACGAACGAGGAACCTTTCGTGGCGTGCAGTGGCCAATCAGGCACGATACATGTTCCCAGAGCCTCCCGCCGCCAATCAGAACACTGGATACGCACTCGTCAAAGCAACCGCCACACCTATTCGTCTCTATGCACCCTCAGACCCTATTATAGTCACTAAATTGTACTTTAGGCTTAGACGTCAACTTCCGAGTGCGATGGGATACGAACACTGTGTTTATATGCTTACATAAAAATATTAATTTTAAAAGACGGTCGAAGGATAAAACATGGCTGAAAGGGTAGAGTAACTAAGGCCTCGAAAGTACTCACCTTACCTCGAACAGCCTATACATAATTGTTCCGTGCTAGCAACAGAACGTTCGCAGTTAGGTTATTACAGTTCAGGTTTTTGGTGGAACAGTTTGAATATTGTTGAAATTGTTCTGCGGAAGGTGCCGCCTGTTTTGTAATAGGAACACAGAGCTTTGGTGTAGCAACCACGGCAGTAGAATACAGGCCTGGGCACTAGCTTGAGAAGTTGACGCCCTTATTGACACATTTAGTTCACGAACCCAGCCGCAGAGCGCTGCTGCCGAAGTAGTGCTGTTTGACATGGCTAGCATAGGGAGGGGAATTACAATTTCTCCTTAAAATGGGGAAATGGCGTTCACATTTCCATGGTGTTATCCCTACACCAGCAACGCTGACAACGCTAGTTTGCTTGCACCGCTTTGCGGCTACTGCATGAACTAATTCAGTCAATAAGGGAGTCAATTCGCTAACGTTGTTAGACAGGCGAGTGTCCAGACCTGTCTTCTGCGATCGTGATAGCAACCATATGTACAGTAGAAAATACATTCATAGACGGGAATACAGCAAACAGTTCTATTGGTATTACTATTTATGTTAACAGCATTCAGATATTACCTGCAGCTCATCAGCTGGCTGTCCGTTCACCTTACAGTCTATATAGATACTACAAACATATTTTCTCGGTGTAGCCAAGTTTCAGGCTGTTTAAATCAAGACTCTATCTACTGAAAAATTTCCCATGCCAAAGTAACAATTGGCACATCTTAGATTTTTGGATATTTTCATATTCGAAATGAAAATCTCTTGATTCTGCAGACATTCAGTTAAAAAATTAATGAATACGCAATCTAGAGAAAGCTTAAATACTTGAGAGGGCCATAAATATAACTTTATTATGTTGTAAGGGATACGTGACAAGGCTAATTCTAATTGATCTAAGTATTAAGATAAAGTTTATTACTGAAATTTCTTGCAAAATAATTTCTGGAAATTTTGAAAATAATTATAAAGAAACACGATTATTTCGGCAATATTTGGTGGAGAGTTTCGTAGTGAAACCAATAAAAAAAAAACTATTTTTATTGAGAAAGGATACATTGTAATATCAGTCACCTAGAGGCACAATTTATGTTACTCATTAAACAAGCTTTTATCAAAAAATCACGTATTTGGGAGAAATTTTCTGTTCGGTACCATTTGTCATTGTGGGTCATTATTAGTTAATTTTATAGCGAAGTGCACCAATAGCCAGACACAAAACTGGCACACACTAGCCAGCTCTTTGTACATTTCGCGTTCCTAACTGGCATGCATAAGATCTTGGATCCTATTAAACCGGAAACACTTTGTATGATTTTATCCGCCTTCCCTCTCCTAATTCTCTTCGTATTCCTTTTTCAGGAAAATTCGCACAGAGCTCCGCAGCCAAGAATTGCTAATGTATTACTTTTAAATCTTGGGTATTCTATTCGAACCCTGTGAAAAAACTATGTGGGTATGTGTGAGTGTTATAGTTCATGTTAAGCTTATGCTATTTAATTACGTAATTTGCCTTCATTCATCCGGTTCTCTTTTAATGGAATATACAAAGGAAGGTACGTAAGTACGCGTGAATGAATAGGTGACCTTATATGTTATCATTAGCTAAATGACTCCCACTTCCATTTGCTTATAACATTGTTTATAATGGAGTAATATGGATAAAATAATAAAATAGCCATGATCTGTGTACCTGCAGTATTGCGCTGCAAGGGGAAGATGTAAATTCAATTACTGAGCGCTTTTACAATGCAATGTGTTATTTTTGTTCCCTTTCCTACTGCTATGACAGATGCTTTTCATTTTAGCGCTCATCCAGACAGATACCTAGGGCCTGTAATTATTCAAAGCGATCTCCGCGCGAGCAAAATTTGTAGAAAAAAAAAGAGAGCAGGAAACTTGCTTCGGGGTGCGATTCCACGATCTTTTATGACGACTATGAAAAGGTGACTGGGATTGCTCGGTCGGGTCGAGGTCACGTGTGTTCGCTCCGCCGGCTGGCTAGGGAGGGAGTAGCGTAAACACTGCTTTTTATTTTGTTTTGATTCCCTCCCTGTTCACCCTCCGAACCATCCCTGGCGACCAAGCAAGCCAGGGGCTTCCAACGACCATGTGCTGTCCTGTGACATTTTCACCCTGCGCTGGAAAACCACTGATGTAGCTCAGCGAGTTGCATAGCCGCGTTGCCCGCAGGCGTGATATTTCGCGGTCGGCGAGCTACAAGAGAAGGTACATACTGCTTTCGAAGCTGACGGGTTGAAAAACACATACACACTCTCTCTCTCTCTCTCTCTCTCTCTCTTTCTCTCCGTGTGTTCTGCCCCGGCCATTTGCATTAATTAACGGTGGCGCCTCAAGGGCTCGTGGGTTAAGGTCGACGTCGGGGTGCGTGTCCGACGCACACTCGCCTCTACGTCCCTCAGAGGGACCCAGACGCACTGCCACCGGCAGGTATTTTTTTCGTCTTCCCTCGGGACTTATACTGATGACTATATCAAATTTTTTTTAATAAGAGAATATTCATGGCAATATAACATATATATGCGTCCTTTTCACTCATATCACCCTACCCTATGTCACTATAGACCTACTATTTTTGCTGCAATAAACATAACTGTGCACATTTTAAAGATATTTTTTTATTTACTCCATTATCTAAGCCTACGTTCCTGTGCGGCACGTAAAAAACAGTTCATAGTTCTCGGGGGAAAAAAAACTTACCAATGAAAATGAAAATGTTAAAACAGTTCAATCACATTTGAAAGATATTCTTAGTTATAGGAACATTAGTACATCATCAAAGAATGTGCAACTAGACAAATAAATAGCTGGCATATTACACTTTACTAAGCAGAAGGTTTTAACAGGCAGTTTTTTACAAGATTGTATCAAACTTGCTTCATTTTGGCAGAATAAATGCTCATTAATATAAAAAGGAACTTTAAGTCGAATATATTTTCAATTGTAACACAGCGCTACAGGGGGTGGTATCTAATTAATCATCTGTACTTCTATGTTTGTGGAACTAATTTGAATGCCTGGGACAAACACGCCCATCATTGTTTCTATCCAATCGTCATTCGTTGACAAAAATTTCTTGTTTCCTCCAGATATAACAATTCAGACCACTGCTGTTTTGGAACCCGAAAGGAGGTTGGCAGCAACCATGTTTTATGACGTCACCAACTTCAGTGGCAAATATTGTAAACACCCACCACTCGCAAATTTCTTTCCTCCGTGGGCTGGAAGGGGAGAGTTTATCAGAGCACTGTAATTGCAGCGCCGAGCATGCATACCCGAGGCTTGTCAAGATCCCACACCAGCCCCAGTCTGGCTTTCCCTGCAGGTAACAATACTCCACTCTTCATACTGGTTCTCGCATGGGCTTCAACATACAGCCCCTTGAAGAAAACTTAGGACACGTAAGAAATCAAATTTATTTTAAAAACTAGACTTTCTCTTTATGTTACTAAGCATTGTAGCTCCCACGGTGGATTTTATTTATCTAACAAACACTGTAAAAAAAAATTTCTGGTAAACTTCCTAAACCATAATGGAAGGTTTATGGCCTTTATATAGGGACACCCGAATTTCACGAAAAGATTTCTGCACATCATAGATTTCAATAACCTACCGGATCACCGGCATTTTTCATTACCTTATTGGCCACGAGTCTTTGTGAGAAGACATTTTCTTACTTGACGGGCCAATCAGAATTTGGGTTACTCCGATCCTGTACGTCTGAGATTCACTACCGCACACCTCAGACGCGTAACACCTACATCCGCCAATCTAGGACGTGTCGTGAAATCTTTCCGCGAAATTCAGGCGTCCCTACCTGTATACTGTATGGAAATAATCCCACACATCAAGCTGCAGATATAGGAACGTTTAGCGTCGCTACTGCACAAAAGTGGGAACTTCCCTACCCATTTGACTGTTTCCTGAGCAAATGTAGGAACGCTACCGTGAATGAATGGAAGAAAAATTACCATTCCCGCTTTCTCTCTAAGCGTATACACTGGCATGGTAAATTTTCGAATAGTTTCTTAGGGTGTAATTAAACCATTACGCTTTATGCTAATTTAATTGAAATAATTGGTGATTTTCCGTGCGGTGGATGGTTGCAGAAAGGCCAGAGGCGAGATTCCATTACCCGAAAGTGCTCAGCACGTGTCCAGCTAGAGCACGTCAGCTTTGCTCGCCGCCTGTGGCGGAGCTGGTGTTCCGACAGGTAGCTTTGCCGCTCGTGCTTTAGCGAGATTTGCCACTCGGAATGTGTTCCGTGGCTCAGCTCGGTCCAGAGCGTGCCCGAGGACCACAGACCCCTGTCACACCGCGTGCACGTCAACTCTCAGCCATTATCTCGCGGTGTGTTAACTAAGGGGGGGGGGGGGGGTTCAACGTCGTCGCGTCGAGGCTGAAGCTTAGCACTTTCATGCTGTACCAGAAGGTAGACCTGGATAGTAGAGCCAGCATATCACTTCTGGGACACTAGGCGAAAGTGCTGCAAGAGTGGTACAAGTACCTACTTCGCATAATTGACTAATTTACATACTGACATGCAAATTAGATAAAATCATTGTTTAATTAATCGATTTGATTAAATAGATTAATCGATTAATTTTTTTAAAAATTTCTTTGATAATTTTTTTTTTTATTGTTTGATATCAAATTTCACTATTATATTTGTGTTGAAAGGGTTAAGGTGGCGGAGCAGCATCGGGGTGTTCTCTCTGACGTTCGGAAGCTGACTGAACAGAAGGGATGGTTGTAATTACTTATATAGGTGTTGATGTTGGTGTAAGAGTGGTATAAGGGACATTTTATTTTTCTTGTTTGTGAGTGGAATGCACACACACATGTCACTTCTGGGACACTTAGCGAGTGAGGTGTGGATGGAGCGAGAGCACTCTACCCACTTCTGGCTCGCTACAATTTACATTCAAATAGGTTACAGAACGAATTACTTTATTCGTGCGATTACCACAAATTCATTAAACCGACTTTAAGCATGTGATTACGAAATTTACTACACAAAACTATTTTTAATGTAACTAAAGTCATTAAACAAATTTAATTACTCAATCAGATATTAATCAATAACAAGCCCAATAACCAAGCTAACATAAAACATACACAATAAAACGAAATACAACTGACCAATACTCCAGGTGTCATTAACCCCCTGACAAAGATCCCCTCCCAACAAAACTATACATACACGAATATAAATACGCACTTCACTTCTCCCTCATCGGCTCTCAAGACCAATACTCTAAACACCGAGATGCACTATGTAACGAAATACAGGTTAAACCAGATGAACTGATTGACTACAATAACAAATTAAGCACACAGCGACAACTCCAGCTAACAAAAAAATCTCCGCTGACAAAAATCCCCTCCCACACATGTACTATCCTCACCACAAACGTAAAATAGTTCCACCAATAATGCGGCAAAGCTCGGCTTCTAAAACTATATCTGCGCGATGTCTTGTTGTCAAGTAGGTTGTATAAGTAATGCAAATCACATAACATGCACTTGTATTTCCGTGAAACTAGTAAAACGAGTATGTTTCCTAACATAACGTAGTGATGGTTAGCCTCCAAAGATAACGAACAAAGACATCTGAAGAGCCATTCTCCAGGCTCTGTCAGACAACCTTAGGTGCGCATGCACATCCCCACTTCAAATATCACCCATAATATACAAACACAATTGGATAGAATTGAGATAAGCATCCAAATTGTGAACAATTATTGAGATTTGATTATATATATCAAATTCTATCAATTTATATTAAAGAATGAAAGCAACATAAAATTGTCACATTGAGTGTTTTTGCAATTATTTTAATATTGCTGAAAATAATTATACTGAGCAACAATTTATTAATTATATTAATCATCGTTATCAAACTGAGTACAATTAATGAATCTCTATTATATTCTTCAATTTTATTTTCTTAATTTTTTACTTTTTCCTACAAAAAAAGAATACTAGTAAAAGCAGATTATTACTCGCCAATTTCAATTGCATATAATTTCGCATGTAAAACTGGAGTCTATTCTAGACATGATTTATTACAAACTTATTTACTATGGTAAATGAGTTTTTATGATTATTGATGAGAATAATAATCTTTGATTTAAAGCCAAAGATGTTGCCCAAATATTAGAATACAAAGATACTCATAAAACAATTAAAGATCATATTAGATAAAACATAGACAATTATATATAAATGTAGGGGTGGGCGATTACCCACCCCTTCAAATATGCAATCACAAACAATATTTATCAAAAAATCTGGATTATATTCGATAATTTTAAAATCAAATAAGAAACAAGCTGAACAATTCCAAGATTGGGTAACTGAAGAAGTTTTACCATCAATTAGAGAACATGATGAATATAAGAAAAAAATATTTAATGCATTTATACAAAGGTCAATAAGAGCATATAAAATGAACGAAATTAAAGTTTAATCATTTAAAAGATATAAATAAAATTAAAGATGATCATATAGAAAACTTAAGAGATATAAATATAGTTCAAGGCGAACATGTGGAAAATTTAAGAGAGACAATTGATATGGCTTTCGATATAATAAATTGCATAAATGACATAATCAGAGAAATTACCCCTCATGTTACATAACAAACACGAGATCAAAATTTAAATCCAACTTTCAATCTTTTAAAATTATTTAATGTTTGTGAATATAAATATTATGCCATAAGATCTCAAAGAAAATTTGTTCAAAGGCAATTGCGTAGAATTGAAGATAGCCATCCAAATTGTGAAATATTGTAGAGATTTGAATATAGTACAAATTCTATCAATTTATACCAAAGAACGAGAGAAACATTGAACGGTTGCATTGAGTGTTCCCACGACTATTTTAAAATTGTCAGAAATAACTGTACTCAAGTACAAAACAGATTAATGATATTAATAATTTTCGTCGAATTGAGTATGAAGCTAATTTTTATTTTAAAATTATCATATTTTCTAGAATTAATTTTCCAATTCACAAAATATATATTTTATTAAACCAAGAATTATGAGAGTTATCAAGCCCAATCATTTAACAGAAATTTGATACATTTTGTTTTTAAGACTTATTAAGCCAAATATTCCTCTGGATAGTTAGTTTTCATAATTTTTGTGTTCATAAAAACTATCTTTTATTTCTTCTCCGACTTATCTTTCAGTTTGTAAGTTGACATCATTTTTAAAATCTTGAAAATGGTAAATAATTCTGGTGTCCAATTAGGAGTATAACCCTTTTAAAAAAAATTGTTTTTTTTTTTTTGCTAATGTCGGTTCAGTAAACGTATTCACATAATCTATTCTTAAATTTTTTTTTTTAACTTCAATTGGTTTCATACCAGTGGTTCTATGCTTTGTATAGTTGTATTCTTTAACTAAATCATGTAATATGTTTACCCATTTGTAATTTCATTCAAAGAAAATTTCTTAAACATTTTATTCTTCACTGTACTATTATATCTCTCAATAACACTGGATTTAAGTTCACTGAATGTAAAATATTGATTGATGTTATATTTTTGTGTAAGTTCTTTAAATGTTTTATTATATAATTATAAACCATTATCACTTTGAATGCTAAGCATTTGCTACATTTTTGGTTGTTTTATCATTAATTGATATTGGAAATGCATATTTTTAATAAACATCAATAATTGTCATAATATACTTGTATCCAGTGTTTATATGTGATGTACATTTTGAATATCCAGTATCCATCTCAACAATATCAATTTGCCATGAATCATCAATTCCATACGAAATTACGTTTCTTCTTGGAAAATTTCTTCTAGCTGGTTTATATAATTCATTGATTATTCCTTCTATTACATTAGTTAAGTTATTTATATTGATTTATTATAATTACATGTTGATTTATTACAATAACATACAGAATATTTACATTTCTGAACTATTCGCCTATTTTTAGTATTTTCAGATTTTATATTTGTTATTTTTAGTAACTTTATTACACCTAAAGCATCAAGTATCCTCCGTTTAATAGAAAAAAAAACATTTAATTTTATGTTTCACGAATACTCCTATTGTAGTCGAAATTCCACCAACAAAATACATAATTAGATTTTTTTTATTTTAAAAGTTAAAAACTCACCCTGTTAAGAGCAATAGATTTACTGTAATCTATTTTTGTAGTTACCTTAATAACAGTCATAGTATCATCAGGTAAACTATCAGTAATTAGTTAATAAACAGTACAGTCCATCAAAAAATAAAATAAATTTACATCATCGTCTATGCGAAAAATGTTATTTTTTTATTACATTTTCCACTTAAATAACATATATGAGATTTTTCTTCTTTGTATTTCTCTACTTACTATTTTAAATTTTGTAATTTATCATATATTTCTTTATTTTTGTATCTTGAAATATATACTTTTTTAATGCAGTGCATAGAGAATCTAAATATGATGTTAAGGAAAAATCAAAAGCAAAAGTATTGTATCTTGAATCTACATATGTTTTTAATGCATTATCAGAAACTATAGTTTTATATTTTGAATCTACATATTTTTTCAATGTCTGTTTCGCATTATTTATTCGTTTTATATTATCAGCAATAGTATTACTGATTGTAAATGTATATTTTCATTTGAAGCATAATCAGCTAACTGTTTATTAAAACATCTTTTATTGGCTGCATCTTTATCGTCTCTAGGATCATCTGTATTAATAACTCTATGCCCTAAAAAAGAACTGTAAGATTTTGTATAATCAAAGCAAGTACTTAGTTTATTTTGTAAATCACAAACCCCGAATTGCAATACGAATCTACATTTTTTCTTTGTAAAGCATAATCAGAAGCAATAGTTTTATATCTTTAATCTACATCTTTTTTTTAAAGAATAAGCATTGGTATCAAAATTTGATTTAAATCTTTGATTCATTGTTTCCCAAATATATTCATCATATACTAAAAAAGAAATTATATTGTAAAACTTAGAACCAAGAACCATTCGAACAAGGATGTAATACAATTAAACATAGATGTCCACAAATAACAGAATCAAAATTCTGAATTATATTATCATTGTAATAGAAATTTCTATTTTTGAAGAAATGAGTTAAGTTAGTAGGAATGTTGCCTCCATATGAGTAGAAATAGTAAAAGTAGTTGTTTTGTTTTTAAATAGCAAACCCAATGAGAGCCAGGATTTGATGAAATGTCAAAATTTACCACAGCACATTAATTTTTGTTCATATTTTTTGGTAATTCATTAATCATACAGACATTTCTGAAATTTTTCATATTTAATTTTTACATATTTTTCAATATCGATATTAGATAGTGGATACATATTCAAATTTTTTGATCTTCCTTCTTTTTTGCAACTACATCACTTCCTGCTTTATTTTCCATTGCTATATTATGTCGCTGTTGTTCTTCTAATTCTTTCTATTTTTTTCTAGTTTGTTCAACAGCATTGTAAATTGCAGTAGCTCCTCCAGCTAATGCTCCAAATGTACCTAAAGCTGCAAATAAAATCGGTAAAAATCCTCCACGATGTAAACCTCTTCCAGATTTTCTTTGAGTATCGTTTTGATTATTGGTATTAACAAAGATAATAAGAAACCATTCCCTTATTTTAATTTTTTTTCTCAAGTTTATCTTTCGTTAAAAATTTATCTATACCCAAATCTCTTAGTTGATCAATGGGTACATCGAAAGGTAAGTTTTTTATCTTCATTTATAAGTAAAAAATATGTATAATTAATTAAACATTTCAATACCCCAACCTAATTTTCCTATTGTAAACATTGTTGAGACAACAGCAGCAGAAGCAAATTTTCACCAATTGGTGTGTTTTTTATCTGACATAATTTCTTTAGGTTTTTGTAAAATTTTATCAGGTTAATGTCTAGATTCTAAATCTTTATGATCTCTATAAGCAATATCGTGATATTTGAATACTTCATCTAATTTATTTATGCCTGTGTCGCCTCTTTCCGACCCCTTAATTAAATTTTGTAAACGGACCACAATAATTATAGCCAGGCAAATGCATTTCAGGAAAATTTAAATTGTTAAATGCCCAATTTATAATGCCTTTTCCATGATGTTCAGAATTCCAAAATGAATGTGGAATTACATTTAAAACTATTATAAGATATGGAATTCCTTTCTAGTTATTAACAACAGACTCAGAAAATGTATTGTTTAACATATTCATAATACTTACTCTTTCATTGTAATTATTTTTATTGCAAAGTTTTCTTGGAGAAATCATTTTTTGGGGTGATTTGGTGCTTATCTTGAATTAGATTTTCTTAAATAATTATCATAAAATGCATTAATTATATTTGCATACTTCCAACTTCTATTCGAGTTTACTCTCCCATCGCAATCATATTTTTGGTATGCAACACCATTGCTATAACAATGTCAGTGTAATTTTTATAGTCATTATTGGCGTATTTATCTTTAAGATGTGATTGGTCATTTTTTGTTAGAAACATAAAAATTATGCTCCTCTAGTCGCAAACCATAGATTTCATCAATAACATTAAGTCTTTTGGAAATATCTTTTCCAAAATTTATATTTGAATCGGGACGCGTAACTTTTTTTATGGGTATAATGCCCATTTGCTCTTCTACATTAAGGAGTTTTGAAAATAATTCTCTTTCAAATTATGTTTCTTGTGATTCTGGTGGATAACAAAAATTATTTACTGCAACAGGAATTAGTGTTGTTATTAAATTCTTATTTTCTTCACTTACTTGTTATACCATTTTACCAATATTACGTAATTCGTCAACTAATGGCAGGTCTTTTTTCTTATTTCTTTCATATTTCACTTCATGGTACTTTTCGTAATTGTCGTATCTCTCGATGAATAATTTAACTCGAGAAATATCCTTTGATATATATATATATATATATATATATATATTATATATATATATATATATATATATATATATATATATATATATATATATGAGTTATAATAGCATTGCGAGCTTTGAGAGACAAACTTTCCCCCCAACTGATCAGACCAACAAGGGGAATTAAAATATTTAATATAATAGAATTGAATTTGATATTCCTATAGGCGATGCCTTTTATTTTCCAAATGACGCTTATGTTTATGAACAATTTAGATTAATAAGAGAGATAAAGAAGGAAATGAGACAAAATATGATAAATGAGATAATATTGATGTTTGTTCTAACTTTTTTCCTTGTCAGTTTTCTAGAGTAGAAATTTCAAAACATGGTCCTGTTATTGAAGCTATTAATAATACAGGAATAACATCAACAATAATAATACTTTGTTAAGATCTCCAGGGGAACAAAATTATTTCGAATTATCTTGTGTTGATTATTATTATCCGGTAAAGGCTACTCATAGTGCTAAACCAAATAAAATAATTTATCCACTGAGATATCTGTTTGGTTTTACTCATGATAACAATCAAATTTACTGGAAAGGTGGTTACAATATTGCTTTAATTTGTAATTCGTCTTACAACAATTGTTTATTTGATTTTCAAAATAAGAAAGCAGATGGTTCACTTGATAGAGATCATACTGATCCCAGTAAAATTGTAATTTAAAAATTAGAAATTATGTGACCTTTTGTTGAATGCGAATCTAACACGGCTATTGCAATTATAGAAAAAATATTCAAAAACCCTTAAATTCCTATTAGTTATGATTATTGCCAATTTTTAGAAATAGAAGTTCCTACTGGAACAAGCGTTTTAAATTTCGTTATAAAGAAAAAATTAGTAATTTACAATTTTACATCCCCGATTTTGTAATTGTAGGATTTCAAACTAATAGAAAAAAATCGTGCTGAACGTTATGTATGTACATGCTTCTACGTTTGATTACTGTAATATTGGAAATATTTATGTTAAAAATGGAAGAAATGGAATTTTTCCAAAAGAAAATTGGAATCTAGGTAATGACAATAATTTTTGTGATAAAGCTTTTCTTGCTTATAACGATTTTAGAACTTCTAAAACAAAACTAGATACTGTATATAGAAATAATGAGCTTTATTATAAGACAACTCTAAACTTTGATGCTAAAACCAATTATTATTCATTTTGCGGTCGAAGACCTTTGTATATTATTGATTGCTTATATAGGATAACAAATGTAGTTGAAGAAAAAACACATAAAAATTAATGTTAATTTTGATAAAGCTGTTGAAGCACATACAATTTGTAATGCTATTTAACTAGGCAACGTAAATTAACTTATGATTATTTAAAAGAAATAATTACTGAATATACATAAATTTTAAGAAATTAATAAGTGGAGGATGTAAACAATTTTACAGAAACAACATATTGTTTCAATAGTTTAATACTAATTTTTAGATGTATAGTTAAGTTGTTTAATCGAATAAAAAACATCTGTGTTACACCTGAAGTAGATTTTTTTCCTAGTGTCAATTTTATTTGAGCTTTTTTTCAAAAGGGGCAAATGTGCTTTAAATTCATTTTTTGTATAGATTCAGTAAGAGTCTATTGCGGAACAATGAGCAGAGAAATAATTGGACTAAAAATCAAGTAAATTTCTCACTTTCAAGCAACCTTAGTAGATGTCAATTGCAGGTCTTAGGGCAACCCAATAATTAGGCTAACATTCTAGCAAATTTCTCACTTTCAAGTAACTTTTTCAAAAACGACTGGAGACATGATTCAGCTCTTCAATTTTAATTCCACAATCAAGCAAGTCAAGGCAAAAATCAAGCTAATTTCATCCAAATCTGCAATCTAAATCAAGCGCACTTTTTATTAAAAAAAAAAAACCATTGAGCAGGGTCCTTTCTTGGGCCAAAAATAGGCCAAACTTGCTCTAAATGGCCTTAATTTGCTTGAATTTTAGCCTAATTATTGGTTAGCATTATTACACTTCCCCAAAATTTTGTAAATAATTGCTTGATTCAGCTCAAATTTGACCCGATAAAAGAACCTGCTTAATAATTACTTACTTTAGCTTAAATTTGACCCGAAAAGGACCCTGCTCAATGGGTTTTGGCCTATTTTTGACTGGAAAAATACCTTGATAAAAATTTAAAAAATTGCTGGATTTATATTAAATTTGACCCGAAAAAGGACCCTGCAAAATGGGTTTCTTATTTTTTTTTCATTTAGCTTACAAATTAGTCTTAAAAAATCCCTGCTCAAAAATTTTTGTAAAAAAAAATTTAGCTTCATTTAGTTTAAATTTGACTAAAAAAAACCGCTCAATGGTTTTTTTTTCAAGTGCACTTGATTCAGATTACAGATTTGGATGAAATTTGCTTGATTTTGGGATTAAAATTGAAGAAATGAATGTCTCCAGTAGATTTTGAAAAAGTTGCTGGCAAGTGAGAAATTTGTTTGAATTTTAGTCTAATTATTGGGTTGCACTAAGATCCACAATATACATCTACTGATTACTATATTAAAACTGATCCGAGATGAAGAGGTTGTGCTATTTGGTAAGAAATGTTTTGATACACACAATATTGAAACACAATTGCACTGCCATGTTATATAAACATTACAAATTACTGGTTACATAGGATCACTTGCCTGCCAATTCTTCAGTGACAGTTCTATAAATTTGTAGATATGCCACCGAGTGATCATACTTATCTGTTTCATAAAAGATTCTGTGGTGTGGTATTTGACACATTTGTCGGATTTTCACCTGTTAGCTCAAAACTTTTGTGCTACAACTATTTGTCAAACTGTCATACAATTCTACAAATTTGCCATGAGAAACTTGTAAACTTGTCAGTTTTTATTGAACACACATTTGTAGGATGATAAACCTGTATGACAATTTCCTGTCACCTGTCACCTGTCACCTGTGGAATTGTAACTTTTATGAAATAGATCCCAGGCTGTGCCGTACTTATACCCAGGGGTTTCACAAAGGTGGCGAACAAGAAGGCATTCGCCACCCATCCCCCCATTTCAGGTTGATAGGGGTTCCAACGATCCACGAAAGAGCACTACAAGAAAAAAGAAGTAGATTAATTTTCATATTCTATTATATTTAGTGAAAAATTGTGATCAATAATAATGCTTCATATATTAACACTGGCATGATAGGTTGCGTGTAGAAGAATTTAAATGTAACCTAGGCTGATGCTACTCTAGGGATGAATTGAACATAACGAGTGTCTAAGATCATACCCAGCAAACACAGCCTGTCGGCAAAGTGTCGGCAAATTGTCGGCCCGACACCTGTACTGTCTGCAACTGTCGTTTAAATGCCAGAAGATAGCCATTTGAAAACGGCGTGATGTCTTTCATGAGACAGATCGTTAGCCATCACGATAAAGATAAAGGCCCGGTGTATTATTTAGGATAACATATGTATATCGCCGAAAATATGCCGGCATGATATAGCAGAGCAAACATGCTGCAAGCATTTTAAAAATTTGTCTGGGCCGATCCCCATACAGCATATTTGTATTTTCGGTAAGCTGGCTATCATCTTATTTATTCCGGCCCAGTAACGTTTTCGCGACAAGGCTCTTTATCACAATAAAGATATAAATATGATGTCTTTTTGAAGACAAACTTTTGAAAAGTGTTTTGAATATGTAAGATGTTAGCAAACTATTAATGGCATGATGTCTTTTTTGAGGCAGTGTGTTAACAGTTTGCATTTCTTTTCGTGATTATATATGTGCCACGTGGTAGCCCATGGCAATTGTTTACTTAACATTTTTTTCATTAGTACGACCATCCGACAGATAACTAAAAATTAACAAAAACCATTTTGTTTGCATGCCCCTGAAGAAATAGTTTTTAAATAATCGGTGTTTTAAAATTATTTGTTATATTGTAATGAAATTTACACATTCCTTTATAATAATTTGTGTCACGATATAATTGAAATTACTGGAGAGAATTAGCAACTTACCCCGTGGTTTATAGGTTAGCGTGCTGGATTGTCAACTCAAAGATCTTTGGTTCGAATTTCGCACTCGGGAAAATTTTTTTTTCATATCATGTAATGTGTTGAGAAATAAATGGTATGAATATATGTAAACAGGAAATAACATTTACTAAGATTTATATCGAAAAGTTGAGGTATTTTTCATGTTTAAACTGCTTATTTCTGGACATCATGCCGCTGCAGGCCCAGTGTCGTAACGACATCCAGCCGTCGCAGGCCCGACACTGTCGGCCAACAGTTAGCCGCCTGTCCATATTGCATCGGGCCGATTCCGGAATATGACATCGGGCCACTGTGGGCTGACCGGAGTTGGTCGGCTAGCTTTTACCGGCCCGATTCTGGTCCATATTTTCCGTGTTTGCTGGGTAAAGTCGCTTTCGCCCAACATACTATTGCTCGTTTAACCTAAGGTTTTGATTCAAATATGATATGAATAGTAGTATATAGTTAGGGCCACCTGTTTTTCGCGAAAAGATTCACGCGAAGGGTAGACTCCAATGCCCTATGGCATACGTGCAATTTTCATTTGGTTATTGGCCACGTGTCTTTGTCGGGAGACAGTTCCTTACCTGACTGGGCAAATCAGAACTAGGCAACTCCAACACTGAATGTCCGTGATTCGCTGGCAGACACCTAAAACGCGTGACAATTCAACTCAGCCAATTACATAAGAGGATCTGAGCTCTAGTGTTTTGGAGTACAAGTTGTCCTCAAATATTTTCGCGAAAAACAGGTGGCCCCAGATATAGTTCCTTCGGGAAAATCCAGGATTGGGATGTGGTGCGTGGTGCCAAGGTGACCGGCCACCATGTTGGATTTTTTTCCCGTTTTTCCTCCAAAAATCGCCTATTTTCGCACAAAATCGTACGTTTTAGCCCCAAAAATCCTTAAAAATTTTCATTTTTTTACTTAAAAATTTCCATTTTTTTTTGTGTCATTACATCAGCGCCAGTAAATTTGTACTGCCCTCATAGAGTTAGAAAACAACCCCTATAAGTAGGGACAGGATGTGTTTTTCACGAAAATATTTTAACACCAATTGTGCTCCAAAACACTCTAGTTCATATGCACTTTCGTGGTTGGATGATTTCAAATATTACGCACCTCAAGTATCTATCCGCGAATCAGTGACGTTCAGTACCGGAGTACTTTATTCTGATTAGTCCAGTCAAAAGAGAACATGTCTTCTGACGTACACGCGTGGCCAATAACTAGAAACCCCGGAAATTCGCAAGTGCAATGACATGTAGGCCAGATTTCACAGTCTTGTATACTCTCATACAAATATCAACTGTTTATTGGTCGATTTTTTTGTAGTAGTGAAGGTGGTGGTTGGGCGCACAATTTATTGCATGTTCGTTATTGGCTCATTTATCTCCAGGAGGTGTCAAATAACACGTCGACCAATTACAAAAGTAGCATGGACGTACTAGTGTGTGAATTCCAACTTGTCTAGAAATGAACACGCGAAATTCTCGGGTCTCTACCCGTAGCCAAAGGGAATTGTGGTCGCGGACGTAGGGCATTGAAGCATAGCACGAACATAAATCTTTTCGCGAAAAACACCCGTACCTACATATAAGAATTAGCTGATCCCCTGCGTAAAAGTACGGCAGTGGCGTGTTCGCGAGGAAGGTCAGTCTATAGCGCGACGACGGCGGAGATAGCATGGTAAGGGTTGTGGCTTATCAATCCGCGTCCTCTACTTAGTTCAACCCCAGAGCAACGCATTAATCAATCACCCCGCCTACCCGACATCCCCCCCCCCCCAACCACTTCTTGCTCTGTGTTTGCCTTCCGCGCCTTCACTCTTTCTTCGGGCTTTCTTCTTAATTTTTTTTTTTTTTGCTTCTCCCGCTCTCGGGCCCCATTGTGTCTCTCCAGGCGACTGGCTGTTTCTTTCGCCGCCCTGGGCGGAAGCGTCAGTCGTTCGCCTCTCTGCAACATCGTTACGAGCCCTGCCCGCGAACAACGCGCCTGTCGTTGAGAACTGTAAGCACTAAGAGACCACACACACACACACACACACACGGGCGCGCTTTTAGTCGGCAAGATGCCAGAGTCATTTTAAAAGACCTAAAGAAAAATATTATTTTTTGGGAAGACAGGGGCTTGAGGCTCTCGCCTATTTCATATGGTGTATTGAAATTTCCCGCACGACATATCCTCAGCAACAGCTTCCGAAACTTTATCGAACTGCCACAGCTTCGCTGCATCTATTAATCTTTAGCTGGTACCTGTCGAGGCGAAACGTGAAATTATTTCTTGCGAACGATCACAAAGGCGACGATATCAACAGTGGCCAAGAAATACTGACCGCAGGCAATGCACTAGGTAATGCTCTGCTATCTGTCGTTCCAAAAATCATGATACAAAACTGTATTTCCAGAGTACGGGAAAAATTCCATAAAACGAAGATGGCAGGTGGGAAACTGCCTTAAGCTGGAGTCAATTTACCTCGACAAATCCGACACGGCATCCCCGACGCAACGAAATTTTAGTAGCAGCCAGTGAAAAGCAAGGTCACTATGACATCAGCCAGACATAATTGTGGCTCCGACACTTTCCGTCGCGTTGGGCTCGTCGAAGCGCGCAGAAAATGTAAATACAACATACTATTACAGAATTTCGAGTAGGCCTATATTTCCCTACTGTAGTAAATAATAAATTAATTTACCCCCAATATAACGTTTCGGTTTGTTTTTTTTAATATACGTTTTATTTTTTGTATAAATTAAAAATCAAATATTGGATATTAACAGGATAACTTGCTGTTTTAGGATTTTCCAACAGCCAACTAACACACTTGTCGGACAAATTTCGTCGTGGTATTGTGAACACTGAATAAAATATAATGTGTAATTCCGTCGAGCTCTGACGTCGTGTTGGTGTGTCGTATCGTGTGTTCGTCGAGTTGCTGTGACTCCAGCTTTGGAAACACACGTGTTCCCACGATAGCATCAAACGTGCGTTCAATGTTCTGATCTACGAAACGAACACGCACTTCAGACGAAGCGCGTCGGGTGCTTTCAGGACGCCGTTTCAGAGCACTCCCATCATGGCTGAAAACGCATCCCTGAAAGAGCATCTGGAAATATACGCGTCATGTACATATCAAATATACTCAAGATCCCTGTGTTGAATCTACTTACAGACTTTCCACCAATAAAATAATAGGGTCATCTCTGAAACTCTCATACTTACACGTACTGCGACGAGAACACTACACGCCAGTTCAGAGCCTTGGGCTTAGCGGCGATGGCGCACTTGATGCACATGGTAATGTGGCCCTTATTGCTCACTCCCTTGTTTCTCGGCCTCAAAGGCAGGAAACGGTTTCACGTAGGCGTAGCCCTTAACTAGGATCCTTAACTGATTTCGTGTTGAGTTCCAATTTCTTCTGAAAATTTTTTTTATTGTGATCGCTTATACTATGGTTTACTATCCAATTTATAATTTTTCCTTCCATATCTTTTGTAGGTATAGTTAAATCAATATTCCCTTGTCCGTTGATGCTGTCAAATGCATATAAATTACCTTCTTCGTTACAAATTGTCAAATTGTTTTTGTTTATTATTTCAATTACTTCTTCTCCTCTTGTGTCTGATATTTTTGAATACCATAGTCCAGATTTCGCGTAAAAGTCACCTGTAATTATTAGTTTATTATTATTTAGTACTAGTATTATTGTATTCAATTGTTAAAATACGTATTTAATTTTCCGTTGTAATGGCAAATATATTGAAATTAATGTCAGTTTTTCATTAGTAATCATAATTTTTGCTACTGCAATTTCTTTAGTTATTATATCATGTAAATTTAATATTTAATATTTATTAGTTATTATTATTGCTGATAATGATTGCCCTTTCTCGTTTTTAATAATTTGGTAGTGCTGTTTAAACTTGTATAATTATTATAAAATAAATATGGCTCTTGTATAAATGCAATTTCGTATTTATCTTCTATTAATTGATTATTTAAGTCTAATGTTACTGTGAAGGGCCTTTTGCAGATTTGATTGTACCACACTAATCCTCATAATCTGTTTCCTTTTTTAGTCTTTCTCTTGTCAAATTGTAAAATGGGCAGTCCTTATCGAATACCGTGTGGTTTCTTTCTTCACCTTTCTATTGTCCTCATATGCAGTTTATACATTTATTATGTTCTTCTTTACGTGTTCTTGTATGTCCCTCTTTTCCGCATTTCCCACAAATTTCTTCTTTTTTTGTTTGCATCGTTTTTCGGTGTGTTCATATTTGTGGTATTTTTTACATCTCGTAGGTGACACTAATTCCTTAACACTGTAAGCTCCCTGTACGCAGTATATTTTTTTTTACTCATTATTCGTTTATAAAATTTCGGGCTTGTCTCTATTACTATGTTCTTTGTTCTGATTACTTCCCTTGTTTCAAAGCAGATTTTTGTTTCTTTTTGATGTTCGTCTAAGTCGAAATCTTCAATCAAATTATGATTATATATTTTTTCCAAAAATTCTTATTTACCTATTTCTGCTCTTACTCCAAATACCATTATTTTTGGGTTTCTCTTCTGTAGTCTGTCAAATTTAATTTTACCTCTTTATTCCTTAGTTATTCATTTTATTTTTGTGCTTGCTTTCATTCGGCATGAGAATTTGTTTTGATAATCTTATTTATTTTAATGTTCTTTTCTTTTGATCTAATGCATTGTGTTAGTCCCCTTTTGGTTTCTTCGCTGCTACTGTCCTTGCGCATTTGTTCTGGCTTTATTATAATTTTGACTGGTTCCATTTTCTTTTTCCTAAGCCAATAATTGGTTTCTTCTTCTTGTTTTCCTAGTATTTTTTATTATTCTCTTGATCTCTTCTTTCTTGTTCAATTCCCTTCATTTCAGCTATTAATTCCGCTATTTCTAATTTCTGCTGCCAAACTACATCCTGTACTTCTAATAATTTTGTCATGATTTCCACGTATGCCACTTTTTTTTTGTTATTAGTATCGTTTCCAGCTGTTGTAAAATTTCTTGTAATCTTTTACAATGTACATATTCTTCCTCTTCTTCTATTTCTAGTGCGGTTTTTCATGATTCTCTTCTTGGTTTTCTTGTAATATCCTGTCTTGATCTACTGTTGGTTCTCTACTGTTCGCTGGTGCTCTTAGTGCTTATACTGATTTAGAAAATGGCGGTGTTTTATTACTCATATTATCGCTACACTACTACTGTTGAGGTTTCTGCCGCTTCCGCTACTCGCCCCGCCCTCTTTTTCTTTTCTTCTTTATTAATTATGTGTCCCATTCATCCCAGTGCTACCCCGCAGTTCTGATTATATTCTTTATCCTTTATGACCTGGTCGCCCCCCCCCCCCCCGTTTTCTTTAATTCTGCCGATCTTGCATTTTTTAGGTGTTACATTTGGTGTAATTATGTCCGGTTTTCCTTCCTGTTTACGGATATATTTTTCTTTTCGTTTTGTGTGTATTAGTTCTCGAGTAATTTAGTTTTTTATTTTTTTGTTTATTTTGCTGTTTTGAAAATATACCATAATGTTTTATTTTTATTTTACCAATGTGTTCTTCATAGCAATGGTTAGACTACTCGCCTCCCTCCCAGGCGAACTGGGTTCGGTCCCCAGTGGGTTCGCTCCTGCATTTTCGCATGTGGCTACCGCGGCGGACGATGCCGCTGGTCAGCGGGTTTTCTTGGGTAGCTCCCGTTTTCCTCCTGCCCTTGTATTCCAGCGCTGCTCCCCACCTTGTTTCACCCTCTTCAGCTCTCAAGACTTGAATGTTAAGATCCGCATAAATATATTCACTCAATCACTAAGTTATAGGCTATTCAGACTAAAGTGAGCCATTTTTAAGGCAAATTTCTATATTTCCACCACTTTTTAATATAAAAATTGCTACGTGACTAATAAACACAGTGAATACATTTCACAACTCTCAAAATTTCACGTCTGATTCTGCAATAAAGAAAATTATTAATGGTTAATGTTCTATGGGAGGGCCTTAAAAGTGCTCACGTTACCGTGAACAGCCTATAGACGCCACGCACAAGTATGTTATCTTCACGAGAGTTAATAATCCTCCGTTGGTCCAACAGCAACCTGTAGAACTCACAGCCAGTAGCAAATAGTCAGATATGTATACGCTGTTCACGGTAAAGTGAGCACTTTTGGAAGCCTTCTCATTTGGACAAACAGCAAATAAATATATTTTATTTCAGACTTAAACGTTAATTTCCGAGTGCGGTGGGACATATACACAGTTTTTTATATTATTTACATGCCAGTACTTATTTTAAAAAGTGGTTGACGGATAAAAAAATGGCTGAAAGAAAAAAGTAACTAGGGCATCAAAGGTGCTCACTTAACCGTGAACAACCTATAGTAGCATCATTCGGTATGGCCGGGTGGAACAGCTAAATGAGTTCTGCCTGTGGCCACAACCACCAGATAGTCCACTCAAAGTGGAGAACCCAAGATAAAAAGGCAGGAGGAGCACGGGCTGATGTCACTACTTCAGAGGTTCCCCTCAGCAGAGTAGTGGGGGGGGGGGGGGAGGTGAGCTGGAGGCATGGCACAAGCTCCGATGGCACATTGTGTCCCAGATTCAAGCCAACCTCCCCTGCGCCCTGAGGTCAGATTTAGGATGGAGTCGTGCTGGCAGTGATTAAAATATTCGCGATGATGGTGGATGGGTTTGCTCCTAAAGTATAGATAATAGCTATGTCCAAGGGCGTAGGTGACTATAAAAAGGAGAATGACTTACTGGTGGAAGTGGACGAGTCCCTGAGAGCCAGGACGTTCATAGCTGTTCCAAGGACACATGTGCCTTTGGGAACCACAGAAGGCGAACAAGAACATGAATGAGAATGGCACACCTCAGAATGACATACTTATAAGAGGGTTAAAAGGTAAAAAGGTTATTATTATTATTAGTATCATCATCATCATCATTGTGGCGACAACCAATGGACAAGTGAAGTCCCTGCTTGAGCGAGCATACTCTCTAGCTCGGTGCTGTCTTATATCGTCAAATTGTAGGTTATCTACTAATCAATAACAGTGTAGTGGGGTGGAAAGTAGAGATTTAGGCCTCTCTTAGCATCGAGGTCTCGAGAGCCGACGTGGGTGAATGAGGTGAGCATGTATCAACGCCGGAATGCAACGGCGATATCGTCCGACGCGATTCCCACATGCGGAAATCCGGGAGCGACTCCGCCGGTAATCGAACCCGTTTCGCCTAGATGGGAGGCGAGCAGTCTGACCACTTCACCATCGCAAATAGTTTAGAAACAAAAAATTTCGCAGGGCGAGTTTTCACAATTCTTCGTTTGTGTAATCGCGAAATTCTTTTCAGTTCTCCGTATTCGAGTCTGTGTGAGGTACATATATTAATGTTCAATTTATTCAACTAATATAGTAGTAGCGTCTCAGTCTCAACCAACGTTTGTATTTTCAGGGGTGGAAGAATACATATATAATTCGCTGACATGTGGAAATGAGCAGGGCTTCCAATAGGCATTAATTAAGCACAATTCAGCTGCAGAGACATGTGAAACATTTATCACAAAATAGGGCTATACGTCTATATTAGCGTACTTCATAGCAGAGTGTAAATTTGAGCCAATTGAACTTATTTTGTCGGCTAATGCCACGGCGGATACAAGTTCCGCATTCTGTCATGATTTACAGTTTTCGCCGTTGCAGTCTAAAAAACTTTAGCTCAGAACTACTTTCGTTACAGACGAATTTTAAATGTTGAGCTCCTTAGGTGTCTGCCCATGAATCGTGAAAGTTAAGTAACAGAGAAACCATCAGGTAGGATAATCGCTTCTCGCAAAAAAACACCTTTTTAATCGAACCTTTGAAAATTCGCCCTTCGTATGACGTGTCTGGCTGTTCCCTGAAGATGTAACGTATCACGATCGTTTTATACTTCTATCTTATTATTAGTTAATTTTAACATTAACTTATATTTTACAAATAAATAATAATATTACTTTTACATGTAACATGGATAAAATTAGGGAGAAATTAGGTGTGTTGGTAAAGCCTAGTAAGAAATAGTTTTCATGTAAAATGTTTCTAACGCGTGTGCACACGAATACGGTGCGTTGTCATATTGGTTTAACTTTCTAGAATTAGTTCAGCTTTGTTTGCATGAGGCGGAGGGATATCCTGAAAGTAGAGCTTGAGCAGGTCTTCGAAAAAATTGGAAGTAACCACGAATGGAGTATAACTAGAGTTGCCCGAGCTAGACTAGAACATAGTGTTATAAATATGACTTATGGTCATCATGCATAAAAGAGAGGGCTGAAATGATCGTCAATGGTAGAACTTTTGCTGTGACTGAGGGAGTTTATTGTGGTTTATGAAACAAGTATAACAATGTCTGTTCATAGCAATAGTCATTACTAGGGCCACCTGTTTTTCGCGAAAATATTTACGCGGAGGCTAGACGTCAATATCATACGTGCACACTTGCAGTCTTCATTTGGCTACTGGCCATTTGGCTTTGTGTGAAGAGGATCTGTTACACGAGTGAGCCAATCAGAAATAAGCTTCTCCGATAGTGACCGTCCGTGATTCGCAGGCAGACAGATAAGACGCGTAACAATTCAAAACATCCAATCACTAAAGAGGTTCGGAACTAAATTTTTATTTGGAACGCAACTTGTCCCGAAATATTTTCGCGAAAAACAGACGCCCCTAGTCATTGCAGTGGCAATAAGCTGTTCACGGTAAACTGGGAACGTTTAAAACCCCTGCTTGAGATCTATTGTATGCACATTGCGTATTCTTCCACCATACGTGAAATCAACATTTATGTGGATTTGAACACTTTATTCATGCGCTGGTCATTGGGCAAGTGTAATAACGTTATAAAAGTAAGTATTTTATAAAATTGCGATTTTTCACTCCTGAACGCACTAAAAATACAAAAAGCAAACATAGTGATTTTAGTATTCATCACTGCAAAAAAAAAACTTTTGGAAGTTTTTAACCTATACGGTGTATGGGAATAATATTACATGTCAGGCTAAAAATATGGGAATGATTACAATCACTACTATACAAAATTGGGAACTTCTCTATGTCTTTGACTATTTCCTGAGCAACTGTAGGAACGTTACCATGCACGTATGGAAAAATAATTTACCAGTCATGCTTTGACACTACGTATACACTAATATTGTCAATTTACAAATAATTTCTTAGAGTGATCATCCAACTTTGAGACACTGTATATACGTTACGCAAATATAGCCTGCTTACGGTAAAGTGAGTCCTTCTAATTTTTTTCCCTTTCATCCCATTTCAATCTTCCTTCTGCTATTTAATATAAACATTGTAATGTGACCAATAAGCACATAGAATATATTTCACCACACTCAGAATTTAATGCCTGAGACTGCAATAAGACATATTTATTAGTGGTTAATGCCTGTTGGGAGGGCCTCGAAAAGTGCTCACTTTACCGTGAACCTCCTATAACCTGTTGGAATCGATGATTTTGCAATACGCGACTTCTACAAACGTATTCAAAGCGTTGAAAATCTCACTAGAAGTTTCGTCGTGGCCGGAGGAACTTAACGCCGCCAACATTTCGAGAGGTTTAAGATGGCAGGGAACCGGAAGCTAGCAGCGCAGAGGTAACCTTAATTTCCGCTTCCGCGGGAACGCGGCGCGCGTGGCGCGGGGAAGGGGGGGGGGGGAAGCGCGGCCCGGCAACGAAATAAATATTATTACCATAAAATGAAACGAACCTAGCGCTCCGAAGTGGCGGCGAGGGACTATCAAAGAAACCCCTCCCAGAGGCGAGAAGAATTTATTTTCCCCCCTCGAAAGAAAAAAAAAAGCCTCTTTGCCTCTGACGCCGAGTTTCACCTACAGAGAAAACATGCCTTAGGGGAATCATGACGTCAGAAATGTGAGTTTAGCTTTACCCAGTCGGGCACAGCTGACTTCATTTACAATCGAAATTTAACTAATTATTCAAAAATTTTCGTGAAAGTACATAAGCGACACAAAATATTTGTTCCTGGCGATGACTTATACCAGGTTGGGATGAACATATAATTGTGTAGACCTATACAGTACGTGTTAAAGCGATATATGTACAGGTTGTTCGGAAACTGTGCCTAAACTTCAGACATCGTTTCTTTGGACCTATAGTAAGACAAAAACCCTGTGCGCCTATATTCGAAAACGTATTTTCATATCGAATAATTGTGTTGGAAGTTGCGGCGTGCCACACCTGGACAACAAGCGTGTAGATCATGTGTGTTGGACAAATTGCATAGGAAGCAGGCGCGAGTTGCCCTACGTGCTTAACCTCACAGAACCCTATTCCTTCAGGCGTTGTACACCGCAAATTCGAACACAAGTATTTAATATCAAATATTTTTCCGTATCTAAGTATATAGGGCTTATGGGTTGGTCCAAAGAAACTATGTGTGTGTGTGTGTGTGTGTGTGTGTGGGTGTGTGTGGGAGTGTGTGGGTGTGTATATATATATATATATATATATATATATATATATATATATATATATATATATGCTACCCCGCTCCTGTAATTTACAACATGGTGCATACATGCCTAAGTGAAGAATAATAATTAGCTAGTAGAGGCACCCGTTTTTCGCGAAAAGATTTCAGGACAAGTTGAGTTCCAAAGCACTGTAGTTCAGTATCACTTTTGTCATTGGCTCACTTGAATTGCCAGGCGTCTTATCTGTCTGCTCGCAAATCACGCACTGTCAGTGTGGGAGAAACTTAGTTCTGATTGGCTCACTCATGTAACATACTTTTTTCACAGAAAGACAAGCGGCCAATAGCCACATGAAGGCTGCAAATGTGCACTTAGGATATTGAAGTCTATCCTCTGCGTGAAGCTTTTCGCGAAAAACTGGTGTCCCTATTAATTACTACAATAACACAGCAAAGAAGTAATAAGTATTCAGAGGATACCTAAAACTTTTTACTTACAATATAAAGATCTCCCAAATCATTCATTAAACTAGTCACATACCTCATTGTAATAGATTTAATATGCTGGGAGCTCTGCTTGTGATCTAATTGTATGTAAGTTGTGTATTCTTCCGCCTTGTGTAGAATTGAGATAGCCAAGGACTTCGTCACTTTAATCATGCGTCGGTCAAGTTAAACAATGAAATTATTAAAAAAGTAAATCTGCTAATTATTACTTTTTTTATGGCAAAAAGTCGTATCTGCAGACCACTTATTCACCGAGATACGCGTATTCGCGCAAACAACTATTTCACAAAATCGCGGGGGGTCCATCCCACTCTTAAGGAGGGTGTGCGAGCCTTTGAGCACAGTGGTGAACCTGTGGACCACGCAGGCTGTGAGGATTGTCGCCAGCAGAGATAGTCTCTCAGTAGGGGCGGTGCATTTCTCATTGTCACGAGAGGTCCCTCGCGAGCGCCGGACGACCTCCTTCCGTAATTAGCCTTCCGCCGCAGTAAACAAAGCACACTGTGTGTGCGCGGCTGCGGCGACTGCTAAACCTCTGCATCTCCTGGCAAAAAAATCGAGCGAAATAAGGGGCGGAAAAACAAAAGAAACAAAATAGTAATGTAATAGCCCCCCTCACACCCTGCTTTCATAACCACGCAGAGGATAGAAATAACAGAAGCGTAAGTTCTCTCGAATATAAAGGTTGTTACTAGAAGTAAGGTAGGGCGGGTCCTAGATCAAAGGGGGTGCCGCTCTTATTAATCGGATTAACCTTTTGATATCAAATTAATTGGAAGGTTAATTAAAAACGGGTTAATTTTTAATCCGCTCAAAATAATTCTTAATCCGATTAGAAATGTATTAATCTGATCAATTTTTTTCTCGGATTTTGCATTTGATGCAAGAATGGCATAAGTGTCAAATTTGTTATTTCTTTCCTTCCTTTTGTGAGTAGCAGGAGATCTGTATGATGTTGATAGTGTGGTGTTCTGGAGGCGACTAACCAGAGTGGTGGGTTGCAATGTGTTATATAGGTGTTGAGTTGAGTGCAAGAGTGAGCTAAGTGTTTTTTTTTTTCCCCCCCAAATTTTGATGTGTTTGTAGGGATATTGGTGGCAGATAGGATATTTTTACGAGTATATTTAACACACAAGAGAAATGCAGAGTGTTTAAACAATATATCAGAGTGGCCTAAGTGTAAATGTAATGTTTTTTGGGGTATATTGCTCGTAGATGGTGGTGGGAGATAGGCGACTTTGAAAGATGCGAGTTACATGTTAGTAATGACAAAAGATTTATGACTGTTTCCAAACGCAATTAAACATTAAATAATTTCAGAGTGTTGTATGTATGAATAAATTACATGCATCGAATCGCAAATTTCAAACGATTATGTGAATAATAAGTGCAATTTCGCCAGTATGTAATGTAATGTGAGTCTCGAGTTTAGAAACATGATTTACACAAGAGAGAATTTTAACTACATGAATAACATCTGGTGTCGAGAAGTGCCAACTCACTAAACGATGACAATTACATGAGTGTGCAATTAACGATCTACAAGAAAATGTCCCTATAAATTAAACGAACAATATATATGATGCCTCTTGCACATACTTTCCATGTCTGTCTGCCTGCGAGACTGTCGAGGAAGAACGTAATCCATAAGTAAAAAGAAATTAATTGATTAATGTACCTAATGAAATTGCACCCCTCCCAATACACGCCTGTCCGGCTGCGAGCTCAGTGAAGCACTGAGTCGATCTTACATCGAGAGCCAGACTATATATATATATATATGACTATATATATATGTGTGTGTGTGTGTGTGTGTGTGTGGAGCACGTTTGGAGGCTAACAAACGACTAAGGTTATAGCTACTCGGAAAAATATCTGAAAATGATTTAAACCAGACACAATCATGTACCTGAAATATATAAAAATAAGTCAATTTGATGTATGAATGAATAGGACTTACGTCGAGCTGTGAGTAGATAGGTGTAACACGTCCAATAGGTATCTGTGTTTAAATTTCGACAAAAACTCGTAAATGAAGGAGAAAAAGTTTTAATGTTTATGAAATTCACTGCACTTGTTAACACAAATTGCATTTTTAAACTGCTACAAATTTTCATAGTCCGAGCTCATAAATGTACTTGAGACGATTATAAAAATAACGATCGCACAATATCAGGCTTTCACACGAAAATTTATATTTTCCAATAATTAAAAAAAAATATTTTACGCTATAGTTCAGGAATACTGTTCACGAGATCTGAACCCCAGACCAAATAATATCGCTTAAAGAACATTGCGGCTAGCATTAGAGATGAAGGTAGTTGTGATGGTCGCCATAATGCAGTTTCGGTAACCTGTGGTCATAACCTCTTTGTCTGCCAACTGTCTACACGGCCGGTGAAGATGAGAGAGACCTGTTGAGGTATACATCCGTCTAGTCCAAGCTTCTATGAACAACTGAAAATGGCGCCGAGTGTCCAGAGAGCTTCAGATCTGGGCCTGCCTGCTTGTAGCCCCCCTTCCCACATCCCACCAATCGCCAGAGTGCTACCTTGGGATGCTCTCGATTGCCAATTTTTGGCAAGGTAGCAAGATGACGTAAACTACCTACCTGCATTCAGATTGGGGGCTGTCTGCTTATAGCCACCCCTCCCACCTCCACCACTCAAAACTGGCCAGAGTCCAGGATGTAGGCCACCCCTACACCCCCCTCCAAGCCATGTCTGCGAGTTCCTGGGGGTCAAGAACTCCTCCCACCCTAGTCAAAAAGGTGACTTGCCTTGAAATTCTAGTTTTCTGAAGAGTCCAGGTCACTCACATGATATTAAGGGAAATGAGAGAGATATCCGATAAAACCCTTGCAGCAATGGCAAGATCTAACATGCCATCTACATGTTGCAAAAAAATGTTTTGTTTTTATGGTGTGACCCGCCCGGGGTGGCGAGCATGCTAAGTGATCAACCAACGCATTCCCACTATTTTTTATATCTAACAAAAAACTTTCCAACAGCAAATAGGTTTTCCATATAATATAAAATGTAAACATTTGAATTTATTTAATATTTTAACAGTTTCTGATTTATGTTTAATGAAACAGTGCATATAAAGGTGGAAATCATGTTTTTTTGGAGTTGGAATATAGCGATATTCAACATTATTCTTAGTTTTATTTACAAAAAAGATTAACATTCTTGTAAATTTACGGGAATGTGGTGTCCATTTTGAATCTTTGCAGAACATAAGGAGGGATAGATTAATTTTTTCTCAGTCTTAACTCGGCATCTGCGAAGTTCAGTTAGTGTGTGTGTGTGCATTGCAGTAGCACAGATAATGATGCCACACGTCTACTACAGGCATCTGGGAAGCATCGACATCAACAGCAAGCATCGATAACATGAACAACGCCAGGAGTCCACTACAACAACAGGCATCCATCATGTCTACTATAGCTACAGGCATGCATTACATCTACTAAAGCTCCAGACATCCATCATGTCTATTACAGCTCCAGATGGCCACACCGAGAATGATGCCAGATGCCTACAATGTCTACTACAACTTTGCTACATGTAGATCATAATCAATGCAGAATTACAAGGCATTTCATCTCTGCATCAGCTCGCAACAGGTACAATGCATCAAGGTCACTGTTGAGACAATTGCGACTCTGAATGTGTTGAAAAGTTCAATGCGATTTTAGCTTTTGGGAAGGCGAAAACCTTATTGAGTCTAGAGTGTTCCCAACTGCGAGTGTTGCCGAAAGAGTTTATAATTTGTTTTACGGGTCACAAAATAAAATTAGTGTATCTGTTTCTCCCTTAATATTTAAAAGCTGATGAGGATATCGTAACATATTTGCCATGTGAAGACTGTTTTATGGCATTCAGAAACAGTCATCAATCATTTGTCATTACTAACATGTAACTCGCATCTTTCAAAGTCGCCTATCTCCCACCACCATCTACGAGCAATATACCCCAAAAAACATTACATTTACACTTAGACCACTCTGATATATTGTTTAAACACTCTGCATTTCTCTTGTGTGTTAAATATACTCGTAAAAATATCCTATCTGCCACTAATATCCCTACAAACACATCAAAATTTGAAAAGAAAAAATAATAAATTTTACACTTAGCTCACTATTGCACTCAACTCAACACCTATATAACGCATTGCAACCCACCATTCTGGTCAGTCGCCTCCAGGACACCACACTATCAACATCGTACAGATCTCCTGCTACCCACAAAAAGATAGAAAGTAATAACAAATTTGACACTTGTGCCATTCTTGCACGAAACACAAAATCTGAGAAAAAATTGATCAGATTAAGACTTTTTTTTAAAGATTAAGATCGGACTAAAGAATTTTTGCTTGGATTAAAATCGGAGGAAAATTTAACCCTTTTTATTAACCCTTTGATATCAAAGGGTTAATCCAAATAAAGTGGCATCCCATTTTATCTAGGACCCGGCCGCCCCTACTACTGATGTTCATGCAAAAATGAGGACATTTTTGAACACAACTCTTGAAAATTGTCTCTGTTCCTTTTCGCTATTCACAGTAAAGTGAGAACTTTTTGAAACCCTCTCATTTGGAATAATAGTAAATAAATATTTTTTATTGTATCCTCAGACTTTAACTTTCTAATCAGGGGAAATACATACACTGTGTTTATTACTTACATGGCAATATTTATTATAAAATGTGGCGGAAAGTTAAAAAAAAAACGGGGGTTAATAAGGAAAAGTACCTAGGGCCTCAAAAGTGCTCACTTTACCGGGAATAGCCTATGCCTGCGTCGGTTTCCGTGCGAGTCGCGCAGAAAAGTTAAGCTTACGCCGATAATAACTGCTCGGGGAAAGAGCAGACGTCGCCGATATTTCCCAGATGTCATTTGGTTCACATATTTGATACTACTAATATCGTTGATAATTTACGTGTATTGTTGTAAATGTATAGAATAGTTCAATGTGCGTATTTATTATGAAAAACGTTAAAGTTATTCGAAATTTGTATTAAATAAACGTAGTTTGGAAATGAACCACAAGGTAGCGCTGAAGTGTAAAACATTTTTGGATGTGAAAATAAAATTACAATCTCTAGAAAATCATTTAGTTATTAAATCGCACTAAAATATAATTAATAAACAAGAGTAGAAAGACGACAGCATCTAGTTTGTATTTATAATTTGTTTTGTAATCTTGGCGTTAAAAATCACTAATTCAGCAGCGAAATGGCTACCCAGAAAATCTTCTTACGCGAACAACCATCGGTTCTGTCTGCTCTGTCTATTTGGCGTGATCAGAGTACATGTTAGTCAGGCATAACCTTCAAGCACTCCTTTGCTCGCATCGACCGGGACCGGCAAGAGAAGCGATGAAGAGCAGCGAGCATATAACTGTATGTACCTGTGAATAAGTCAGCATTTCATTGGCGCAAGTTGCTCAGAGATCGGCTACAGGAACGGAGAACAAATCTACCTACAGAAAGGAAACATCCATAATTTACCTCTAGTGAGTTCGGGGAACCATCTAATACCGAAATCAGGATGGCCTGACCTGTATTTGAACCTGCACCATCCCAAATGTGAGTCCAGGAACTCTGCACTATCCAGGCCACTTGGTTTATTGATTCCTATGGCTGTGGGATCCAAATGCAAGAACGTATAAAACACCCTTCAGCTTGTAATAAGCGAAGAGATTAGGGTGGCTCTTAACATCGAGGCCCTGGCAGCCGATGAGGGTGAAGCGAGGTGAGCATGGAGCAACGCTGGAATGAGAGTGCGAGGGGAGAACCCCGAGAAAACCCGCTGACAAGCGGCTTCGAGTGGCGCGATCCGACGTGCGAAAATCCGGCGGCAATCCTATCGGGAATCGAGGCAATGTTCGCCCGGTCCTTCCAACTTGTAAAGATTACATGCACGTAGTGTTCTCTTGAGTAAAAAAGAAATTAGACAGCATAGTTTTTGCATCATACCTAGGGATAGGAAAATTTTGCGTGTTCAATGATCTGACGGCTAAACTCCACAGTCCGGTGTATACTCGGGCTTCAGCTGTGTGTTCATTGGTTGTTGCCCCACACCTGGTGGTAAGTGATTCACTACTTGTGTCCTTGCAAGTTTGCTATTGGCTCGGAGGCGTTCAGGGCGTGTCTAATAAACTGTGATCCAATTGCAAAGGTGACTTCACTGTATGTGTATTTGACTTTTATCTTGGCCCGAAATGAATTCGCGAAATTTTCCTATCCCTAACATTGCATGTCGAAATTACAATTTTAGTGTTTTTCATACCACAAATAAAATAAAATAAAAATATTTGCAGAAAATTTGACATCTGAACCTGAAAGTTAATTAATGTCTTAGTTCATTTTGAGGTGTGCTTAAGAAAAAGTATTTTCCAAAAAATAAAATAAAATAAAATAAAACATACACAACTACAAATAAAAAAAATTCAACTTTGTCGAGCAATTTGTATAGATTGCAAAAATAAGTGTACAGCACGAATTAAGTAAACTGAGCAGGAAAGTATTTAAAAAAATGCGATTTTTTAAACCAAATTTTCCTATTTTTTCTCTTTGGGTATACTTAATATGAGGAAAATCAATCCTTACTGGTTTGGATGGTTAATTTTTATATTTTCTGGTTACTAGTAGTATTTCTACGATATCTATGTGTAGAGACATGCAAAATTCGCGTTATTATTTGAAGACAGACGAGACATCAAACACATATGTTTTGTATTGCCTTTGTCATTGGACTACAGTTTGTTAAGACACGCCCAGGATGGTTTTGGACCAACAGGAAACCACTAACTAGCTGCTGGCCCAATCACGTCCAATCAAGTCGGAAGGGAAAATGCATCCTTACTGCTGCAGAAGCCAATGAATAAGTGGCACCGGCTCTAACACGTATAGGAGTGTGAATTTTTTTAGCGTGCTGCCATATAATAACGCAAATTTTGCATGTCTCTATCTATGTGCTGATATAGGCGTAAACGCGAGAGAAACGAATGTACAGAAGACATGTCCGGACTGCCAACTCTTGAGAAGGTTGCTTGCGAAGCTGACGACGTGAAGTGGCTGGCGAAGGGCTATGACCCAGTTCCCTGCAAGTTCGCTGGCGGCATTATCTTCCAGGGCGCGTGGATGGCGCGCCAAGGCGCGGTAACTTATCGACCAGCCTGCCAAGTGCAGGTGATCACTGCCGGATGGTGTTACGGCGAAGTAGACCTACCCCCTCAAGCACTTAAAACTTGACGCGGAACATTTACGTAAAGCGCGCCAAGAAGCCAGTCAAAAGGGCGGAGCTGGCACTCTTGAGGGGGTGAAGCGATTTCTTCCCCTACGGCCACGCCAAAGTGTGCGACGGCGCTGTGGACAGAGATGGTGATGCCTAGCAAGAGGGAAAGGAGACAGAGATGACGATGTATCGAAGCGACGACGCATCGATAGCTAAAGTCGTGGATTAAGGTTGCCACTTACAAGGAGGGTATTTTTAAGGCGTCGGAAGAGAAAGAACAGCCAAATCCTGCGGATAAATTTGAGACAAGTTATACTTGAAGCATATGTTCATTTTAAACCGTTAGGTAGGGACTCCTGCATTTCGCGAAAAGATCTCACGACCAGTTGCACTTCATACCACGTTAGCTCAGATCCATCGTCGTGATAGGACGTCCTAGGTGCAACGCGTCTTGGGTGTCTGCTCGCGAATCACAAAGGTAGAGTATCGGAGAATCTAATTCTGATTGGCCAGTCAAATGAGAAAGTATCTTCTCACAGAGACACGCGGCCAATAAGCAAAGGAAAATTGCTGGTAAGTCCGTAGGGTATTGCACTATAGAATGCACGGAAATCTTTTCGCGAAATTTGGGTGTCCCTACCATTAGTAGCCGAGTTCAAGTGCTGCGTGCTGCAGATACGGAACTTTTTGATGTGTGCTGTACTTGTGTTCAGTACTTGTCTTGCAACCAATGAGGAACGTGGTGAGTGCTCGACGATATTGCCATTAACCATTCAAGTCCAAGTTGTGTAGAAAATTTCACAAATCAAATTACCCACAATGAAGACTGGGTGTTGAATCCTTCTTGTGTACAGCACTGGTCATAGATATATTTCACGTGCAACGTGTCCACAATCGTGGACTCGGTGACTGAACGGGTAAAGGTGTAAGGCACAGAATGTTTAGGGTTACGAACGTGCAACAGCCGTTCATACCGCGAACGCCAGCCTCGTACGTCAAGGAAATGTTGGAACGCCGTTCGCCGATCAGCCCCTGGTAACTTACCCACAAGCCCGTAGCCCAGCCAACAGAAAACACTTGGCGGCACGCCAGTAGCCAATCAGACACAAGGTCCGTTCCCAGAGTTTCGTGAAGCCAATCAGAGAAAGGCTAATCCCACTACAATGGAACGGCCGCGCCGTTTCGTCTCTGTGGTGGAAGTAGTTGAGTTGAGCTGAGAGATTTTGGGGCGCTCTTAACAAGACGTGAAATGGGAGATCTCCGAGAAAACACACGCTGACCAGTGGCTTCGTCAGGCACGATTTCCAATTGCGAAAATCAAGAGTGACCCAGCCGGGGATTAAACCCGGTTCGCCTAGGTGGGAGGCGAACAGTCTAGCCGCTCAGCCACCGCGGCCCCTGGTGGGTGTAGAGTGGCTTACAAAGGAGCACTGTATCCGACGGTACAACATACAGAGTTATTTAAATATAGTACACTCGCTACCAAAATTGTCAGAAAAGTATCAAACTCCTCAACATCTTATCATTAGAGGCACACTTTAGTTCAGAACCCCTGTTGTGAACGATCATTAGAATTGTTCTTTGTCTTATTAGTTCCCCCGTGAATCACGGACGGTCAATATCGGAGATACTTAGTTATGATTGGCTCACTCATGCAACAGACTGTCTTCACGCAAAGACAAACGGCCAACAGTCAAAGTAAGGTTGATAGTGTGCACGTAGGATATTGAAGTGTAGCCTCCGCGTAAATCTTTTCGCGAAAAACAGGTGGCCTTACTTATCACGAGCATGGTCGTACATGTCTGGTATATGTTGCAGAATATGGGAAATCATGGTCGGTTCTCTACAGGTCAAGAAGCTAGCACCAACACAGACATCGCCTTTTTCTAGACAACGCTATTGGTCGAGACCTGAAGTTTTCGCAGATTCATTTTGAGACAAGCTGGAATTCAAAACCCGTGCGTTTATATATCTTTAGCCATTGGTCCCAACGGTGTTGGTGCCTCCTGGAGAAGGCTGGTCCAATTATCGCCTTCCACTCTGACAGCAGACAACCAATGTGCGTTTGATATCGGCACATTTGTAAATAAGATTGTGGAGTCTAGCCTACAGGTCATTGAACTCGCGAATTGTTAAGGTCTGTAGCTATTGGTTTCTGTTGACACACCAGCAATTTATAATTGGTTGCTGCTTGCGGAAATAACCTGCTAAAACCCGTTCCATAGGTTCTGAAGAGTGAGTTGTTATAAGCAAAAATCGTTAGTAAGTTACGTCTCTCACGATTTTTTTCTTTAGAAACACGTGAAACAAAGAAAATTAATGCATTCGTTTAATTAGTGTTAAGTTGTATATGAAAGAAGAAAGCATGTGTTTTGCAACACTGTAAACTATTTTGTTAAAATTTACTTATTTGGAAATTTTTGAAAGCCAATAACATTCTATTTTTAATTAACATTATAGGGTATTTTCATTCTGGATGCTTCAGAAAGTAAATTTTTCAAGGAAACCTTTATCAAGCCAGTTAAACATTAATAAAAAATATTAAAAGTATTTACACTTTTTTTAAATTATATATTTTATTCACATCCATTCCATTAAAAAAATATATAAATTTCATGGTTGAAATGAATGAACCATTTAAAACTTATGTACACATTACCTTTAATACATACAATTAGAGTTCTTATAATGGTAATCGTGCTTTATCAATTTGTCGTATAAAATGAGTTTTTTGAAGCATCCGGGATGGAAATGAACTTGAGTTTTGATTAAAAATGACTCATAATTATGTTTTTTAACATTTAAATAAGTATATTCAAGCTAAATATTTACAAATGTATATTTTATATTTTTATATGCGGCTTAAATCGTACTGGTATTTTCGGGCCACTTCTCCCCAGGTAAGGAAACAATTGGACCACGGCGGTACGGTAGGTACAGGCAGTTCACGGTAAAGTGAGCACTTTTTGAAGCTTCTTCATCATACATAATAGCAAATAAATATATTTCATTGTGGCTCCGGATGTTTTGTTTTGGGTATGGTGAATTTATACTGTGTTTATTACACACGTGGCAGGGTTTACATAAACAATTGGTGAAAGGACATTAATAGGTTGAAATAAAAAAGGAACTAGAGCTTCAAAAGTGATAACTTTACCGTGAACGGCCTATAGGAGGGAGTGCCTATAGATTCGTCCGCCCGCCTGCCAGCTTACCTGGGCTTGGTGCTTTGCAAGTAGTTCTGCCTCTCTCGTTCACTTTAGTAGGCGAAGCCAAGTCCGTTCTTAGGCCATCGCGATTATAATTCTCAATACTTTTTTTTTTTTTAGTAAAGGCTGTTCACTATAAAGTGAGCACTTTAGAAACGAACCTTAGAAAAAAGTCACTGCCGCTGCATGTATATATTTTGATGGGCGCACTGCATGAAATTTGCCCAGTAAAGTTGGTAACGATGGATGTAATGTAGTTACATATCTTAACGTCAAATAAAACGTGTTAGCTAACTATCTGTGATAAATTAAAATTAATTCTTACACTTTCTGTTTTTTTTTTTTTTTTTTAATGCACTGAAGTGTAAAATTGGGCATATTTGTAAAGTATTTACTTTCTTAACAATTCAACAGTTTTATTTGACCGACGCATAAATAAAGTGACGAAGTCCATGGCAACGTTAATTCTACATAAGGGGGGGGGGGGATATACAACGTGTATACAAGTAGATCTCAAGCAGGGCTTTCAAAAGTGCTGATTTCTACCGTGAACAGACTATAGTTGAAAGTCATTGTAAAACTGATTTGAAGTTTTTTTTATCAAATTGTCATCAACACTTTAAACTTTCAACTTAATCACGCGATGGATAAATCGCTTGTAAAAAAAAAAGTTAGATGCGAAACGTCTAGGCCTATGTGCATCTCTGAAGTGCCGAACGTTTCTTCGTTGGTCGTTGAACTCTTCGGATGTACCGACGAATGGTTGCCAACGGTCTGCTGTGTTCAAGGTCGTGGTTGTATTCACGTCACCGCATAACAACAGCGAACAGAATAAATATTGTTTATTAGTTTACCAAGCTTAGTCATATATTTTATAGTCTGACTGTGTTTTTCAGCCGTGTAGTACTTTCTGGGGGAGAGATCTTTACCTCTTATGTTTCATTTTGTTGGTGATATTGCATCCATTTGATATACTGTACGTATTGTGGTTTTGTAGCAACTGGACCAGAGGAAATAACCAGGAATGCCAACATGCTTAGCTGAGAATTCATGCTCTTAGTTTGCCAGTCTTCAGAATAACACTGATTATATAAATAAAATATATATTCAAATCGAGTGAATTTAAACAGATGATAGCCCGTTTGGCATATAGGCGTCGTGTTGAAGTGTTGATATTATGTTTAAAAAAAAAAACTGAAATATTTCCAACGTGTAAACAAATATTGGCGCTTTAACATCCTTTAGGGTTTTGGCAACGGGAGAATTTATTTTGTGTCGTTCGTCACAAAAAATTTCAGCGCATGATTTTCGCATAAATACATGTCAAAAACCGAATTTCACACTTTTAGAAATGTACAAAAAACGAAAACAATCTTACGTACAAAGATGGGATAGTGCACACTGAAAGAATATGTCAAGGGCTACTTCAAGACTTCTATAAAATTGTACATACAAGTAAATGGTTATGCGATGTCAAACATTGCTAAAATAAGGAAACCCTTCATTTTTTCTGCTAAACTTATATTTAAAATGAATTAAGACGAGATATTTCAGTTACCTTTCTCAAATATTCTGCAAATAGTTTGGTTTGTTATATTTTAAATTACAAAAACAGTAAAATTTTGACTTTAACATTTTTTTTTGCAGAAACCATGCGTCCAAAGAAATTTTATCTGTCTACAAGTTGCTCAGTCTGTGGTACGAGTATAGAATAACGTATTTTAGGTACATTACAACCACGGAAGTAAACGGAAGAACAGGACGTCCGAGCTTCCCCAGCACAACGCGAAGGAGGGAAAGGAAGAACAAAAGGACACAGGCCGGCCACACAGTGTCTAGGGGAATGGCGGCAGGACATCCGCCGACGCTCCGGCCCCGTCGCGGTTGCCCGCGGACGGGAGGTCCTTCCTGCCTCGGAGGACGAGAGGACGAGAAGGGCCAAACCTCGACGTCGCGCCTAGAGCGACCTCTGCGGTGGACTGCCCTTGCTTTGTGGTTCGCGAAGGGCCGGAACGACGGAGGGAGGGGGCGTGTGCGCGGCGATGGGGGTTGCCCCGCTACAGGCTGGAATTGTCGTGCCGCCTCGATACGACCTCTTGCGGGCTTGCGGTCTTGCCCCGGGACCTTCTCGTCGCTAGGGCAGTCCGGAATTGTCAGGCAGGATGCTGGAGGATAATGCTGATAAACATGTCTTTTGTGAGCTGCTTCGTGGTTAACACTTAGTAGACTACGCTCGAGTGTAGCTTGAGCAAAGCTAATTTTCGAAATTCCCTATTGTCCAGAACAAAACTCGCAATGGATGTGCAGTCTTTGTTCGGATAGTGTTTAACACAACCTCACAAGAACACTACAGCTCAGTAACAATAATATTGCTAACGATACAGTTTCTTTTTATTTTTCATAGCCACTCAAACGGATATGACAGATAGTAAATCCTTTTATACGACAAAGGACATTTAATTGGGTCAGTATCAGCTCGGCTCCCATTGGTTGATGATCGACCAATAATGAACGCTCTAAATTACAGGTTAATGTCCGTTGTGGAATGGACGAATAGGACGATGGTGAGTTCTAACACTGACACCAACAGAAGCGGTGTTCTTGCAGTAGTTGATAGAGGGGACACACTTATAATTTGTCTTATGTGCCAGTAAATGTGTGCAGGCCCCAATGTGTCAATAATTATAGACAACTAAAATTCGCGTTATTTTCTTGCAGAACACTAAAATTCACCGCCCTATACATGTTCGAGCCGGTGCCACTTCTTTATTGGCTTCTGCAGCAGTGAGGACACATTTTCCCTTTCGAGTTGATTGGATGTGATTGGGCCAGCTCCTTGATAGTGGTTTCCTATTGGCCCAAAGCCGCCCTGAGTATGTCCCAACCAACTGTAGTCCAATGGCAAAGACAATACAAAACACGAGTTTTTGAAGTCTCGTCTGTCTTCAAATAATAATAACGCGAATTTTGCGTGTCTCTGTTGATTCAACACTTTTGAATTCAACACTGCACTGTTAAAAATTCTCTCTTATTTACGGGATACTTTACGGAAATGTCTGTACATTGGATGTACGGAAACGCTGTCCGTTATGACGAAAAACAGAGCTCAGCTCCGTAAGTGTAAAATACGGGAAGTCTCCCTCCGTATTTACAATAGCTTCGGGTTTTAGGAACGGACAAGGCCGAGTCTGCACGAAGCTTTCTCCCCCACTCTAGGTAGAAAATTATCGTTTCTGCGGTAGTTACGGTTATCCTTGCCACTTACACCTATTCTTTCAAACATTAAAAAGTACCATCAAGCATCTACATCGTTCAGCAACACTTAAAATACACTCACGAAGCTTCCCATGTGAGTGCTCTTTAAGAGAACAAATTTATACCCTAAACTTATACGTGGAGTACTTACGAAAGCGGTTACAGCGATGGGTACCCAATATTTTTGACTAGGGTTCAAATCTCGCTCATGTATAAAATATTTAACTACTTAAAATATTTTTATAAAGGCAGAAGAACACACACATAAGGAAAATTATGGATTTTTATTATATCTTTTTTAAAACTAGAGGCACAGAAAATTAACTAGCAAATTTATGGAAATTTTCACGTGAATTAGCGGAAAATTCTGTGAAATTTACGGAGAGTCCGATTTTTGAAAAGCGACATGCCCGTAATTCTACGGAGAGTTTACGTACACACTGAGGGATTTTTTTTTTAAACCAGCAATTTCCCGTTAAATGAAGGAAACGTTTTTTAACAGTGTGCTGTCTGGTGCGTAAGGAGATAATTACCAAGGGCGCCTGTTCTCCCGCGAGAAGATTCCACAAGGTGTACTCCAAATCTCTTTGGCTCAGGTCCGCTTTCGTGATTGGATGATATTAACATTCACGCTTCTTAGATGTTTATCCGTGAATAACGAACGTTTGTTGACGGAGTAAAGTGGTTGTGGTTGGCCTCTTCAGGTAAGAAAAATCTTCTCACGTAGGTAGAGACCTGAAAAATTCGCGAGTTCCATGACCTGCAAGCTAGTCTCTACAGTCTTGTATACAAATATGCCGATGCCAACAGCACATTGGTTGTCTCGTGTCACAGTGGATGGCAACAATTGGACACCGCTGTCCAGGATGTGTCGTACACCGTATAGACCAATGGCTTATGTTATATAAACGGAAGTGTTTTGAATTCTAACTTGTCCGAAAATGTATCCATGAATTCTTCAGATCTCCACACATAGACAAACGGCCAATAAACAAAGGAGTTTTGGAAGTGGACAAGTAGGACATTGAAATCCAATTAGCGCGCAAATCTTTTCGCGAAAATAAACAGGTGGCCGTAATAATTACCAAGAAATGCGAAAAATTCGCGAATTCATTTTGATGACAATGTAGACTTCAAACACGCGTATGTTTGAGTTGATTTTCAATTGGATCGCATGGACGAATTTCAGTCGATAACTAACCTGCAAATAAACGAGGACCGAATCCCATACTACCTTGTCTGGAGTAGAATTGGAGCATCAACCGATGGACAGCTAGCTGTGGCTCGATAAGATTGTAAAGTCTAGCCTATTGTCAAATGATTCCGCGCAAAAGTCTGGGTCACTATAGATAAGGCCACGTCTTTCTCGCGAAAAGATTTACGCGGGGGCTAGACTTCAACACACCCATGTGCTAATTTGCACTATTCATTTGGCCATTGGCAGCTTGTCTTTTGAAGAGAATCTGTTACATGAATGAGCCAATCAGGATTGAGTTCCTCCGATACTGACCGTCCGTTATCCGTGGACGGACAGATAAGACGCGTAACAATTCAAATGGTTCAATCACGAAAGTGGTTCTGAACTAAAGTGTTTTGGAACAAATCTTGTTCTGAAATCTTTTCGCGAAAAAAGGTGCCCTCTAACTGTAGTTAGAGCCACGAGTATTTCGCGAATTCATTCGGAAACGAGGTAGAATCCAAACACTTGTTATTTTCTCCTACTGTTATGATTGGACTATAGTTCTTCAGACTCGCCCCGTTTAACTGCGAGCCAGTCATAAGCAGGAAGCAGTAGCGTGAGAGAGTATTTGACAGTCCTGTACACAGGCCTCACTTAATCACAGCAACCAATAAGCAAACGATAATGTATCGAGTGTATAGAGGGCTGTTAAGCCTAGCTTGCTGCCAACTCAATCCGCTAAATACTCGGAGCTCTAACTATAGATAATATTTGGTAAGATACTTTTCATTCTTCTGTAGCTTCTTCTGACTTTCAACCTAGCCTGACGAATGTCTTTTACTAGAAGTTCTTCGTAAGCGAAGACGAGAGTTCACACAGTGGTAGAAATATCACTGGTACTCTACAAACTGCACTTTAAACTTAAGTCAGTGGTATCAGTCAGTGAAATACTAGTCCCTGAAAGTCACTTTAAGGTTGCTACAGACTGGCCAATCAGTCGAATTAACGGCAAATCAGTGTCACTGTGACGCAGCATCGTACTCTAATAATATTGTACACAATAAGTTACATGACAAGTAAATGAGACGACATTAACAGAATACCTGTAAATTATAATTCATGAATAGTTTAGGAGTATATAGAGATTGTACCTCCGCCCAAATGGTATAGCACATCATACGTTTGCAAGGTGACCTCTCTACTCCTTAACTGTATTCGTCAACGTAAAGTTGAGCGAGAAAATACAATGGAAAACGAAAAGCAATCGTTTCGCCACATAAAAGTACTTCATATAGCGTTAGTAAATGTTGAAAACCTAACGTGTTCAAAGGTATACCTGACTTTAAGCCCCGAAGCGATCTTTAAATCAGTGAAATTTAGTTACACTAACAATCAGAAAGCTGCAGTGATTTAAAGTGGTTCATTTCCACCTGTTGTCACTGGTTCGCCTCCATTTTCACTGTGTTAGGTCTAGAGTGTGAGTAAAGCGCTTCTGGTGGAGACGTTAACCAATAACGGCAAAAAAAAAAAACTGTACGAATAAACCTGCAGTGTTCAAAACTATGAAGCAAGAGTCACGAAAAGAAAACACCTATCAATGGATATTTTTCTTAGCGTAGACAATGGCATTCTTATTTTTAGTAAAACTGGCATTGAGTTAACTGAAAAAAAAAACCTTCCTTTAAATTTACGGTCAAGAGATTTATTTGTAACGCTTTTGTAGATTTTGACAATTTAAAATAATAAATGGTTAAAAATCAACAAAGCTTACACTTCCAAGTACGTAATGCAAGATGGTGAGAGAAAGTTGAAGGCATTACAATAAAATTATTGTATATCATCATTGTATACTGAAGCTACCCATAAGTTTTAGACTTACTAACCTGTGCCAAATTTGGAGCTGCATCTTGTTAGTATTAATTAGTTTAGCCTATTTAGCTTGTTAAGTAGGTTTATGGCAATGTAAAATTACTTTAATTTTATTTAAGTTTAAATGTTATTTTTTAAAGATTAAGTCCTGTTATATATACATGTAACCATAACTCATGTTCCAGGTTTTTTTTCGCATTTACGTGATTAAAAAATCATACTGTATGCGTTTTTTTTTTTTGTGTTTTTGTTTGGTGAAGCTATATGAAACTATACTATGTTTTAATAACAACTAAAGAGTTTGAAAGTTCAACGTAAATTTTCCCTTAAAGACAAACCTTAAATTCGCGTCGTAAAGTTTAGAGCAGAAAGGGTGAAGATAAAAGAAATTCCTAATTAAAGTGAATCTTAAACTATTTTTTTTTTCAATTACAGATAAAATTGTCTCTCAGACTATTGAGTGGGTGTTGGGATCAAAATCCGTTAGGATTTCTTGTCATATGGCAGTGATGTATTCATGTTTATCGAGAACCAGTTTTATATATAATATATATATTTCCCTGGGAGTGCTTACGACACCTAATTAGCAGAATTATTAAATATTATAAAGTTTAATAACCACATGGTCATTTCTCAAAACAGTTTTTTTCCTTCTGGAAATTCGGATGTGTATTTTTCTGAATGTACGTTTGAGTTTTATAATTAAATTTTTCTGTAACTTCAGTGCATTTGTTTAGAGATAATCGGGAAAATTTATCACGCACACTGAACTTAAATCATATATGGGAAAATGTTAGAAACTTCTATGAAGCATTTAATTATACATTATATAAGGTACTGTATTCATAACGCTTAGGTTTCGCAGAATTATTTACAACAATAATTCGTTTTGCTTTACGTTTTTTTATATTGCACTAATTAAAAATTTCATTACACTGGAAAAAAATGGGACAGCCGCAAAATAATATTTTATGAGAGTTCATATCGCCAATACAATTTTGTAGGGAACAAAAACTATTTAGTCCTTCCCCTGCCTCCCCCACCATCACCCTTGCAATCCGCAAATCCAATTTCTTGGCAACCAAATATAACTTGTAACTTTGTTTAACAAATTATTTTCTTCTGGATGTAAGGAATACTATTATTTTATGGGCTAAGCAAATTACAGAATGTTAAATCTGGCCTCGTCCAGCGTATAACAAATGTTATTTAACATAACCTTATTATTACGTAATCAGAATGTTCTTGGACATAAATTTATTGCTTTTAGACGTGCAGATTTGTAGTTGATTAACGAGCTGTCGAACCGAAAACGTGTTGCCGCAGTGCTCGCAAGCATTACTGAACAAATCGCAGGTCTCTTTTTATCCATTTGGAATGTGTATCATATTTTGCAAAATGTTACCACTAAAACATGTCAACGACATGATATGCGTCCATACAAAATTTCACTGAATTATTGCTAACGTCATTGACACCCCTATAATCAACTGCATCATAAATCTCTGCTTCTCAGTCACATACACTTACGGATTGCGGGATCCAACAACCAGCTATGATTAATAAATTTCATTTTTCTCGGGCAGTAACAAATTACTTAACTTTTAGCAAATAAGTTTTCAGATCGAGATGAGCATACTTATACGCCATCCAACGTAACTGACCATCACTGACAAAGTACAAATATTCCTTGGGATGAAATATTGTCTTCATGAAAGTAAAATTTTATAAAAGAAAATTATTATACACTTTTATCACCCACATAACCAATTAAACTTCGACCGACATAATTATATTGAAGTTAGGTGTGGAAAAAATAATGAGAATCTTACGTTCGACTTGTGGCTTAAAACATTTCCAACGGGCAGCACAAGCCATAAAAGATGGCTCTAAATAATTACTGTATGCAAATACTTCAATAATTAGTTACGACGAAACACTGATGTATGCATAAAAATTTGTAGCTGAAAGGAAATTTGCAAGGCACCGTGAAACCAGCTTGTCATCAAATTATGTAATGTAAATAATCGAGTTGATAACCCGTCACTGCATTAATTTCCATGGCATGCATTATGAATTGGTTTTTTAATGACGGGTTAGTAAACAGTGCGCCAAAATTAACGGGAATTTCGCGCTGCAACACTATCTCAAACTGGGAACGTTTCCATGAAATTCGTGCTTCGATTTCACAACAAAGTAATGAATTTGCTAACGTTGGCAAAGCTATAAAACTGTCATTCGCTAACACACTCAAAGAACTATGCTTCCTAAGGAGAGTAGTCCCCCCATGATATATGTGTTGTTTATACCTTGCAATAAATATAAGTGATTTGAGCTGCTCTTAACAGCGAGGCCTTGAGAGCCGACGTGGGGCGAAGTGAGGTGAGTTTGGAGCGCAGCGCCGGAGTAAAGGGGGAGGGGGGAAAACGGGGGAACCCGAGAAAACCCGCCGACCAGCGGCATGGTCAGGCACGATTCCCACTTGCAAAAATCAGTTGCAATAAATATGAAATTTTATTCAGATGCAATCAAGCACGCATTTCGTTTTCGCGTGTAGATGCGCTGAACAAATAATGGTTTCTCTCGAACATTATCAGTGAAAATTTCACTTCATTTCATTTATTCGCATAATTATAGTGCCCCTGAACGGCTGTAGGCTTTGGTTGAGATACAATTGTACATAAAACTGCACAATGATTACATTACAAGTGACAAAAATACAAACGGGCAAAAATTATACATATATATATAAAATCATAAGATTAATATAATTAAAAAATAGTAATAAATGAACTACCTCTTTATACTTGTAATACGAACACAAACATTAAAAAAAACACGGAGAAAACAAAAATGAGACATACTACAAAAGTACTACTGATAAAGAAACATAATGCAGATTGTACAAATTATTAAAAGTTAAGTTAAGTACTACTTCTTTCAGTAGATAATTGCACTGTTTTGAGTTACATCTATGTAAAGAATCAAGGTTAGTAAACAGCATGAATAGATATTAGTGTGATGTTGTATAATTACAAATTTAATGTGATGTAGAATTACAGTGACGTTGTAAATAATAATAATACATTCTCTTTTGCGAGGTAAGTGCATTTTGCCCAACAAACCACCGATAACTGTACGGCTTAGTTCTGCTTCCAGGATATTCCTCCGCCTCGTGCAAACAAAGCTTAATTAAGTCTAGAAAACTACATCAAAAGAACTACTAACCGCATTTGTTCACGCTCATTTTAATAATATATTGTGGAACTATTTCTTACTAACCGTTCCGAACACATCTATTTTCTCCCCGTTTTATATTAAATATTTATATATGAAACTTTAATATTTTTGTTGTTTCCTAAATATGTCACTTATCACAAATGTTTAATACTTCTGTTAACATAAGAAGTCCTTATATTTATGATAAATTGAACTTTTGCTGATGTTTTATCTACGCATTATAGTATTTTATATCTTAACTAACATGAATAAACATAAGAAGAAAATATGTGTAGGCAATGCGTAGTAAGAAATAGTTCTTATAGAAAATATTATTACACTGAATGCGTACGAACGCGGTGCGTAGGCTCTCTGGTATAATATTCTAAGCTTTTTTTTGCATGAGGTGGAGGAATATTTTCGAAGAAGAACTTCCGCAGTGCTTCAGAAAAAATGGAAGTAACCATGAATGGAGTATATTTAATAAATTTTCCGTTTTTTTCTTTTCGACGTCTCTTACACTGAGATAAAATAGGACAAAATATTTGTTTGCATAGCGCCAAAAATAAATGTAGTTGCCCTAACAAAATACATTGTTGAGCTAACAAAATTTGAAAAGCAACAAAATTACTTTCGTTAGTTTAGCACAATATAATGTTCGAATGAACAAGATCTCTGTGTTGGGCCAAACAAAATTAGACTGTCAACTAAATATTTTGTTGAATCAACTATATACAACGCGATTCCGAACAACACTGGCAAACTCCGGCAGGTTATTCCTGACGACAAAACGATACGAAATTATCTGGAACACTTTTTCTCTACGGCGATTATTAGGGGATTTACGCGCCCCTAAATTCCACTTTTTTTTTAAAATGGAACAAAAAGGTGAAAATCTCAGGAACTACTCACGATTAAGCAACAAATCGATGAATAGCGCTGTGTAGAGTGGAGATCTTACACCTGTGAAAATGTGGTAGGTTAATGTCATCTCCCGTCATCACGAAAATAGGGGTCACCGCCCTGTTTTTGCCCAATAAATGTGAACAGTAAGCTGTAAGCAACTCGTTGAGATGACTTACGAATCAGCACATCTTAACGAACAAAAATGGTCGTCTTGTCGGAGTACTCTCGGGTGAACCGTTTTCGCGAAATCCTTTCGGAAAGAACGTATGCAAAAGAGAAGGTGAGTGGCCTACGAGATTGGCAACACGCATCACAGGGGCGGTGCAATACCACCGCCCCCAACTGTTCAATGTATGTGGAGCCAGCCATATCTTTTTTCTGGGAGGCAACAAAATGAGAACAACAAAATAATTTGGTTTCAGTAAACAAATCTTGTTTCATTCAACAAAACCTTTTATTCAGTGCATGCTCGTCTGATGCTGGTTGATGGATGACGCATTGTAGTTAAGTTCCTGTTATCAGCCCTTTTTCTCGGCTCCTTACGAATGAAGTTCGGGGCAAATACGGCAGCTCCACATCTGTATACTTGCGTGTTCTGTAGCTTTAGCGTGCACGAATCGCGGCCTCAGACGATCCTGTAAACAGCAAAGTCACTCGAGAGCTGGTCTGGCTCCGCGCACACTTTCACAACGGCGAATATTGACTTGTCGTGGCAGCTCAGCGCACACACAAGTACACCGCAGATAGAAATCTCGCATGTCTTCAAGGGGACGTTTTCATGAGCTGGAGTGATGAGTCGCTAAACCTACACTGCGCCCACACCCCGTCGATGAATCGCCCCCATGACGCATACTCGGCATTCTATCCGGCGCCGTACGTCTACACACAAGGCCCTCGGGCACGAGAAACTAGATTTCAAACACATACAAATCACAGTTTGTTTTATAACTATAAAATAGTTTATTATCATTTTCTCTTGAGGATTCTCATTACTGACAAACCGCCAAGAAAACATTGACCGAAACCTGTAATAACTGGCCTGGCATTAAACTAACTCTGTAAGGTCGCTTCGCAACCAATTACATGTACGTAAAGGACTTATGCATAGAACGTTTACAAACATGTGTTCTTCATAGTGTATATACTCGTCTCATATTCTACCTATCGCACACGACCAGAAATTAGCTTTATTTTAGTGAAACAAGGATTCATATATTAGCATTTTATTTGCGTCCTTATTCTGTCATTACTTTACTGCCCAGGATTGGTCAATAATGTAAAAATAAGAACGTAAGTTTTTATTTTAGGAATGATATATTCTATTAAATGCTATGAATTACGTCTTATTATTCTTTTCTCTTTCAATTCTATTGGCTGAAAGGCCTCGCGTAAACAACATGTAGTAAAATATCGCCTTTTCTTATACGTCAACACATTTAAGATGCTCTTACATGACGCGTACATAATGATCATAAACCGTTTCGTAACATCATCTTCTTTAATTCTGATACGTACACGTTCATCAAGTACATTTCTTTCGTCGTAAGCTGTACTTTACTGAAGACACGTCCAGTTAACAGCCAGCTGAGGCAGCTTGGGAGCTCACTGATCTCAACAGGAGTCTATGTCTACATGTCACTGAGCCAGTGAAATTATTATGTCCCTACTATTCAGTTTAGTCACAGAGTGCTCAAGAATACAGCTAAATGGCGGCAATGGCCAGGAACATGTTAGGAGTGGCCGCGAGAGGTTCCTGCGATCAAATGACTTCAAGTAACCTTTGACCTACTTTCTATGACCTCTGATGACCCTGTGACCTACTTTAACAGTGACCTTGAATGCACTTTGTACGCACTTCGCACAACGACCTAAATGCAAGAGTTTTACAAAAGCATATGCAATGCCACTGGTGCTACTCATGCATTTAGGTCGTTGTATGAAGTGCATACAAAGTGCATTCAAGGTCACTGGGAAAGTAGGTGACGAGGTCACCACAGCTCATAGAAAGTAGGTTAAAGGTTACTTGAAGTAATTTGATAGCAGGAACCTCTCACGGCCACCACTAACTTGTCGAGAACTTTCCGCATCTTGCAGTAATCAATCAGATCAAGGCCCGTTCCACGAACCTCGCGCAGCCAATCACAGTACGGACACGCCTGTGTGAAAGGAACCGAAACGATATCTCGTGTCTGTGTACTTAACTACTCTGTAATCGTAAGGACCGCAAGGATCCTCCGAGGCCTGCCATTTTATAGCCACCAAAATCTTCTGGTTCACAGTCGAGTGTTGGAAGACCCTGAAGATGCCTTCTGGAATGTACGGTTGAGCTCCAGTTTATGGTAACAGAAAAACAGCGTTTAATAAGGGTATTGCGCTCACCATTACTTTATGTCCATAAAACGCTGCTAAGAATAATATCACATACGTGGTACTGTCGGGAAGTTCGCGGATGCAGTAGTGTGTGGTTGCCTATATTCAGGGCGGCAGCCAGTCCACGAACGTGTTAAATGTGGCATAGTCTATTCGCCTACGAAAAATCACCCCATGTATTACGTGTTTCATTGTTTCCTAAATATGGCATGTTTCACAAGCTTTTGTACTTCTGTTCATAACAGTGCCTTATTTTTGGTTTAACTGGAATTTTATTTGTATTTCATCTATACATTATAATATTTCAATTATAATTAGTATGAATAAAACGGTGAGAAAATGGGTGTGGTTATTACACTGAGCGCTCACGAATACGGTGTGTTGTCCCTTTGGTGTAATTTCCCAGACTCAGTTAAGCTTTGTTTGCACGAGGCAGAGAAATATCTCGGAAGTAGAACTATAGCAGGGTTTCAAAAAAGTGTGGAGTAACCGAGATTTTGAAAACAGTATGACATCAGTCTTTTTTTTTTTTTTTTTGGTACCTATGTACGTATATAGGGTGCGGATACAGTACAGTTGTGGGCATAAAATTATAGTTTGTTATCGGAGAAGATTCTAAATCTTGGTCAGTGAGAATTTCACTGTTTAAAACAGTTGACCGTACCTGGCTTATTCAACAGTTGCTTCAATAAATTTAATTGATTGATTAGTGAAGAAAAAAACCGGTTTTCCTTTAATTATTGATTCAGTGATATTTTCCGCTGATGAACCAGTAAAAAAAAACTTGAAAAAAAGGGGGGGGGGGTTGAACCCAGGGCGAGGCAATGCACATCGAGTGACGGGCTTTCCAGCTGGGACCCGTAGGTGTCCGTCATCCCCGGACATGACTTGAAATGATACCCTGGGATGGAGCGGAGCTGGAATGCAAGAGCGAGGGAAAAGGGAGTGCCTCCTTACTTTAGGAGCGGGCGTAATTTTCCCTCGCAGCCAACGAGCATACAAGTACCAGAGACGTCACTCAAGGCAAATCAGCGGAGTGCTTTTTTTTTTTTTTTTTTTTTTTTGCCGAGTGCAAATGTGCCAATGCCGAAACAATAAACAAATTGTGTTCGCGGGTTGGCACCACTACACATTAGCAGTTTTAGCATAACATTTCAGTCGTCTAATTCCACCCATTTTAATAAAAATGTGTTCGATATTCACATCTAAAATATGTCGAATTACATCCAAAATATAAACGGCCACTATGAGCTGTCAAGTGTCGGTATACAACGCCAAATAGTTGTTAAACCACTAACCAGCTCACATGAACGAGGACGTAATGCTCACATCACCACCAACATCGTAAAAAGAAATGTGGATTTATATAAACCATTCTACTTCAGTCTATAGAATCGAATCAATATTACTAAATTTTTATTTCCAATTCCGTTAAAAAAAAATCATAAAACTAAAAGCAGTTCATATACAATATATCAAATTGTTTTCCGTTTTCATATTATCGATATTGGACTGGGCAATTAAACAAAATCGAATCGGAAATAAATTAAGCGTTCTGTTTACTCCTATCCAGTATCTAGGGGTTGCTCGCAGCTTTGAGGCACACACGGTCTGTGCACTTTTTTTCCTTGTCGAAGGCACACGAAATGTCTCGGAAATAGCCGAAGTGCGGTAGATTCGCGGCACAAGCCGCCTGTGCTGAGTAGAATAAACCATAACTTGGTTAAGCTTATTTCTCATGAAACCGCGGAGTAGCCTGAAAATAGAACTCTCTCAGGGCTTCACAAACGTTCGACATAACAACATATTGATAACATCGAAAGTATCTGTCAAGTGTCAGTCGTGAGATAAGTTCGCTGTTGCTAACATCTGTAAGGTAAAGCCCCTATCACACTGTCAAATTTCCCCGTCAAACTGCTTCCAATCAGATTGGTCAAATAAAGATGGGCAGTTATGACGTCATCGAAACTAAATAAACGCCGCCATATTTGTCTGAGAAAGTTGGATGTCTTCAGTTTCCATCAAATATTTGAAGATTGGACCGGTCCTAAAACTGATTTGAAGTTTGACGGGCTCACCCAGTCAGGATCATGCATGGCAGAAATGGACTTCAATAAACTTTAAAATAACGAACAATTGCTCGAAACGAAATAGGCAATGAAGATTATCATTTATGTAGAAGCTGACTGGGCATCCATGCTATTATAACTGAATATTCCACATAATTTTACGAACTCACAGGCAATAAATTTCATTGTGCAAGTAACATCTCTGATTTTAAAAAATTTGAATTTAGTAAAGAAGCGAAAATAAATTACAACATGCCTTATATTTCGTCCTAAAACGGACTGCTTGGAAAAAACAAAAGCAATATCTCACTATGAAAATAAATTTTAAACAATAATTCAAACTAGATTCTCCCAGTAAAAAATTCGAAAGTGTGACACATTTTTCAACACGTTCAAGGTAATTTGATAACATTTGTTAGAAGGAAAAATTTGATGGCCATATTTTGTCTTCAAATTTTACTGTCGAATTTAGTTGGAGGCGAAAATTTAACAGTGTGACAGGAGCTTAAGGTTTAAAAAGAGCGATGGATGGGTGGGGGGGGGGGAGGGGGACAAATACCGTCTTGAAAATGAAAGTGCACGTTTTAAAATGGTTGTGATTTCACAAGTACACAATATCCGATGACAGGGTTACTATTGTAGTGTGCTGACGGCCTGATGAATGTGGATTACCATAATAATGCCCCGGCGAAAGCCTGGCACTTGTGTAGTACCCACTGGGGAGCGAGCCGTAGACGCTAGAAAACAGTTGAAAGTGTGGGGCCCCGACATATTCGTCTGGGCGGGCGCGAAGTTTGGCAAGGGGATGCAGTGTGGCTTTGTCGGATGTCAATTATTCCGCAGGGCTGCCAAGCTGCTGTCGCGACTGGGATACACTTTCTCCTCCCCCCCCCCCCCCCAACACCCAGCTCGACACGTAAGGTGAAGCCTCAACGACGCAGACTTATATGAGACTGTAAATCAATACCAACACCTTCTAGATACGCTGTCGAGATTGTTGAAGTACCAAATTCTTTCAAATATATATTTTGATGATACCTTGATAAAAATGCCAAGTAATTTATGACAAAATTGTTTGTTGTTTTTGTCGTAAGCATGATTATTCTTATGAGTTTAATTCGTACAAATTTAAAAAAAAAAGTGGTTTGAACACAAAAGTTTGGTTTCGGTTAACGTGTTTGTTGAAGACATTTCAGTGGCAAGTTCATGTTTCTTTTGAAATGCAACACTTGTTTCAGCTGTGTTAAGGGCTTGAATTCTGTCTGGTTTGGCGGAAGTTCAAATTGGTATATGGACGAATCGCATAACAAACTTTCCAGATTTGTTCAGGTCTGAGATTTATACGAAAAACGACATAAATTTAAAATTCCTATGCTTTACGTCCTCCACTGCCATACATTTTTTTCGAACTATTATTTCATATCACAAAGAAAAAGAATGTAAATTACTAAAAACATATATAAAAACGTAGATTCTTGCGGAAACATTCTTTCAAGTGTTGAAGAACTTTTCACTCTTAAAATATAATAATGGCAATTTAATTAAGTATAAAAATAATGACTTAATTTTGTCATATTTTTTTTACATAAGCATCAGTCGTTAGAGAGCGGTTATTCCTGCAGCTAATTCCGTTGAGTTAATAGATAACATTTCCCTTATTTAACTTCCGAGCGAGGCGGCGCAGTGGTTACTCACTGGGCTCCCGTTCGGGAGGACCCGTGTTCAATTTCCGGCCCGGGCGTCCTGATTTCGGTTTTCCATGGTTTCCCGAAATCACTCCAGGCGAATGCTGGGATGGGTCCCTAACAGAGGCCATTGCTTATTACTTCCCAGTTCTTCTTCCAAGCGCAACTTGCACAGTCCCTAATGACCCCGTAAGAAAAAAAAGGAAATTCTTTGAAGTGCGAGACTTATTATTCTACCGGTGTGGTTTAGGTTCTGAAGACTTTGATATTAATAAAATGGTTCAAAATAATAATAAATATATGTTCGTGTTGATTTTGGTTTTGTTACTGGGAGCCTTAGCAATCTCAAGATAAATACCTTTCTTTAAAGAGTATGCCTCGACAAATCTGACAATAATACATAAAGACATATGTTCACAAAACACTTCAAATATAACACAAAACACTCCAACACTTCTCAAAAATAAAAATAAAAACAATTAATTGGAAGTATAAACGCATTTAATTGGATATTTAATCAGAAAAGAATATTTTAAAATTTACACTAATGTGTATTAAAGAACTGAACTGATAGTGTGCCTTAACAAAGTGAATGAATTACTGAAAAATAATGTTTGGATAAATTTCCCTGGAGGAAATAAAATCAAATGAGTAAAATGTCTTCAATCGCTCTATCAATATCAGTAAAAAATTTTAATAATCTGTCTGACTTAGGCAAATCTTGATTAACCAAAAAAAAGTTCAAACTCCAATAAAGATCATTACTATTCGAAATACTTAATTAAACTAAACTTTTTTTTTAATCAACCAAACTCGGTCGGAGAACTTGAAACGCTATACAAACGGCCTCTGGGTATAATTAGACTATCTTTAAATGAGCTCCAAACTAATCAAATTCAAATGGTAACCTTGGCCATGAAGGAAATAAGGTGTTATCGATTGAAAGCAATCTGGAGCTGGGCTCACTGCAGCCGGACCCAGTCGCGTAGTTCAGGACGACGTCAGCCGTGGCGCCTAGGGCACACCGCGTCCTTCAGGGGGCGTCTGCAGGTTTCACACTAACATTCCCTTCAGTGAGCGCCTGTTTGGGACCTGTTGCCTGAGTCCACGCTCCCTATCATCACTTTCTTGGTCCGCCTGACTGAATAAAGATACAGCCCCGGAAACTGAAGATTCTTTATCCAGACGATTTTGCTCCGCACAATGGCCGGATCAAAAAAGACGCCAAGCAACGTCTTATACACGATAAGTCGTCGTTTGCGCATCACGGGTTACTTCCTAGACATTGCCACCGCGAGAGATAAAACTAGGCCTAAATTAACCTCCAACGAGAGAAAGAACTTGATCTATTGTGCTAAGCACTCCTACAGATTAAATGCAAAACACTTTACTTGACAACCAAATCTATATATATATATATATATATATATATATATATATATATATATATATATATATATATATATATATATATATATATATATATATATATATATATATATAGACACGCACGCACACATGCAAAAAATCTAGCTAAACCCTCGAAATTGTAGGGTGGCATAACGTTCAATTAACCAAAAACCAAAATTTTGCTAAATAAAAATGAAAATTTAAATTAAAGTTATAGGTTTAATTCCAACACTATTAAATGTTAGCTACATTTATGAAATAAAAAAATTATTAAAAATATTGAATTGAAATTTTGTTATATTACAGTACGTCCACTATTGGGGCACTATACCCATAAATACGAAGAGTTTAAATTTCGTGGTATAGTCTATTCGCGGTTTCTTCAAACTTTTTAAATCCAACCTTTGAAAAATCGCCCTATGTATAACGTGTTTAGTTATTTCGCAAATATGCGATGCATAACAAGCATTTTATACCTCGGTTAACATAACAGCATATTATTATTTATTGAATTATAGTTTCACCTATGTTAAAATTATCAGTTATAGTATTTTACCTTAAAGTACGTATAAATAAGAACAGCGAGAAAACATGTGCGTTGGTAGGGCCTAATAGTAAATAGTTCTCACGCAAACTATTATTACAATTGAGTGTGCACGAATTCGGTGCGTTGTCCTGTGGTGTCATTTTTCTAGACTTAGTTAAACATAGTTTGCACGAGGCGGAGGAATATCCTGGAAGTAGAACTTTAACCGGGTTTCAGAAAATTGTAAAGTAACCGTGAATGGATTGTAGTTCTTTTGATACGTGTTCTCTGATTGGCTGCGTGAAGCTCTGGAACGGGCCTTGTGTCTGATTGGCTACTGCATGCAGCAAATGGTTCCTTGTCGGCTGCGCTTCCGGCTGACAGTGGGTTACTATGCGCTGGTTGGCGGAGTTCCGACATGATACTGACAGTTGATGGGCTACAATTTTTCATAATGAACGGTTTGTTTCACCTCTGTACTCTTTAAGTAAAAGCTATTCGTGGTACATGCTCTTCACGGTAAAGTGAGCACTTTTGAAATCAACCTTAGAAAAAATTCACTATCCCTGCGCCTGCATATGTTTTAAAGGGGCGAACTGAGTGACTTGCGCCAAGTAAAGTTGGTAACGATGAATGGAAAGTAGTTCCATATCTCTACGTCGAATAAAAAGTTCCAGGTAACCATTTGTGATAACTTAAATTATTTCTTTCACGTTCTGTTTTTTTTAATGCATCGGAGTGTACAAATTAGCATATTTTGTAAAGATTTTCTTTTGTAATAATTTCACTGTTGTACATGCCGACGCATGAATAAAGTTACGTGGCACATGCGCAATGTTAATTTTAAATATGGTGGAAGAATACGCAACGTGCATACAAGTAGATCTTAAGCAGGACTTCCGAAAGCGCTCATTTCACCGTGAACAGCTTACTACATAACTTCAAACTTTTTTTTTTAGATCTGTAGTTTATGGTAATCTTTCAGCCAGGCTTCTCCCTCATCGTGGAAATTATTCGTCTTTGCATCATAATTTCGGTTTCATAGTAATTAATGACTACGAACTATTATAGAAAATTTACGTTTTAAGAGTTGTTTAATATTTTTTTGTTGTATTTTAATTCAGAGTTATCTGCATTTAAATGGAGAATTATCTGCTTGTTGTAAATCTCAGGAACATATTCATATTTTATCAACAAGTTCCTGCCGTTTTGCAAGCAGGAAATAACACACAGTGAAAATTAGATACAGAAGTATTAGGAAACTAGCAAATTGTAAATTTTCTGTAATCAAAAATTTTCAATAATACCCCTGAAACTGAAATTATCACAAGAAAAGGAATAATTGCTGATTGATAAGTGACGCGATGCTTTAAAGAAAAACGGCTGTCAATTAACAATATTATCAATTTTTAAGAGTACTTTTTGTGGTTTTCTGAACATTAAATCTTATTTCGAGCTGTTTTTAAATAGTTTTCTTGCATACAATATTGAAAATTGTTGATACAGAATTACAATTCCCATAACGCGGTGATCTTTTGTTTTTACTATTAACTTCCTATTTTTTTTTCTGGAAAGGTATTTGGTATCATATCATAAAGCTTAAATTATGTTGTAACTATAAACTAATTTTGACACAATAACAGTCTTCAATGATTAAGTCTACGGTAATTATATGTATGGCTGAAGGTTTTTTTTTTGTGTTTGCCTTAAATCTCAACAAATCAGCCTTGTTGCAATTCTTGATTACAGCTTGTGTAAATATATAAAATCTCGAAGAATAAAATTACAGATAAACACCATACTTAATGGCTATTGGTTTTTTGAAGCTAGCATAAAGAACGAAGTCAGAGAAATGTTAGGTACTGGTTTTCTCCAACTTTTGTAAACAAATATAATGTCACAGTAATGAATTTTGGCCAAGCTTTAAGTTTATTGCTGCTCAAAATTTGCGAACGGAATTATAAGAAAATGACTTTGCCGAACAAAATTATGCGTAACAATATTTTTTACCTTTGCCTGTCCCTGGAATTTCTCGAAAATGTTTCTTTTCGCGAAAGAAATGAAAATTTTGTATCCTGCGATAAATTATGTCCCGCATACTCATCAGGGAAATTTTCCGAAATATGGCTTTGGTTGTATACCATACCTTGTATCATGGACGAAATATCTGAACTGTCAACTCTGAGATTGAGCTGCGTCGCAAGAGTGTTTGAAATTACACGCGAGTGAAGAGATTTAGGCGGCTCTTAACAGCTAGGTCTTGAGAGCCGATGAGGGTGATTGAAGTGAATATGGAGCGGCGTCGGAATGAAGAGGCGGGGGGAAACGGGATATCCCCGAGAAAACCCGCCGAACGACGGCATCTTCCAGCACGGACGATTCCCACTTGCGAAAATCCGGGCATTGAACCCGGTGCGCCTTGGTGGGAGGCGAGTGTGCTAATCGCTCAGCCACCACGGTCCCATTGAAATACACGTTTTTCAAATAAACTACTAACTGTGAGTCCAACGTGCTCATCTACGAAAATAATTGCACTCTTAAGACGGGGGCGGTTGAATGATTTCAAGACGTCACGTGCATTATAGGTAGGGGGCATAATATGGGTGGGTCAGGTGGGACATGTCCCTCCACCAACATTTATGTTGGCGGGGACTGTCTTTCCGCCCCCCCCCCCCAAACTTTTGACACTCTCTGACTGCAGTTGCGCTATTTTATGCAGCATTAGCTTCCTTTTATCTCATATTTGGTAAACGATAAACGAATGTGAAAGACCTATCAGAAAGACTGATTAAGTGAGCACTTTTTGAAATCGACCTTAGAAAAAAGTCACTGCCCATACATGCAAATATTTTAACGGGCGCCCTGAGTGACAAACGCCCAGTAAAGTTGGTAACGGTGGTTGGAAAGTAGTTCCGTATCTTAACGTCGAATAAAAAGTGTTACGTAATAATTTCTGTTAAATTAAATTATTTCTTTCGCTTTCTGTTTTATTTTAATGCATCGAAGTGTAAACTTACTTTTCTAACAATTTAACAGTTTCACTTGACCGACTCATGTATAAAGTGATGAGGCCCATGACAATGTTAATCTTACATAAGGCGAAAGAACACACAACGTGCATACAAGTAAATCTTAAGCAAGGCTTTCAAAAGTGCTCATTTTACCTGAATAGCCTATAGTCAGATGTTGTTTAAGACGTATCTGTGAAGATTTCTTGTGCAAAGCTGCAGTTTTATCACAATAAGTAAACTCATATTTTTACCACTGTTGATCATATGTATTCAATTTATTCCACGCGACATAACAGGAAACAGTGATAACAAAAAATATTTTGTAATAAATGCATGTGGGTATATAAGGACGACGTTATTGTTAACGTAAATTTCTTATGTAAAGAAGGGTGTCCCATCCCCCCCCTCCAAGACTTTATGCACAAATCTATGCCACTGATTATTAAAAAATAATTTAGGAGCACACCAGCACCGCTGATTGCAGCTTTTTTCAAAACATCGTGTCTCAAAATATACGAGTCAGATACATATAGATTGTTCACAGTAAAATGAGCACTTTTGAAAGCCCTTCTTAAGATCTGCTTGTATACACGTTGTGTTCTTCCGCCTTATATAAAATTAGCATTGCCATGGGGTCCATCACTTTATTCATGTGTCTGTCAAGTGAAATAGTGAAATTATTAGAAAAGTACATATTGAACAAATGTGCTCACTTTTACACTTCGGTGCCTTAAAAAATCCAGAAAGCTAGAGAAATAATTTAAGTTATCATAAATGGTTACCTGACACTTTTTTATTCGTAGTTTATTTATGGAACTACTTTTCTCTCCATCATTACCAAATTTTCTGGCCTACACGTCACTGATTGTGCCCTTTAAAATGTATGCATGCAGGGGCAGTGACATTTTTCTAAGCTTGATTTTAAAAGTGCTCACTTTATCTTGAACAGCCCTCGTGCAAACTAATCTTAACTAAGTCTAGAAAATTCCACCAAAACACAACGCACCAAATTCTTGCGCACTGAATTGAAATAATATTTTGCATAAGAATTATATTTTACTAAGTGCTACCAACACACATGTTTCATCATTGTTTCATTCATATTTGTTATAAATTTAGTATTAATATTTATAAATTAAATATAAGTAAAACTGTAATTCAACGGAAAATAGGATACTTTCATATTAATAGAAGTTTAAAATGCTCGTGATACATGGCATATTTAGGAAGTAACTAAACACATGATGCATGAGGTGATGTTTCAAAGGTTGGATTAAAAAAAGTGTCAAGAAACCATGAAACGACTCTACTCAACGGCCTTGCATTAAAGCTCGCTACAGACTTGCTGCCACTAAACTTATAGGGCCACCGCTTAAAGCCTTCTTCGGTGCATACGTACTGTTCAGAGCTACGGGTAGAAACAAGGACGACTTTACAGGAAGCGTACAATTGATAATCGCCTTTGTGGGCATTACATTCAATTCACGTGGGAAAAAAAGGAAAGAGAAAGATAAGTAAAAGGGTATTGTAGAACCGGCCTTAAACCTTGCAAAAGTGGCAAGTTTAATTAAGAGTGATAGTAAGTATTTAATTTTTGTAGGAGGATTAAATTTAATATTTGAAATGATTTCTTAATACTTTTTTTAAACCCACATCACTTGAAAAAAAAAATTAATGTATACGCATTAAAACTTTTTAGAAATTCAATAAATATTTTAAGAGGAATTTCCGTTAAATAATATGGAAGTGTAATTTCGTTTTAAAGAAAAACATTTGTGGCATTTAATGTTATCCATATTTAGAGAGAATAAAACGCCAAAAAAATATCACTCCTTTCTCACGGAAAGAAAATAAGAGAAATAACTTTATAAATACCTTCCCTTCGAAGTTTTTGCCATCCCCCCCCCCCCCCATCTGGAGGAAATCGAAACAAGGTCCTACAATAAGCAGTGTACTTATTTGTCGTTAAAAGTTTGATAGGAGAAAGTTTGTCTTTGTACCGCGCTCTCGTATTTTATGTTCTACCTGTTATTCTTCCGGAAGGTTTCGCTTTCAGGAAACTTCCACGGGCGAAAGTATTGCCGCGACAGGATATTTCTTGTTTGTGATCTCGTTTCGAGCGTCCTGGGGAAGGGAAGTTTACTTGTAATTCTCGCTGGGGTTACAATTCTATTTTATTTTCACCCATCACTACAAACAAGAAGAGAGTGATGTCACCATTTTACTTTTAACTAGGAGCGTCTTATTTAACCGTGGAGTGTGATTAAAACTGGATAGGGTATTGAAAATGTTATAATGAAAAGTATGTCAGATTGTGATACATCATTACTATATTCGCCACATATTAAACATATTTTGTAAGACTCTGTCGAAGCTATTCGCTTGTTTTATTGAGCATCGCGTTTATTATACGGCGAAGGAGAATTTTTTTAAATTTTTAGGATTTTTGGAGTCAAAGTTCGAAGGTCAGTTACCAACGGTCACTGGCTTCCAAGATGACCACCGGGCTACTGGAATGACATAGCAAGAACAACTCCGATTCCCAAATCTGGAATCCGTTGCTTTCGACTTTTCTATTTCCTTCAACTGTAGACCTAACATATCTGAAGCAGCAAGAGAAAGGAATTTTTAAGGAAAAAAAGCAGCAGAATAAACAATAGTTCTCCTTTTAGAATCTAACTTAACGTTGCTAAAAGTCATATTTAGCTAAACCTGAAGATTATTTGCCCTAAATGACAGTCGAATACATTTCCTACCTGGTTCCTTCCGACGCTATGGCCTTCTCTGTAACCCGAAGGGTCAGTCAAAGAATTAATTATCTTTTGAAACTAATTTTACAATCGTCTTCATCCAGATTCGCTGGGGCGAAACACGAGATAATTCTTTCTCGTGGATATTGTAAGCTGGGTCACCAGATGGCCATTGGTAACCAAATCAACATTTTCTTTACATGAGGCTCTTAAATATTTAACTTGTTGAGTATTTAATAGAGAGCTAGTGTTCTTGTCGGGGCCACTTAGCAGCAAGAACAAAAAAATCATTAAAATATAACATATAATTTTTATACGTAAATTATTGTTATAAATTATTGTATTTTTATATGTGATGTATTTTATCTGAATTACACTTTTTACACTAAAAGCGAATTTTATTTTTTAGATCACTGGGGAAATAGGCACAAAATTATTTTATAACCAAAACACTTTCATTAACATAACGAGAAAAAGCTTTGTTTCAGCCAACAAGGACTCGTTTGCATAGAGGCAAGGAAATATTTTGCTTTTGAAAACAAATTATTTTATTGTTCTTATTTGGCTGCCCCAAATAAAGATTTTGTTGTTTAAATAATTATTTATGTGGCTCTGCATACATTAAACCGGTTTCAGTACACATTTAAAAAAATTCAAACACGACCGGGATTGGAAAACAGATAACTACGGCCTAGCAACCTTACCGAAAATGACTTCTGGCAGAATGAGAATGTTTCTAATTATATACATTTGAAATACTGTAAAACGTTGAGAACAAGTGTTTCAAATTTTACAGCTTTACCTTACTGGTTTCATGTTGAAATTATTTGATCGGAAAGTTTACGGTATTTTTAAGGGTCAGTAATTGAATTAGCAAACGACGTAACCATCCTAAGTGTCAAAAATTATACAAACTCACTCTCGAGCTGTATTTTCAAACGAAGGCAGTCAAATGAGTGGCCAAACAAACAAATACAATTGATTCAACTAAACGTTTTGTTGGCCATCTAATTCTATTTGGTCCAACACAGATGTTTCGTTTGTGCAAGCCTGTATTTTGTTAGATGAACTAAATTAATTTCTTTGCTTTTCAAATATTTTTTACTAAAGCAAATATTTAGTTGGGGCAACCAAAGATATATTTGGCCCTATACAAACGTGTGTTTTGTTGACTGAAAAAAAAAACCTTTTATCTGCTTATTTATACTATTTCTAACCATATAATTTTCAAAAGTAGGTCTATAGCACACTAGTAATTGACCTTATCCTGCAGTACAGACATAAGATCTAAACTAATAATTCATAACTAGGTCACATTATCGATTCTGCCTAATTTTGGTAGAATCGATAATGGGAAATATTTATGGGTTTGTAGTTTAGTTGCTATGTCCGTATTGCAGCATAAAGTCAGCAGCTAGTTCACTATATATGTACTTTTGAAACTGTCATCTTCAAAAATATAAAAACGAATATAAACCAAAAAATAAAAAATGGTGGGTGACTCTCTATTATTATGGCACTCTTATAAATATAAAATTATGATGCGCATCTGAAGATAATTGTAAAGTTTCTGTATAGAACATTTAGCAACATAAAAGTTCATTAAAAGGATAGTTTTAGCAATTTTCACGACAATAGTAAATCACCTTTGGAGTTGGAACAAGAAACAGAAATTTGTCTTTAACCACAAATTTGTCTTGGATGCTTTTCCAAAAGTTTTATTTTGATCACGCATTTTATATCATACTTCCACAAAAGCATTTTATGAGCCAGCCACGCAAAATTCTTTATAGGCTGTTCACGATTAATTGAACACATTTGAAATCAACCTTTGTAAAATGTCAGTAGTCCTACCCGGCCGTATTTTATCGGGCAAACTGGCTGGTATGCGGCCAGTAAAGTTGGCAGCCTCGGACGGAAAATAGTTCCATGTCTCAACGTTGAACTAAAAGTGTTAGGTAGATATTTGTAAATCCTGAAATGATCACTTTTGCTTCTTTAAATTGCAATAAAGTATACTAACGAGCAATTTTTAAAAAAAATATTTTCTCTTGTAGTAATTTCACAGCGATACTTGACCGACTCATGAATAAAGTGATGAGGCCAGTTGCAGTGTTATCCTTACATATTGCAGAAGAATACACAATGTGCATGCAAGAAGATCTTAAGCACGTTTTACAGAAGTGTTCGGTTTACCGTGAAAATACAGCATATATATATATAATATATATATATAGCAATATATATATATATATATATATATATATATATATATATATATATATATATATATATATATATATATATATATATATTCAATTTATATTTACTTCATACTTTTCCGAAAACCTGCTAAAGTTGTACTTCCAGGATATTCCTCCACCTTGTGCAAACAAAGGCTAACCGGATCTAGAAAATTTCACCAAAGTGACAACGCACTGCAGTCGCGCACAGTTAGTAAAATTATATTATGCAAAAACTATTTCTTGCTAGGCATTACCACTTTTTTTATTAATACTAATTATAAATTAAATATATCTTACGCATAATATGAAAGTTATTGTTAAATTTTACCAAAAATTACGTACTTTAACGTTCAGACGTATAAAACGCTTGTAATACATGGCATATGTAAGAAATAACCAAACACGTCGTACACGGGACTATTTTTCAAAGGTTAGATTGAAAAAGTGTCAAGAAACCGCGAATAGACTATATAATCCATTCACAGTTACTTCACATTTTTCTGATGCCCTGCTAAAGTTCTACTTCCAGGATATTCCTCCGCCTCATGCAAACTAAGCTTAACTAAGTCTATAAAATTGCACCGAAAGAAAACGCACTGAATTCGTGCGCACTCAGTTGTAATGATATTTCGCACGAGAACTATTTCTTACTAGGCGCTACCAACACACATGTTTTCTCACTGTTTTAATTCATATTCATTGTATATGAAATATCATAATTTATATGCGAAATACAGGTAAAACCTCCTTTTAAACATTAGATAACATACGTTCATGTCAACAGAGGTATAAAAATGTTATGATACTTGGCATATTTATAAATAACTAAACAAGTCGTATATGGGGGATTTTTTCAAATGTTAGATACGGAAAGTGAAAAGAAACCTCGAATAGACTATGCCAACCTTTGCCGCGGCGTTGCGCGCGGTCAGGGTTCTCAATGTTTACGCGAAAGCGTCGAAAAGCGGAATCGCGCGGGCAACGCAAACGCAACAGCAAAAACGCCGCGGATGCGACAGGCAATTTGCTAGTCCATTAATCAGGATTCTATTCCGAGCCGATGGGGACAGGAAAGAGAGAAAGCGCGGCAGGATAAGGGGTGTGTAGAGGGTGCAACGACAATCAAACAAATAATGGCGGCGGGGCAGTTGTGATGGATGCGGGCGATAGTGGGGACTCGCTAGCGAACATAATCTTTTTTCCCCCTTACAACCCCTTTTTCATCCCCCTTCGACAGCCACTGTTCACCTCTCGGGGTGCATTCAATCTGCGCTGCTCATCTGGCCGGCCATAGAAATTTAGTGGAGGAGTGGATCCGGGGGGGGGGTGAGTAGTTCTCCATCGGGGGTTCTGGTCCTCCTAGAGATTGGCGAAGGGGGGGAGGGGAAGGCTGATTGAAATATCGGCCAGGGGTACCGCCCGCCCGTTGCAGGGGAGCCCAACCGCAACACGCAAAAAAAAAAAAAATTACATGTATACATACCCAAGTCCGTTCGGATCCATACTCCCAGCAGGGCTTCCATCACACAAACCAACACCATCCCCTACCGAATCTCCCCTCCCATTCTTTTCGTAATGTGATCTATTAATATGGTTAAGTTCTTCCCTCCATCCCCATGCGCCCTCCATCCCCACACACCGTGTTTTCGCTGTTACGAGGCATTCGTTATTGTCGGTTTTATCCCCGGGATAGAAACAAGAAACTCAGTGATTCACGGTGCCTACACATGCGATATTAATTTTGTGGAGGTGGAACCTTGGTATATTTACGTACTTCACGCCAACAACTACCTCTATGATTCTATTTCGTTGCCTGCTGTTGTGCTTCCATGGAACCTGATGAAGAATTTTCAAACGATGTGGACGAGAATGGAATCCGATCCGGATAGGCATAGAAACATTTGTAGAAACATGCATGCATAAAATTATAAATTCGCATAAAACATAACTTTCTTTGACGGAATGTATAAATAAAGTCAGACATGATAAACAAGAGCAGCAGACATGATAAACATGGATGGAATTTTTTTTTTTAGAATTGTTACAGCACTGGAGGTCGGATAGAGGAGTGTTCATTATTATATATTTAAGCCATATTCGATATAAGTTAGACCTTTTTATTACACTAACTATCATTTGATAAAGTTTCATATTTTTTTAAAATATGATTTCGTTTCAGGCTCGCAAATTTAGTGTTTCTGACTGAAAAATATGGTAAACCACCAGATAATTGAATAAGTAATTAGATAAGAAAATTACGTGTGTCATATCAATCAAAGTATATAGGGTATGTCTGTTCGGGTGCGACGCACTCAGCGATAGGAGGTAGGAGTTGTTTGCCATGACGTCACAAACGCGGCGCCAGCGTCACAGCCAGGGCTCGACTCCATGTTGGATGTTTATCCCCCGACAACCCTAGAAAATATTTTAATAAAACACATGCATGTTAATAAAAAATAATAAAAATATAAACGGCCCTTCACCTGGGATTGATGATAAATAGATTGGTTTATAGTGTCGCCGTAAATCATAATCGCACTAAACGAAAGAAATATTTAATAAAAAAATAAATGAAAACAGTTAATTTTCTTCCATGAGTACAACAAAAACAAATAATTTGTTTCAAATCCCTTCAATAACTATAGAAAATTGACTTAGTGATTTTATGACACTAAAAGTTACGTATACCTATCAACATTTTCAAAGTAAGTATTTTGTCTTTACAAAATTTTAGAAATATGTTCCTATTCAATATTCACATATCATGTTTGGAGAGGTTCGGTTGGCTGGCCTTCCCACAAAATCTAATACCTAAATCATATTTTGGGGCCGCGGTGGCTGAGCGATTAGCACGCTCGCCTCCCACCAAGTCCAACAGGGTTCAATCCCTGGCCGGGTCATCGGATTTTCGCAAGTGGGAATCGTGCCGGACGCTGCTGTTGGTCGGCGGGTCTTCTCGGGGATCTCCCGTTTCCCCCGCCTCTTCATTCCTGCGCCGCACCATATTAACTTCAATTACCCTCATTGGCTCTCAAGAACTATCTCTTAAGAGCCGCATTAAAACTTTTATAATGTTAAATGTCTTCCAACGCAATACTAGCGTGCCAAATTTTTTTGGAATATTTTCAAGTGGCTTAAGTCCTAACGCATCATACAAAGCGAAACATTAATTTTTTTATTGGATGCCCTCGCTTTATACTCCGAGAAAAACAGTTTAGTTGAAAAGTTTTAGGATGTCATACCATATATATATATATATATATATATATATATATATATATATATATATATATATATATATATATATAGAAAAACGGTAACTATTTAAAGTACCAAAGTTTTCAAAATAATATAAAAAAAAATCTACAAGAGTTCCCTCAATCCGAACTGCACTCCATAACTTCACAGCGTAAATTACTATGTAAAAATTTTTACGAACCCAATCAGTACTAAGATGTAAAATAAATGTAACCTTGATTATTCTAATAGCGCTGTCTCCCACAATGTACATACAATAAGAGAGACAGAACGCGTGTCTTCCATAGCATCCTTTGGCTTCGTGGAGTAAACAGTGTCCCTCAGACTTCCCCGCGGATAAAAATCTAACAGTGGATGGATACTCTACACTTTCTTGTAGGCCTATCAATCTACCAACAGATATTTCATCTACGTTATAGTTATTTGCTGTGATTTTATTCCTTCCGAAATCCTTAAATTAATTGAAGTTAAAGCATTTTTGCTTATCAATGTTATCTTGTAGGATATTTTTATAAATAGTACAATTACATGTATGTGAATATATGCCATATGTGTATGTGGTTTTGCGTAAGCGTGTATGTGTATGCATATACGTATACACATAAAACATAGGCCTGCATCAAAAGAATAATCGTGTAGGTTTATGTTTATTTTATGTAGGTTGCATTTATAAATGTCGTACAAGCCACTTTATAATTTATAGCAGACATTAAGTTTTGTTTCATTGCATTATTTCTTTTTTCTTTTCACAAAAATTAGTGTTATATTTCATTATATAATGTGGTTAAGTGTAAGAGAAGGTGATAATACCTTAACTTCTTCGCAAAAAATAAAGACGTTTTATTACTATTATTAATATTAGGTTTCGATGGTAATGGGGTAGTGTAGCTCTAGTAGAAGAAGTAGTAGTCATCTGGGTAGAGTAGATGAACAGCTGATGAAATGTTTTCATTCAATATGGTACGGTATTTTCGCCCGTCACTGTTCTGTTAAATAAATACGGCGCTTCAAGTCTTTTGGCAGACATACCCGCACCATACTGTTAACCCAGGAAGATAAACTGCTCGCCCTACAACAATATGGGTATTTTCATCTACCCAGTACACACGTTTATGGCGGTTGGCTGTTACATTCATTTTAAAGGTTGCCTCATCGAACCAAACAATCGCGTCAGCAAAACGTTTGTCGTCGGTGCACATGTTCACAAACCACTAAACAAAGTTGACAATCCTATCTGGGCCATCTTCATTCCTAGCGTGGAGTAACGTACGAATTTATGGCCTCAACTTTACTTTTATAAATGTGTGAAACACAGCACCCCACACTTCCTGCTTCCGTTGTCGTTCTGTTCCTGCCTCACCGTCCTTGCTTCACATCATACACAGTTCCGTCCCTCTCAAACCTGCCTCGTAATCGTGTCGTTGTAGCCCCGTGGTGGCGGCATAGTATCGAAACCTGCCCTCAAACGTATCTGCACCACAATCATGTTTTCACATTTCCAAAAACACTTAAAAATTTAATTTACGTTGCTCGGAAGGGAACCTTGTCAACTCCACCATTTCGTCTAAAATTGCATTGCTGCCGCTCGTGGCTGCAAACGGAACTGACATTAGAGGAATGGCTAGACGCACTCTAACAACAAAGTCGTCCCTATAGCGTCAAACACACGAAGTATATTTGTATTGTCTTCAATAGCTAGTCTGTTATCAGCGTTCAAAGAGTGGAAACATTAATCTTGATGCATTCAGAATGTTACTGAATTTAGTGTGAATCTTCGTTAGCGACCAAACATCAAAAGACTTAAGCGGAAATGCGTGCATGTATACAAAACGACAACTGCAATGTTGCAATTTCTAAATAAAAGTCAGAATATATATATATATATATATATATATATATATATATATATATATATATATATAAATGCATAAGGAAAAAGTGTGTAATTATGACCGAACTGGAATCACTCGTGTGGGGTTGTCACGTTTCCCCCCTGTGAAGTTATTAAACTGATGTGAATGTCCGCCGAAACGACCACACATGGTGTTGCCTGAGAAATGGGGGCCCTCGTTGGTGCCGAGGGTGTCGCAAACAGCTGGATTGCTGGTCGGCCCTAGAACTTAAACGAGAGTGGGGGACGTGTGGCGCAGCTATCGACACCCCCTCCCCACCACGCGGCTCATTTCTAGTTATACGTCTGTCCCAGCAGACGACCTTTCGGCCACGTGGCGACGGGGCGTTTTGTGCTGACCAATTAGAAGAGATGGAAGAATCAAGACCTTCGAGAACACAGGATTTTTTTAAATTAATTGACTGTTACGAGGCTTATGAAGGCAGAGGGAACCAGACACCAGGGGACAGGCATTAAATATGGAAAACAAAAGTAACGCCAATTAACATATTTAACTTTTAAAATTAAGGAAGTTCTAATATGCTCCTAATACGCTCCTAATATGCTCCTAATATGCGTACAAGTGTTTGTGAAGACCTCGTCAGTTGTACATGAAATTTCGCAAAACACTTTTGGTGTATATCCTATATAGGTTTAATAAAGTTTTTTTCGGGGTTCTCCTTCATACACCACACTTTTCCTTTAAGATGTTGTTTTTTTTTTTTTTGTGCACAGCCTCCTGGCGGCTGTTTCTCTACCATACGTCAAAATTAACAATGTTAAGCACAAAAAAAAAAAAAAAAAACAGAAACTGTAGGGACTGAAGGAGGCCATGCGTTGCAAAATTTAAAAAAAAAAAAGTCTTCATTGTTAAAATGTTGAACTAATGTTTACAACGTACGGCAAATAGTTATTACGAACTAAATACATCGGATAGTTCCTTTCCAAGCGGAAAAAAAAAAGTTATATTTGTTTCTACGCTTCATTTCCAAATAATGAAGAGCTTTCTTCTTGCGTTTTTCACTTGTGTAAATAACATTTCTGACACTCAAAAAAAATGACAGACTCCAGAAGAATTTGCCTGTTTGAGGTCACTCCGTTTCTCGTAGTAATGAGAATCTATCGTAACCCAACGGTCAGAATTATAAAACGGGGAATTAACTTTGTATAAGGTTTTAACGGTAAAATGAGCACTTTTGAAAGCCCTGCTTAAGATCTACTTGTATACAGTTGCGTATTCCTCTGCCATATGTAAAATTAACATTGCTATGGGCCTCATCACTTTATTCATGCGTCAGTCAAATGAAACTGCGAAATTATTAAAAAAGTAAATATTTCCAAAACCTGCTCATTTTTACACTTCGATTAAAAAACAGAAAGTGTAAGAATTAATATTAAGTTATTACAAATGGTTACCTAATACTTTTTATTCGACGTTAGAATATGGAACTACTTTCCAGCCATTGTTACCATCTTTACTGGGCGAATGTCACTCAGTGCGCCCGTTAAAATATATGCAGGTAGGGATAGTGAATTTTTTCTAAGGTTCATTTTCTATAGAGCTCACTGTATCGCGAACAGCCTTTAAAAGTTATAACTTTTGTATGCATAGTTCAGTAATGCCCACATCCCAATATTTACAAATATTTTCAATGCAGGGCTTTGGCTGAAAGTTAAATTATTGTTTTACTGAATAAACTTCCTCGGGGCATTAAACGCACGCAGAAGCGCCCGATGTAAACATATTTTACGGCCAAGCGAAAAATGCTGCGACCTGAATTGATTATAAACTCAGTCTTTAATTTAAACGATGATGGTTAAGTGACCAATCAGATTTTCTCAAGTAGCTTTCCGAGTTTGCTACAGCACAATTAATTGGTAATCACAGCTATATGTGCCCATAACAAGATCCTCGTAACGGTTATACACATCTGTGTTTATACGACTGGCCATACCAATACCTGTACGAGAAAACAGAGCATTTATAAAAATAAAAATTATCTGTCTCTTTATTTATGGTACCATCTGTAGTCACATAACGTCAGTAATATGGGACACCGCAAATGCCAGATTTCCGTACAATTTAACTGTTACGTAAATATTACCATGCCCTGTGTGTCCCAATACAATAACGTGAACAGTTGTTTGAGCTGTAGTATAACGTATTAATTTTGTTACATTTTGTGATTTGTAATAAATATATCATAAACATAAATTAATTTTTAAACTCGTTTAGCTCTTTTTTTATTATTAATTTATCTCATTTCTTGACCTTTTTTTAGCCTATTATTTAATACCTATATTAAAACGAAAGGAATGCATTATATAAAAATAATACCATAAAAGTCGGATGTCCTTACTAAGTTGTATTTGTGCACCAAGTTTCGGGAAATTTGTTTCATGCGTTCAGAAGTTTTAGGGAAACGTACACACAGGAAAGTGGTTTCATAAGCCTATCTTTCCTTCGGAAATAATATTAAAGTGTAAAATATTTTCTTCTGAAGGGAGATTAGAAACCGAATAAAAAATTTATGCTTCCTTGACTGTTGTGCATTTTGAAATATTGTGACTGTTACCTTCGAGCCCGTAAGTAAAGGAAATAAGATTTTTTTTTTTTTTTTTTCGTTTTTACAAAACTTAGTTCCGTTTATAGTCTTTACGCTTCGCATTTACGCATATTAACAGTATGTGTGTATATATATATATACAATATATATATACAATATATATATATATATATATATATATATATATATATATATACATACATATATGTATATATACATACAGTATGTATATATATATGTATATATATGTATATATATACATTATATATGTATATATATATACATACTGTTAATATGCGGGAAATTTGCAGCTCTACAATTTTGAAACATTTACCCATATATATATGTAAATGTTTCAAAATTGTAGAGCTGCAAATTTCCCCGTCATGGTGTAAACAAAACCTGCGTTATCTTCCTGCCCCCGTGCTTTATTAAACATTAGCACTTAACAGAATTAATTTTACAGCAGTTAGGGGTTAAAACGGATACTGATATTTCTAAACCGAATTAAAATATTTGTCTAATCTAAATGTTAGCGATACGAGTAATACATTGCTGCTCGTGAGAATGTAGGAGTTCGATCCGTAGTACAGTGTTTTGCACAGAGTAGCCTGCCAAACTAGTTTTACGTCTAATGGAAAGTACCCGATATTATTTATTAACATATAACAATTTTTTTACTAGACGGCTCAGCTTTAAATAATTTCTTTAATTTATAATCACTCAGTTAACTGTAGGCTACTAACTGAGCATATTAACTGCAATATAATTGAAATTATATTATATACTAAATATAATAATCTTGTATTACATTATGTGTAATATTGAGTATTATATATAATAATATGGTTTATACTTCAAAATAATTACTTGTCGAAGAGCACAGATGTAATGTTTTGTTTTGAAAATAAAGCAAAAATTAATTTTTCTTAGACTGACGAGGAAATAAAAAAAAAAGGCAATTTATCACTGAAATGTTAAATGTAAATAATTTTTTCCCCTGGGTCACTAGAAGGAACCTACAGCATATTTGTATAAATGTCCATGATATTTCAAAATAAATTATGCTAATCGACAATCGTAAATTAAAATGGCCGAAGTTAAAGGTTTTCTTTTATAATTGATGTTTTATTTCATAATATGAAGCGAAAGGAGCAAAACTTAATTAATTTGACTCGCACCTAATATAAAAGTCTAGAATCATTCGTTTTTAATTATCACTGAACAGCAATATGAGTCATTTATAAATATTTGAAAGCGACATGAAAAACCGACTTTTCTGCCAAGCTCCGTAAATAACGATCTGCTGTTACTCCATTGATATGTACGTAGGAGAGGTTGTTCTTCATGTACTTGTTCCTATAAAGCTCGAATTTAAAATCTTGAATAATTATTAATGAAAATAGTTGGATTGGTTTCCACGATCGGCGAACCTGTAATGCCGAAAAAAAAAAAATACAAGACCTTCCAAATACATGAGCTCCGGATGAGTTCAGCCTGCCTTATTTGGATAGACGGGGTACACTTTGCGCGATGACAAAATGCTGACGTCTGAAAGAGTAAACTCTGAAAGTGATCTATTTCGTAAACTGATCGGCACTTTTCAGGCCCTAGTTACTTTTTTATTTCACCCACCTTTTATCCTTTAACCGAGTTTTTAAACTAATCATTGCCATGTAAGTAATACAAACAGTATTAATATTCCACCACACTCAGAACTTAACATCTAAGGCTAAAATAAAATTCCTCCACACGAGACAGCTTTTAAAAGTGCTCACTTTACTGTGAATAGTATCATTGAGAAATACTGTGGAGATTTGTTTGTCAATAGTTACAGTTAATAACTGTTTTACGAGTACCTTGCGCAAGTGTTTATTGGTGCTATAAACCACCAATGAACATCGACACATCCCCTCCCCAATGATGCACCCAGCATTCACACACCTACCATAGATGGTAATTGTATGATCTCGACGCACACCTATATTTGCAGCTCTCTTGTATTGTTAAGAGGTTGAAGAAGTCCAATCTGTTACGCATGAAGCTTGAAGGTATGGGAAAAACTGCGAGAATATCTTCATACTGTAAAACGATTTTTTTTTTTTTTTTTTGCTGCGACACAAAATTTGTTGCCGGAAAGAATTTTTTTTTTTTAATATGAACCACTGCAAAGTAGGCTTGCCACAAATATAATATTTGTTTAATAACATTGGGTAGTCGTTACATAGTTCAGCAGACGTCTTTTTAGTAATTACAATTTCACTTTAAAGTAGATTTGTTCTGTGAAAAACAACCGCGGTTAGTAAATAAGGGAGAAGTAACAAATAATTCAGAATTATGTTAAAAAAATAAAAAAAATAAAATAATAATGCCGGTTCCGACACTCGAACACTCGCCTCTTTTGTTTTAAGTTTAAAGCTCTGTGCCGATTGGCCCCTTTGCATTATTACCTTGCGCCACTTTTGATATGTAGATTTGGAGATTAATAGTATTACAGTCTGCCTTTAACATAGTTAAAAAGCGAATTAATATTTATTTACTGCAAAAAAAAAAAAAAGCACTTTAAGGGATATTAATTTCTTTGCTTTAAAGGAAGATAATATTGTCATAAATCAAAAACGTACAAACAAAACATTTGTTAGCAGCAAAACCAATGATTCTGTAACCGTCTCTTTCAATGAGAACAATGTTGTGTAACATTTTTTAAATCTATTTCATTAACCTACCTAGCAGTACAGCCATCCAGGGTGTTCACAGTTCTATCGTGACTACTACAATTAAACAAACAGTATATTAATTATATAGATTCACTATACATATTTTTTTTTTTGTGGGAGCGCGGCTGTTCGTCTGGGCGACCGTAATTTAAGCTACTGTTACTGTAAACAAAATTTTGTAAGGAATTTTGAAAGTGTAGAATGAAAGGGCGGGTAAGCGGGATATCACCGAGAAAACCCAGCGATCAGCTGCATCGTCCGGCACGATTTCCACATGCCAAAATCCGGGAGCGACCCTGCCAGGAATCGAACCCGGTTCGCCTAAGTGGGGAGGCAAGTAGTTTAACCACTACACCAACGCGATCCCGGGGACGCTTAGTCCGTGACATGCGGGCAGAGAGCTAAGACCAGTGGCGCTCGGTGAAGTGTTTCAAGGTAGGCTGGTTCTTGCGGAGTGCTGTACACACTCGGAGCACGCAGCAGCGACTATTTTAACCAGAGCGAAGCCTGGGAGGAACTAAATTTATTGCGGCCATTCACGTGTTGTGAGCGGCGCGGCACCCATTACTCACGTGCTGTGACGTCAAATGCACTATTCTGTTTAAGTGGCCTATGTGTAGACTAGCAAACTATTAGGTATAGCACAGAGAAAAAACACAGCTTACCTTGCAGATGTTCACCACGCGCCTCTGGTTAAGAGTAATACGGAAATGCACTTGGGCTTAACTGTTTTTGAGCATGACTCAATTGGGTCGAGAGATTTGGGCGGCCCTTGACGAGGTCTTAAGGTTCCTGAGTACTGAAACCTTTTCTGTGAAATCGTTATTTGCGCGTAAACGCGTATCTCGGTAAATATTCTGGATAAACGAAGTTTTGCCAGGAAGGATAAAAAGCTATTGTCTATGTCGTTGTCCTTTTACTTTTATCATATTAAGTGTATTAATGGTGAAAAAAAAAATCGTGAAAGTGGTCAAATATCGCATTTTTAAAGCTTGCATATGAAGTTTCTTTAAGCGCTAAGAGAAAAGTACGATTACACGCAGGTAGTTTGATCTGTGTACTTTCATCGCGTGTAATAAAACCCCACAGTTACAGATATAGTTTACACAGTAAAGCGTTAGGACGGAAACACTGCACGCCTTGCGCGTAGGAGCGATGAGGCGCTAGGCGAGCGTGTTAGTGTCGCCCGTATCGCTCCCTCGCTTCTTGACCTTGGACGCGCAGCTACACAGTCCCCTTAAGGCGAGAATGGAGCAGCGCCGGAATGCAAGGGCGGGGGAAACAGGAGATCCCAGAGAAAACCCGCCGACGACCATCGGCATCGTCCGGCACGATTCCCATTTGCGAATATCCGGGAGTGGCCCGGCCGAGAATTGAACCCGGTTCGCCTTGGTGAGAGGCGAGCAGTCTAACCGCTCAGCCCCCGCGGTCAAAGCATGACTCAGTAAGTTAATCGTTTTGCGAAATACCGGGGTACTTGTTCATCATCATCATTATCATCTTCTTCATATTTTGATACGGACTTTCCTATGTATATTTAGTTTACCGTTGTTCACATATGATGTCCCACTTTTCATGTCCCGTAGTGTATACAAGCACGAAAACATTAAACATGTTACGATGTAGCTCAATTTGCATCCAAATCGTGAAATTCCAGTTATAATACAGCAGCGCTACATTTAACCGTCTAGAACAAGAAACAACAGTGCAAACGAAATAATAATCCAATTCCATTGAAATTTTAAATATTTTGTAGTTCATGATTACGCTGTAAAAATTTGCATAACATTAGGAATAAAAATCAGAAATACATTTCATGTCATTAACTATAGGTATCCAATTTTTTTTCTCGTAATTATAAAAATTATTCTTTACAAAAATGTCGCTGTTTTCGTTCTTTATTTTCACAGCTGGTTCCTATTGATTCGTACAAATCAAACAGCTTAGGAAATAACTCCAGACTGTGTTTCTCTAAGGAAGAGATATAGCAACTGAAATACACACATTTTAAGGCAAACAAATAAATTTAATAATTAATAACATTAAAAGTGCATTTGTTTAGGCGTATAAACAAAACCGTTCTGTCAGCATAAAGAAACCTTTCTCCCAGAGCAAAACCAGAGAAATGTTTTCCGTCATCATCCACATGATAACGCTGAAAAAAAAAAAAATTTTTTTTTCCCCCCCCCCCAGTCGCTTAGATACACCAATATCGTTATCTCGCCTGTAATCCTGTTTAGTACGTCATCGGGAAGCTTTGACCCTACCTGCGATATGAAGCCAATTTTGCATCCTTACCCCTGCAAAATAAAGACAAAATTCCATTATAACCCTTTCCACTGTAATGGCAACATAATAACCGAGAGCAAGAGGATTTATTTTGAGATCGCTTGGTACTCCTCAACAAAGGGATGATAATCCCTGAAATAGCATTGGAACGTGGCGGCCAGTGTATAGATTTTAATAAGCTCCTCTTCATTCTATAAAAAACAATGGAAGAAATACCAAAGGTAAAACTACTCGATAATCCCCGTCCTCTTTGATATTCTTTCCCTACGGTATAAGAGATCGATATGCTCTGCCAATCACCAAGTCGTCATGTCTGGCAGCAAGCACTCGGGCAGTACTGAAGAGAAGATGACTATTTCAGTAACATTTAACCATCATTGGACAGGACATTTTGCAGCACGTTTAAGAAGCTTAAATTGGCTGTTTTCCAAGACTGCCAAAGTACTTGGAGTCACGCAGTAAAAATACTGTTTTAAAACAGTTCAATAATTATCAGTAGTGTTTGTTACCAATAGAATTGAAGAAATGTTATGCCTATGTATAAAAGAGTCCCTCGCACTATTGGAATAGGGTGTATTTATTCAAGAAAGGATATGGATACACAGTGAACTCAATTTTAATTTCCCTTGAGGAAAACTCCTATTTTAAGCTAACGTAAATCCTATGTGCGCTTTTCCTTGTGTGTAGTATGGTAACGCTATATCTGGGAGTAGACAAGAGGTTTCCATTTATCTTAAACATTTCTCTAGCTAAACTTAAAATCAACATTCGTCAAAGAACTCTTCTTTATAGATGCGTAAGAAACTCTAGACGTAACACGCGGAAACCACGACGTTATAAGATTTTCATTACCGAGCTGATAACCCGAACATAAACCATAGATGCAAAAGTGGATTAGACTTGCTTGCAAAAGAAAATATTCTCTCACACACAGGAAGGAATAAACGTTCGAAATTTTCCCCTCAAATTTTATTAACTTCTCTATGAATAAAAATACGATTTACGGGTTTGTAAAAGATGCATAGATCATACACTTCAGCTTCATGGGAAAAATATTGGATGAACTTGTATTATTGCGACTTTATTTTTCTAGTATTTTTGTGTTTGAAATAAAAATTGTCGATACAAATTAGTAACACTATAAATAAACAGAACAAAAACAAACCGAATCAATAGAATTTCAGTGAACATCGAAAAAAGTTTACACTGTGTCATATTTTTCCCGTTCAACAATTCAGTACAAACGAAATTGAAACAAAATTATAAAGAAACTCAAAGCACCCTTCAAGTTCAGAGTATGGCAATATGACTAATTCAATTTTTAAAATACGTTTTTATGTGCGCAATTGCAGCAATGAGAACAGTTATAATAACTTATTTGTTCCGGGACCCGATTGACGATTTATCACAGTAAAGCTCAAGTAAATTCCAAAAAACACTATAATTGATACTTAATGGAATACAGTTTCAACTGCTAATAACAGAAAGAAAACCCAATGCTAACACAGCCACAACTCAATACTTTATGTTTTCACAGAAAATGGAGCGCCCTTCTCTAAAAAAAATAATCGGGAAAAAATCGTTCGGTTGTTTCTAACACAAAAACATGCACACAAATATCGAGCATGTCGTTTGCTTAAACTAATTCCATAAAAACAAGCAGCTATATTTGCTGCAGCGTTCACTGGCACATAAAGATATTTTTTTTCCTGCTTTCACTGGAACTCAACGGTGTTCTTCCCCTGCAAGCGCTGTACCTTTCGTCACGTGTATGAGAGTCAGGCTGTCTTTCTCCTTATTGGCTGAGGTGGTTGGCCAATCCTTGTGAGGGCGTGGTCTCTGCCCTGATTGGCTGGACTCTTTTGGACAATTGCAGACTGTCTTCCCCTTGATTGGCTGAGGGGTCTGGCAATCTTGGTGAGTTTGTGGTCTCTGCTCTCGCATCACAGAATTCCAGGTCGTCTATGAAGAGATGCGACCATATTTTGTTTAACTTGTATCCATCTTCTTTGTTGATGTTATTTGGATGTTTTAATATTTATCTTTATTCTCTAATGGTTGTTGGTCTACAAGTTCGTATTTTGGCTTATGTTTGGTTTTCATGAAGTGTCCTGCAATAGCTGACTGGTATTGCTCCCTGATGATGGCAGCTGCTCAAACGCGGCTCAAACCCAGAAGTCTAGAAATTCAAGCCTAGAGCAATTTTCCCTAAATCGTTGTTGTTATAACTGCAGAGTACTCAAGAATAAGATGGATAGTAAGCCACTTATACAGCGAACTCGGGCCTCATACGGTAGCAACACGTCGGAATGCTGTTCGCCAGTATGCGCCTACACTGAGAGAAACGCAAACAATATGTTTGTTTGTACAACCCAAATAACCCAAATAATTAAGTGATTGCGTCAATTGTACTTAGAAATTAAAATTAGGTTTCGAATTAATGTTTGTTCTACTGTGTAATGTATAGTGCCGAAGTTATAATAGAGTTATAACAAAGTTGTAATTATAAAATATGTGTCCCTAAACAACTGAAATAAGTTATAAACCAGTAATTCAAAATTGCGTGAGAGACCTAGCCTTAAAAGTCTTCCCTTTAACTCGCATTGGGTTCCGACCCTGCCCCCCCCCCCCCTATACACCCCTCCGGCCTACCACCGATACTTACCAATGCGCCTGAATTTACGGTTTCAGGTATTGCAAACAATAAACATATTTTACGCGAGCTGTACTCCAAGTCGACGCAACTCTTTCTTCTTTTTCGCAGACAATGAGATGGAAGCTTCGTGTTCGGTTACAGTATAGTCTATTCCAGGTTTCTTCACATTTTTTGAATCGAGCCTTTGAAATTTCACCCCAGGTAAGACGTGTTTAGTTATTTCCTGAATACGCCATTATCACAGCCGTTTTATTCCCCTGTTAACTTAAGACATCATAATTTTGGTAAATTTGAATCTTTACCTACATTTTATTTATAAATTATAATATTTCATTATCAGGAAACATGTGGGTTGGTAGCGCCTAGTAAGAAATAGTTCTCATGTAAAATATATTTACAACTGAGTGCGCACGAATTCGGTGCGATGTACTTTGGTGCAATTTCATAGACTTAGTTAAGCTTAGTTTGTACGAGAGTAGTATAAAAATACCGGTTCTGGCGCACCTGGCGTATGGCAGAGGACCCAAGGAGGTTAATTAGCATATTACCTGGCGTCGGGCTGAGGAACCGAGGAGCGAGAATTTTCCTTTTTTTCCCCCTTTTCCCCATTTACCCCTCAAAATTTCCCTAATTTCCTTCCCGCCTCCGGCGGCCATTTGGGCAGCCAGTGCCAGAAAGTGCATTTGCTCAATTTCGCACATTGTGGCTGAGGTTTGCTCTATGCGGCTGAAACGGTCGAGCTTCTCTCAAACTCGGAGCTTCTCATTCTCAGCGGTCATCTTGGTATCGACAACCTATGTCTACCCAGGACAATTGGCGACCATTTTGACGACCAGCGCATCACCGGCGGTGGCGGTGGGGCATCAAGGCGTCGCGAACGATCAAGTTCGGATCTCGTGGAATACTGCCACCTCCTTAAGTCTGTGTATGTGTGCGTGTGTGAGCATAACACTTATAAGCATAAGTTGGATATAATTTCCAAACTGTTTAACTTACAGTAGTCAAATTCATAACATAGGCATCCGCTCCAACTAGGAGAAGGTCGCAGGGTCAAATATGTCCCATGCTAAATTATAAGCATAGTAGTTGACTGTAATTTCCCGACCATTTAAGTTATAGTTGTCAAATTCATAATATAGGCATCAACCACGACTAGTATAAGGGTCGTGGGGTCAAATATGCCCCATGTTAACCTATAAACATAGTTGACTGTCATTTCCGAACCATTTAAGTTATTGTTGTCAAATTCATAACATAGATATCAACAACGACTATGATAGATGGCTGTTAGTTACAAAGTGTTTGAGATAGAGTAAAGGAGAAAAATATGGAATACCACAATATCTCATGAAGTAGGTGCTGCACTCTCTCGGTAGCATTGTGAAAGACGATGTCTGTACCAGTGCTGCTCGTGTGAGGAAGCACAAACATTCTCCGAGTTCTGTTTTTGTTATGCGGTGCTATTCGTATTTTTCAAGAATTTAAAACTTTTACAGGTATGTGCTTATTATTTAATTACAACAGTATTGTAAGTTATTAGGATATGCATAATAATAGAGCTGAAAGTACATGAATAAGTCTTACTAAAGATAATGGTTGTTGTATACAATTGCAGTTGTACCAGTTTTGTGACAGCAAATATTTCAAAATGGCTAGGTGACTAATATGGAAAACTAGGAGGGTTCAAAAATGGAATATTATTCCATATTTGTGACCTGATGTTCAATTTTTTTGTCCAGATATGGCACACGGAAATCGAAAAAAGAGGAGAAAAGAAAGCAGTGGGATGCAACATCCATGGAACTGGCTATATCTCAGGTGAGAGAAAATTATATGGTTTACCTAAAGGCTACAAAGGATTTCGGTGTTCCACGAACTACATTGTTTAGGCTTACCCGAACAGACGTCTCTTCTGAAGTGGCGTGTCAAACAAAGCTCGGTAGGAAAACAGTCCTACCCACGGAATGTGAAAAGCAGCTCCTAGAATATCTGTTGTTGATGGAGAGTAAATTCTTTTGCCTAATGAGGGTAGATGTTCGAATCATGGCTTACCAAATTGCTAAAATTAAAATCAGTAATACTTTTGCATCAGAAAGAGCAGGAAAGGGATAGTTAAGGCTGTTCTTAAAGCAGCAAAAGCACATTTTATCATTTCGTAAACCAACTCTAACTTTGTTTCACAGAGCTGTGGGATTTAACAGAGAAAATGTACAGGAGTTTTTTACCCTTTTGGAGTCAGAATTGAATAAGCACTGACACCCCGCTGACAGGATCTACAATGTAGACGAAACAGATCTGACTATTGTCCAAAGTAAAACCCCACAGGTTTTCGCACTGAAAGGAAAACTGCAAGTAGCATCCATCAGTTCAGCTGAGCGCGGATCTCTCGTAACTATGGTAACATGCATGAGTGCAGGCGGAGATAATGTACAGCCAATTTTGGTATTTTCTAGAAAGAACATGAGTCCACGCCTCATGAGGGGAGCTCCTCTGTGGGCCATTGGTGTTTGTAATACATCTGGCTGGAAACAGTCTGATTTGTTTACCCAGTGGGTCTGTCATTTCTTTAGGAAAAAATTCATTTATTGCGAGTGACATCTCATTACATACATACATCGACACTTTGGTACATGGCTCACGATTGTACAGCCGGTAGTACTGACCGATTGTCTGGAAGTAAGTACACATATTGAAGGTCCGTGTATGTTTGGTGGTCTGGCAGTCAGTGGGGCTGCAAGATGGCGCTCGCCTAGGACGACTTGTAGTAGTAGCATGCTAGTAAGGAAAACAAACCTAGGTGATGGCTATGTTATGCATTTGGCAACTATATCTTATGTAGTTCGGAACTTACAGCCAACTATGCATTTGACAGCCAAGATGGTTGCCTGGTGGTGGGGTGGCTTCGTTGTGTGGACCCTTGTGGATGGTCAGTGGAGATATGGCCTTGGTCGTGGTCGGATGCCGAGAACATTTGTCAGTCACATGGGGTGTGAGTAGAATTGGTATTTTTAATATCTAACAGGACGCTGGAGGAGGCAGTGTACTTGTATACCAAATAGAACATTCCGGCTCACCTGTCGTCATGCAGGGTACACAGGGACGTGGACATAGAATGTGCTTGACCACATGTGGATGGTAATCCTGAGCGTGTGAGGGTCGAACGAGGGTCTGCTCTCTCCGTTACATGATTGCTCGGGGGTCGATGTGTAGCGAGTTGCTGGCCGGGTGGGAGCGAGCACGTGAGGATGGTGTGGTCAGGGGTGATGTAGGCAGATGGAGGGGGAGGACAAAGGATAGAGAGAGCACAGGACGAATGGAGGATCACTGGTCGAGGTGCTAAAGGGGGTAGTATGCAAGGTAGTGTGTGTGTGTGGCCAGGTGGTGGCACTGAGGGAACAGGATAGACAAAGGTGAGTAAGAACGGGGAGACATGTTAGCCGACATATGTCAGCACATTTCCTCTCGTCGTCGGGAGTTATGTAGTATTATGATTATTTTTGGTAGTTTTATCTCAAACGTTTCGTAACATACAACCATAAATCATAGACGTGGTTGATGTCTCTGTCATGAATTTGGTGACTACAACTCAAACAGTTCGGAAATTACACCCGACTATGCTTATACATTAACATGGGGCATACTTGTCGCTGCGCCCCTTTCCTAGTCATGGACGATGTCTGTGTTATGAATTTCCCACCTATAACTAAAATTGTGCTGAAATTACACCCACTATGCTTATATCCTGACATATGGCATACCTGACCACGCGACCCTTCTTCTAGTAGAGGATGATATCTATGCTATGAATTTTATGACTATAACATAAACATTTCAGAAATTACAGCCATGTATGCTTATAAGTTGACATGTGGCATATTAGACCCACGACCCTTCTCCTGGTCGGGGTGGCTGACTATGTTATGAATTTCACAGCTATAGCATAATGGTTCGGAAATTACTGTCAACTATGCTTATAAGTTACCATGGGGCATATTTGACCCCGCAACCATTCTCCTAGTCGTGGTTGATGACTATGTTATGAATTTTACAACTATAACTTAAACTGTTTGGAAATTATATCCAACTATGGTTTTAAGTGTTATGCGCCACACACACACACACACACACAGACTTAAGGAGGTGGCAGTGTTCCACGAGATCTGAACTTGATCGTTCGCGACGCCTTGATGCCCCACCGCCGCCGTCGGCGAGGCGCTGGGCGCCAAAATGGTCGCCAATTGTCCTGGGTATGCATAGGTCGTCGATACCAAGATGGCCGCCGATAATGAGAAGCTCCGAGTTTGAGAGAAGCTCGACCGTTACAGCCGCATAGGGAAAATCTCAGCCACAATGCTCGAAATCGAGCAAATTCACTTTTTGGCACTGGTTGCCAAGATGGCCGCCGGCGGCGGGCGTGAAATTAGGGAGAATTTAGGAGGGGAAAGGGAAAAAGTGACGTTTTTGTACGCCAAATCGACCGTTTTGTACGGGAAAAGGAGAAAAAGGGGAAATTCTCGCTCCTCGTCTCCTCAGTCCGACGCCAGGTAATATGGTAATTAGCCTCCTTGGGTCCTCTGCCATATACCAGGTGCGCCAGAACCGGTATTTCTATACTACTCACGAGGCTGAGGAACATCCTGAAAGTAGAACTTTAGGAAGGGCTTCAGAAAAGTGTGAAGTAACAGTGAATGTACTATAATACGAAACTTACATAAACCATATCGTTAGCACGGTTAATGATTCAGTTGTCCACATTGGGCAGGTTATAGGATATTGAAACTTGCAGTGGGCAGTATCGACCGGAAATAATCTTCCTGTGCATTACGTAGAGACTACTTACAGTAAACTAAGCAATTTTGGAAACCCTGCTTTTGATATATCTATATGCATATTAAGTGTTCTTCCGCCATGTATTAAAATTAACATGACAATGTCGTGATCACTCTATACATGCGTCGGTTGAGTGAAACTGAGAAATTATTAGAAAAATAAATATCGTACACTCTTGATAACTCTTACATGTAAAAGCATTAAAAAACAGACAACAAGTGAATGTAGTTTGTAAATTAACCGATAGGTAGCGCTAAACTAACTATAGGGAGTGTACAATAAAAATTACTTTATCTTGAGAAATAATTGGGTTAAAATTCATACCATATTAGGATTAATACAACCGACTAGGAATACGACACCGTCTAGTTTGTTGTCCATCGCTTATTTTATAATCTTGGTATTAAAAATAACTAACTAAACTGCGTTTGCGTAAAAGATTGCAATCAAACCGCAAAATGATTGCGGAGGAAAATATTCGCACATGTGACAGCCAAAGTTCTGTCTGCTCTGTTATCGACGTACATGCGAGTCAATTTTAAAACGGTGCACACGAAAGCACGGAATATTTAAGTGTTGATACATCACATGTCCAGCCGAGTTTGAAAATAATACGATGTCGACGACAAATTTGACGCACTTGACGAATGAAACTTTTTATTTTGACGTTAAGACATGCAATTACATTCTCTTCGCCGTTACTACATTTTCACTGCTCACGTGTAAATCAGCGTACTCATCAAAACACATTCGTTTAACTGGCAGTGACATTTTTCAGATGTCGATTTCGAATGTTCTCAATTAACCACGAATAGCGAATACACAGTTGTGTACACTGGGTACAGCGTATTCACGATATCTTCCTTTCCTTTTTTAAACGAAACCTTCGAAAAACCAAACCGTATATGTACGGGACCTGAAAAAATTCGCGAGTTCAACGACCTCCAATCTAGACTCCGCGGACTTATGTGCAAACGTGCAGATGTCGATTGCACATCGGTTATTTGCTGCCACAGTGGAGAGCGACGATTGGGCGTGCATTTTGCTGTTTGTTTCTCATTGGCCCAGCGCTCTCCAGGAGGCGTCAAACAACGCGTGAGCCAATGGAAAAAGGTGACGTAAATGTAAGAGTTTTCGAATTCTAGCGTGTAACAAAATTATTCTGGCAATTTTTCAGGTCTCTGCGTATATGACGTTATAAAAGTATATTATTATTATTAATTTAATTATTTCTGTACTTATGTTTTATCTATAAATCATAATATTCCATTTTTAATGAAACATAGAGAAAATTTGCATGTTGGTAATGGCCATTAAGAAATAGTTCTTATGGGAAATATTATTAAACTGAAAGCGTGCGAATGCGGTGCGTTGTGCGTTTGGTGCACCTTTCCAGTCTTATTTAACACATGCTGCACTACTCTAAGTTAGAGCAACGCCATTTTAAGAATGTCTTCGTCCTTGATAATAAAACTTGCATGGTCATGGAGACATTGTGCCCCTAGTATTTCACAGTATCTTACAATAACAATGCAACCCAGTAGCCATAGCCTTCCTGCAACAAATGTAGTTTTTATTACATCCTTATAAAAGGACACGATTAACTCTAAACCTTTGACAGCGTAAGGGTGGAATTCACAGTGAGCATATGGTTAATACTTGAAACAATAAATGCTTATACTAGTGCTTAAGTATGATTTTCAACTCATAGTGTCAGATACAAGTATTGCTTATTGTGATTGCTGTAAGTAATGCTTCGTGAAGCACCGGTTCATGAAGTGCTTTTTGTCATGTATTCACAGTAACAAAATACATTTTACTTATTTCTCAAGTATTTATAGTCAAAGAAGCATTGCTCATTTATAAGTAGTACTTCATCAAGTCTGCTTCGTTGTGAACTTAAGCACTGAATATTTATAATTGGTCTACGGTATTCACAAAATATTTTTATTACAAACGATGTTTCCTTAAAATATTCGATGGGAACAGGAATAAGTATGTGTACTTTAGGTAATTACATGGGACAAGTGGGGAAATTAAAATCCTACACTTTGATGTGAAAACACAACCTCTTTTCTTAACTTTTGTGTGAAATGGGTTTTGGTTACTAGGACGATTTTTAACCATTTGTATACGAAGTACCTTATGGCGCATACGTGTAGGCATCAAATAATTTCAAATTATTCTTATCTGTAATATATTTTAGGGGCTGGGGTATAACAAGAAAATAACCAAACGTTTTTACATAAAAAATGTTGCACATTCAGATTCAGCGAAAATAAACAGCCTTTCGTTTTCAAATAAAGACAGTTGCACATTAATACTAATCACGGAAACTTTACATTAACAATTATTATTGTGTAATATTCATTACACTGAAGCGAGCCAATTTTTATACCTAACGAATATTTAGTTAACATTATAGCTTTGACAATAACAAAAGGCTAGTTAAAAGATCTCAAAATAAATTTTAGTACACAAACCTGCGCCACTGTATCACTTTTATTACATAAACACAAACAGAACGTGCCCAAAACAGTAAGGTTATGATAGAACATGTTTGCCGAAAGAGTATAGAAAGAGTACTGAAAGAGGTTATGTTGGCTGTACAGTCTATTTTTGTTGCTGGGCTCTCTTTTATTTTATATTTCAGGAGAAATATGCTAGTGAATGTTTAGTTCCAACGTCTTTCATGAGATGGCATTGTTTTGCAGTTCTTACGAGTGTGTAATTTTGAATTGCACAGTGATCCAGCAATAAACACACTTTAACCAAAGGTTAACCATACACTCGTTGGCTGTACAACACATGCGTAGTAAACAAATATTATTTTTACGAGACAAAAGAGTTGATAGTGCTGCTTTTTTAGAGCATTTGCATTTCAAACATTATAGTAACCGTTTCGAAATACATTATTTACAAAACACGCTAACTTAGTGTTTGTAATTCGCAACCTCTCGAACACGTGTTTTTATACGGGAATCCTTGCACGAACACTTCATTACAATAAGGTTTGTCCATCACTGATATGAAATAATTTATTTGCATAATCATTCCCGGAAACCACCAAACTTACAACCTTGGAAGAATCGTAAATACTTCGGGTATGTAGCTTCGTGGGGAACGGCACGACAGATGGAAAATGGCGGAACTAGCCGTTGTGGTTAAATATATGCCGATAATATTACATTTCACTCAAGGAAACTACTAAAACGGCATGTATCTGAAAACAATCACGCCTAATGAAAGCACATACAAAAAAACTAACTACCGATAAAATGTTTTACGACACCAACAAGGTACTCGAATAAACGTGATAAATATGAGTGCAGTTCACGGGCCTTGGAGTAATATTTTCTTCCATTATTCAACACGGTATTCGAAAATTACAATATTCGCAAAGGCCTGTGTTTGCAATACGAGGTCTGAAACACAGGTTATGCCGACTGAACGGTAGCATGAGATGTAAGCAAGCACTTTTACGATCGATAATGTCGTTCACGGAATGGCGATTATTGGCGCTCGACGGAAATGTCCAGAATTATATTATTTCAAGATGTCGTATTTTTTCAATTAACTGGGATGTCATTAAAACTAACATACACGTGATATAATCGACGAGTATGCACGTTAACTAAGTTTTTTTTAACACGGCTAACAATCTTCCGAAAAAATCATTACATAACACATTAAACAAACACGTTTTTATTGCACATACGATTTTTTTAATTTCAAATATGCGATAAAACCAATAAAAATTATTCAGAACAGCAGTGAAAAATAAAATAACAACAATCTAAGGTACAAATTCAATTTGTCCGGGTGTATATATGTTATGTTGGTATTGATATTATACAGATACTTATTTCCATACTTCACCAAGCCCAAATAAGTAGTGCTTATACAATAATTATTTCGTTAAGTAATGCTTTATGAATCCATTCGTCAGATAACTAGTGCTTAAAGAAGCAGCACTTCTTCATTAAGTATAGCTTCTTTGCCAAACAAGCCTCCGACTATGAATTCCGGCCTAAGAGTCATTTGATTGGATCATAATAAGCTCTGCGGCTCCAGTGGCTGACGACCAGCCAATGATGAACGTCGTACAGCACAGTAAGCACGCTCAGTGTAGTGTGGACCAATGGAAGAGTGGCAAGTGGGAATACGGAAACCAACAGAATAGACGTTCTTGCAGCGGTGTATACAGGTGATTCACTTCTAACTTGTCTTCGATTACAGTAAACATGCGCAGACCTGAATGTGTTACGCTTCGTTTACATTATTCGGAGGTATAAACTGAAAGTAGAAATTCAGCAGGACTTCAGAAAAGCTCTAAGTAACCGAGAATGGACTATATGAACAGGTCAGTGATCTCCGCTGATCGCAGGGCGCAGCAGGTCGAGGTAACGGCGGTTCTGCTTTGAACAATGAGATCTTCGACGTGCCGTGAGAACTTGGAAGGCCTCTCCCACCATTGTTGTGGTTGAAGAATTGTGGCTACCAGTGGGGCACCACACACGATTGCATGACCTCCAAAACTCATTCATATGTGATTGCACACACCACTAAATTTGTCGGAAGTGCACAATTTATGTTGCAGATAGAAGAAGAGCGCGTATATTCGGAAAAGCTGCAGAATATTTTTATATAATTTACCTATGTTAATTAAAAAAGTTAATACACGATCATACTAAAATTTAAACGGATTTCAAGTTTGGAAAATTCAGAAAGCACGGTAATAAAAAAACTTTTATCAAGTAAGACAATTAGAGTAATAACGATGTAAACTTTTATTTATTTATTATTTGGTTTTATGCACATTCATTTGAGCCACGAATATTAACTGAACTGAGCGTTCATATAATCAATCGTATGTACATTGTGTATTACTCCACCTTATGTAAAATAAATATTGGCATGGACCTCATCACTTTATTCATACATTAGTCAGATGAAACTGTGGAATCATAAAAAAAAGTGAGTATGCTACAAATCTGGTCATTTTTAAACTTCGGTAAATTTAAAAAAATAAACAGAAAGCGACATAAATAATTTAAGTTATCACAATGATCACCTAACACTATTTTTTCGACGTTGAAACATGGAACTATTTTCCATCCATTATTACCAACTTTACGATTTATGATTTTTTATTTCATCAAAATGTAAAAATGAGCAGATTTTCTAAATATTTACTTTTATAATAATGTTACGGTTTCACTTGAGCGACGCATGAATAACGTGATGAAGCCCATGAAAATTATAGTTTTACATAAGGCAGAAGAACACACAACGTGCATACAAGTCGATCTTAAGAGGGCACGGGACATAAATTAATGCTATTGAGGTTTATCGCATTTTACAAATTTTATGGAAGACAATAGACAAAGCAAAGAAAGGACAGCCAAACGGAATAGTTTTTACTAACTACGAGAGAAAATATTTTACCTAAGTGACGTTATTCTGCGGAGATATTTCTGACGCCGTAAATTTTTGTGTGTTTTCGTGGCGCAAGACATTATGCGAAATTGATCAAGCAATACTGCAAAATACTTGGTCGTTAAGTTGGCAAAACCTATTATCTATGATTACCATTTTTACTTTTTTCTATGTTGGCTTTCAAAAATCAGTAAACATCAATTTAGGTATTTGGTGTTAGTTTATGTCCCACGCCCCCTTAATAAAGACTTTCAAAAGTGCTCATTTTACCGTGAACAGCCTATAATAATGGACGTGAATTGTATATAATCATTTTAGAGACATTGAGAAGGAATTTCTTAAGAATTTAGATAAACATAAAATACTGCGCTCACTGATAATAAATGTAATAACGGGGATGGATAGTTTAATGTTGTAAATATTATCTGTGTAAATAAACCAAAATTAAATTTAGTTCTTTTATTTTCATTAAGACCTCCATCTGCCATGAACTAGGATATAAACCTCTGGCGTCTTGTAACAATATTTCACAGTGTTAAGATCTTCTTTCATGTGGAATATAAATCGTATTTCTCAGACAATTATGACAATGTGTGTACTACCTTTTAATGAGTCCTGTGGGCTATACAGCCATCTTCAGTGTTCCGTCGGAAACGACTCTGCTTCCAAATTAAGACAAGCGAATCTGCTTACTCCCTCCTCTACGCAGTCAAATTTTGGAAAACGGTGTCAGTTCTACATCAAATCAACCTAGGCAAGAACCTAAAGTGTTTCACTCATTCACTACTTATAGTTCCTGTATGTAAGCTAAATATGGTACATTCACGGTTACACCGAGAAAAAAAAGGTTTTGTTGAATCAAACAATATTTGTTTGGTGTGACCGAACTATTTGTTTGCATATGGGGCAATTAAATATTTTGTTGCTGAAACCAAATTATTTTGTTGCTCTCGTTTGGTTGCCCCAAACTGTAAGATTTGATCGGGGCAACTAAAGATTTGTTTGGCTACACGTACATTAAGCATTTTGGGCCGATATGAGATAAATCTTATAAGTCCAACCGAGTTTCGAATCTAGATCGCCTATGTCCGAGCGCTACGCCTTAGTCATCTCAGATAATGTGACAGCCAATAATAAGCTGGAAAGCTTTTAAATAGTTGTACTTGAAATACTGGATAACGTGTGCGAACAAATATTTCCAGTTTTACAGCTTTACTTATCAGTTTCTTGTTGCATTGTTTTATTAATGTGCTTATATGATTGTTAAGCATCAATAGATGCACTAGCAACAAACACGGTTACTGTCCTAATTAAAAAAAATACAAACAAACTCTCGAGCTGTTGTTTTTGAACATAGACAGCCAAGTGAGTGACTAAACAAACATATACAGTTATTCAACAAAATATTTAGTTGAAAGTCAAAAAAAAATTTTTTTTTAACCCGAAACAGAGATTTTGTTTATTCAAGCACACACACACACACACATATATATATTAATTAATTAATTAATTTATTTATTTAGATGAACAAAATAATTTTGTTGCTTTTCAAATTTTCTTTGCTCAACAATATATTTTGTTAGGTAAACTATATATATATATATATATATATATATATATATATATATATATATATATATATATATATTTGGCCCTATACAAACAAATATGATGTTAAATTTTCTCTCAGTGTACTTCCAAATTTTTCAAGACCTGCTTAAGTAATACTTTCAGGATATATCTCCGCATCATGCAAAGAAATTTTAACCGAGTCTAGAAAATGACACCAAAGAACAAAGCAACGCATTCGTGTACGCTTAGTGTAATAACGTTCTGCATGAAAACTATTTCTTACTAGACATTGCCATCACACCTATTTCTTCCCTGTTTTTAATATTAACTACAAATATATTATTGTAAATTAAAGTAAAAATATAAGTAAAAGTTCTATTTAATAAAAAAAAAGGTTTTTCATGTTAACACAAGTATTAAACGTTTGTAATACATGGCATAATTGGGAAACATCAAAGCATGTCATACATGGCGTGATTTTTCAAAGGTTTGATTCAAGAAGTGTGAAAAGGAAAAATTAATTTCTTCCATACTGTTAACACGTTGTGTTGGTAGAAAAACGAATATTCGTTCTAGGAGAAGAGACCCTTCAACAGCTCAGTTGAAAAAAAAAAAAATGCATGTCCTTATCAGTTTAGAGGTTTTAATTGAAAAAGAAAGAAATATTCTGGAGAGGTGGTCTCTCATTGATAAGTTTTGCAGCTGCTACGAGACATTTCTTTCCCCGTTCTTGCACGCCCAAGGAAAGATTAATTTCGTGTTTCATCGGAGATCGTTAATTAAGGGAAGGAATGACGCCTATCTTGTGCCCGGGCTTAAAAACCACGTGATTCCCGATGTGGGTTATTCGCATAAAGCACTTCAGTAATCAGGCTAAGGATTCTTTAAATTCAGGTATTTCTCACTTCATTTCCCCGCAATTTTTCAGCGTAGTATCACATATCAGAAGTTTCCTATAAACAATCTTATTCTAACTGAGGAAAAAGTGTTCTTATAGTTTCAGCTAACATAAGCTGACATATAATTGTATATTTACTATACGTTTCCTACAAACCAACGTATACTATCTATAACTATACGTAATTGTTTGTGTTAATGAGTGTTGCAAATGGATACTTAGAGGCCAGTGGAAATTATGGTCAGGCTGACGTGAATATAGGCAACTCGCACATAGCTTTTCTTAAAAGTCAGTAATTTTGTAACACAGTCAAAGTGTAAAAGCACATCTTATAGGGATACTGCTCTATGAAATTATTTTTAACATAATTTCTGTACATTAATGTTTTGAACTTGGGGCCACTTTAATTTTCTATATAAATATAAAATTCCTACGTTTACAATAAATTAAATTTCCCGTTTGCGATTTAATGAATATTGTGCATTTTTGAAGATTTTTATTTTTAAACGCCTTTGAAACAGCGGTATTGTTTGATATGTCTGTGCAGATTTTCGCATCAAGACGGCAGGTTTTCAAATAAGTAACATTTACCCCACAGCAATACTTGTAGGGGAGTGTAGGGATTTGAACGGCTCTTAACACCGAGGTCTTGAGAGCCGATTAAGGGTGAAGCGAGGTGTGTGGAGCAGCGCCGGAATGCAAGGTGAAGGGGGGGGGGAACGGGAGAAAACTCGCCTACCAGTGGTATCGTCCGCCACGATTCCCACATGCGAATGTCCGGGAACGACCCCGCCGGGAATCGAACACGGTTTGCCAAGGCGAGAGGAGGGTAGTCTGAACATTACACCACCGCGGCCCCTACCTGTATTAGAGTAGGTTTTATTTCCGTTTAAGCAGAGATCGTGTTTGACAGTCGCACGCGCCTAGTCTGTGTTGCAAGGCAGTAGCTTACCTTGTACTCATTTTACTGAGGAAGAATGAAGTGCAAAATTCCGATTTTGCGCGTTCGTGCATGACGTCGAGTTTGAAGTTTTATTTGCGACCACCGAATAACTATTTCTGCACGCGCATAGTTTTTGAGTGGGCTGTAAGTTCACAGTTTGGTGCATCAAGAGGACTAGTAGCTGTGGGCGTGAGTGCGTTTTTCATTACGAATTTAGCATCTCTATGTTAGATTTTTTTTTCTCCTTCAGCAAACCTTTTGGTTTACTAGTGGTCATTAGGGAAAGGTATCGGGTACCGACAAAGCTAAAACAGGCGGCAACAGCAACTTGAGAATGTTACTCGTTCAGAGGTATCTTGGATCCATCGATTTTCTTTTAACATGTTCTTTTCCAAAAGGTTTAACGAAATTTTTCGCACTTATTAACTTAGTAGCTTCTGAAACTCTATTATAATGGTACTGCTTGATTGACTTCGTTAGTTTTTTTTTACTATTAACTGTCTGGATGAAAAAAATTAAGATTTCTTCCAGGTGTTTACAAGTAACTGCGAGCAGTGAAAATCGAATTTATAAACTGTACTTACCAATTCCCTATTATCTGTCAATCAGTAAAACACAATGCTACATCTGTAATGCAAGTTGTTCTGGAAATGCCATAAATCCAAGATGTTGGGTATTTATTCCTCTTAAACTAAACTTTATTTAAATAAAAATAACGTAACCAGACATTAATGGAGTTATAATTTTACCGGTAGTATGAATATGATGAAGTGCCCATTCAGACATTTACTATCGCAATGAACAAAAGCATCCACGGTTCAGACATGTACTATCGCAATGAACAAAAGCATCCACGGTTCAGACATGTACTATCGCAATGAACAAAAGTATCCACGGTTCAGAAATACCTCGGGGAAGACAATGGATGTGCTGGGTTGTGAAGCATCTGACGTAATTTTCCTAGCAGTAAACAATGGTTAGCTTGGACGAGACACTAGGATGTGAAAGGTTCCTGATGCTGGTACTAGTGTAAGGCACGAATTAGTGCGTGTCCAAATGTTCGTTTGTCTCGAGTTAAGTTGATTCAGCGAGTACATAATGCCGCATTCCAAACTTAAAAACCTTGCAGAATTTCACTTCTTTGTTTTGTTCCACATTGCTAATCCGTCGTTTTAGCTATTTACCATAGAGTGCTCCATAACGTAACGCTGCTACCTTAAGTGCAATACTTACTCCTGTACAATGCTATACTACTTTAATACAATACACTGTATATCACTCAAGGTACCGCTACGTGGGGGCTTGCTATAGCTCATAATTTAAGTAATGTAAGCGACACAATTTTATTATAAAACACTACAGAATTTATTGAACTCAAAGTATACAACAATCTTGTTACAGGATCAGATTAACACAAGTACGATTCTCTATAAATTACTTACTATGTTTACTATCAACAATTACTAAACCTTCTCAAAGTTGTCCCTAGCCTTAAGTGTAATGATCGCGCTAGTGACGTTAAGTATCGCTTTGGATTCCCCCGGCCTAGACCTGCACCGATGTGTGTAAGTCGTGTTACCACTCTTTTAATATGGCGGATGGTCAGAGCTCCTCTAGGCCAAAGTCTGGAAGGCGGTAGTCATGCAGTCTTCCTTGGACTCGCCCCTTGATCGCAGCCCTCCTCTGCTGTTCTGCGCCACGACACTACGTCGGGCGGCAGCAACCTCGGGTGCAACCGCGGTGGCTCGGCGTGAGAGAGGGGAGAGGGGGCGGCGCCCTGGCGCCCCCTTATATATGCGCGGGGTTTCGTAAACAACCTTGCCGCATGTCTACTCAGCTTCTTAGTATGGTGGGGCGGTTGTATCCACTACAAAATGGAATTATTTCTGGCACATATTTTCATGGCAACCCTAGTCAAATGAGCCAAGTTTTATAGCACGAAAGTTCAAAATTCGGATCCCGACTTTTTGTTCGTGGGCAGGTTGTGAAGTTGGCAACCCCCCCCCCCCCACAAGTCTTTGGAAATGTATTCCTTCGTCGTGTAGTAAAGTTAAAAAATTTACATGTGAAATAATAATTATTTCAACTATTTAAACCATTATGTATGTAGATACAAATTCCATCTTAAGGGCCTCAACGTACCACACCGTTAAGAATGTGTTAATATTAAAAATGCAACTATTCCAATATATAATACTTCACAAGAATTATAAAACAATTTTAATTAAGTACTTTTTAATTGACTTAAGGGTAATTATATAAGATTTTTAAAATCCGTTTTAAGCCAAACACAATCCTACATGATGTACCACCATCCCAATCTCACACACAGGCAAACATGAAGAGATTGTAACTATCTTTTTCTTGCTAAGAAAAATGAAACGTGAATTTGGTGGCAACAAAGAAATCCTTTGACAACAGGTGGTTTGTTGGACCAGAGAAAAGCAGACCCTATATATGCGTGTTTTTTGTCGTAGATATAGTCTCATTAGATCCATTATTCATTAAGGCTCACGAGGTTCCAAGCCGTTTACTACTATGTTAATAATTGTACTACTTAAAGCATTACATCGTTATGTTAAGATTTAAGTACCCTAATTCACCCGAAGCCGAAAAAGAAATTGAGAGTTTAGAATATTTTGCGTTTGCAGTCTGTGCGTTTAAGAATTACAGAATTTTTAACGCATTGCCTTTTATTATTTAAATTTTTAAATGAGCAAAGACGTCTTTAATCCAAGTATTTCAAAACTTTCGAAATTATTTGCTAGTTAAAATCGGAATATTCATTTCACTAAATTATTTTACCAGTGGAAATAAGCATTTCTATACCCGGCTTTAATGGCGTTGGTCAGTCAATAAAAGACTATTTTATTTTAGCCAGACACTGTTAAACTTTTGGTGTCATTTGGCGAAGGAATAACAAACTTTACCTCTGTACCTGTGTGGTTTACATACAAAAATTCAATTACGCAGCTAGAATTCACTACTTCTTCACCAAAAATAATCGAAAAAAATAAATCTCTCTTCGTGGTATATATTATAAAGGCGAATTTTAAGTCAACAAAATTCTTGTTCGCCTGTGGCAAAACCAATACAGCTGACTTATTTAAATATTTTGTTCTAGACAGGCCTGAATGTTGTTGACCTAACAAAGTTGTTTCATCAACCAAACTACGTATGCATATATAATTATTTATTTTGATTTCGTTATCCGCATCTCATAGCTCGTGTCGAATACGTGTAGCGCGTGTGTACAGTTTTGAGTATTCGTTGTTCAGGTTACACATGAATAAAACATCAGTATCTGGTTTACATCAGCGTGTGGGATCGTTTTCTCCTTCCCCTTATCGCCGCCAGTCTCGAGGCCGTCTATCTCACCTGCCCATTACCCCCGCTGTTGTTCCTTCATTTACTCGCCCCCCCCCCCCCACACCCGCGGGAGTAGTAGGGAAAAGGGAGTTCGGGACCACCCTGCGGCGGGTAGGGGCGGTTGGCGACTGACCCCCTCCTCGTGCTCCCAATGACGTCAGCGCTTCCAGGTGGGCAGGCCTGCCGCTGGCACGGGACATCCGTCAAACGCCGAGCGGTCTCGCCCGCGTGCGTGTTCGCGTGCGTGCACACGGGAACGTCAGCTCATGCACGAAATGAGATCAGCAGTTGAAGAGAACGAAAGAGGGAGGGGCAAAGGAAAGGGGGTTCGGGATCGTGGAAAGGGGCGGAAGGGTTGCTGCAGTTGAACAGACTTTCAATCGAACAGTCGGAACCCCCCCTGGGGAAAAAAAAAATTCCCTTCCTCTCTCACTCTCCCCTGTGCACTGATTTTCCGAGTCAAGGGATCAGAGAAATTTGTCACTTGGCTGGAAATAGAATTACACACGTGCCTGCGGCGTTTTCATTATAATGGTCGAGAGAGTTGTGTCGCGAGGGGAGAAGGGGTAAGGGGTAGCTTGAAGGGTGGTGGAGTGTCCCTGAGAGCTGCCATTCCCAACCCCCGTATGTAAGGCCCCCCTCCCCCCAAATGATCAGCGTTCTCTCCACGCTCTACCCTGATTATGAATTAGCACAACCCGCAATATAATGGCACTCCACGCTCCTTTGCTGGTACAGTTAGTTCATCTTCACACTGGAACGCCAGCAAATAAAATTGCTAGATTTAAATTTTGTCTACTAAGGTCACATCTGTGGCATGAGTCACATATATCCCCATTACCACGTCAACAAAGTGCACAAATACTACATATTGTTGGCCGCATGTTGTGTAAATCGTATATCTTTTAACTGTCTAGGCCGCAACTTTATCTTTCCTTGCAAGACAGAGGCCAGAGTCTTAATAATCACGTTTTGAAGTGTGAGGCCTTATATCAGTCCTCAGCCATTGTAACAATTCTGCGCCCAGCGGACATTTATGCAGCATTACAGAAAATTATGTGGTCTGACGTTAGACGTATGCCACTTCAATACCGTCAGGCAAAGGAAGCACTCGCAACTCTAGTAGAACACTTACCGGAAGGGGCAGTCGCATCAGCGAGATATTTGTACATTCGGGCTTCCAAAATGTCGGCACTCATATCATCTGTTGTGAATCGTACCCCAACCATCCACTGGAGGCGGCCATGGAAAATACTTGCCGATCCTAACCTTTCCTCGGATCTTCGAGCTGCAGCATTCGGCTTCTACAATAATATCGTGGCAACTCAGCAGCGTAAATACAGCATTCACCTGACAGCTGACCCTACATGCCCGCTGTGTGGCAACACCGACACGGCCCTTCATAGGATAATTTCCTGTGTTTATGCAGCTCCCATCTGGCAGTGGTGTCGCGTACGAGTACGAAAAATAATTCGCGATGAACGTGGAGATGTCAGCGACACGCATATGCTTCATTGCGATTTCTTCACCTTCCCCTCAGTTCGACGAAGAGCTGCGGCCTGGTATATACTTCATGCGATCGGTTTTTTGGTTTACCATTCGAAACCGGTGACAGTTCAAGACTTTGTCCAGCTTCTTCGTCAAGATAGGTGGAACACGGCGCGGCGTGGCACATTGCTCAATGGTACGGCAATTTTTTATTTTCATTCTGACGTTCACGCCTACAGGAAGTGCGTGTATATTACCGAGGTTGGGTGTACGCCGTGCGCTGCCCACCCCTCGGTCCTTACAAGTGTACAATTTAATGTTCCAGTAGTAATCGTCGACAGGTGGTAGTGTTATAGGTCAGTGTCCCGTGTCGGAGTGTACGTCGTGCGCTACCCCTCACGATAAATATTCTTGTGTGTGTATATCTGTATATGTGTATATGTATGTGTGTACATATATACATGTGTGTGTATATATATATAAAGTGGTTAGCATACAATAGAGAAATTTAACACAAAAAAGTGGTTAACACGTGCGCCTCACATGCTCAAGGTCCTCGGTTGTGCCATGTAGTGGATTATTAGCTGCCTGGAAAACTGGGGCAGTTTTCAATACCAGAGGATACCAAAACAATAATATTCCATTACTGTCAGAAAACAATAAAGTTTGGTTCTTTGACTTTGTCAGTAAAACCAGTTCACCAAATGTTCATATCGTTTTTTGCCCCCATGTAAGAATTGCGTAGATATTGAGTATTTTGTTATTGTTTTTATTGTCTGTTTGAATGTGTACTGAATAATAGGTTAAAGGTAAATCCTCTGTATATTGTTTGTGACAAAAAATTGATTTATTATATTTAAAAAAATAGTTAGAGTCGTGAACTGATAATCTTTGACTCGGGTTCAAACCTCGCTTAATCACCAAATATTTTAACTTTTTTAATATCATTTTTATACACGGTAGAACACCCTCCTAACGACAATTAAAGGCATTTTAATTATCTCTTTTTATTTTAAACGGAAAGTATAGAAAAATAACTTGGAAATTAACAGAGGGGTTCCGTGGAATTTACGGAAAGTCCGTTTCTGTAAATCAATGTGTCCGTAATTTTACGGAGAGTTTACGGACACTCATGGATAAATTTTAACCAGCACTTTTCCGTAAAATGAAGGAAATTTTTCTTAACAGTGTAGTCAATCAGCCACAAGGCTCATCCCCAGACCTTCGCGCAGACGTTCAGCGACTGGGAGCGCCTGATTCAGAACAACCGCTAGGATATTTCAGTTTTGCACATTCACCTGCTCCGTCGTGATGCAGGAGCCTATTAGCACCATTGACTAAAGCTGAGGTAAAGGCTATTCACGGTAAAAAGAGCACTTTTGAAAGCCCTCCTTAAGACCTATATGCTAGTAGAAGGAAAAGTTCCTTCGGGCGGAACAGCATCTGGCATAGAAGCCAGGCGCCGGGAGTCCGCCATGTTGTGACGTCACCTGTCCACCATATTTCTCCCTTTTCCCTTAGAATTTCCCCAAAATTTCCCCTTTTTCCAATTTGCAAAAAACCACCCTAAAAAAATCCCATTTTTCCCGGAGCAGGTGAGACGGATTAGCAACTCCGAGTTAGAAGAACAGTACTGAGGACTCAGGACCCTCGAAACTTGACCCTTGACCTTCGAAACAAAAAATCCAAAAAATTATTTTAAAAAATCAGAAAAATCTCAAATATTCTGAACTTTTCTAAAACAAAGAATTAACTTCAAATTAATAAAATAGCGAGATACTCAGCATCATTAAACAAAACTACGTTAATATCTTAGTCTGTTACAAAATGTCAATTTCACTCAGTTATCCGGTAGGCAAGTGTTCGAAGTTTTTATAGTGCAATGAAATCTAATGTTTTTCGCTAATTAATCCAGTTCTGTCGCCCAAAAAGTATAAAGTTACTTAAATGCTTAGTAGATTAAAATTACCTGACTTATTAAAATATTATTTTCATTCGGTAGACAAAGACTCTAAACCTCAGTTTCTTCGTAGTAAATGATGAGAAGGTGCTGAATAGACGGTTCAAGGTTATCTTATGCGTTAACTTTACCTCTGGAGTTTCAGAAAATTACATACAACTGGTGGGCAATACCTTCACCGTATTTAAGTAGTTCTTACCATTCAATTGCTCTTTAGCCCTGTTCTTTGAGCATCCGCTCACTCCGTCGTCTAGAAACGGCATTCTTCCTCGTCGATGCAGTAATTAAACACTTAAAATTACAACTTTTGCGCATAGGTTCAGCGTCCCTGGCTGGCCTACGTCATGATGCTCAATAGACACGATGGAGACAAGGTCCACTCATTAAACTATAATTTTCATTGATCATTCCAATTTCAAATTACCATGCGAGGTGTATGCTTTACTGATTATACACATACATAAAACTGATCTAAAGTGTGACATCATAAGTCACTACCAACCTAGATGAACGTAAAATATTATTACACCTTAACAAAGTAATATAAATAAATTTATAGCTGCTGCTTAAAAACGCAATATATAAAACAGGAAAATAAAAATATTGAATAAATAACATGAATATCTCACAACATAAATATTACGTGAAAATCGATATCTAAATAAAGAAAGTGTGAGATATGCACGTAACATACAGTACTAGTATGTATTTAAATTATATGCGAAATAGTGATACGTCACAAGATGTAATGGAATATTGCTACCATAATTTTAATATACATAAGAATATTGTTATAAAACAAGTTAACTTACAAAACCATCTACAGTGTTGATACAATATGCTGCCTATTAGATTGACTGAGTAAAGGGACTAATAGAGTGTAGTAACTGTTGACAAAAAAAATTAGAATTCTTTGAAATTCAGCATGTTGTGAACCCATTCCAAATCTATTTTTAACTAGCAACGCGTGACATTCTGTTACAGTGATCTGTAAGGAAAAAAAAAACACAAAGTAAAACATGGAAGCTGTTAAATAATACGTTTTCCAAAAAATTATAAACATCCGAACTTGTATTTATTTTAAAAATTGTAGCCAATTTCTCTAGTCCCTGTTGGCGCACATAATAGTCTGTATGGATTTCTTTTCCGTTTAAGCTACCTGATGATACATATAGCTTCAAACTTTTATGAAAACTGAAAATGATTATTACATTTTTGTGATTGCTATAAATGTATTTTTTTTTTTCCACAACATTGCCACTCTGAATAATGTCGTTTTCTCTTGCAATGTTTCGGAAAACCAGCCTTATACTAAAACGCTTCTACTTCAGCGTGTGATAGCAATCCCTCCAGCCCGCAACTAAAAATGCAGCTGCGCTGCTCTTACTTCCGCGTATGTGATAAGCTTTCTAAAAAAAAAACCAACGGAAAGACGCCTGGGAGTCAGCTACGTCGGAAATCCGTGATGGAATTGTAACCCACGTACCAACGGCAGCAGACGTGCAGTTGGTCGTGGCGGCTAGGGGAAATAAACTTTAGCCTTTAGCCTTTAGCCTTTAGGTAGGACATTCCAGCGATTGATTTTAACTACACTGACCCATCGAGTGGGTATATCGTCACCGACAACACGTATCGCCAATTTTGCACTTTCATTGAAGCCATAGACAGTGCATTTAAAATCTTTCATGCTACCCTGAAGAAGCGGAAAATATTTTGTTATCTATTCAAATATGATTTTATAACATCAAAACAAAGTATGATCGCACAAACCACGCAGTTAAAAAGTTTTTGGCTGACCTTGGTATTTTGGAATAAAACAAAATATACACGTGCTAGGGTTGTTCGTGAAATTTCGCTACAGCTTCACAACTAACTAAACATATGAGAACAAGACGCATAAATTTGGCTGGTAATAGCAAATTCTGCCGTGGTGAAGAAGCATACTTTCGGAATTTTTTTTCAGTAGCTTCCCTCAAGAAACCTTTAGTAACAATTCATTCTGCAAGAACTTCAGTCTACTCAGAGTTAGATACAAATTCTTGTCTAGCCTTTCCAAGTACAATCAAGAAATGAGAAAGTCAAAATTCTCAGAGTACCCTACGAATACCATTAGTATGCCATTAGTATTAAATTTCATATCATCACTGTATGGTACCCTTGGTATACCGCGTAGCGTAGTACAACTTGTTGTTTAGGAATTGGAACGAGTTGTATCTAAATCAAAAACTGTTATAGAACATAATTTATATGAGGCAGTAAGTAGACAGGACCTTGCAACAAATGTTCAATTACAACTCAACAAAGTACTGTCTGAGTATTCTGATTGCCTAACAGCATTAAAATCGGAATATAAACGTTTAAAAAATTTTTAACAGCCCGGAACTTATATCAAGCCAATAGAAATTACTATTGGCCAACGCATGGATCCAAGAAGTACACAAATGGGCGTGGAACTGGTACCTGTACCATCAACCATGCATATTATACCAATCACAACTGGTTTTGAAAAGTATTTCTCAATGGGTAACGTTTTGAAAGATGTCCTAGAAAACTTTCAGTAGTCTAAAAAACACTACGCAAGGCAAGGTGTGGCGTAAAATCTTGGCAGAAAATTAGGGTGATCATTTTAATCTCCCCATAGTAGTCTCTTTTGATGACTTTGAGGTTGGAAATCCACTTGGTAGACATACAATAATTCATAAATTGGGAGGAGTATATTTATCATTGCCTTATCTACCTCCCCATTACTTTTTTCTCTTGAGCAACGTTTCCATACTGGCTATCTTTCGTTCTTCAGGCAAAATAAATTTGGCAGCAGAATATTTTTTTTAGAAAGTAACTGAGCAACTAAACCACTGGCATTATGTTGGTAAATATTTGATCGCTGAAGTCTTCACTGAAGTTATTAAATTCCATGTCACGTGCTTGACCAGTGACAATTTCGTTTTAAATGGTACGTTAGGTTTCGTAGAAAACTTTGTCGCAAGTCATTGTCGTAGGATTTGTGTATCAAACAGGGAACAAGTACAGACTGCGTACTTTGAGGACAATGCATTGTTGAGGAATATGGAAAATTATGCAAATAATTTGGTGTTAAAAGATCCATATAGAACTGCCATAAAAGAGAAATGTATTTTTCTTGGATTATATGATTCCAGCCTGTCTGAGCAAGTTTCAGTAGACATTATGCATGATTATTTAAAGCGATGTTGTTATGTAATGACGTTTGTTATAAACTACTTACTGCAAAAGACCGACCTAGATACACTAAATATTTCACAAGCCCGATTCATTAATTTTGACTCTAGTCGAGTTTCTAGTTCAAAATCTTCCAGTGCAGTGTTTTACGAAGGGTCTACTGTAAGGGTTAAAACCTCAGCTTCGGATATGCTTACATTAGTCAGATATATTGGTTTACTTGTGAAATACTATGTTCCAAATCACGACGAAGTTTGGAATTCGTATCTAGAGTTACTTAGAGTAATGGATAGATTGCTGACCCATAGAGTTAGTAGTGATAGGGCTGAACAATTGAAAATGTTGATAGCCGGTCTTAATGAGGCTACTTTGAAATTAACTAAAATACCAATGAAGCCAAAATTTCACTTTCTATGCACTATCCTGAAATGCTCTTGAAGTTTGGACTTACTCAAGTCTGGGCAATGCGCTTCGAGGCAAAGCATAGGGTTTATAATATTGATGCAGGAGTCTCGTGTAACAGAAGAAACGTATGCAAAACTATTGCGATAAAAAAACAAATCGTTATAATAGCATACTTTCTAAACGTGTGCCTTCCCAATCATTTTCTGTTGGGGAAAAGAGTGAAAACATAAAATGCAACAAACCGTATTATTAAAAAAAAAATTGGTTTCAATGATTCAGTCTCTAATTTTCTGCTATTCTCTGGGTAAAACTTAAAGGTGTAAAATTATAAGTGAACTACTTGTTACAGTTGATCTTTGTATCAAAAACTTTTTGCCTTTGTTTGCCCAAATAAAGGATATTTGGGTCACGTATATAATGCTGTATATTTTTCATGCCGGTTGTGTTCGAAACCATATAATTTGATACGCGTTTTTTGGGCATATGAAGTCCGCAGAACTGATGAATATATTTGTCTTGATTCTGAGAGAATTATATTCCATGTGCCCAGCACTACTAGTGTGATGAGCGACTTGAAAATGTAGTGTACATAACTGTCGCAATGCCTATAAACTAATTACTAGCCCATGTTTATTTAAGGAATTGTATATTATAAGACCAATATCTCTCTTATGCTAAACATTTTGAGAGTGATGAGCGACTTGGGAATGTATAGAACACCCAGAGTCTCTTAAATGTAATTATTTACTATCGTATAACTAAGCAGTTTTTCTTGGTGATGCCAGTATTTCTCTTTTGCCGAACACTTTGGAGTGAAGATTGACTTATAAATGTATTCGCTTTTATACTAATCACTTACACGCGTCTAATCGGGAGATTCATTTACTTCGTGGTTAATAAAAAATCCATATGCTATTAATGCATTGAATATTTGCGATCGAAGAAACAATATAAGCATGGTAGAATTTCCAGCATATATAAATATTGAAAAAGTATATATAAATTAGAAACATTTTAACTTTATAGGGAACTAGTTTTGTTCTGATTATTCATGTATAAATCCTGATGTCAACGGTTTTACAGGAACAGGTGGCTAGCTAGCGTAGGCCTATGTGGAAGTGTAGGGGTCCCATGTGATAGAGCAGGAGTTTCAAAGTGTTGTGGATAGCTGTCGAAATTTGCTTTAGGTAAATGTTACCTTCTGCACTGATAATAATATTGGTCAGTTGAGCAATGTTTGCCATGTAAGTTAGTCTGTTGAAGGCTACGTTTTCCGTTTTTGTGTTCCTCTTTTAAATATATATTGTAACTAACAATGTAGAATTGTTTACTACGGCCATGTAATGTAAAATTTACATACAAAGAGTAATTAAATTTTCTCGTCATTAGGCATTTTTTAAAAATAATTTACAGCTATGGTTTCTTTCAAATAAATCTTGAAATGCCTTTGTCAAAATAATTTTTTTGTGTGTTATTTATAGTCACCTCTAGCTTCCTACTACACAAATATTAATTCACTACGTTTACTTACGATGCACTATTACGTTCGATGAGTTGCAATTTATTTCGAAATAAATCCCTACAGTTTACCCCTAATGGTGACGTAGATAATTTTTTTACTGTATTTGCGAGGGTTAAATTCATTTTTAAAGAAACTCATGGACTGAAACGATTCCCATGCTAGAAATTTATATTCTTACAGTTTTGCACATTGAACTACAAAGTTTGATTGATGGGCCAATTTAGTATTTCTAGACCATTCAAATGTACTCTCGCCGAGATATCCTCCCACAAACATCCTATTTGACATGAACTAATAGTAGCGTGTTACAAATTATTGCAGGAAATTGCATGTTATGTTATACACACCTCATCAAATACCTTCGTATCCTGTAATACATAAATGCTTTAGTTGGCATTTCGTTTAACTACTGAAATTTTATTTGACCTACCAATCCGAAACTGTTTCCCACAACAATTAAAAAAAAATGTAAAATCTATCTGAAATGATGTGTTACGTGCGTATTTAACATTTTAAAGATATTTTTAACGTGCCAAATCAAAGATAATGACAGATTGTTTTGTATTGTTTGTTAAATATTTCATTGTATTAACGATTCAGCTTATTTAAATTAGTTCATAGTCTGACATGACGTCAGTGTGAGTACGTCAGAATGATGCGGTACGCCGGAGCAAACACCAGGCCGTATGCTCCAAATACATATGATACTATTACTCATACTGAGACCACATACTTATAAGACGTATTTTGCAGCGTGCTGATCGTATGACCCATTATGGTTGTTCCAATGCTCGCGCAGGCTTCGTACGCACAAGACGTATTTTCCGTGTCCCAAGTTTCTGTATCCTGCTGGACGTATAACACACCAGCACCAAGTATCCGGCAGTATATTTATGTACAAGTCGTATAATGCACTAGACCGTGTTCCATGTTACACATTGGCGGACGTGTAAGGCATCAGGATTACACTAAGGCCATATATGTACAGACATACTGTACGTTTGCTGTACAGACTTCAGAATGCGCCATGCGTCCTTATGACGTCATTGGTAGAGTACGTTATAATTCAGTACGTACGATTCCACATGCTTCCACTATGCGTTTCAGGGATGATGTTTTATACAGAGGTACGTTAGTCTGAAAAAATACGGGATTTAATAATGCAACATACCGTTTCACGTTAACTACACAAGCATTTCTCTTTCGGTGCACCACACTTGTGCGCACTCAGCGTGGTAATATTTTGCATAAGAATTATTTCTTACTAGGCATTACCAACGCACCTATTTTTTCACTGTTTTCATTCATATTTGCTACCAATTATATATTACAATTTGTAGACAAAAAATTCTCTAATTAACCAAAAATACGATACTTATACGTTATTTTATGGTAACAGACGTATTAAACGCTTGTCATAAATAACATAAATAGGAGAACATGAAACACGTCATTCAAAGAGCTGGTCTTTCAAAGGCATGATCTAAAAAGTGTGAAGAAAGCGTTGAGGTTGTGATGTATGGTGTGTTTGTTTGTTTCCTAAATATGTCGTGAATCACAGGCGTTTTATACTTGTGTTAACATAAAATTATATTACTTTTGATAAAATTGAACTTTTACTTATATTTCATACAGGCTATAAATTATAGTAAAGGCTGTTCACAATAAAGTGAGAACTTTTAAATTCAACCTACGGAAAAATCACTGCCTCTGCATATATTTTAACTCGCGCACTGAGTGGCATGCACCCAGTGTTAGGTAGCCATTTGTAATAAATTAAATTATTCTTTTCACTTCATGTTTTTTTTTTAATGCATTGAAGTATAAGAATGGCCAGATTTGTAACATATTTGCTTTTCTAATAATCCCACAGTTTTATTTGGCCAAAGCATGAATAAAGTGATGAGACCCATGGCAATGGTAATTTTACATAAGGCGGAATAATACACGATGTGCATACAAGCAGATCTGAAGCAGGGCTTTCAAAAGTGCTCATTTTACCATTAACAGCCTATACTTAATTTATCATGATTATGGATAAAACAGAGAGAAAATATGTGTGCTGGTAATGTCTAGTAAGAAGTAGTTCTTATGGCAAATGTTATTAAAAATACATCCGCACGAATGCAGCGGGCTGATTTTTTGTACATTTTTCTAGACTCGGTTAAGCTTTGTTTGCATGAGGTGGAGGAATATCTTGAACGTGCAACTTTAGCAGGGTTTCAGAAAGTGTTAAAGTTTTCATGTATGTATTATACCTAGAGACCTGAAAAATTCGCGATTTCACTGACCTGCAGGCTGGACTCTACGGTATTATGTACAAATTTACCGATGTCAACAGTGCATTAGTTGTCTGCTGTCAAAGTGGAAGGAGAAGATTGGTCCAGCGTTCTCCAGGAGGTGTGAAACACCGTCTGATCCAATGGCTAATGTTATATAAACACACATGTTCTGAGTTCTTGCTTGTCACAAAATTAATCCGCGAATTCTTCAGGTCTCTATTTATACCAGATGACTATCGGTGTGCAATAACATTTGAAGTTTGTCTTTAATAATTGAAACAATTATTAGGTTTGAAGCGAATGACAGGTATATCTGCAACTCATCAGCGTGGGCTTTGTGCTCTATCACGATCAGCGCTGCCGGCAAGTCACAATCAGATGTAAACAGAGGCCTGATTACTGAACCGTACAGCATTAAGGTCCAATTCGTGGCCGCATGGCCTATTAATTTAAAAAAATATGTGCTGCCAGGTGATCTACAACGCATTTTCAGAAGAGATCTGCCATGTAAGTAGAGATTATACAAGAGAATGAACTTATTATCAGTATTATTGCAGGCAAACTTACGACTGCAAAAAATTGTAAAAAATTTGCCATCCATAGCTAGACATATTTCACAAACTATATTGATTGTGTAAAAAGTCAGAGGACAAGAATTTTACATGTAAGCTATCGGCTTCCTGTTAACTCAATAATTTTTTTCTCCAATATTCTTAAACTTACGTAAGTGTTAATGATGATTAGGCATATCTGTAGCTACCTTGACAGTAGATATAGAATTGGAAAGCTGTTGAACCTTATATTTACCTTTATAACCAAATTTTAACATTTAAATTTCCGTATCACTACATTAACTCGTAAGAGAAATGTTCAATATATAAATAGACTTTAAAATAAAATTATGAGACCTCTTTTCTAAGATCTAAATTAGATAGTAAATAAACCTATTTATAATTTGTTTTGTAAATTGAATTATTTTTTGAATAAAGTTAATAAATTTAATTGAATTTTGTAAACAAGGAGTTATAAATAATGAAACATATTTAAAAAAAATTTAAATTGCTACAAAAATCGGATTTTAAAAATATTATTTATGCATTTATTTTGGTACACACATTTAATGCACTGGTTTCTTGACGCAAAAAATAAAAGAATTAACACGTTTCCATTTTTATATTTCTCGTGAAGATTCGCCCTGCATCCACGTGATGGGATTGAATTTAGGGTATTTTAACTATATCAGACAGGCAAGAGACCAGAACTTTTTCTGAACTCATTTATTCTGTATGCTGTGATTTACAACAGTATCACAAAATTCTTTAAGTTGTCAACAAAATACACAAAAATATACTACTTGTTTCATTAAGACATGCCTCATTTAGAGACCTTCAAATTAACTTTATTTGAAGTTAGATTTTTTTTTAAATATGTGTGTTTTGTGTAGCTTACGTCACTGGAGAACAGATTGCTTAACACGCTCTGGAAGACTTAGAACCAATAGGAAACAACATATGTACGAAAGCATTGCCAAATTACGTCCAATAAAGTCAAAGGCAATAATGTCCTTTTGCTGTTGCAGAAGCCAATAAACCAACTATACAATGTTCATAGATAACAATGAAGATTAGCGCTCTTCCAGATACAGGCTATTTGAGGTTAATTGAACACTTTTGGAATAAACCTTTGAAAAATGTCACTGCCCCTACCAGAACATTTTTTTACGGGCACATTAAGTAATATGAGCCCATTAAAGTTGGCAGCGACGAAGCAAAAGGAGTTACAAATCTTAAAGTTTAATTAAAAGTGTTAGGTAACAATTTGTATATACCGAAGATAATTTATTTTGCCTTTTGGTTTTTTTTAATGCGTATAAATGGAAGAATTAGCAAATTTGTAAAATAATTACTTTTATCAGAGCTTCGCAGTTTCACTTTACCGGCGCTTTAATAAAGTGACCAAAACCATGGCAATATTTATTTTACATATGGTGGAAGAATACACAATATACATACAAGCAGATCTTAAAAGTGCTCAGTTTACCATGAACAGCCTATAGTAACGCGAATTTTGCACGTCCATACTAATGATTAGAGTACCTCAAATTTTGTGAATTCATTTGAAGAGAGCCTAGACTTTAAAGACATGTGCATCTAACTTTCATTTTCAACTGGATCTCAGTTTGCTAGTGGTGCCCTGGATGAATTTAAATCAGTAACTAACCTACAAAAAAAAAAAAAGGACTTCATCCCGTGCTACCAATGGTCAATTGACTAAGTTTCGATTACAAGAAGAAGAAAAAAGGATTCAGGAGTCTAGCTTGTTGCCGAATGAGTCCCCGATATTTCTAGGCCTCTACTCGTGACCTCATAGGTAGATATTATGGAAAATCGTGAAAATTATTTGAGTCAACATATCTTCTATACACTCTTAACTAGTTTACACTTTCATAACTGGATAAACGAGGTTCTGGGTCGGCTAAGTTGTTTGCAAGCCAATCACGAACGTTCTGCCTTATAGCATCAGAATCCTCGTTGGTCCTGTGAAAAGGGATAGAATCTTCACACATACATGACAGCCAATCAGAAAAGGAAAGTGTCTGACATGTGTACACTACGGTGAATACTACCGAACAGTCAACTTTTCCCACGACAAACCATCATCTCTACTGATAAGTGAGAGAGCAAAAAAGTTTGAGCGGCTCTTGACAACTGGGCCTCGACAGTTGATAGGGGTGAAGCGAGATGGGAACGGAGCAGCGCCGAAATGCAAGTGCAGGCGAAACGGAGTCATATCGACTCAAAGTGGAAGGATTGTTTGCGGCACTTCACTAAGGAAGATCGCGAAGCGCTCCATAACGTTAGTGTTGGTGAATTAAATTTCAATTGTCTATTACATCACTGGTTATGCCGAACACGACGTTTTAGTTTTTTGGACCCCTTTGTGGTTTAGTATATTTATTCGAAATCATTATTATGACCATACTTGGTCTGTGCGAGTAGGCTCACTCATTATCTTTGACTTCGCATACATGTGTTGTTCCAACGATGCTGTAAATTGGCATAATGACTAGATACAGAGTTGACATGTGCACAAAAAGAAGCAGTTTTATTTGTGGAGTACTGCAAATGTGTACAAAACCATATGTTGTAGTCGCATCATCCATGGGGCGCAAATATTTTATATCATGATGTCGGGAATTTCGCGCTTTAGTACTTGGATGAGAGATATTGTGAAGTAACAGCATTTCAAGAATATACACATGAGTATTGCTGTGATTACTTTATAAAACGGTTCTGTGGAGAAATGTCAGTTAGGTAAATAGAAAACCCGTTTACCAGCAACATCGTCCGGCACGATTCCTACTTGCGAAAATCCGGGATTGGGCCAGCCGGGGATCGAACCCGGTTTCGAATTGGAGGGAGGCGAGCAGTCTAACAGCTCAAATATTGCTGGCCCGACCCCGCTGGGGAATCGAACCCGTATCACCCTGGCGTGGCTAGACACAACGGCAACCGTGGTGCCACTACCTCATAAGTAGGTGTAGGAAAATTTCGCGAATTCATTTCAGGACAAGATAGACTTCCAACATGTGTACGCTGAAGTCACATTTGCAATTGGATGACATATCATTAGATAGGCCCTGGACGACACTGAACCAATAGCAGACTTGCAAGTAAACAAGTAGAGAGTGCCATGCTACCACACGTGGAGCAACACTTGACTACTCCCTGGAAGAGCAGTCAATGAACACACATCTGAGGCTCGAGTGTATGCAGGACTGTCGAGTCTAGCCTACAGGTCATTGAACTCGGGGAAATTTTCCTATCCCTACTCATAAGGTTGTGTACTACTGTCGACGTAGCACAAACCCCCCTCCACCGGCGTGGAAGGCGGCCGTTGAGCTTACCAGAAAACAAGGCAACGACAGAGGCAGGCGGAGGGCGCCTACGAGAGTGTTGGGTCTGGAGGAGCCCCAACACGGGCCAGTGATCAGAGGAGGTCGCTGCATTGGGTGTGCCGCCGTCGAGAGTCGAATAGCCAGACACAGCCTCCGATATCAAGTTCAGGAGGTAACTTTCCAACTAGATTAACTTCAGAAGGTGTGGGTTAAATAATAATTTAAATATAATCATAATAATTAACATTATTTTTATACCGGCCCATTACGATTAACGTTGCTGTTATTGATTAATTGTTATTGTAATAAAATCTGAACTGAGTAAAAACCCCTTTTTATATAAATTGCTCACCTTTTATAAATGTCTAGAAGCTACACCCTCACCCCAAAGGTTGGCGGCCTTCGGTCAACAGGACTTGGTGGAGTCACCAGTCCTAACAAGTATAAGATGGCAACACTGATCGCTGCCCAGGCCGACCACAACACCCTGGAAAAATTCCCTTGCCAGTTGCACGCCGCTCATACAAGCGCCCTTCGACGCCCGCACGCAACGCACGCGCAATTTAGCGCGAATCCTCGTCGATCGTGGAGCACCCTAAAGGCGCCAGCGTGCGGCGGCTCATTTCTCGCGAGCGATCAATCACCGGTGGTAATGCGATTCGGGTCTCTTAATCGCTCGCGAGCTGCGATCACAACCAGAGATTTTTTTCGGAACGAGCCCCGGCAATCGGTGACTCACTCGCAACGCTACACACCACAGCAGAAGAGAGCAGATGGCGGGGGATTAGTTCTGCAAGGGTAGTGGCTCTTGAGGTTGCTGAGTGGGGAGGAGGGGTGGCTGTGGCACTTCGCGTGCGTGAAACCATCAGCCTTCCTCGGACCTAGTTGCTGCGTCGGAGTCTTGATTTATCGTCCCGCGAAACGGGGGGGGGGGGGGGGGGAGAGCCCGAAAATGCGGCGTGTTAGGGAGAGCAGAAAACACAGAATAATGTGTGATCCTGTTTAAAAGGCTTCCCTCCGAAGTATCTGTAACAACGACCAATGCTGGTCTGGAGACACAAAGTTGGAGGTGTGTTGTGTAATCTTGTCATCACAAGGTCTAACCCGGGAACCTCTATATCCTCTGCATAACAAGCACGATTGGTTAAGTGGTATCGGTCTCATTATCAAGGGAAAAGTTGATTGTCTACTAGGATTCAACGTACTATGCACATGTCCGACTGTTTTCGTTCCTTGTCGACTGTCATGTATGCATGAAGATACTACCCTATTTCACCGGGCCAAAGAGGATTCTAATACTATAAGGCAGAACGTTCGTGATTGGTCAGAAAAAAACTTAGCCGAGTCAAACCCATGTCCATCCAGTCATGAAAGAGTAAACTAGTTAGAGTGTTGTAGAAGATATGATGGCACAAAAATCTTTTTTCGCGATTTTCCACCATCTCTAGGTTGTTCTTGCTTCGCAATCCGCGGAGTCCAAGACACGTGGGAAGATATGTATAAGCTATTCAGGGTAAAAAGAGCACTTTTGAAAGCCATGCTTAAGATCTACTTGCATGCACGTTGTGTATTCTTCCGTCTTATGTAAGATTAACATTGTCATAGGCCACATAACTTTATTCAAGCGTCGATCGAGTGAAACTGTGAAATTGCTAGAAAAGTAAATATTTTACAAATCCCCTAATTTTTACTCTTCGATTCATAAAAAAAAAACAGAAGGCGAAACAAATAATTTAAGTTATAATAAATGGTTACCTTACACTTTTTGTTCGATGTTAAGATACGGAACTTCTTCCGATTATTCATTACCAACTTTATTAGGTGCATGTCACTTAGTGCGCCAGTTAAAATATATGCAAGTAGGGGCAGTGACATTTTTCTAAGGTTTATTTCAAAAGTGCTCACTTTATCGTGAACAGCCTTTACACACAGGAACGACAAGGCGTGGCGGTTCGTTTTGTGTGGGCGTGCCCATCCTCTGATTGGCTCTGCGTGGCTCTGGGAACAAGGCTTGTGTCTCTGACTGGCTACTGGGTGCTGCACGTAGTTCCCAACTGCCGGTAGACAAGTACCTGCCGACATCGTAGGAACGCCAGTTATGTTGTCTGTATTTCCACTCTCTACACTGTCCTACTGGACCACACCACACACTACACTACACAGTACCTATAGTCTGTTCACGGCGAAATTAGCACTTTTGAAAGCCCTGCTTAAGATCTACTTGTATACACGTTGTGCATTCCTCCACCTTATTTAAAATTAACATTACTATGGGCCTCATAACTTTATTCCTGCGTCGGTCAAATGAAACAGTGAAATTGTTACGAAAGTAAATACTTCACAAATCGGTTCATTTTTACACTTCGGTGGATTAAAAAAAAAAAAAAAAAAAAAAAAAAAAAAAAAAAAAAAACACAGAAAGCGGAAAAAACTTAATATTTGAGTTATCACAAATTGTTACCTAACACTTTTTATTCGAGGTTAAGTTAGGGAACTACGTTACATCCATCGTTACCAACTTTACTGGGCGAATATCACTCACTGTGCCCATTAAAATATAACAGCCTTTACTGCACTCCGTTCATTACTCCAGGTTATTCACGGTAAAGTGAGCACTTTTTGGAAGCGCTCCCATTATATATAATAGTCAATAAATATATTTTATTTTATAGTCTTAGACGTTAACTCCCGAGTGCGGTGGAATATACACCCTGTGTCTATTACTTACTTGACAATATGTATTTAAAAAGGCAGTGAGAGGATAAAAATTGACCGAAAGGAAATAGTAAGTAGGACCTCAAAAGTGCTCACTTTACCGTGAACAGCCTATAGCTAGTGACCAAACCGATGGAATGCAGAGTTGTTGGTACCACTCGGAGTGTAAACTACTCAAATGAACAGCCGCAAGGGAGAAGTTGAGTGTTTTCCAAGTGAGCATTGAACCTGACTTACAACATACAGAGATCACTCAAAAGTAGTACTCAGTCTACCAAAATTGTTAGAAAAGTATGATTTATATTGCATATTCGTGAATACTGCATATATTTAGCTAGAATTTTCTCATTAGCAGTTTTAGAAGCTGATGGTAAGGTAGTTCTATATATGTAATAAAAAGTTAGGCGTATATAAATTTCGGATGTTCCATAAAACCCGCTACGAAAAATATACTGTTTTTTTAAGAACACCATTCTTGCCTACAATGAGCACTTTTTCATAAAATAACTTCGAGATTGAAATAATGACCGAGACACTTGATTGCTTAAAAGGTCTAGATTATTAGTGTCAACAATTTCAAGTATTTTCGTGTGAACTGCACTAATGGTTTTATCTTTGATGATTTTAGCTTTAAAAACATTCAAGGCTTTCTAAACTTAAACAGTTGTTTTGGCGAATATGATTACATATGAGTTGTACTAAGTTATGCTGGTTATATCGTTCATATCGAAACAATTTGCCGTAAAACTGAGCTATACCTGAGATAACAGTAGATCAAATACCAATCAAATAAATGCCAAACGAATCCGTGCAGAAAATTTTCGGGAAGTTTAAACTTATTAAAATCGTTACTCCAGTTCCTTAGATAAAAATAAAAGGATAGTTAAATTTATTTTGAAATATTCGGCTTGATCGAAGCTTCGAAGTACGTCAATGGGGTAGCTTTGTGCAACAAAATAATTTCCCAGTTCCGTCATTGAGTAAACATGGTTCCGCCCAGATGACAATGTATATATATATATATATAAGCGATGAGATGTGGTCAAAAATAAAGGCAATGACGGAACATCTACAGGGACTTAGGTCAGCCGATATTTCAATCTCTTCGCGTTCTGTGTTGTTACCACTTATTAGCAATCCAGTCTCAGTTATGAGAAGTGGAAACTTCATAGGTAAAAACCCATCTAAAGTACACATCATAATAGGTTCTTTTCTCCCTTATGAAATCTATAACCGGGACCGAAAAACTAAATTATTCAAATAGTTCCAATATTTATCGCCACAGAATGAAAGGAAATCGGTAGATTTGATCACAAAACAATAAGATATTACGTTATCACTGAACTACTGGTGACTTCCCCCTAACAGTATTGAAATCTTACTCTTGCTTCGCACGATGTTTGTGTTTTGGTATGAAAAAAAAAAACCGTTGTTAAAAAGCGAGAGAGCTCATTTAAAGGCGTTGGGCTTGGTTCACAATTTATAGCATAAGAGTAACCATATCATGCACAAGAACTGGCTGCCATGTTTTCAAGCCTAGTGATTCACAGCCGCTCGTAACAGGTCGTGCGCATGAACGTTCCTGACATAGCTCATAAAAGAAATGTTTGTGTTTAGTTTCTTTTGCAGGTGCGCAGCAGAGTAGGACATTTTCGCTGAAGTTGTTTGTTTAAAATGGAAGGACATATGCAGCAGAAGCGAAGAAATGTCGCAAATGCAAAATTTAGAGGAACGAAAGGGCGACAGTTCACAAGCAGAACGTTTTTAAGGTTATTTACATAACTATCATCGCAAAAGCAAAGATTTCATAGAAAAGTAAAAACGCCAAATATTTAAAATCACTGTCCATTTTCAACGCAACATCACAGTCTGTAACGAAATTCCATTATATGCCATCATTGCCAAATTACCTAACTTGTCGCAAAATTTCATTGGATAAATACAGGGTGAGTCCTTTAAAAGAGGTACCATGGTATTTATTCCCTCATTTCCTCGCTCCGTTACACACATGTCCCATGCGGCCTCTTTTAAAGGACTCAACCTGTACGTAAAATGCATCAGTATTCAATTGGTGAATTAATCCCACGCAAAATTTCAGGTCGTGTGAATGTTCTACTGCTATACCCTATGTTCTGTACTTATGTTTTTTTTTAATTGCGAACCAACCCTTATAGTAAGAAAACGCACTGGTCCGTGACGGCTCGGCCAAGCCGGACCGTGCCGAGATTTCGGAGAAAGCGACGGGAAAAGGGAAGGCGTCCCTCAGAGAATATACTTCTTCTTTTTTTTTCCTGCGCGCAAGACAGTGGCTTTTGTGTTGCAGTCCGTTCGCGGTTCCTTGTAACACTTCTGAAGCCCTGCTAAAGATATGCCTCCTGGATAATCCTCCGCCTCGTGCAAACAAAGCTTAACCTAGTCTAGAAAATTACGCCATGAGAGATAACTCACCGCATTCGTGCGCACTCAGTGGAATAACATTTTGAAAAATAAATATTTCTTGCCAGGCATTATTAATATACCTATTTCCTCGATGTTTTTATTGATTTTAATTATAAATGAAATATAATGATTTACGAATAAAATATAAATAAATCTTCAAGTAAACCGAAAGTAAGGTAGTTTTATGTTAAAACAATAGTATAAAACTCTTGTGATACATGCGTGCTTAGAAGACAAATAAACACGTCATACAAAGGGTGATTTTTCGAAGACGTAATTCAGAATTCGTGAAGAAACCGCGAATAGACTATATGTCCTGTACTTGTGTTCAGCATTTTTTTGCAGCCAGTGAGCAACGTGCTGCATACTCGATGATACAGACTGTTCACGGTAAAGTGAGTTACTTTTGAGGCCCTAGTTAATTTTCTCTTTCAGCTAATTTTTATCCTCCAACCACCTTTTTAAATAAACATCGCCACGTGAGAAATTAACACAGTGTGCATATTCCTCCGCACGCGGAAGTTAACATCTAAGGTTAAAATAAAATATATTTATAGACACTCGTGAGCGGCGTATCCACGATGAAGGACGGGGTGACCGAAAGAGTTATACTGAGATCCAACAGTGTGTTTTAAATACCTACATATCCTTTTCTATCAAAGCTATTATTAAACGTTCGCCCAGTGCGATGATCTGCGAAACAAAAAATTGAGTTTGACAGTGTTGGGGACACGGCCGTTTGTTTTGCGTGAATACGTCTACATTGACGCGCTCGGACGCCTTGATGTTTATTTCACGTTCCCGGAGCAGCTTCGCTTAATCATATGGGGTTTTATGGGTATCACTGGATTGCTTTTGAGACTCTCTTTCCAACCGTATTTTGACTTGGCTTTTTGACGAGCATAGTCCGAAATTGTGTTTAAGTTTTCGTAAATTGTTACATTCAACGCATACAATTTCACCATAACCACGCCACACAAATGTTTTTATACACGCGATCGATTGATCTTGACGAGAGCTGTTGATTGAAACTTAAACTAGCGTCGTATCTTCTCCTAGTAAAAAGTTAAACTACGCGGAAGTTACGAGACGTGGCGAAACGAACTCAAAATCCCCCCCAATTCCCCCCCCCCCCCTACCCAATCCCACTCTCGCGCGCGATACTTCGCGGTCCTCACTCAACGTAACATACTCTTTGGTCCTTTGGCAATCGAGTGGTGTAATGGAATTTTCAATGTAGACGATAGATTCGGAGCTGCAATTCCAAACTCTATCCCCCGATTTTGTTATCATCGGATTTTCTGGATTGCCGCCCATTATGGTTACAAATGCAAGGACGTATTCACAAAAAAAAAAAAAACACACACACTTCACACGAAGTTCGTTGAGTGCCTTCAAGGCGTATCGCTTATTATAAACACGATTTCGGAGAACTCAAACATAATTAAATACGAGTTTATCGAACCTCTGTATCTTGAAATAGTCTGTCCATATGCACACGCAATATGCTCGTTAGTTCTTCGTTGAAACTTGTCACAGACTTCCCTCCAGCAAAGTTATAGTGTGGATTCTCAGTTTACCTAGTTTGTTTACGACTTAAAAAAAAAATCCGAAGGTAACTCAACACTGAACTAGCTATTGACCTAATACAGCAGAACAGACAAAGCAACTAAACCACGAACTCGCATTTACTTCACAGCATTATTTTTTGCCAGATTTTGTCAGAATTAATATTGTGACGTAATTACAAGATAATAGCTCCCTTTGTCTCGTCTTTAATGCAGTATAAGGTCAATATAGGCTATTAACGGTAAAGTGAGCACTTATTAAGGCTCTTCCAGTAAGCATTAACTACTAACAATTACAATTAATGGCAGCTTCAGAAGTTAACTTTTGGGAGCGGTGGAATGTATACACTATGTTTATAGGTCACACGGCAATGTTTATACTGAAAAGTGGTGGGAGGATAGAAATTGGCTGAAAGGAAAACGTTTGCAGGGCCTTAAAAAGTGCTCATTTTACCGTGAAAAGACTATAAGCTGGTTGGATGTAGGGATATTTCAGGAAATTTTTTTGACCCTTTAACGTATGCATTAATTTTTCGTTTCGGGTGTTAGAAAAGAAGAAATTTTTGGTTATAATCATACCGACGAATTTCGTATAGTAACTCACACCTTAGAACACACGAAAAATTTTCTGTAGTTCCACGACGTAAGGATCAGCCAATTATAAATTGTTGGTTTCTCTGCAGAAATCGATAGCATTGACCAAGGATAGGCGATCTCCCTATTGGTGCTAACTTATGGCCAGACCCCGAGAATTTCTCGGGTTCATTTCTAGACAAGTTGGAATTCACACGCATGTACGTTCATGTTACTTTTGTAATTGGCCGACGTGTTGTTTGACACCTCCTGGAGATAAATGAGCCAATGACAAACATGTAATGAATTGTACGCCCAACCACCGTCTTTTACTACCACAACAACCAACCAATAAACAGTTGATATCTGCATGAGAGTATAGAAGACTGTGAAGTCTGGCCAACAGGTCATTGAACTCACAAATTTCTCGGGTTTCATCCTACGGTCTTGCACAACACCGACCATGATTTTCCACATTGTACAACCAGTCAGACGTGTACGAGTATGCTCGTGATAGTACGTTAAAGGGTTAAAAAAAAAATGTAAACGAGCTGGGAAAATCACGAATCCAGTATGGCGGGAGGAGGTTCCCCTTAAAGTTCCATAGGTACGGGCAGGAAGATGAGAACACTGCGCGTAGCGGAGATGGCGCATATGTCGCGCGTGGCGGTGTCGCCCTTATATATCTCCCGCTCTTCTTCGACTCGAACGTGGATAAACACCTCCAGGCAGAAGGGCCGCTTAACTTTCCCCCGCTCAAGTAGAGTGAGTGAAGATATTTGGACCGCTCTTAACACCGAGGTCTCGAGAGCCGATGAGGGTGGAGTGAGGTGAGTGTGGAGCAGCGCCGGAATGAAAGGGAGGAGGGGAAACCGGAGATCCCCGAGAAAACCCGCCGACCAGCGGCATCGTCCGGCACGATTACCACTTGCGAAAATCCGGAGTGGGCCGGCCGAGGATTGAACCCGGTTCGCCTTGGTGTGAGGCGAGCGGTCTAACCGCTCAGCAACCGTACGCCTCCCCCCCCCCCCAAACCGAACTCTGCTGAAGTAGAGAAATGTTCTACGTTAGATGCCCCCTTTAAATCAGCTCTCGAAACGGCATCACACTTTTGGGCTCATCAATAAACAACAGTACTTCTCTTTTAACTTTTTCAATGGACATGTCGCAGAGGAAGGAAATGCATAAGAACTGTACACATCTAGGATTATTATCCAAAGCAGACGTATGCTTCCAAGTGGATGATGTGATTCGTGGGTATTTCTATAGCTCTGATTTGTGAGTGGTTTACCCAGTGTTTCTTTAGCATTAAGCACATATTTCATTTGTCGCCTGAATGAAGAAAATGTTGACTTATACCAAGTACAACACGAACCAAATTATCGCTTGATAGCCACACTTGAAACCATGAGTTAATGAGAGACTGACAGGGTTAAGGTTTGATTCAGAAGGTAGCATTTCAGTCTAGTGGAAATGAAGGTCACTCCCTGCAGCAAACGGGACGACAAAGCAGACGCCGCCTACCTGGGCAGGTTTCAATTTAAATTCAAAGTAAATCCAGACTGGGAAGAGCAGCAGCATGTGATGCGCTGCCCCACGGGTAAGTATCCACGTGCGTTATTGAATCCCGGGGCAAAAAAAAAAAACTCTGTCGTTAAATTCGGGATTGAGGATGGAATCGCTGCGTTGATCAGTTCACCGACGGTGGCCGCCAAAACTGCCACTCCGCATCGCGTCGAAAATACAATTTTCCACGTTCGTAGCCGTTGCGAAAATAATAGCGAAAAAGCGCAATCAGACGGGCTGCCCCTACCCCCCCCCCCTTCCCACCATTCGGACTGACAGCTGCCATCCCTTTCCGACCCGACGCACCCTCTTGATATTTGCGGTCACGTGATAGTCGAAAACAGATGGTATCGACCCCCGGGCCTCACGCGTCACTTGACCCAGAACGGGACACACTCCATTTAACTGTCTCCCAACACCCCAGCTCCACCCCCACCCCCCTTAGCCAATCGAAATTCACCTACCCCCCCTGGGACCCACTCACGCACGGGCCGGACGCTAGGAGCGTCCGATGTTTCGATGAATCGATATCGATATGATATGTTTTTTATATCGCAGTAGCATTATGGCACAGAATCATTTAGAAATATGCCTACAACATACAATGCGATTCTGAGGACATTTTGAAATTTGTTATTTTTCACTGCTGAGCGACAGGGGCCGCGGTTGCTGAGCGGTTAGACCGCTCGATTCTCAGCAAGGCGAACCGGGTTCAATCCCCGGCCGGTTCATTCCGGATTTTCGCAAGCGGGAATCGTGCCGGACGATGCCGCTAGTCGGCGGGTTTTCTCGGGGATCTCCCATTTCCCCCACCCCTTCATTCCGGCGCTGCTCCATACTAGCCTCACTTCACCCTCGTCGGATCTCTAAACCTCGATGTTAAGAGCCCCCCAAATCCCTTTACGAACGAGCGACGTATAAAATTTGGCCCAATCATTCGAGGAAATATTTCGCTTCAAACACTAATCTAAATGGACTGTTTTAATTTAATTCATTGCACTGGCTAATAACAGTTGATCCATTCACGAAATTCTATCCTGATCGTAGCACACTCTTTGCATTATCATAATTCAGTTATTACATCTGTTTTATTTGCAGTTAAAAATATATAAATAAATAAATAAATATATATATATATATATATATACATTATAAATTTGCAATCACACTAGATGGATAGTTGAAAGAAACAAAAGTCCAGTTAAGCTACTGAAGCGTTAGATATTTACAGCTTTATGTTATAACAAAACTTAGAAAACTTTGACAAAAAAATCCCAACAATATTAATACGTATCTGTATACCTATTATTTTGCCTCTATTCGATAAATTAATTAGTTTTTGAGTATATTTCATTAAACGTGTGCCTGGTGTGCGTGTATACAAAATTTATAAAGTTAGGGGTGAGAGTATTGGAGATTTGGAGGGCTCTTAACATCGAAGCATTGAGTTAGGGTAGACAAATAAGACAACGTCTCCATACTAACCTATGGTCTGTTTTTGTTTTACAAATATCTGTCAGCTCTATGTATTGCTGCTATTTCATTTCAATAGGTCAGCAGTCACAGAAAAGACATCCAAACCTCGAATATACAATAACTAGCTTTAACGGTAACTTCATCCACGTGTGCCACACCTTTTCACCTCCCTCGGGGATTAATTTAGAAAAATCTGAAATTTGTGTTAGGTTATTAACTAGCCAAACATTGAAAGCAAACAGAAAAACAGTATATTATCAGTAGATACCAGTAAAATTCGCGTTATTATTTGAGGATATGTTAGACTTAAAATACGTTTCCTTTGCAATTCATTTGTCATTGGACCAGTCTTTATTTGACACGCCCCTGGTAACTCTTTGTCAACAATTGAACGCTCCACAATCGTGTGCCCCAATCACCCTAAATTCACTCAGAAAGGGAGTAACTTAACGTCAAGGCAGCAGCCAATGGAGAAACGACGCCGGCTCGATTATATACAGTACTGCGAATTTTAGCTTGATGCGAAAATAACGCAAATTTCGCAGATCTCTAATTACCAGGTTTAACGAGCTTATGATGACTCCTCGAAAACACATTTGGCCCTTTTTCGTCAGCTTAGGAGTTCAATTTAAAAAAAAATGATTTAATATTGTATACCGATATCTCATCGGCTTTATGAACTATTGAGAAGTCCTTGAAAACACATTCCACCTCTATCGTCCTCTTAGCGGTATAATTTTAAGAATCCTTATGTCACATTTAAGGAATTTATATGGGTATTCTTTTAAAGTAGAGATAAAAAAACGATTTCTTATTGGGTTGAGGAGTCCTCGATATCACATTTTACATTCTTTCACCCTTTTAGGGACTATATTTAAAGAAACCCTCAAGTTTGTTATTAGGTATTTAAACAGGAAACCTTTCGAAACTAACAGCAAATGATAACCCATCTGATTATTGATCTATTGAGGAGTGTGGAAAACATGTTTCACATCATTCTACCCTCTTAGGGTCGAATTTAAAAAAAAATTCCATAGTGGGGGTTGACACCCCAAAGGATAGCCTTTCCTTTGGTTTTTATGTTTTGGCGTCAAGCAGTACGAACTATGCGTTGGCGAGTGTGTTAATCAGTCTCAACACTAAATTTCCTACATATATTTTAGATTATGGTGTCTGAACCTGCCAAATTCTCCTGTAGTTAATAACGCCAACGTAACTTTCAGTATTCTTTTATTGGACTGATGCTAGAAGGGATCTTCTTAATCCATGAGTCGAAAAATGAGCATTTTAGGCTATTCATGATAAAGTGAGCACATTCGAAAGCCCTCCTTAAGATCTACTTGTATGTATGTTGTGTATTCTTCCGCCTCATATAATATTAACATTTTCATGGGCCCCATTACTTTCTTCATGCGTCGGTCAGGTAAAACTGTGAAATTATTAGAAAAGTAAATAACACAGAAAACGAAAAGAATGATTACAGTTATCAGAAATAGCTGTCTAACACTTTTTATTCGACGTTAAGATACAGAACTACTTTCCATCCATCGTTACCAACCCGGTAACGGCGCATGTCACTCAGTGCGCCCGTTAAAATATATGCATGTAGGGGCGGTGACTTTTTTCTAAGGTTGGTTTCAAAAGTGCTCACTTTATCGTGAACAGCGGGAACGGAAAGCCTTTCGAAACATTTCCCCAGTAAAACTAGTCAAATTCTAACGCATTACGAGTCAGGCTCGCTTCTGTAAAAACACTCTAACAAATACTCGACCGTCATTTAGCATCATTTGCGGTATTCGCAAAAAACGGAAATATGGTAGGTTAACATTTTGATTTATTTGAGACATATTATCTCGGAAACATCTTGGATCAGCATTATGCTATAGGTAGAGCCCCGAATATCTCGCAGATTGCGTTGGCAGCAAGCTAGGCTGGACAGCCTTATATACACTCGAGACTTTATCGTTTGCTTATTGGTTGCTGTGATCAAGCGAGGCTTCTGTACAGTGCTGGCAAATACTCACTAACACTACTGCTTCCTGCTCATTACAGGCTCATAGTTAAACACGATGTTTCTAAACAACTGTCGTCCAATCAAACATTAGGAGAAAAGAACAAGAGTTTTTAGTCTACCTCGTCTCCGAATGAATTCGCAGAATTCTCGTGGCTCTAGCTATAGGGTTTTTCACGGCATAGTGAGCACTTTTGAAGCCCTGGTTACTTAATTCTTTCAGATAATTTATATCCTTCCACCACTTGTTAAAGTAAACACTGCAATGTCAGTAACATACACAGTGTATACATTTCACTATATTCAAAACCAAATATCTGAGGCCACAATGAAAAGTATTTATTAATTATTACGTCTGATAAGACTGCCTCAAAAAGTGCTCACTTTACCGTGAGCAGCCTATAGTATTATGTAACCAATTGAAATAATTTAATGTGTCTGATACTTTACCAACTAATTTAGGGCTGCTACGAATTTTCAACATTGTTAGGATCTTGACAATACCTACAATAGGTTTCCTCCCATGTATTTCCGTCCAACCATACGTAAAAAATATTCGGGTTCTTTGGGAAAATACCAGAATTAAAATATTCGTAAATTTGTTTTACTTTGGCGATATTGCCCAGGAGTTATTCAAGACCTCGTAGAGGAATCCCGAGGCAAAATAAACACGCAACAAAATGGAGCACCAATCACAGCCCCAACTCCCCCAGAAATTTTTGTCTCTCTTCTTACGAAATATTCTAGAATAGGAAATAAGTACGGTCATTGATAGAGACATGCAAAATTCGCGTTATTTTCTGGCAGCACGCAAAAATTCACCGTCCTATACATGATCGAGCCAGTGCCACTTCTCTATTGGCTCCTGCAGCAGCGAGGACTCATTTTTCCTTTCGAGTTGATTGGACGTGATTCGGCCAACTTCTCGTCAGTGGTTTCTTATTGGTCCGAAGCCATCATGGGCTCGACCTAACAAACTGTAGTCCAATGACAAAGGCAATACAAAACACAAGTTTTTGAAGTCTTGTCTGCCTTCAAATAATAACGCGCATTTTGCATGTCTCTAGTCATCGACACCAAGGCTATCCGGATTCAATCCCCGGCCGGATCACTCCGGATTTCCGCATGTAGGAATCGTGCCGGACGATGCTGTTGGTCAGCGGGTTATCTCGCGGATCTCCCGTTGCCCTCGCCCCTTCGTTTCGGTGCTACTCCTTACTCACCTCGATCACCCTCATCGGCTGTCAAGACCTCGATGTTAACAGCCGCCCAAATCTCTTCACACTTCACTCACTATAGTCATTGATCACTGTGCAAGGTCACGCCAATACAGACACTATCATTCCCTGTAGAAATATATACACAAAAACAACTGTACACCAGCATTTTTTTGAAAGCGCTGATACTTTTGCTGTGGCACAACAGGAACTCATCTCATATGTTTGGCTTAAGTTATTGGAATAAAGGAACACTACACATTCTCAGTTCATTTGACAGCTAAGCTAAAAATTGACAGTTTCTGTGTACAAACCAGGCACTGTCATTTGTATAAATTGGCTGCTAACTTCTTGATGTGCACCTAAGTCTGTCACCTGGCTGTCACGAAGCGTTTTCTTATAGTTTCGATGGACCCCTGCAAAACGACAAGAGGAGGACTTTTCTCCGCCCGCAACTTAACTCCAAACACGCCAGGCATGCTCGGAGGAACCTGGTAATCCTTGCTGCGGCGTTTTCAGTTGCTGACTGATGTCCGACACGTTCTGTTAACCCTTTAAGGAGTATGCACGTATATACACGGGCCCCACGTCTATATGAACATTCTTTACTGTTCAAGACAAATCTCGCAGTTTTACAGTTTCACTGTATCGCTGGATTTTATCGGAATCAAAGTAAAAAACTATAACTAGTCAACATTTCAGTTCATAAGAATAACTAGGGGCACCAGTTTTTTTTGCCAAAAGATTCACGCATAGGCTAGACTTCAATATCCTATATGCACATATGCAGCCTTCATTTGGCTATTGGCCACTTGTCTTTGTGAGAAGAGAGTATGTTACATGAGTGAGCCAATCAGAACTAAGTGTCTCCCACACTGACCGTCTGTGATTTCCGAGCAGACAGATAAGACGCCTGACAATTCAAGTGATCCAACGACGAAAGTGATACTGAACTAAAGTGCTTTGGATAACAACTTGTACTGAAATCTTTTCGCCAAAAACAGGTGCCCGTAAGAATAACATGGTTCTTTTTTTGTCATTTTTTCAGATGAACACGTTATACTGCAAAACATGTTACATCCGTCGCGACACATTAACTGGCGCACAGTGAAGGCGCGACTTCATTGGCCAACGACCAGCCAATGACAAACTTTGCAGAGTAGAGGAAGCGTGCACGGTGTAGCCGGGACCCAATAGTACGATAGCAAGAGGAAATGCGCAAACCAACACAACGGGAACTGCTGTAGTGGAGGATATAGGCAGCTGACTTCAACCTGGTCTTCAGCGCCATTAAAGTTTCGCCGTTCTCAAAGGGTTAAATAAACGCAATAACCGTACGGATAAGTGTTGTAAGACTAGCAATTCTAAAAATTAACATTTCTAATATACTATATTATTTTGTTATTTTTAATACGTATTTGCCATTATTGTTATTGGTGTTATTCTGTTACTGTCGGTCGGTGCCGTGCGACCGAAATGGCGTAAGGGGCCTAAATGCCGACTCAACAACGGTTAAATAGATTACTGCTGCGACCGCTAGATAGAAAAACCGCTTCAGTATAGCAGGTCCCAAAGCTGCAAGGAGTTATAACTCAAGATTTGTTAAAAAATGGAAATTTCAAAGAGAACCGATGGCCTGAGAACGTTCAACCTTTTCAGTTAATCTTAACATGATAGTTACTAATCTGTCGAAACATTTCGATCGACATGCATGATTACACATTTTCGAACATTACAATGTCGTCACATGCAATTTTGCTAACGTTACACAGACGATATGACCAAACAAAAATGCACGCTTTCAACAGCTTCGTTCCCATAAACGATAAGATAAAAATTTGTGGTTTACTACCGCGTAATCTATTATATATGTTCATAAAAGCATTCCAAACCCTCTTGCATTATGGGAGCGTAACTCCCTCAATAATAACTTAGGAACACAAGTCGCATTATGTTTTTCGTCCCATTTCACGCAAGGAAATACCTTGTGCCATTTTTTTTCCCCCGAAATTCCACATAACTAGTTAAAAGATTTATGGGATTTAATTTTTTTGATGAGTTGCAGTTATTTTGAAAGGAACTTATTTACCTGTTTATAACTTAGTGGATTTATGGCGACTTTGTTCTTTTCCTCGGGTGTTTACAAGTTAGTATTACGTCCCAGCTGTTTCACGGGTAGGAAAGCACGCAGGCAAGGAGGACTGCACACAGCCCGGTGTCTATGAGAAAACCCACCCTTGCAACACGCGGATCGGATGCACCGGATGCTGGTGTGACTCTTTCAGTAACAACGTTTCTTATTCCAATTGCGCCTGAACTCACAAACCTCTCGACGTTTGTACCATTTGTCTGAAACATTCCTGTATAACAAACCGTTATGAATGGACCTTAACAGCACGTCTAACTCTGAAACCGGCCTCACGCCTTCAAAGCAAAACCAGGACGCCAGGAAATGCGACAACTTATTGCAGCAACCACCGGGCGAGGCCGCTTGCAAAAACTCGCCTCCACCAGCCAGCGATTGGGGACATGGATGCCGAAACGGCGCACCGATATAGGCCACTGTAAGGCAGGGCCCGACGTCTTTCCACATCCGACCAGCAGCCAGGGGAGATCACAGCACGGGTGATCATCCGGCATCAAGAATAAGGTGGCAACTGTCCATAAGTAGATAACTTATTAACCAGGCGTGCCATCATAGTTGCAACTTAAATGAATATCAATTATTGTAGCTCTCCCACTTGTGTAATCATTCAGTGTCATGCACAACAGCTTTACCATTAACTATCATTTCAGCCATGCCCCTAACCCCTTTTGTGCGGATATGACCTTATGTCATATCCGTAACAAAACCAATCTTGAAGTTTGAGTATATAATTCGACACGCAAATTGACAGCTAACGCGTGGAATTAAAAAAAAAAAAACCCCGAGGCGTCCGCGCTGGTCATCGCCAAGAGCAGTGGCGACCACTGCATTGCGAAATCCTGTGCGTGCATACGCATGATTCCCACCCCCCCCCCTCCTTTTGCACTGGACACTACCCGCCCCCGCCCCTCCACGCAACCCTCCGAAACGGACCAGCTAACCACGCCCGCCTCTTGACAGCTCAGTTGCGTACCAGAGTTTAGTTTATCACTGCCGCCATACGCAACCACTGCTAGAAAGGGGTGTTTCGGCGAGGATAGGGACGGGGAGGGCGGGTGAAATAAATTACTCTAAATTACCGCGACTCGCAGTTTGCGGCCGGTGGGGAATGGGCGTGCTTCATAAAGAAATTATGCAGCACGCGTATCGCGCATGATAGATGGTCATAATCAGGATCGCGAGCGCGTGCGGCCAAACAACCAGCTCAGGCGCCGAGGAATGTTGACCTCGGCGAAGTTGTTAAAAAAAAAAAAAAAAAATAGTAATAATAGTCGGCACATTTTTACTGAGGTCGTTCAACAATGGAGCGGAATGTAATGTTGATGAAAATGTTTCAACGTCGGCTATCTCGCCCTCTCCCACAGTTAATAACAGGTCTGTTTTATTCTCGCGGAGAATTAAGAGCGCGGTCGTAATTTTTTTCCTTCGTACGCACGGCCTCTTTGTTTTATTTTTATTTTTTTTCCGGAATCAGCTAATAATTAAACAAAACGTTAATTGCTGCAGGGAGCGCGCATCAAGAATTGCGCACAGAAGTAGTAGAAAGTGTTTTACGACTGAGTGTAATTTGGACGACGGGAACGAAAATCCGCGTATTAAGTGAACTGTTTCTTTTTTTTGTCTTTCCCCGCGTCTCTCTTTTTAAATTGTAGTTCGTCCTTAGTATAAGTGTTAAGTCAGCTGTTTCATTACACTTGCCGCAATAATAATTATCAAAGGCAGGCTCTAGTGTGTCAAGAGCATCCTGCACAGTAATGTGTTAGCCTATTCGTGGTATCAACCCAATTTTTAAATGATACGTGTGACGAATCACCTCATTTATGATGTGTTTGGTTGATTCCTGGATACGTCACGTATTAGAAAGCGTTTTACACCTCTGCTAACATAAAGTTACCTACCTTATTTTTGGTCGAAATGAGATTTTATAAGTATGTTAAATATAAACTACAAAAACAACAGAAACTAGGTGTGTTGATAACGCCTAGTAAGAAATAGTTCTTAACTAAAAATGTGGTTAAACTTAATACGCACGAATGTGATGCGTTGTTCTTCTGGTGGAATTCTTCCAGACTTGGTTTAGCTTTGCAGGAGGCTGAGGAATATCCAGAAAGAAAAACTTAGCAGTGTTTCAGAAAAGATGGCAGTAACCTTGAATGTTGTCCATGATGAAATTTCTTTCTTACTGAGGTTTCTAACGACCCTTGGAAGTAAGATCGGGGTAAGCAGTTTGGCTTATAGGCTAAAATAATCTAACTGCATACGTAAAACAGCGCACGTATCCATGGCTTTAAAACAGCATCAGAACAATATTTAAAGTTGAAATAAGATTTTTGAATGTGAAACGAAATAAAGATGGAGCACCGACGGAATGCAAATACGGAGGAAACAGGAGAGCCACGAGAAAATCCGCCGGCCTATGATGACACTCCCTACGTTTCCCACATACGAAAATCAAATCGCCCTCGTGAAAAGCGAGCAGTCTGACCACTACAGCACCGCGGCCCCCAGAATACTTACGAATGCAAGAGGTAAACATCCGCTTGTATTGCGAACTACAGCTGCACACGCCAGCAAAATGGCGTCACTGAGAAGCAAACATGTGGGTATTTATAAAGGGAAACTAAACTTAAAATAGAGAGATTTCGGCAGATCCAAACATAGGGGTTTCGAGAGCCGATGCGATTGGAAAAACGGTGAGTATGTAGCAGCTTCGGAATACAAGGGCAGGGGAAACGGCAGATCCCCGAGAAAAGTTGCCGACCAGCGGCATCGTTCGACACGATTTCCACATGCGAAAATCTGGGGGCGACCCCGCCGGGAATCGAATTCGGTTCGCCTTGGTTGCAGACGAGTAGTCTAACCACTAAACCACCGCGGCCCCTATCAAACTAATAAAAGCACTTGCTAAGCACGGTGTACCCCGCATGTCTGTTGGTAGGGGGAACGAGGCCGTTCTGGGACGCTAGGGAGCACCAGAAGTCATAGTGCCATTTGATTAACCTGGAAACGGGCTCTGGAGAGAGGTATAGTAATTGCCAGCATCCAAACCTGGGAAATTCATTCCAACATTCTGGAGAGCATCAGCATTTATAGTGTCATTTGATTAACCTGTTAATAATCTCCCAAGAGAGGAACACAATTTGCCGGCACCTTCAACATGGGAAACCATGCTGATTGGTTCGAGACACGTCGAAGGCAATAAGATGTAAATAAGGGTAGGTGTAATTAGGGATAATTAAAGCATAATGAGCAAATGCGCAACAAAAAATTGCATAGCATCTAAGTAAATGTACCGAAAGTAAGTGCATGTACCAATACTAAGTAAGTGTACTGAGAGAGTAATTTCACACGAAACACACATGTTTACCCATCGTCTGTCGTAACACATCTGTCTAGGCTGATGAGGGAAGTTGAGGTGCTCCTTGGTTCACACCTGTAGAGGGTAATTAGGTATAATTATAGCATAATGAACAATTAAGTAATGAGGAATTGCATAGTGAGAAATAATAAGATGAATAAGTACACATACCAAAAAAATTACATACTGAGAGTAATCAAAGTATCAAGACTAAGTATATGTACCAAAAGAGTAATTACACACTAAGTACACGTCCCACCCCGACCACTCCTCACTCCCAACTGAGGTGTAACTCACTATATGTTTGTGTCATATGTGCGCCAACTTGGATTCCCGCTATCAAACTACCATTGATACCAGCCAACCTGTAACATCAAGGAAATAGGGCCAAGAATGGCTTATAACTTCATATAAGCACAAACGGACACCATTACTGATCCATTTAATATATAGTCATCAAAATCATAACATAAGCATAAACCCTGATGGCAAATAGGGTGACAGATTCAATAACATTTAAAGTCCTATTATAAGCATAGTGGCCCACCATTTCCAAATGGTTTAAAGTATACATCAGTAAATGGGAATTGTTGTATAAGTATGTTTATAATAGGGCTTAAGATATACTTTACCTTGCGGACATGTTTGTCATTGGGGGTGATGTGTATGATATAAATTTGGCTGTTATATGTTAAACCATTCGGAAATGATAAAAATTTGATGTCTTTATCCTAGACAGATTTTAAATTGTAACTAATTATACTTATGAGAGTGCTTAAGTTGTTTTTGAAATTGTGATTCTGTTCCTCGTGTTGGGTGACATGTGTGTTGTGGTTTTGGTGTCTGTATTTTAAACAGTTCGGGAATGGTGGTTAACCATACTTATATGAGGACTTAAGGTGTGTTTGACCCTGCATTTCGGTTTGTTTTGGGGGTGATGTCTATGTTATGAATTTGGTGACTATAGCTGCGGTTGATGAGAAATGATGGATTTACTATGTTTATAAGAGGACTTAAGGTGTATTTGATCCTACGGTCCTGTTTGTTGTTGGGAGTGATGCCTATGTAATGAATTCGGTCATTGTAGCTTCAGTGGATGGGTAATGGTGGGCAACTTTGTTTATAAGAGTGCTTAAATTTTGTTTGATCCTGTTGTTCTCTTCGGTATTGGGGGTGATGGCTATGTTATGAATTTGGTGATTATAGCTTCGTGGGTGGGAAATGTGGCCAAATATGTTTATAAAAGTGATAAGTTGTTATTGACCTTGCGGTCCTGTTTGTTGTTGGTAGTGATATCTATGTTATGAATTTGTTGTATATATTAAGTGGATGGGAAATGGTGGCTAAATATGCTTATAAGAGGGTTTAAGGTGTTGTCAGGGTCGATGTATATGTTGCGAATTTGGTCACTACAGTTTTGGTGGACGGGAAATGGCTGCCAACTATGCTTATAAGAGGGCTTAAATCGTTCTTGACCCTGTGGTCCTGTTTGTTTTTGGAAGTGATGTCTATGTTATGAATTTGGTGGGTATATAATGGGTGGATGGAAAATGGTAGCCAGTTATGTTTATAAAAGGGCTTAAGCCATTCCTAACCCTGGGGTACTCTTTGTTGCTAGAGACGATGTCTGGTTATGAATTTGATGCCTGTAAATTAAACTATTTGTAAATAGTGGGCACCTGTGCTTATAATAGAAATTAAGGTGTTATTGACTCTACCACCCTCTTCGTAATCAGGGTTGATGCTTATGTTATAATTTTTGTGGCTATATCTTAAATGGATCGCAAATTGTGTGCCACTAAGCTTACGTGAAGGTTTGAGGCATTCTTGGCCCTATTAACTTGATATTACAAATTAACTGGTTTGAATGGTAGTTTGATGGTGGGAATCCAAGATAGTGTACGGATAACACAAACATATTTGTGATTTACACCTCAGTTGCAAGTGATCAGTGATCGGAGTAGAATGTGTACTTAGTGTGAAATTTCTCTTTAGGTTCATGTACTTAGTCTTGGTAAATGTACTTACTCTTAGTACATATACTTAATAGCTATGCAATTATTCGTTAGACATTCGTTAATTATGTTTTTTAATTACTCTTTAATAACAATTACCCTTAATTACATTTAACTGCATTCGATGAGTTTCGAACCAAGGAAAACAGTTTACTATGTTGAAAGATGGCCGCAAAGGGTGTATGTCTCTTGAGAGCTCATTTACAGGATAATCAAATTATTCTATCGCTGCTGATGCCCCCTAAGTGTTGGAATGGATTTCCCAGGTTAGGGTGCTGGCAAATTGTATCTCTCTCTCTCTCTCTCTCTCTCTCTCTCTCTCTCTCTCTCTCTCTCTCTCTCTCTCTCTCTCCAGAACCCGTTTTCAGGTTAATCAAATAGCAATATGGCTGCTGATGCTCCATAGAATCCCTGAACAGCCCCCCCCCCCTCCTACTTCAGATTCTGAACCAACCAGTAATTAACTACCCGGTTCAGATTATTTCAACACAAGAAAAAGATCGCAACACAGGAAAGTTCTAAAATTAACAAAAAAATAAATAATGCCACACAAAGTCCGACACCCACATCATTTCCACGAAAATAATTCTAACATCCATGCATAAAAATCGACGCATTTTTTTTTTTCTCGCTTGCATGAGGTCTGCTAAGAAAAGAACGAAGAAGTTTCGCCTTGATACATTATTCAGTACTGTTCGAAAGCTGTTCCATCGAGTATACGGCTCGGCGCATGAATATTTCAGAAGCCAGTCCATAATAGCCGACCTGATCCGCAAGGATACATGGCAGGGATTACTCGCTTTCGCCAAAGAATTCGTAGGCGTTCCTTCCTTTACACGTGCGTTATTTGTTTCCGCGAAATTACTCCAGTCACTGAGTACAGAGATTGACAATCCTTTGTAGCGGAGTATCATTCGGTTACGTCCGTTACGATATTTCATCGTCAGTTCCTTTTATTTAGACGTACTAAACCTTTATAACGGATCGTCACTCTGAAAATGCCTAATAAAAATAGATAAATTTCACACTTTATAAAAATTTGAAAAGGAAATAAACTTACTGCTTATTCATAACTCTTGGAGCTTTAAGTCATCTGGTATTTGTACACAGTGATTCTATAGTGTATTTGCGGTTTCTTCGCACTGCTTGAAACAAACCTTTGAAAAAAAACCCACTTTTGACGTTTTTAGTTTTTTCTTAAATATGCCATGTATTAAATGCGTTTTATACTTGTGCAAACTCAAAAGTACCTTATTTGAGGTGAAATTGAACTTTTAGTTGTGTTTTGATAATACCGAGCAATAAGTAGTTCTTATGCAAAATATTATTTCCCTGGGTACATATGAATGCGGTGGGTTGGCCGTTTGTATAATTTTCAAACTTTTGTTTGCGTGATACGGAGGACTATCCTGAAAGCAGAACTTTAGCAGGGCTTCAGAAAAGTTGGATCTAACCGTGGATGGAGAATAAAGTGTATTAAACTTATTGATGACCCAAAGAAATAAGGAGCGAACAACAAACTGCCTTCATGAGATGAGCGATTTCAGCAAATACTCGTTTGTATTAAAATGTAAAGTAACTGTTATAAAAAATTAGTAATAATGTAAGCCCGTAAATTAAATATACAATGTGAGATTTAAAAAGATATAATGTTTTTAGAATGCGGTAGTTTGTGAGTCCGATGTTCCTTACGACAAAAAAAAAAGTTGTGTAAGGGTCACAGAAACAGTTCGGTCCAAATAATGAATACAGAGCTTTAGAATAAGTTGCAGTATTGAGACGATAATAGTTCACCTCACCATTACATCGCCATTTACGGTAAAAGACGCTTCTTTCACATGCACAGCTCGATAGATCGTATTATTGTTTTAAAAATGATTAACAACCTCATCAAGTCAATGTGGTTTGTACGCTAGTATAATATGTTCACGGTTAATTGAACACTTTTGTAATAAACCTTTGAAAAATATAATTGTTCCTACGTACATACATTTAAATGGGTATGTTGGCTGACATGGGCTCAGTAAAGTTGGTAACGACGCAGATGAAGTGCGCAGTTACATTTCTGAATGTTGAATTATAAGTGTTAGGTAAACATTCGTATAGGCTCTTCATGGTAAAATGTGCACTTTTGAAAGCCCTGCTTAAGATCTACTTGTATGCACGTTGTGTATTCTTCCGCCTTATGTAAAAATAACATTGCTATGGGCCTCATAACTTTATTCAAGCGTTGGTCAAGTAAAACTGTGAAATTCTTGGGAAAGTAAACATTATACAAAAAGGCTATTTTTCACACTTCCATGTATTAAAAAAAAAAACAGAAGGCGAAAGAAATAATTTAAGTTATCACAAATGATTACCTAACATTTTTTATTCGGCGTTAAAATATGGAACTATTTTCTGTCCGTTGTTACCAACTTTACTGGGCAAATGTCACTCAGTGCACCCATGAAAATATATGCGTTCAGGGGCAGTGACATTTGGTTCATTTCAAAAGTGCTCACTTTATCGTGAACAGCCTTTAACTATTGAACAGAGTTATTTGACTTTATATGGGGCTCCGGCGTGTAATCGCCAGACTACTCTCCTTACATCTAGGCGAACCGGGTTCCATTCCCGGAGGCGTTGCTTTCAAATTCTCGCACTTGGGAATCGTGCCGGACGATTCCGCTGGTCGGCGGGGTTTTCTGCGAGGATCTGCCATGCATTCCGGCGCTGCTCCTTGCTCCCCCTCGACACACCGTCATCGGCTCTCAAGACCACGATGTTAAGAGGACTATGTAGCTGCGCGTCGCAAGGTCAAGAAGCGAAGGAGCCATACGGGCGACACTACGAGGGCACGCCTAGCGCCTCATCGCTCCTACGTGCTAGTCGTGCAGTATTTCCGTCCTGACACTTTACTGTGTAAACTAGATCTGTAACAGTGCCTACACGCAATGAAAGTACACAGATCAGTCTACCTGCGTGTAATCGTACATTTATCTTACCGCTTGAAGATACTTCACAGGAAAGCTTTAAAAATGCGATATTTGACCACTTTCACGATTTTTTTTCTCCATTAATACACTTAATGTGATAAAAGTAAAAATATAGCGACATAGACAATAATTTTTTATCCTTTCTGGCAGAACTTCGTATTTCCAGAACATTTGTTTACCGAGACACGCGTTTAAGCGCAAACAACGATTTAACAGAAAACGCTTCAGTACATAGGACCCTTAAGAGCAGCCCAAATCACTTCACTCTTCTCTCACCTGATTTTTTGCTGAAAGAATCATACAGAGACTGGACCTCAAGCTTAAAGGCTGTTCACGATAGAGTGAGTACTTTTGAAACCGACCTTAGAAAAAAGTCACTATCCCTAACTGCGTATATTTTAACGGGCGCCCTGAGTGACATAATCCCAGTAGAGTTGGTAATGATGGATGGAATGTAGTTCCCTATCTTAAAGTGGAATAAAAAGTGTTAGGTAACCATTTGTGTTGATTTAATTTATTTCTTTCGCTTTATGTTTTTTTTTAATGCATCGAAGTGTAGAAATGACTAGATTTGAAACATCTTTTCTTTTCTAATAATTTCACCGTTTCACCTGACCGACGCATAAATAAAGTAATGAGGCCTATGGCAATGTTATTTTTGCATAAGGGGGAGGAATACGCAACGTGCATACAAGTAGATCTTAGGCAGGGCGTTCAAAAGTGCTAATTTTACCGAGAACAGCCTATACCATACTAACGGTCACGAAAATTGAAAACCTACCCCCACGTCGCTTTTTCGGAATAAAGCAAGCAAATTACCCGATTACCCTACGACCGACCAGATATAGCCAGTACTGGACCAAGTTGATTTTGTTGCCGCAAGAAATTATGTAATAAAATACATCAGATTGTTCCTGGTAACAGAATGCTTTAGACACTTCAAACGAAATATTTATTTGATGCTAACATGGTATTTATGTTCGGTTGGTTGGGCGTGCCTTTAAAATTGCTGTGTGTTTTAAGTACACATGGATGATGTTAGAAGAACCAAATAAATATATGCATCAACTAATTGTTTTGAATTTTTTTTTTTTGTTTATAGCACCGAATGTAAATGTTTAGAGCTACAGCTGTTCAAGTTGATTAAAAACATATATGTAATGTCAGTTTTAAATAAGTATCGTTCAAGCAAATTTATTTGGCATCTGCCACAAAATCTTTTTCTCGTTGTATATGTACCTCAGTCGCGCTTCTTATCTGTTTCTTTCCACGGCTGGCGCATAGAGTGCGTTGCAGATTTTGTACAAAACGTAATTCAAGACGATTGGACATTACGTGGTGGGGGTCTGAACGCGACAAGCATTTAAGAATCGTTTCGTGCCCAAAGATAATTTTCAAGTTCTTAGTTCAAATCCAAGGATTATTTCTTTTGGCCGCGGAAATGGCTAACACGAGAGTTTCTTCGATCCGTTTCAGATACTTTTCCGTGCAGAAACTTCACAGTTGTCAACGGAAGCGCATCACATTTTCGTCTTCACCAGCGTGACAAGAAATTACAGGGTCAGTACTTCGAGTCGCATTCAGGCGAGTCGCGACGGATTGACTGCACGACGGTCGAGCACGTCGCACGCAGAGGCGACGAGGCCAGCGGTGAGTGGGCAAGAGTCGACCTTAGAGCTCGCTCGTTGCGAGGCCTCAAACGCACAAAACAACAGCCGGCAAAGGGGGGACGCGGTGGCTGAGCAGTTGGCCCCACCAAGGCGAGCCGGGTTCGTTCCCCGGCTGGGCCACTCCTGGATTTCCTCGCGTGGGAATCGTGCCGGACGATGCCGCTGGTCGGCGGGTTTTCTCGGGGATCTCTCGTTCCCTCCGCTCTTGCTTCCTGGCGCTGTTCCATGCCCACCTCATTTCGCCCTCATCCCTCAAAACATCACTGTTTTAAGAGACGCCCAAATCTTTCAACTCACTCAACAGCAGGCAGGTGGGGGTCCTTGAATATTGTCGTAGTTGTATAGCGCAATCAGAATCGGGTTATCTCTGGTGCAGACGTCTGTGATTCGCGGGTAAATTCATGAAACGCGTACAGGCTTCCCGTGGTTATCTGAGCACTTTTGAAATCAGCCTTAAAGTCACTGTCCCTCCCTGCGTATCAATTTAAACGGGTACAATGAGTGGCATGGGCCTAGTGAAGTTTGTATAGAAGGCGATAAAGTAGTTCCTTACCTAAACGTTGAAATAAAAGGTGTTAGGTAAGCAATTGGGGTTACTGAATGTATTTCTTTTGCTTTCTGCTTTTTTTTTTTATGCATATAAGTGTAAGAATAAGGAAATTTGTCAAATATTTACTATATTTAATAATTAATCAGTTTCCACGCATGATTAAATTTATTAGGCCAATAGCAATGTTAATTGTATCTACATATGGTGGAATAATATTCAGTGTGCGTACGAGTAGACCTTAACACTTTCGGTCACCTTGTCCTCTACCTGGCACGTTTCATATGAAGTGTCTTAAATGGTCTGTACGGTACATAGTAGAACATAGTGTCCAATGAGAAAGGTTCCCTATGTGTGGAACACGTCATTCGCTGCTGAGAATTTGTTCCATAGCGTCATAAACCACTGCTGTCATTAACATAAAGCACAGATAGGTTTATATTGGTGCCTATGTAAGACAAAGCGTCGTCTGGATATACCAATACAGTCCGAACAAAAGATGTGTTTGTTGCAAAGCCTAAATTTTTTTTTTCTAACTGAAAGGGTTAAGAAGGGCTTTCAAAAGTTCTCAGTTAACCGTGAACAGCTTATAGTAGTTACTGTAAAATCATCCACTCGGATAAATGGTGATAAGCTATATTCTTTTGAAATTCGATTAGCCAGAAAACTTTCTTATACTGACCGACTTAAAAATCGAAGCAGATCTTTCAGAACTGCCGAAATATCGTCAACAAACAACACCAAATACATCGTTACATACCTGTAACAAGTTGCGAAGACACAGTGCAGGAGAGTAAACGTGAGAGAGCGACGAAACGAAAAAAAAAAAGCTTCAAAGCTTGAAAAGACGCGTAGACTGTAGCGATCGTGTAATCCGTCGTGACAGAATGAATAATCCGGTTACGTGTCGCCTGGAGGAACAAACAGTATGGAGCTAGTTTTTCCTGTCTGAGCACTAAAACAGTGTTTGAAGAATTTAAAATAAAATTTAAAAAAATTGCCGGTAAATACGTTTCAACAAGCTGCTTCATTCTAATGTCTGTTTTTGTAGAATTTGAATATTTGAATTGCATATGCGTACTTTTCGCAGGTTTTTTCAGCTATGCTTTAGGTAACTTTTATTACTTTTATACATAGTTTTATTTTGTATTTAATTTTAATGGTATCATACTCTTTACCATAGTAAATGGATATTTACAGCACGCGTAACAAATTTTCTTATTTGTAACACCAGAAAAAATTATTAATGTGGGAATGAAAGTGTTAAAAATTAGTATTCGCGCTACCATATTTATTAGAAAATTGTTTGATTTATGTTGTATATGAAAGAAGAATGCATAGATATGTTGTAACACTACCAATATTTTTTTTAGCATTTACATATTTAAATGACAAATCAAAAAACAATACACCTCTTTTATTTTTAGTTAAAATTTAAGAATAATTCCGTTCGGAGTACTTTAGAAATAACATTTTACAAGAAAACATTCTTCAAGCAGTGCAGCCATAACAATTACTATTGATACGATCAAATTCTCTTTTAACAAAGTACATTCTACGAATTAATTGTTTTGACATTAAAAACTGCATATTTTAGCAAAATATTTTACAGTGTTACCCAAATAGATTCATTCTTCTTTCGCATAAAACCTACATTACTTTCTAGCAACTTCTGTAGTGTCTGTACTACCTCTTGACGAGTTCTGTATATTGAACATTCGGGCGCAGTGCTTAAATGAAAGCCATCACAGTTCAGTCTTAAAATTCCTACCCCGAATGGCTTTTAAATACATCAAACGCCGGACATGTCAATAATTTCCATATGTTAAAATCTCCAACAGCATATAACTAGGGATGGGAAAATTTCGCGAGTCCAATGACCTGTAGGCTAGACTCCTCAGTCCTCTGCAAACTGGAGCCTCAGCTGTGTGTTCATTGGCTGCTGCCCCACATCTGGCAGTTATGGGATTCGCGAGGTGTTTCCTTGCAAGTCTGCTATTGGCTCAAAGGCGTGGAAGGCGGGTCTAATAAACTGTGATCCAACTGCGAAGGTAACTTCACTTTATATATGCTTGACGTCTATCTTGTCCCGAGATGAATTCGCGAAATTTTTCTATCCCTGCATATAACGTTCTTGACTGGCATGTTTAGCTGAATCAGTGTGTATTTTTTGGACGTTTAGTATATCCTATTGTTAATTTAATTCCGATGGCATCATCTTACGTGAACGGAGGCACTAGGGGCTGTGATCTCGTGTTTGCCGTGGAGGTAATTCATTCTGTACGCTCGGCATTGTGCGCAGCTATTTAACAACGAGCGCAGCGAACACTTAGTATTCGTCCTGCGCTGGTGACGTGACCTTGAAGAAGTTGCTAAAACCAACCGTGCGTGATGGCCGTTTTCTAAGCAGTTCGCAAACGTAGGCACTCCTGATGCTCGAGGGTAGGTGGGTGTACGACGCACTATAAAACTGGATCAGTTAGAATACATATACATACACGTATGCCCTTTGAATCAGGAATCACATATCCCCGACAAGCACGGCACGACGGCCCCGACACAACACTTACAACTGAACAGCCAATGAAATACAACATAGATCTGATGTAAACCCGACAAATTCTGTCGTCCGACCAGCAATTTTGGATCAGAAATGATTTCCACTTCCTTCGTGTCGTGCGGCACGACACGCAGAGTGTACAACCTTGCAAAACGAAATTGTAATGCAATCTATCCCTACAACGGCAAATACGCAGCTTTAAAAAACTTTTTTGACAAGTTCTGTATTTAACTCTTAAAAGCAATAATTTTACCTTTGTATACATTAGCGATAACACTTTGTCGCCATAATGTATTCCAAATTTCCCGTCTGCCCACCGCCTTTGAAATTAGCGTATTTAATCAGCGCTTTCTAAATGGTTCCGAAAAATTCTGCTCTTCGTGATGCGACAGTGAACTGTCGGGCTGTTAATTAGAGCAGTCACTTTGAAAACATGAATGTTGTGTCGGGGTAGCGGTTTTTTTTTTTAATGTTCTGCTGTATTTGTCGGAGCTATGACATTCCTGCTTGAGGCAGCTACTCGGGTGCCGTCATATTTCATCGTCTGGGGTCGTGGATACAGCTAGCGACTGGGAGAATTTTAGAAACGTTTCGTTCCCAAAGAGAAGTTTCAATTTCTCATTTCAGGGGAGAGCATCCTATAGGCCTCCTCCAACCAATTGGGTGGCTGAGCGGTTAGCCTGCTCGCCTCCCACCATGGCGATCCGGGTTTAATCCCCGGCCAGGTCACTCCGGTTTTTCGCATGTGGGAATCGTGCTGGACGATGCCGTAGGTCAGCGGGTTTTCTCGGGGATCTCCCGTTTCCCCTGCCCTTTCATTCCGGCGCTGCTCCATATTCACCTCAATCACCCTCATTGGCTCTCAAGACCTCTATGTTAAGAGCCGTCCAAATCTCTTCACTCACTCGCTCACTCCTCCAGTCAATTTATTACGAATGACTCAGTTTGTCGCTGATACAATTACTTCGGTTCTTCAACAGCTACTGCCAATTGTGTTGAGCACATAATGCCGTCCCCATTGGTAGACACATGAAAAATTCGCGTTAGTATTTGAAGACAGTCGAGACTTCAAACACCTGTGTTTTGTATTGCCATTGTCATTGGACTACAGTTTATTACGACACGCCGAGGACGGGTTTGGACCAATAGGAAACCACTAACGAGAAACTGGCCCAATCACGTCCAATCAAGTCGAAAGGGTACAATGTGTCCTCACTGCTGCAGAAGCCAATAGAGAAGCGGCACCGGCTCGAACATGTATAGGAAGGTGAATTTTAGCGTGCTGCCATCAAACAACGCGAATTTTGCTTGTCTCTACCCCTTGGCTCCAGGTGTTAAACGTGCGAAAGTCCAGCTTGTCATATGAATTCGCGAAATTCCCCAGTCGCTAGATATATCATCGGTGACGCACGATAAAATATGACGGCCACCCGAGCAGCTGCCTCGGCGAACACAGCATATTATTACACAAGAGACCAATTGGCGTGGTGGTTCATTTGACGTCGCCGTGCCCATTCTCCGATTGGCTGAGTGAGGCTCTGGAACCAGGCCTCGTGTCTTATTGGCTACTGCAAGCTACGTCACGTTCCCCTCTTGCCCAGGCTGTCCGCTGAGAAAAAAAGTTTTGTTGAATCGAACTATGTTTGTTTAGATGCGACGAAATTAATTGTTTGTATAAGGGCAATGAAATTCCTTGTTGAAACCAAATTATTTTTACAAATGTTTTTATTCGTACACTTTTATCAATTTAAAAAATAATAATAATTTCGCTACAAAAATATGTATGTCTGTAAGTGTAGAATTTATTTTATAACTAAGCATAAATGAATGTTTTTTTTTTTTTTTTTTTTTTTTACAGTTATCGAGGTAATGTTTTTTTTTAAATAGCTTTCTTAGTCCAGCAAGAGCGCTAATTTTTCTCTAGCGAACACTATAAAAACTTTAAAATTGTGACTTTGAAAGCTGATTATGTAAAAGCGTTGGAGTAGAATAAAGTTTTATTGTATGAATTATGTTACAAATTATGTCCATAAACATGCCAGTAGTTAAAAACTTATAAAGGAAATTTTATCCTGGGCCCATAACTACACCCAATTCATGAGTCAGTATTGTATGCTATAATTTCATATTACAAGGGTGTATAACTTTCTAAAAAAAAAAAATATATATATATAGTATAAACACTTAGAAATGTGTAGCGTGAGTTTGGGGAAACAACACACGCGTTAATTTTGAGCACGTGTATTGTGCAAATTCACTCACGAATGCACACATGTAGCAAAATAAATATTCTCTCAGTTTTTTTTTCGCAGTAGCGAGTGTTTATTACCACATTACGGTATCTAATTGTTTGAATGCGGGGATAAAGAGGATACTGTTATGAACCGCGTAAAAATGAGGTGAAATACAGCAAAGACTGTTCACGATGAAGTGAGCACTTTTTGAAATCAACCTTTGAGAGAGGTCGCTGCCCCTACCTATATCTATTTTAACCAACCCACTGAATGCCATGCTTCCTGTGAAGTAGGAAAAAGAGGGAAAGTACCTCGATGTCTAACATTGAAACAGAAGTGTTAGGTAAAGCATTTGTGAAAACTGAAATGATTTCTTTTGCTTTCTATTTTTGTAAATGGATCTGTGCGATTTCTATTCGTTGCCACGCGTTATTTCTTAGTAGTTGTGATGTTGTGATAAGTTTTATTCTTTTCATTTTAAAGCGCAGTTTTTGTTCCTTATTTCCGCTGCCATCTACCAGGAAAAGTTAGCAGTCTTTTAAATATATTTGGTCTCTTCAATATGGCAGTCGCAATAAAATAATTCTAATGTATCAAGATGAAAAAGTTCAATTAAAGGACAGGTTTCTTTTAAGTGAAATATGTGAAAGAATGTTCTGTAAGTTGCAAAAAAAAAATATTTTCTTTTGTTAGTAATGTCGTAAAACACGAAGAAGACTTTTCAGTTGGCACATTCTTTTGCACAAATTGTTATAATTAATCATAGTGAGAATGTTTTAATTCCTGTTTTGTAAAGCACCATTTCTTATTTGACTAATAATATCGCCTATGAAATTATTTGTGATGTCTTATGTTATATGCGGTGCGCAGCGATAGTTCTGCCGATCTCTGCTGCAATGTTGTAAGTGGCAAGCTCATGCAGGGTTATCTTTCGTGTTTATAAATGTTTCTCTGAGACGATTTTCGAAATGTGATGATTCCGCCCTTCTCCTTCTTCTTGGGCATTTTCTCAGCCATGCAACGTCTCCAATTCATTGCTGTTTTGGCATTTTGCTTTTTTTCTTCGATCTAATGGTTTGAAATTGGGAATCACTGCCTTCGGTGAGTAATGCTGTTTGAGTGTATAAACTAATATGCGTATTTTACATAATATTTCTTTAGTGATTAAAGTGCGGTTCGCGAGTTGAGGTGAATGCAGTTCTCTAGTTGATGTATGTCGAATTGCCGGCCCCTGGAACTTCTGAAAATGTAATTCTGATGTAGGGGCACCTGTTCTCCGCGAAAAGATTCACGTAGAGGCTAGACTTAAATATCCTAAATGCACATTTGCAGCCGTCATTTGGCTATTGACCGCTTGTATTTATGTGGAGAGAGTATGCTACATGAGTGAGCCAATCAGAAGTAAGTGTCTCCCACACTGACCGTCCGTGATTTCCGAGCAGGCAGATAAGACGCCTGGCAATTCAAGTGATCCAATGACGAAAGTGATACTGAACTAAAGTGCTTTGGAACACAACATGTTCTGAAATTTTTTCGCGAAAAACAGGTGGCCCTAATAATGGGTTGTAACCGCTTCACGCGAGGCAACACATCATCGGACCAGCGAAACACAAAAAACAAATATGATTTTTCATTAATAACCATGCATGAGCATGCTGCTATATTTTTCTAATGGTAGTTAAAAAAAAATTTGAAAATATCATCAAACTTTTCGAAAATAGCACAAGAAATTCTATGTTCATGTGATGCACTATTATCAAAAATTCTGTAGATCCTGTGGCCCCGTTCAAATAACTAACTGATTATGAAAGTACTTTATAAAATAGTAATTATATTTACAATAATCATTTTCCAAGAAAAAAAATGGAGTATTGTATTCAAAATATATTTAATTACTGTCTTTACATCACTATATCTCCAAAAAGATATTAGGCCATATGTGCACTGAGTTGAGAACGCTATTTTTTTTAAAGGTTATTTTTAATAAAGTTATCTCAACCGAGAATATTCTTAATTTTATTTTTATCATTTGTGAGATATTGCACACAAAGATATTGTGAGGAACCCAAGAATAATTTGGCCTAACATATGTTTATTTAAACTGCCTTTGCCTAAAAATGTTCTTATTTTAAAAACACACCTAGGTAACAATGGATTGACGCGTAGGGCCTCACCATACCGGCGGAGGTTGTGCTGTTGGGTGGGCCAGTCCTAGGCGAGAATTAATTTTATTACTTGGAGTTCACCCCAGTTGCCAAGGTATGGAGGATCAGATCTAGTGAAAGAATTAGCAAATTTGTTAATTATTAATTTTTATAATAATTTCGCAGTTTCATTTGACCAACACAGGAATATAGTTATAAGGCCCGAGGCAGTTTTAGTGCTGCATTCAGCGGAAGAATACATACTGTATAGATGCAGAGAGATCTCAAGCAGGGTTTTATAAAGTGCTCAGTTTACCCTGAACAGCATATAATAAGCAAGTCGTAAGCATTTATTCAAGAACACGTTGCAGTGTAGATGTAAACGTTTGGCCTACGCAGAGTAATAAGCGTCTTACGGAAATAAAACAATACGGTGCTGCGATCAACGAGATTTTAACCAAGCATTACTCAGCATGAACTGTGCAGGACAGCTCGTGGTCGTGAAGATATACAAAACGCTTGATCTCACCTGTAATCTCCCCGGGACTAACAATGGAACTCATCTCGGATGACGCTGATTGCATCCGGCGATCTCCGAAACTCCGGATGGTCGGACTCGCTTATCGGCTCGCGAATGCCCGGCCGGCCCTTTGCACGGCAGAAGGCCGCCGGCTGGGGTTGCCGAGGGCTTTAGGGAACCCACGCGATCGGCGTGCGCATTGTGCCGGGACATAAAATAATCCACCCTCCTCTTCCCCTCCTCATCCGCGATTCATTGTTATCGTTATAACGGCGCATTGTAGCGCGGCCCGCAATCGTCCACAATGGCCCCCCGTCGATAGCTCTCGATTCTCTTCGAACCGCATTTATAGGTTGGCCAACTGTTCGCGAGGTAAATATTGCTCCGTTTGGCGGGGCAAACTGACCTGCGACAGGAAACAGGAACCACCGATTACCAAGAAACAGCCCACGTATAGTTATTATAGGCTGTTCACGGTAAAGTGAGCACTTTTGACACCCTAGTTACATTTTCCTTTCAGCCTTTTTTTTTATCCTTTAACCAATTTTTTAAAATACGCTTTTTTTATGTAAGTGATGAACACAGTATGCATATTCCACTGCACTCGGAAGTTATTCCGAGTGCAGTGGAATATGCACACTGTCTAAGGTTACAATTAAATTTTTTTATTGACTATTGTTTCAAATGAGTGGGCTTCCAAAAATGCTCACCTTACCGCGAATAGTCTATATAGTATATACGCGGTTTCTTCACCCTTTTTGAGTTAAACCTTTGAAAAATCTCTCCATGCATGACGTGTTTAGTTATTTCCAACACATGCCATATATCACAAGCGTTTTATACTTGTGTTCATAAAAGTTACTTTTTTTCCCCTGTTAAAGTGAATCGTTATTCATATTTGGTCCATAAATCATAATGCTTCATTTATAAATAATTCGAATAAAAACAGTGAGAAAACATGTATGTTGGTAGCGCCTTAGTGAGAAAACATGTATGTTGGTAGCGCCTTAGTGAGAAAACATGTATGTTGGTAGCGCCTAGTGAGAAAAATAGTTTTTATATTAAATACTGCTACACTGAGTGCGCAAGAATCAGGTGCGTTGTTCTTTGGTGTAATTCTCCAGACTTAGGTAAGCTTAGTTTGCACGAGGCGGAGGAATATCCAGGAGGTAGAACTTCAGCAGGGCTTCAGAAAAATGCCAAGTAACCGTGAATGGATTATAGTCATGGCGCGCGGTTAAATGAGCACTTTTAATACCATCCTTTGAAGAAGTCCTACCCATATATGCTTGCAGGTGAATTTAAATACCGACCTGTTTAAGGTGATATAAGTAGCGATACAGCAATACGCGTAAGAAAAAAAAAAAAAAGGGGCGGTTATGTTTTAAGGCCTTGTTGAAAATTTTAATTAGTTTCGTTTTGGTTTTATAGGCATTTTAGTAAGAATTGACCTCGTAGAAATATATTTATATCTCTAACAATTTAACATTGCAATTTTTTTCGTCGCATTGTCTACAAGGTTAATTTTCACATTACGTGGAAATATAAAACTATGGGTGTTAATGAAGACACCAAGCGGAAATTTCAAAAGTTTTCGCTTAACAGCACTAATAAAAATATGGAAAACATTTCTTACTTTCACAGAAACAAAAATAAATTGAACCCTCTGAGTAGGTAGCTGCCAAAAATATTTATAAAACAGTACACGCAAAATGTGTAAATATAACAAGAAACATATGTTCATTTATGTCGGATGTAATATAGACACAATTTTTTTTGTAGGATTGTAGAATTGATTAATACAGCTTCCTTAAATTTTGCTGTGAGACGTACCTTTTAAATAACGCGGAAATTTAGTTTGTTCTGTCTTAACGGAGACCAGGACAGAAAATAACGCTCGGGTATGGAATTCTCACCAGTAACATTCATCTTCCATTATAGGTACATGAGCAATTTTGTAAGTCCTGAATGAGATCTGCATTTCTGCCCATTTTATATCATTCCGAAAAATCTAAAACAAAAATTTCTGTGTAGCCTAAGACCTTTAATCATGAGTCTGTCAAGCGTATGTTTGAAAATGTTAGCAACTTGGATGAGATATTATGACAATGATTATATTTATGTGTACGAAACATAGAAACTAAATTTGGTGGTTTTTGTATCCTGGAAATTTAAAATTCCAACTTTACATACGTCATTAATGTAAGAAAGTTATTACATCACTGGACACACACTGGAAGCACGCAATTCAGTTTGCCTGTATATTATTTAAAGGATAACGTCAAAGATATTTTTCGAAGGTTGATTTCACAATTTATAAACTAATTCTTGCACCAGTTTTTGAATCATTACCAGCGTTTGTGCTGACGCTAATAGAAATTCGCTGAATAATAATATTAATAATACTTTATAATGCATTTATACAGATGTAAAAACAGTGTAAGTGTAAAAACATGAATGGTTTATATATATATATATATATATACATTTAGTTTCCAATTCTATTCACAATTTGTTTGCCCTGAATTCACGCATATTAACAGCCTAGTGTGCGGCATAGTAGTGTCAGATTTCAGTTGCTGGAATGAGTGAGTGAGTGAAAATATTTGGGCGGCCCTTAACGAGGTACGAAGAGCCGATCGGGGTGACTGATTTGAGTATGGAACAATGCCGGAATGAAAGTGTGGAGGAAACGGGAGAACTCTGAGAAAACATGTCAACAAACGGTATCGTCCGGCACTATTCCCACCGAAAATCCGGTCTGGGATTAAACCCGCCTTCGCCTTAATGGGAGGCAAGCATGCTAACCACTCAGCCACCGAAGCCTCTCAGTTGCTGCAGTTGACTGGAGCTGGAAATATATCAACCATAGAAGAATGGGATCATCACGTGGAAAACCTACTTTTTTATTAAATAATATAGGAAAACTATTTTAAGAGAGAATATGTTATACAAATATTTTTAAATATACTATCCGAATAACTAAATTATCATGTACTTATCAATTTTAATCTTACCACACGTAAAACGCGACCATTAATTCTACATTTCAAATGCAGTATCTATTCAAGTACTCGAAGGTAGAGCCAGCGAATATATTGATATAGCAAAATTAATTACACTTTTTTCAAGTTAATCAATTTTTAAAGCGAGACGTGGAAGTGGCTGTGAGATATCGTGCTTTAGGAATTTCCAAAGAGGAACAAATTTCGTCTCTCTGCTGCGCAAAAACCAGTGTTCATTATAATTGGCGACGATCTCCATTAATCACAAAAGTTGATGAGGTATTGTGCTGATGAACTGGCAAGTTGAAAAGAAAGGAGTAAGGTAAGATTAAAGTTCTGGCACGCTTCAAAGCACGTAAAATATCGTAGGTCTGTAGAAAAAGATTTTTCTTGCCTTGCTTTACCAGTAACCAGAGGCATGTTTCTAAACCCGTCAAATAGTAACAGAAAATCATGGTTAACACTGTAGTACCCGCAAATGATACGTCGTATTGCATATTGCTTTAATGTATGTTTGTTCACACCTTTTACCTATGTGAGATTTTATGTACGTGAATATTTAAATAATTTTTATGTTCATAATCTTATTTTATTTTTATTATTTCGAGGATAGGAATTTTTAACTTTAGATGTTCTGTAATACTCCAATATTTATAACTTTGTAATGATTATTCTGTGTCTTCAAGTTTGATTTAAATTCCAAACTGTAAAGTTATGTATAAGATGTTTAACGTATGTTCAATGTGAAATGTGTATAATTATCTAGTTTGATAGTTGTGTTGTTTGTACTATGTAAGTTTAATGATTATCTGTGGTTTCTTTGCGTGAAAGTTTATCATGTAACTAGCACAACACTAGTTTCTCAAAAGAATCTGGCCACACCAGCCGGCTTATCATAATTCATTGATTTTCGAACAATAGTCTTTTAGAACAAAACTTATGCATTCTAAATTGGAATCAGCTAGGGACCAGTATGGGAGCGAAGACCGCACAGAGCAGGGAAACTGATTTCTGGTTTTATTTAGTAGAATATTGATATTTACGACGGCGATCAAGATTATTTCATGCACTTAGTGAAATGCTGAGGCTTTGCATTTAAAAGAAGAAATACGCCGGCATAGGCTATACGATGAATCAAGACGGAAGGGCGATCCGGTAAAGGAAGACTTCTGGGATGCGACTTCGAACCGAGGAAAACGCGTTGTCTGGTACTTGGAGAGCCATGTCTGCGAGGAGAGGGTTACTGGCTGCGCATCCAGGCGAGTTCCGGTTCTACGTCCACTTCCGTTGTTCCGGCCCGCAGAGGAAGAGCTCGTTGAGGTCCACCAGGGGATGTGCCGCCAAGGAGTAGCGGGAGAGCTGTTCCTGCGTTCTGCACCCCCGTGAAGGATGACTCCACGACGTCGGCAGAGTCGCGGTGATTTTCCGCTATCTACACAGAGCAAAGTTGCACTTTTACCCAGGCAAATTTAAACATATTTCTGACACCAGTACTAGTAGATTCAATTAATGGCAGTTTTTTTTTGTACAACGTGCAGGCTGATGTCTGTATTTTGAGAACTATGATAGTATAATAATTACCAACTAACGTTTATTCAAATATACCATATAATTTTGATTGGTTTAGTTCTTTTTGTTTCTTGTTAAATTCACTTAATAGCATTAAAACCAAGGTGATTTTATTTGCTTTATTTAATTTGCTCCACTCAAGAATTCTCTGATGGTTTATTCCAAATAATGGTCCAATAGCTATAAACTACTGAGATAATTCAAATCTAGATGAATGTACTGATTTTTCGTGGCAGTATAGATTTTATGCGAGGCATATCATTAATCTAATATATCAAAAGCACACGCATTTATACAACTATATTATATCATTACACTACATATTTATATATTATATAACATATTAGGGAAATAATCCTTTATAGCCAATACAATTGGCCATAATATTGTAGCACATATCAGTAGTGTTGGAGTATTTAATTTTTGGTAGCCCAACGACAGGGCTATAAAATCCCCAAACGTTGTGTCTATGTAATAACTGCTACAGTGTTACAGTACCAATGGCGATCATATATGTTTAAATGAGATAGTTTAGATAGCTTTTATTTTTGTATTTTTAATGTGTAATTATTTTATTAATTTAATTTTCGATCTACAGATTGTATCTGATTCAGGGCTTGGATTATTTTTATCTCCGTTTTGAGACCCATTATTATAATTCTTGAATTCGGTTAGGTCTTTGGAAGTAGCTCGTTGGGAGGTTTGAAGGTTTTTTTTTTTTGTTTAATTGGTTCGCAGGTTTAAACCCTGGCCTGTGGTTGGCTGGTGCTTTATGCCATGCTAATAAGTGCCATTCGGTTGATCTTTATCGCTCTCTACACCATTAACTTTCAAACAGACAAGACGTAGCAAAGGACGCTAGCCTTAAGTGAACCTAGCGCAGGGTTCCTATTAGAAGTTAGGGGTGCCCGATACCTCCCCCAGAAGGTCGTTTGCAATTGCACTTCAGTTACTATCGATTAAGTTGTGTGCTTTATTTGCCCCTTTCGCGTGGTTAACACTTTGTTGACTTTGCTCGAGTGCAGCTCGAGCAAAACTAATTTGAAAATGTCTTTGTTGTTCAGAACAAAACTCGCATGGATGTGCAGTCTTTCTTCTGCTACACTGCCACGACAGCGTGGTAACAATTATATTGCAAACGATATAATTATTTTTTTTAGCCCACTCAAAGGGACATGTTTGATTGTAAATCCTTTTATACGATAAAGAACTTTTTATCGGGTCAACATCAGCTGTATAGTTTTAATATCAGCTAATGTGCTACGTTCCCAGCCAACATTCAAAATTACATTTTAGAAATAATAATAAGTGCAAACGTGACGCTCTAGTATTTATATATTTAATAAATAAATCTAAGTGTAGAAATTATTACAGCAAATATAAAAAAGAATGTACTTTATTACGTATTAATATTTATTACACTTACTGCAAAAACAGTTTTCGTATTTACATGAAATACTATTTCAAAAAACTACAGCGCCGTCTTTAATTTAATATTCCCGCCTAAACGGCACTTGAAATGCGATACAGTGTTCGAAGTAAATTTTTCACGTAACTTTGAAACATGTGCATAAATGTTCTGCTCTACGAAGAGAGCACATTTAAGACGAGGCCTGTAAGTGTTTTCAAGATACCATGCTCATAAGAAGCCCCATTCAGAGCACTCCAACATTTCTAATAAACTGCTTTTACAAAACGCAGTGCAACAAAATAAATGGGCCAGATACATGCTAAAATACTCACGCGTCTATAATGAAATTAACTGTAGACATCTCCCCAAACACACGAAAGGAGCGCAGCATGACGAGAACATTGTACGTCAGCTCAGAGCCTTGCGCGTAAAGGCGATGACGCACTTGATGCGTGTGGCAACGTCAGCCTTATGGCTCCCGCAGGAAAAATAGACGGGCACGTTGTTAAGAAAGTTCAACCTCTAAATTTCATGCAACTGTTTGCAAAATTGCATAACTTTATTTGTTATACTGGCCTCGTTTATAGATCATTGTTCGTGTATTTCAGAAAGTCCCTAAGGTAGTCGTATGTAATAAGTGCTCATGTTTATTTGTTATACTGGCCTCGTTTATAGATCATTGTTCGTGTATTTCAGAAAGTCCCTAAGGTAGTCGTATGTAATAAGTGCTCATGTTTATTTGTTATACTGGCCTCGTTTATAGATCATTGTTCGTGTATTTCAGAAAGTCCCTAAGGTAGTCGTATGTAATAAGTGCTCATGTTTATTTTTTTCAGTGTTACGTACTTTGGGAATGGCTGCAAAATTAATGTTTCTATGACTGTATACCTATTGCTGACAACTTTGAATTAACCATGTAGTAGGCTACATGTCATTTGGTAATATTCTTGGAATACCATTCTTGTTCTCGATTTCACGCGATAAAGAAAACGAAAGAATTTCAGATAGTTTTTAGTGTATAGGAAATTGTACTATAGTATTTTTAAAATACTAATAGCCTTTCAATGAAAATAGAACATTTGAAATGCTACCGGACTGGAAATATCGATGGATAATTTTAGCATTAACTTAACCCATTGAAATGGTCTTATTGCAGAGTAGATAAGTACACAGGAGCGATAAGGCTTGGGGGTTCCTTTAATGTGAGCGTACCCATTACCTAATTGGCTTTGCGATAATCGGTGAATGGGCCGTTGTGTATGATTGGCTGCTGCGTGCTGCAAACGTTTTCCTATTGGGTAGGCGGCCGGCTGGCGTGTAGGTTCATGCGCTAATTGGGGGCGGCGTTTCAATATTTTACTGCTAAGTGACGTCGTTTCGATGGCGTGTGTGGCTGGAGGCTACGATATAAGTCGCTGTTTAACCTCTGTATTGTTAACACATTCTGGACTACGCTAGAACTAAGTTCGACCAAAGCCAGTTTAAATATTTCTTCGTCCTTGAAAATAATATCTCGCATGCTTATAGAGTCATTGTTCAGATAGTATTTAACAGGATCTTACAAGAACAATACAACTCAGTAGCTATAGTTTTCCTGCAATAAAAGTATTTTTTGTTATGCCCTTATAAAAGTACAGGATTGACTGTAGACCTTTTACACAGTAAGATACATTTTATTGGAGCATAATCAGCTCTGCGACCCCAGTGGCTGATGACCAGCCAATGACGAACGTTGTCAAGCACAATAAGTACACCCAGAATGGTGTGGACCAATAGAAGAGTAGTAATTGGGAATACGGAAACCAACAGAATATACGTCCCTGCAGTGATGTATACAGGTGATTCGCTTCTAACTTGTATTCGATTATAGTAAATATGTGCAGTCCTGAATGTGTTAATAGAGACATGCCAAATACGCGTTTGTATTTGAAGACAAGCGAGACTTCAAACACTTGTGTTTTGTATTGCCTTGGTCAGTGGACTAAAGTTCACTAGGAGACACACCCAGGACGGCTTTGGACAAGTAGCAAACCACTAACTAGGAGCTGTCCCAATCACGTCCAATCAAGTCGGAAAGGAAAAATGTGCCCTCGCTGCTGGAGAAGCCAATAAGGACATAGGCTACAAATGTAATTTTGCATGCTGTTTCATCCTTGGGCAAGGCTACCAACAATAGTGAGAAGTGACTGGTTGTACCTGGAGCCATCTTCCCCTTGTATAAGATAGGGGACGAGGAAGAGGAAATGTGAGAACACCCCGAGAAAACCTCCTCATTCACCTGCGTTCTAACCGGTAACCGTTCTAACAGCAATGGGAGGTTTATATTAAACAAATGTCATCTGCGGGGCCAAATATACCAATAAATAAATAGTGAGTGAAGAGATTCTGGCGACTCTTAACATCGAGGCCTACAGAGCCGATGAGGGTGATTGGACTGAATATGGAGAGGCGCAGGAATGAAGAGGCGGGGAAACGGGATATCCCCGAGAAAACCGGCCGACCAAAGGCATCGTCCGGCACGATTCCCACTTGCGAAAATCCAGTGACCCGGCCGGGGATTGAGCCCGGGTCTCCATGGTGGGAGGCGAGCATGCTAACCGCTCAGCCCCCGTGGCCCCGATAAATAAATACAAATATACCATTCAACAGATAGCCTTTTAGCTATTGTGGAATGCACGACGCAAATATGCGCACTTATCATGAAACGTGGCATTGTCAGCTCTACCATGTTTAACGTGTTGAGCGCGGATGCAGCTCGTTTCAGCGCAGAGTTTTTTGGGGATGTGGGGGGGGGGGAGGGTTGTGGGAAGGAACTCATTCGCTATAATGGATGGGTTCACACAACAGTTGATAACACATGACGCTGGCCGCCATTGGACGACAATAACACTTGCCACTCGACCGCCCGCTCTTGTTAACGACCGGCCGCATATATTTCAACTACAGCTGAATTACCGCTATTAGCCCCGCGTGCATGCAACTGCGGGTTCCAATAATACGAGGGCCGCTTCGCCCTGCGTGTGAGTGTGTATGAGTGTGTGTATTTTATGGCTTAAGTAACTGGCTCGGCGGATAACTTCGTTAGCGCCCCGCAGAAATGATACTGGAATTCACTGTCCGGGGACGACCGCGAGAATCGGCCAGATAAGCGACTTCAAAACGAAAGAACGTGACTAATAGGGTAATAATTTTTTTTTTTAATTCGCGTGAAAACGTTTCGAACAGTTAATTCGCGTCGCAAATGGTTTAAACACGAGCATCTCTACCGAAATAACACTTAGGAAAATCCGTTTAAGGTTCGATCCTCGGCCGGGTCACTCCGGATTTTCACATTTGGAAATCGTGCCGGACGATGCCGTTGGTCGGCGGGTTTTTCTCGGGGATCTCCCGTTCCCCCCACTCTTTCATTCCGGCCCTGCTCCATACTCATCTCAACCACACTCATCGGCTCTCATGACCTCGATTTCAAGAGCCTTCCAAATCTCTTCACTCACCCAAGATCGGTTTAAGTTTTTCAGTACCTTGGTACGATTTTATGTCTATTCTGCTGTGCAATGTACTGTACATCTCATAAACTTTACATATATTCCCAAAAGAGTTATATAACAACTAATGTTATGACTGCATGATGTTTTTATGTAGTACCTTGTTTCCGATAGTAAATTTGGCTTTATAGACGAGTAATAAAACTTCTATTGTTCCAGAGTTAGGGTATTGTTGCCTGAATGGCCAATTATTATGAAAAGTAAAATACTAGGAGAAATTGTTTTAAGCCGCTTATATTTTACGAACTATGCAGTAACAGTAACGTGAGAAATAATTGCTGGCATTGGTTCCCAAGACGTCAGGTTAACGTAGCGGTGTAAACAGTTTAAGCAAAGATCCGGATTTTTTGCGTGTCCATTTAACGGTAACGCTAGACTTCATTGTTCTCTATAAATAAAAGCCACTGACTGACATCTGTGAAATCGCTGCTTAATAATTAGCTTTGTTCCTTGTGTACTAGGCTATATTTGGTTCACTCGCTCAGTTTCCAAATGTTTGTTATGAGATCAGAGTCCCTTCTTAAGCAATTAAGTTTATGGAATCTATGTTAATGTATTTTAAACGCGCATTCTAATCGCAATGATGGTAGAAAAGCATTCATTTAAGTTAAGAAGAGTAGGCCTATTATATAACTTAAATACCGTAAATTAATTTGGAATTAATTAAAGTATACGAAACACTAATTGTAACTTAAAAACTAAAGCAAGCATTATTTAGACAAATCATATAAAATATTTATCAGCATACAAACGGCATTAGTTAAGTATATCATTCAGCATAACTAACGTAAAAATTTGGCAATAGCCAAGAAAATGCAATCGAAGAAAATTATTTGCTGAGCAATATAGAAAATTACACCAATAAAAACAATACATTTGAAATAGAAGCTTTTTACAACTTAAGTATAAAAAAGAAGAAAGAAATATGTATTCCTCAAAAAATTCTTTATGAATATGTATTAAGTTATAATACATTATATTATATTAAATATTATTTTATAAATATGTGGCCATATTCAAGTAGTCTTGCACGTATATTCTCTACACACATGCATGTAGACACACATGACCGTAGACCTATACACGTGGATGTAAGATTGGAACAAATAGCTATTTGATGCCTTCAGTATTTACTGTAAATGTAATTTTCAGTTTAATATATAAAAAATAAAACCTTTTAATAATGCGATTTCTTAAATAACGTATCACCAAAGACCTGCGAAATTCACGTTTTCTTTCGTAGACAGAATAATCTCCACTGCCTTGGACTTGAGCGAGAACAGCCAGTGGTTGCATTGACTGCTAACCTTTACTCTATGTGAAGTCACCTAACTGCTTGACTTCGTTAAAGAAGATTGTCCAGTCCGCCGCTGGAGCTAGGTTATTGGACAGCCCTCTAGACACTCGAGACATTACTGTTTGCCTATTGGTTGCCGTGACCAAGTGAGGCCTCTGTACAGGACTGCCAAACATACACTCACACTACTGCTTCCTGCTTGCTGCTTCCTCGCGGTTAAATACGGGGCGTGTCTAAACAACTGCCGTCCAATCGCAACAGTAGGAGAAAAGAACAAGCGTTTGGAGTCTACCTCGCCTCCGAACGAACTCGCGAAATACTCGTGGCTCTACCCCAGAGACATGCAACAAAATTCGCGTTATTTGCTGGCATCACGCTAAAATTCACCGACCTGTACATGTTCGAGCCGGCGCCACTTCTTTGTTGGCTTCTGCACCAGCGAGGACACATTTTCCCTTTCAACTTGATTGGACGTGATTGTGCCCAGCTTCCCGTTTGTGAATTCCTACCGGGCGTGTCCTAACAAACTGTAGTCCAATGACAAAAGGCAATACAAAACACAAGTGTTTGAAGTTTCATCGGTTTTCAAGTAATAACGCGAATTTTGCATGTCTCTACTTATCACTCTTTCCAATAACTGAGTTTTGTCTTTTTTTCTATGAAGCTAGAACGCAGAAACAAACAGGTAGAATATATTTTTAATCAGCTCTTTCTAAAATTCTCGTTTCTCGTCGAGAGGTACTTGGGCAAGAGACCACTTTTGAAAGTCCCGCTTGGTTTCTACTTTTTGCCCAATGTGTATCTTTCCACCATATATTTAAATAAAATATCTTAATTACTTTTGCTTATAGACCAATTAAATGATAATGTCAGCTTGCTGGAAACGTAAATAATACTGTTAAAGCCCATTCTTATTTACAAATGTATAAAATATTAAATATAATCCAAGTGCACTGTTATAAAATATTATGGTGAAATGATCCGGAAATCTTCGCAAAACTACAAACACTGCAATTTATTTAGTAACCGTCTTCATGTAAATATTACGGAACCTTCCGTGTATTTACGAAACTTTCGCATAAATTAGCCACTAGGTTTTAGTGTATTTCCAACATATAAAGCGGAGAGATAACGAAAAAATATATTTTGTTCGATTTGTTTGGGTATTGCATTATAAAAAGAAATCTGGTAAATGTAAAAAATTTATTCTTGAACACGTGTCAAATAGTTTCCTACCACACTGTTACCACGTTCCGTAACAAAATAAAAACATGCTGACATTGTAACTACAAGAAAAGCGAACTATTAAACGTTTTCAGTTACTAATAAAGTTAGTGTGTTTCTAGTGTTGTTGGCTAACTGTGGCAAGTGGCTCGTGATATTTTTTCGATGTTTTAAAGAATATTTTTAAGTGGCGTTGATATTCCAACTGCTAGAGGAATGATAATGTTCTAGATGCAGCTGCTAAGGAAGCTCCGTGTAGCTTCGGCAGTGTTCGTTCCCGAAACCCGAAGCTGTTGGAATTACACACGGAAATTCCGAGTCCTGAATTTACGGAACTCACTTCCGTTTTATGTCACTACAGAACGTGTTTATGTAGATCACCTGTATATTTCTGCAACATTTTATGTGAATATACGGATATTTTAAACAGTATGGCAATCAAATGTGAGAACAAAATTCATGCAGAGTATTAAGTAATTGATTCTGTTTTCCTTATTCGCTGCCAAATATAATTTAAGTACTTCAGAAAGAGTTTTCTGGAAAATTATGAAGTTTTTGCGAAATATTTTCGAAGTGCTCAATTTACGGAGGATCAGCCAGAACAGTAGGAATTCTTTCGAACTACACTAAACTAAAACTCAAACACATGCGATTTAAATTAAAAAGAAGATCTTACGTGTCTTTTAATTACGCTGAAATGGCTTACGAACCAACAGTTTCATTATTCTTATTGCGCACGGAAGAATACTTCAATCTTATATGTTTGTGGCTGAAAAGTCCTCCTTGGTTTTTATACCATTATTAAACATAAAAAATGCACTAGCAAACACTGTTACTATCCAAATTGTTTCAAAAACTACAAACAAACTTTCGAGATGTATTTTCGAAGCCAAATCAAATGCGTGTCACTGCAAACATGTACAGTTGATTCGACTAACAGTCTAATTTTTTTTGGACCAACGCAGAGGTTTTGTTTATTCAAACATGTATTTTGTGACATGAAAAAAAAAAATCAATCTGGACGTTTTTGAAGTTTTGTTTGCACACAAATATTTGTTGGGACTACTAGATGTATGTTTGGCCACATACAAACAAGTATGTTGTCGCCCGGATGAACCTCTCGCTCAGTGTAGGGAATTGTAAACACGTATTTGACAATAGTGCGTTGCGTTGGGCTGCGACGAGCTACACTCGCTGTTCCACAATTACGCGATGATCTGTCGGCGATGGACGCCGTCTGAGATGGTGCTGCTATCCAGTCTAAGGGCGGAAATTACATTTTCAGACCTTTAACAAAAGATACATATAAAATGTTGAAACTGTATGTTTTAGTGGTGGAATATAAAAACAGGGTAGCATAAACGCGATGGGAGACGAAAACTAGCGGGAACGAGACATAATATGAAGTGTAAACATAATTTCACGTAGTAAATTAACACGAAGCCGTCCTTTTTCCCTTTGTCAATACAGCCAGAATTTTACTATAGCTTATGCACACCATCTTACTGAAAAATATACACGTAGCTTGCCTGCTGTACATGTGTCCCACAATGCAGAGTGCCCTGCCATATGTATCTGCTGCTCGTGCTGTAGGCCTATTCCAAGTAGTATTAAGGTAAAATGTGAGAAGACAGGATATTACCATGAGGCACTGCATAGAAAATACGCGACAACGTGTGGAATAACGGTAGTGTACTATTGGGTTGTTTGCATGACCATACTCACCCATAGGCTTATAAAACAGTGTTAAATGAAAGCATGTGTTGATATCGTGTTTTCGATTAGGTATATTGTTGGCAAAATTGATTACAACTGAGCAGTGTGATAGAATATTTCTCCCCTGAGGAAAAAGTCTGCCTGCCCCTTGCAGGCTCGGGAACCAGACGTTCGATGCGAAGAACACTCACCTTAGTTTACCACACTTACTTGAGACCAGTGACCATTTGTCACGCTCTGAAAATTATGCAACTTACTTTCCATAAGGACACGCAGAAATTATGCAGAACTGGGTTATCTGTGAAGGCGAGGAAGTGAAAACAATTATTCATGCAAAAAGGAAAATACGTCAGACTAAGTAAAGTTTCCAACCAAATTGTCTTGTTTCAAATTCAGTTGCTTTAATTTAATTGATATGTATTCTGGCTGTAAATGAAACTAGTTAAAAATCCTGAATGGCAATAGCAAAGGGTTTATGAAAAACATTTGAAATAGCACTGCCGATCGGAAGTGGTCAGACATAACGGTCGTTATCAATACCCTTATTCAAAAAACGTAAACTAATCTGACGTTTGTCACTTCAAAAAAAAATCACTGAATGAAAACGTCTGAAATTATTACTTGAAAAATTAAACTTGGGCTCAGCTTAGTGGCAGAACAATAAAAACTCTGTCTCTCAGGTTAAATTATGGTTAAAATATGCGGTTTTTTAGCTGTTAAAAACCTCGTGCTAACATGGTGTTGTGTAGAATGTTCTATTACATATGGCCGCTCTCTTATGCCTATACGACGTGTAGGCTAAACTCGTAGAAAAATCGTTTACTTGTAGGATGATACCATTTATAATGGAAAGCAGTACGGGATCTCAGGAAAATGTAGAGTATTATTCAAACTTCGTATAATGACGGTGTTTCTTAACGTGGCTTTCAGCTCACGGAACGTCACGGTGTCTAACTAACTGACCTAAGCTCCTAAACAGTTGCTTACAATATGGAGGGGCTTACAGCACACTTCTCTACGTAGAAACAAAACAATATTAACTAAGCAAGCTGTAGAAACTAAAACACCTTAATATACTACTTGAAATACCTATGCTACGTCCAAATTCTGGACGTGCGTCCTGACTTAGGTCTTAACCCGTTGAAAGATGGCGGCAGAGAGAGAGAGAGAGAGAGCCATCTTCTAACTAATTACCCGCCTAGCCCTACGCTATCATGCTAGCCAATGGGGGTGCAGGATTCAAATTTGCCAGCCAATCGGACGGCTTCCTACTCAAACAGCTAATCTGACACACTCCAAATGGCCTTATTCCTTATGTCAAAGAGTTACGGGTCTCGTATAAGGTGATAAAAATAAAACAATAAATTCCCTGAAACAATTACAATGGTGTGAGTCCAAGAAAATAAATTAAAATATTCAATTATTAATTAAAATACAAACAAAGATAAAATTTAGCTATATAAGGAATTTAAACATAAATTATTGCCATTCTAACATCTAATCATTCAAAATCCCACACATTAGAAAATTAATATTAATAAATAAAGACTAAACTTATGTGAAAAACGTGTGCAAATTACAGTGTTTGACATTGACAGTGTAGAATGAGTAAAAATATTCGTAGATTATAATCATGAATGCAGAAATTGCAAAAGTATATGTTAAAAAAATAAGACGAAGGATAATTATTTTGATGTTGGTAAAAGTATTTTATTTCATTGTCCGTATCTATAAGAAGCCTTGTCTTGTATTTTGCACACCCACGCAGCAATAGTAAAAAATATAAATACGAAATTGTCGGCGTAAACGCGAACGTAGTTTTGAAATTGTTAAAAAAAAAAAAAGGTGGTTTTGTTCTCCTTGTAAACAAACACTTCTTCTTCTTCTTCTTCTTCTTCTACGTCGCAAGCTGACGCAGACAACCTCAATGCAAGAATTTCGCGCAATGCACTCGACGCCGACGCGCTGCGTCACAATCTGCTTCATCCTGACCGGCTACCGCTCATCGCAACGCATCGCACTATTGTGGAACCAGGTGGTCTATGTCAGGTTCGGACACTGTGTTGAAATAATGGATGGACGCCGTAGACTAACGATGAGGCAGACCGAACTCGCTCTGGCTGCGCACAATCAGTGTCCGTATCCCAACATCGAGCTGCGAACTAATGTTCTGCCAACACAGCTAGCAAGACGGCATGGATTGGAAAACTGAATAGTAAACAAGTGCATGTGCACGTGTATACTGACTTTAACCAATTTGTAATGCAGTTAGAGTCAAAGTGGTACAAGTATTTGATTAATATGGAAGTAGTTTGTCATTTAAAAAATTCTAATATATACGAGCAGCTTCATAACTGCCGGCTATGGGACTTTGACAATTGTGTTGCATTAGGGTAGGTAAATGTTTGGTATAGACTGTTCGCAGTAAAGTGAGCACTTTTTGAAGCCTTCATAATTGCAATAATACTCAATAAATATATCCTATTGCAGCCATAGACGTTAACTTTCGAGTCTGGTGAAATATATAGACTTTGTTTATTACTTACATGACATTTATTTTTAAAAATGGTGGAAGTATAAGAAATGGCTGTTAGAAAAAAGTAACTAGGCTTCAAAAGTGCTCATTTTACCGCGAACAGTCTATAAATGTGGATGAGAAGAATAATCGAGCTACCTTGTCTTTAGTCTACGGCGGAAACATCCACGGCTGCCCACAAACGTATTTATAGTAACCCCAGCCTCGACAATCCACACGCTCTCGTGTAACGACAAGGTGCCCAACAAGAATTTTCTTTCTTCGTATGCCTTCGAGGAAAGCACATGTTTATTGCCACTGAGAACAAGGTTAACTGAGCTGTCTGTATCCTCAGCTACAGCCATGTCAGTTGTATTGGTGTCTGTATTTCCACTTACCGTCCGCCTTATGATCCCGCCTTCACCAGGCACGCCTGCTGCACTCTGCAAACGTCTGTTACTGGCTGATTTTCGGCCAATAAAGTCTCCCGTTGACTGTGTATCAATCCATGTGCCGTGACTGACCCAACAGGTTTTACAGTCCATCGCGTTCACGTGAAGAATATTAAAAATAATAGTTTTATTCTTACGAATTAACACTTTGAGGTCAGCAGATATTCACAATACAACCAAGACACGTTAGAAGTGAGTTACTTATATCCACGACTGCAGGAACACCAGTGTTATTTTCGCTCCTGTGTTCCCGCTCACTACCGTTCTATTGGCCAACATGACAATAGACACGCTTATATGTGCTCTACAACGTTCATTATTGGCTGGTCATCAGTCACGAAGGCGCTGAGTTGATTTTGTCCCAATAAAATGTCTCTATGTGTGTAAGATGTTTTACAATCACACCTGTACTTTTGCGGGGATGTAACAAAAATACTTTTTTTTTTTTTTTTGTAAGGAAAGTTATCGTTACTGAACTGTAGAGTTCTTTTAAGATCCTGTTAAACACAGTGACGTACACCGGCTGTATAAAAATGCTAGTTTTCTTTTCAATTACAAAGTAATTTTCAAAATATTTTTGCTCGAGATACACTCAAGCGTAGTCCTCAAAGTGTTAATAAGTAGACTAGTTGTACATTTTTACTTAGATTGTCATGGGATCCAGCAAGTTATTTTAAACGTTATAGTTTTGTCATCAAGGGCAAAAGAATTTTCATAAAAACTTAGCGCGGAGTTTATACGTGCCTACTCGTAAACATGTTAACCTTTTCATGCCATTGTAGCCAGGTGTATGTGTGTTGCACAGGAAGGTAATGTTTGGCCGGCCCTGTACTCCACGAAGCTGTGCCCAATGAATTTTCGCTGGTAACAGCTCATTTCACAGTTTCACTTTACCGACGCACGAATAGAGTTATGAGGCCCATGGCAATGTTAATTTTACTTGAGGCGGAAGAATACAACGCGCACACAAGTAGATCTTAAGCAGGGCTTTCAAAAGTGCTCATTTTACAGCGAACAGCCTTTACTGTTCTACTTTACGACTAACTCTTATCACTAGCCACTGGACACAACGCCTACAGCTCATTCTTTGTGGTAAAGAGACAAGTTCTTAACTAACTTAAGTACAGCATGCATCAAAAATGTTCATATTTGCAACACCAGAGACACTAAATTAATGTGGGAACGAAAGGGTTAAGGAAGTAGCGCCGGCACATTTGACGAATGGCTAGGGACATGCCGAATTCGCGTTATTATTTGACATCAGGCTAAACTTCTCAGTGCTGCTAGACTCGAGCCAGTGTCGTTTCTCCATTGGTCGCCGCATACACGCGAGATCATTCTCATTAAGAGCGAACTGCACGCGATCGGAGCACACAATGGGAAAGCGTATATTTGTTGGCACAGAATTACCCAGGGCGTGTCGAATAAAGTACTATCCAATTAGAAAACCTATTTCCAAGGTACCTGTGTTTAAATTTTAACGCGTCTGCAATTAATAACGCGAATTTTGAGGTGTCTACGTATGGCATGTGTACCAGAGCAGGAGCTGCTATAATAAAGCAGGACGGGTTCTATTTGTCCGGTTTTCGTAATAAGTAGAGGCGTGCAAAATTCGCGGTTGTTGTTCGGTTTCAGGATAGACTCCACCGCCCTACACACGAGAGATCACAGTTCGTGGTTCCATTGGCGCTGCACTTCAATCACCGTCAACTATCTGCTTCATCGCCTTATAAGAGATTCGCCACTCCAACGCTGAATTTAAATTATTGGCTCGAGAGCTCTACGAGACGTGCCTGATATATTTTTTGACAATGACTGAAGTCAGTCAAACGTAGAGTAATTTCGAGTTCAGCCTGTCCTTAAAAAATAACGCGAATTTTTCAAGTATTCATCAATAAGTAGAGCCACGAGTATTTCGCGAGTTCATTCGGAGGCGAGGTAGAATCCAAACACTTGTTCTTTTCTCCTACAGCTGTGATTGGACGACATTTCTTTAGACACGCCCCGTTTAACTGTGAGCCTGTCATAAGCAAGAAGCAGTAGTTTGAGTGAGTGTTTTAACAGTCCTGTACAGAGGCCTCACTTCATCACAGCAACCGATAAGCAAACGATAATGTCTCGAGTGTATATAGGGCCGTCCAGCTTAACTTGCTGCCAACTCAATCCGCGACTATCGAATTGCGACCAGCACAGATTTATATACAGAATTAAGTACACGACCGTAGAGAGTACGGGAACCTAAGAGGGAGAGGGTGGTTGTGGATTTTTGAACCACGCCTATAAAGAGACGTAGCTTATGGTCGAGAGGAAAATGTCTGTCTCTCTCCCTTTTTTTTTTTTTTTTTTTTTCACGGACCTGTTGCGCACAAGTTACGTGCTTGCGGGGTAGCAACCTGGGAAATAACTGCAGTTTACGAATTTCGCCTTTATTCAATTTTTTTTTTAAATGACCCACTTCGATTGTGACGATGTTGGCTTTTCTCTGAGTCACGTGAGAAAAACTAAAAACGCGAGATCAAGCCAAAAACTTTTCGCATTATTTTATGTATGTTTTCCTAAGAGCTAAAAGCACATGTACTGCACAAAAAAAAAAAAAAAAAAAAAAAAAAAAAAAAAAAAAAAAAAGTTAGTTCTCTACAACAATTTGACGGATTATTAAATACTTACTTGCAGCATTTGATTTTTTTTTTCTTGGAAATTTTTTAAGGTTCCGACTGTGACGTAGCACGAGATCTGGTCTTCGGCTCACTCAAATGGTGGAGACGTCCAAAATTCACTGAATCATCCGGTGACAGGGAGTATACTCCACTGCCTTATGAGCAAGCAAGCACAGCCCGCGGTTTCATTGGCCGCTAAACTTAAATAAACGTCGCCTACCTGCTTGGTCTCCTCAAAAGAGATTGGCCAGTCCGCCGTTGATATTATATTATCGGCTCAAGAGTTCTCCGAATCGTGACAGACATATTTCCGGCCAATGACTAAAGTCGGTCAAACGCACAGTAACTTGGGCATGTCAAATAATAACGCGAATTTTGCAGGTCTCTAATCATCGAGTAGCTAACCCTTCGTTATTGCGAAGTATTGCCCTACATTAGGATATCGGGAAAGCATTATATTCGCCACATACAACATACAGACAGAAAGGTGCCACAAGTCTTCCTCGTAGTAAAATTAAGGTTGTACTTTCTTTTGTATTATTCATTGCAGACGCTTCACGTCCTTTCCCATGCCCCCCCCCCCCTTTTTCTTTTCTCTCTAGCTTTCAAAGAGAAGCACGTCAGTGGCATTACCGGAAACCGGAGAAGCGCGCGCATTTACAAACGATCCGTCGCGTGCCGGGGTGAGGGTATATGGACTTGAGCGACTTCCGGCCTTGAAATATTAACTCTTTGAGGTCGGCACGTTTTTACTGTCGTTAAAGAAATGAGTTAACTGTATCCACCACTGTAGGAACCCCTTGTTCCATTTGTTGGTCTCTATTCTCCCTTACTGACCTCCCCCCCCCCCCCCTTCCTCCCACTAAACCCCTGCTCAACATCACAACAATCCAGAATTTCATTACTGGCTGAACATCAGCCAATGGATTTTCTAGTTGGCCGCGTTCCAGTAAAATGCTCTTTCTTACGTAACAGGACCGACATTGTGTTAATTTCAGCAATCATACAAATATTGTATTATTATTTGCAAAACTGTCGTTGACGTTACTCTGTGACCCAGTAAGTTTGTGATAAAACCATGAAAGCAATTATTCCATATCCGGTTAGTTTCGTTTCTTTATGGACAGAGAAATATACGTACGAATGTTGCCCGATTATAACTCGGGCAAAGATCTCGAAGGGATGTCTTTGGATCGTCGCTGCGCGAATTTTCTGATAATCTCCCCCACCTCATGGGGCCACGGTTGCTGAGCGGTTAGACTGCTCGCCCCTCACCATGGCTAACAGGGCTCGATCCCCGGCCGGTTCACTCCGGGTTTTCGCAAGTGGAAATTTGCTGGAAAAATGCCGCCGGTCGGCGGGTTTTCTCGGAGATCTCCCGTCGCAACGTCGCTGCATTACTGTCGCTGCAGTAGTTGCCATAACGAACACGGAACACACTAGCGCCGATCGCCGTCCTCAACGGGCAGCCTTGGCCTTTTCCCTTCCTCGTTTATTGCGTCACATTTATCACCGTCTTGAGGTTCAAGTTTGTTATACGGCACTCTCCGACTAGCTTACTTCACGACATCTTGTACGTCGCCTCTCTCGGCGTCCGACTTCAAGCGGCACTAACCTACGACATGGGCTGTGATACCATCTGAGTGGCACAGCGCACGGGGATTTACGTCGGCGAATTATTTTGATCCTGAGTATGTTACTAATTATTTGAACTAGCTTGTACGTCGGAGAGAGGGCGGAATAATTGTGGTGAGTTGGGGACGCCTTTTGATCAATATTGTTCGATGGGCACTTAGTTTTGTTCTTAGTTTTTGGTCATGCTGTAGAGCTAGCACGGGCGTGCAGTATTTAACTACAATTCATAGTATTTTTTTTCAAGTTCGTGTGTGATATGTTTAGAGTGATTTTTTATGGTGACTATGTGTGTTTTTTGGATTTCCAGTGTGTCTTATTATAGCTTGCTAGTGCCGCCCCATTAGTTTCTACCCAGCCTGAATGGCTTGAGTTTCGCATCCACATCTCCTTTTATTGCGTGTTACAAGGTATTTTACGATGGAGGACTCTAATGGGCTGCTACTGATTCAGCTGCCCCTATGTTCGGTAATTTTTTTTAGTAAAGGTTTTTATATTAATATTTAATTTTATTTATTTTTATTTTTATTTATTTATTTTACTGTGAAGCGCCCTATTGGGCGTATTGCTGCCACTTCACGGCAGTATGAATTGTGATTTATCAGTGCATAATTTGAAGGTTGTGGATTCCAGGGCACGACGGCGTTTTGGATCGACGGAATTAAGTTTGAAAATAAAAAAAATGGTGCTTGTTAACGAACTAATGTTAATACTGCGTTTGAGGTCGTAGTTTATTTACTTGCGCACGATCTTTTTGAGCCCTATTGTGATTTACCTTTTGGCCTTATGAATGGTTAGAGATCTGCAAATTTCGCGTTATTTTTTTTTTTCGTCAGGCTAAAATTCACAGTACTGTATATACTCGATCCGGCGTCGTTTTTCCATTGGCTGCTGCCTTCACGTTAAGTCGGTCACTTTCTGAGTGAACTTCACGTGATTGGGGCACACCGGTTGTGGATCGTTTATTTATTGGCGCAAAGTTACCAGGGGCGTGTCAAATAAAGACTGGTCCAATGACAAACGTATTGTAAAGGAAAAGTTTTTTTTTCAAATTTAACATGTCCTCAAATGTTAACGCGAATTTTGCTGGTCTCTATGAATGGTTATTCAGCCAGAATACTGCCACGTTTTAATTAGCACTGGAGTCAAGGGAAAACAGCGTGTAATTATGTTGTATTTTGTAATCCTTTGCAATTGTGTGTATTCGAATTGTGAAATTTGCACCGGATTGGTTCACCGTTTCCCCTGCCCTTTCGTTCCGGCGTTGCTCCATACTCACCTCACTTAACCCTCATCGGCTCTCAAAACCTCGCTGTTAAGAACCGCCCAAATATCTTCCATCACTCACCCCAATCAGAATTAGGTAACTACAATGTTGTAAGTCTGTGATTCGCGCTCAGACACATGAGATGTGAAACGCAGAAACTATCCAATCACAAACGTGGATTTGAGCTAAAGTGTTATTAAATACAACTGCCCGTGAAACCTATTCGCAAAAATCGGCTCTCCCTAGTTACAGTATAAATAAAAATTATAATATATACTTAAAATATATATTCTGAAATTTGACTTGTTGCTGGGGCCACATGTTTTCATCGCAAAACGATTTATGCACAGACTATATTTCACCTTCTTACGTGGGGCCACGGTAGCTGAGCGGTTAGCCTGCTCGCCTCCTACCAAGGCGGTCCGGGTTCAATTCCCGGCCAGGTCAATCCGGATTTTCGCATGTGGGAATCGTGCCGGACGATGCCGTTTGGTCGGCAGGTTTTCTTGGGGATCTCCCGTTTTCCCGCCCCTTGATTCCGGCGCTGCTACATACTCACCTCAACCACCCTTTTCGGCTCTCAAGACCTCGATGTTAACAGCCGCTCAAATTTCTCCACTCCACCGTCTTACGTGCAGGTTTTCGAATTTCCTTTGGCTATTGACTGCGTGTCTGCGTGAGAAGATATTGTATACTTGGCTAAGCCAATCAGAATAAAGTTACCCGGACACTGGACGTTCGTGATTGGCTGGCAGACACCTAAGACGCGTGATGAGTTAAAATCATCGAACCAAGTCATTGGTTCTTAACTAGCGAGTACAATTAGCCGAGGAATCTTTTCGCAAAAATCTTTTCATAAATATAATTGACATACATGGTTCGAAATATCATACACCTTAAATTTTTTCTACCTAAAACAGATAGTATAATCGGAAGCAGTTAGATGACGTACTCACAAATAGTTTACGCATCAGTGTCAATCCAGGAATTAACTTAGAACAAGTCACACAGTTAAATCGTATCCCAAACTATGGACGGATCTTAGCAAATAAACGCAATAATGCTAACCCTACTCATGGTTAGTTAGCCCACTCGGTCACGCATTAATTCCTGAGTTCAAGTGCTGCAACTGCGTAATATTTTGGTATGCGCTGTACCTGTGTGCGGCACTTGCCTTGCAAGCTGCGTGCTCAATTATATTGGCATTAATACTTTGTGGACTAACCTCGAGTATAGCTCGAGCAAAACTAATTTGAAAATTTCTTTATTGTAAAGAACAAAACTCGCATGGATGTGCAGTCCTTGTTCGGCTAGTGTAACATGACTTCACAAGAACACCGCAGCGCAGTAACAATGATATTGCCAACGGTAGAATTAATTTTTATAGCCGCTCAAAGGGACATGAATGGGTTAGTACCAGCTCGGCTCTCCATTGGTTGATAGCCGCCCAATAATGAACGTGGTAAAGTGCAGGGCAGTGTCCGGTGTGGTATGGACCAATAGGTAGTGAGTGACCTGAAGAATTCGTGGATTCATTTTGGGACAAGCTAGAATTCAAAACACGTGCGTTTGTATGACTTTAGCCATTGGTTCCCACGGTGTTTGACACCTCCTGGAGAAGGCTGGCCCAATTGTCGCCGTCCACTGCGACAGCAGACAACCAATGTGCATTTGATATCGGCGTATTTGTACATAAGACTGTGGAGTTTAGCCTACAGGTAATTGAACTGAGTAGATAGGAAATGAGAGAGCGAGCGCAGCTCACTTAAATAGGCAATTTCCATCAAAATAACGAAAAACTAACATAAATATTTCGTGCTATTTTTAATGAAAGTACAACAAAAAATTAAAAACTCAAAATATGAAATTCAATGAAAAATCAGGAATGTACGCTCAAAATCAAGTAATTTTTTCGTTTTCAAGCAACTTTTTCATGTTTCTAGAAGCATCAATTTTCGATCCTCAAAAACAAGGAAATTTAAGATTCAACTGGAGACCAGCGACCAGTTAGTCATTTTGGTTTTCTGTCTGTCTCACACTCGCTCCCTGTCGAAAGTGCGTATTTCCCCTTGTCCGGCTGAACTCCCCTCCACATTCCACAAAGTATTCCTCCCCTATAGGCTGTTCACGGTAAACTGAGCACTTTTTAAGGTCCTTCTAAAATTTTCCTTTCACCCAATTTCTATTTTCCTGCTATTTTTTAATATAAACATTGCAATGTGACCAAAAAATACAGTGTATACATTTCACCACTCTCAAAAGTTAATTCTTGCAGCTGCCATAAGATATATTTGTCAGTGGTCAATGCATGTTGGGAGGGCCTTAAAAAGTGCTCGCTTTACCGTGAACAGCCTACACCAACTTTTGCTCCCACCCCTACACAGATCACCACAACACAAATATTTACTAAGAAATTACCTACGCCACTCCAGTTTTGGAAAGCAACTTTAATCGTTTATTATAAATTCTTTTGGCAGTAAATTTCGTTTAAATTATTACCAACTGTCGCTGGCCCTCTTCACAGGGGGGGTAGCGACAGACTTCAAAATTCCTGAATTTCAAAATTTTCGCGCAGATTAAATTCATTTTAATCTTAAATTCACCATCTACCTTTATCCCGTACAGGCAGGGGAGAGGCTGGTAAAATCACCACTATCGAAACAGATCCCTGGCGCTACCCTGGGATAACTGTAAAAGTTGTATACTAAGAAGCAAATATTAAATTATGAGTGGTGTGGAGGGATAGTGGAGGGGGCTAGTTTCTCCTTACCTCCGCATAGAAAACCGTCTGGGTGGCCAAAGTCCCTCACAAGGGACAGATCTACCCCGCGCTGAGTGGGTAGGTGCATGTCACCAGCCCCCTCACCTCCTCCGATCACAATAAAATTTTGTATTTTATTTGTGTTCAGTTTGTGCTAATTTGTACCACAAATATTGGCGTCTGTGTCTAGTGTCTGAGATATGAGCATATCAAGGTGGGGGGGGGGGCTGGGGACATGCTAGCCCCCCCACCTCCTCCGATCACAATAACATTTTGCAGTTTATTTGTGTTCAGTTTGTGCTAATTTGTGCCGCAAATATTGGAGTTTGTGCTAATATAGTTTCTAAGATATGAGCATATCAAGGTAGGGGGGCTGGGGACATGCTAGCCCCCACCCCACCTCCTCCGATTACAATAAAATTTTGTAGTTTATTTGCGCTCAGTTTGTGCTAATTTGTGCCACAAATATTGACGTTTGTGCTAATCTAGTTTCTGAGATATGAGCATATCAAGGTAGGGGGGCTGGGGACATGCTAGCCCCCACCCCCCTCCACCGGTTTACAATAAAAATTTGCAGTTTATTTGTGCTGAGTTAGTGCTAAATTGCCGGAAATATTGGAGTTTGTGGTAATCTAGTTTCTGAGATATTAGCATATCAAAGTGTGGTGAGGGGGGAGGGCTGTGGCTTGCAATACCCCCTTATCCCTTCCCCTTGAAACAAATTCCTATTAAAATAAAACTTTGTAGTTTATTTGTGCTTTGTGCTCAGGTAGTGCTAATTTGTACAAAATTTTTTTATTATGTTATATTCTTGTAACTGAGATTTAGGAAATCTATATTGTGTAGCATTTTTTTGGTGAGAAAGGGAATGCGCGCGGATTCGTACTAGGCCTCCACTTTCACGTTTCGGAATTAAAATTCTTTTTATTCAGGTTGCCCAAGTTTTGCTAACAGTATAGGTTCATGCGCTATTCACTTGGGGAATAAAAAAGATTGAGTAGAGGGCTGTATTTATGCCAGATTTCTTTCTTTTCTTTAATCACATATATATGTGTTATATATATATATATAATAGTGCCCAGGTTGTAGAAATTTTTTCGAAAATTATAAATAGGGGGACGTGGTTTCATACTGCTTCTCTACTTTCACTAATCATACTTCCCCCAATCACAATAAAAAAATACGTTATTTATTTTTGCTCAGGTTGTGCTAACTAGACCTTAAAATATGAGATGATGTTATAACTTGTTTAGTGATGCATCGGCATATTGTTTTTATTGAGTGTGTGGTACATTATACTGGTTCCCAATGTCTCTTATCACAATTAACGTAAATAATTTCTTTGTAGTTTTTTGTGATAAATTGTACTGCAAATACTAGAGTTTGTGTTATTAGGTTTCTTTGATGTAGGGAAATTTAGCCAATGGAATTGGGAAAGGGGGAGGGGGGAAGTTGACGAAGTAGTATGGCTGGATTCAAGCTAGCTCTCTGCTTCTACCAATCACAATAAAATTTATGTGTTTATTTGTTCTTAGTTTCTGTTAATTTTTGAAGTGTATGTTTGTGGGAGCTGCTCACCTCTTCTCATACCATTTATCTGTATCTGTTAGTGTTAGTCAATTGACTTGTTTACCTATTTACCAATATCTGGTCTTGCTGGGATGTGTCGTAGAGGAACCCAGGGCATACAGCGAGAGTAAATATGCTAATCAATGATAAGGATAAATCTTAAGCATTTTGCAGTTGGTTCTAGTTTTTGGCGTATTGCTAATGCAAATTTTCTGTTATTTCGGTTTTATGGGCATTATGTGCTGGCCTGTAAAGAGCGGAATGAAGGCAGTTAGATTTATCTTGCTTCTTTCGCCCCTTCATCATCCACCCAGCCCAGTAAGGTATAAATTAAAATTAAGTGATTTGAGATTTGTATTTGTCGAATGGTCTTACAGTCTACTACTGATTTTAGTATACCTTCACGATAATATTTTTGCACATCTTTACGTCTGTGATCACTAACAGGCTTCGGTATGCTGAGCTACCCTGAACGCAACTGCAGCGGTCTGTTTTGTCTTGAGCGCAGGATTTTAGAGGGGAATCATAAATCCATAAAACCAGCCCTAGTCTGGCTGTGGGGTCACTTGCCGGTCCGCTAGCCGTTCAGGTATATCTGCGAACTTCCCTTCCAGACAGCCAGTGCAGACAACACAGTCCTTTGAAAAAATCTAAGGGTTTGCAGCATTTATTCAAACTAAATGTGGCCAGCAGGAATTTGGCCAAGCCGGCTGAATAGCGTGTTAAACCATGCAAAGAGAGAAGAGATGCGATTCTCTGGTCAGAGTTCGTAATGTCTATTATATTTTTTATTCCGTTGTAGCATTAATTAAATCTTTGACTCTCCACAGCACTTATAACTCCTTTACATCGCCTTTTTAGAGACAGTGGTTGGTACATTTTTGTTACAGAATATAGGGAAATTTTTTAATTACAATGGCTTAGAGGTCTATGACAACACCTGGATTCGGAGAACTGTTGACGGCCTGTTAATGAGATTGAAAATTATATGGGTTATTATTTCCCACATATTAAGGCTCTTACTGCTATCTAGAGCGAGAGTTATGAAAAGTTTTTCTAACATGGCCCTTTACTGCACTTTTAAAACGATTGCTTGAAATTTTTACTTCTGCAGATTTCGAAGCAATTTTTAATGAAAAATCTCAAGTTCCAACAGCTAGTCACAACTTATTGAATTAAAGAGCACATCAACCGGACTACATTTCAGTGTGTAAATTTAGAGAAGGATAGAGAGCTTAGATATCGGCTACTACGCCAGTTATGCAGACCAATGTTAATTATTTGTGATTTGCATATTTGTATGTCTCATGTTTTATGCAAAGTTAGATAATTTGTTATTTTAACTCTGTTGTCAAATATTATTTATGTGTTAAACATGTCCATAATATGCTAAGAACTATGTTAAAAATGTCTCTTAATATGCTAAGTTTTACGATCTTTTTCCTCCTGATATGCCAACTCTTTCAAACAGGCGCCTACCGAAGCAAGTATACGCTTCAAGGAAATAAAGTAGGAAATAAACTCACCATGCCTTGAAGAGAATCGTAACTTTTTGAAATGATAATAATAATTTCTCATTCGAAAATAAACAAAAACCGTGTTTGCAACAGAAACCAGTATATACACACGCGCGCGCGCACACACACACACACACACACACACACATATATATATATATAAATTTAATGTCTCATATTTAGAACCACATATTTTGCGAAAAGATTTCACTATTAATTATACCATAAAACTCGTAAGTGCAACCTTAAGTGGTTGGATAATTTCGCATCTTACACGTCTTAGGTGTCTGCAAACATATGACCAACGTTCAACGTGTCGGGACGACTTAATTATAAGTGACACAGTCAAGAAGAACATGTCTTCTCGCACAGACACGCGGTCAATAGCCCAAAAAAATTTGCAACTGAGCACATACGAAGTTGAAGTAAAGCTTGTGCATAAATCTTCTTGCGAAATGCAGGTGGTCCTAGTCACATTTACAGTTAAGAATTTTGAAAAAAAATTTCTGCACACCAAATATATGATTTTCAGTTACTATAGTATTTCCAATTAAATCACCATGTTTCTGATGAGATTTTATTCTAATTAGACTTTATTAACATTAAGCATATATCGTTAAGCAGCTTTAAGTATTTCCTCATCTTATTATGGCCTGAGTAATTTAACTTCTAAGACAGTTTATGACGCCAAGGCAAAATTTGTCCACTGGCATGCAACATACTTGAAACACAAAAGTTTCGCTCATTCTTATAATAGATACGTCTCGTTTCAGAACTTTATAAGCGCGGCTTGTTTGGGATTTTCCTGAAAAAAGAAATTTCGTTGTTACTGATTCCAAGCCAATTAATCGTCTGCATAAACTTTGGATGCTGCTGAATACATGCGTACTGCTAGTAACATCTTTAGTTTTCACGATTTACAACGTAAGAGTAATAAAATGTTTGTCGTCTGTCTGGTGACATACCTATATTAAAGTTATTCTTCAACCGGGTAAATATTGCAATATTTTATTTGCAATTATTTCACGAATGTTATAGGAACTGCGTGTTACTCACACAAAACTATTTAATTTTTTCTTTTTAAATGTGAGTATTACATGTAAACCAAATGCGTCCTTTAATATGAGGTATACCATTAAATGAAAGCATTCGTGGATGACCTCAAAATTTCTGAATTTTAAATTGAATTGTATTTCTTTGTGGGTAAATCAAGATATGTTATAATTGAGTTTCGTAAGATTTATTCAAGTACGGGTAATGTTCCAGTAGTGTAACATCAGTTTAGAAACGTGACGACAGCAGCTACAGAGGAAAAGACGTTGATTAACTGTATTCCTATTCCTTCGCTGTGTCTTTGCACACTACAAAACATGTATTATGTTCTGACCTCTTACAGGACTCATGCTGCTGCGTTGTTTTATTTTACGCCTATTTAATGGAAATTACATTTTCTGTGCCTATCTGCTCCGGCAAGCTCGGTTCCCAAGACGTACCAACTTCCCAGCCAAAATGGTGTTATCTCGGCTGGCCGTCAGCGTGCCCATCACGTGCCTGGGCCGACTGGGAGGGATTCGAGGACGGTACGTTATGACTACCTGACTTGCGCTATAGGTCCGTCCGTCTGCAAAACAGTAGCGTTGTCAGTCTTTCCATAGAAGTCGACGGCGAAGCTATGAACGGTGTCCACAAGTTACATTTGCGAAGACAACATGCTTACATAGTGGATACGAGGCACGTATACTTCCTATTTTATTATTAAAGCAAGTTCCTATTGTAATATTATTGAAAATATAATACTGGCTTCGCGGCAGTGGCGTCGTCCTCATTTACTGCGCGACATGCTTGTGTTTTAAATTAAATAACCCTTACATCCACCACATTAGTCGTTTTCCTTTCAGATGCTATAATTAACTATTTAATATTTTTAATCCAACCTTTGGGGATATATGTTAGATAAGAACAATTGAAAGATTATCAGCAACTGTGATTATTAAGGTATTTATTATAAGTTCACTTTCGTAATTTCACGTAGCCTTATTGCGTAAATTTAGAAAATATCTTTAGTTGAATTGTGAAGTTTGAATCTATTCTTATTTATATCATACATTTTTCAAATTTGTCTAATACATCCGAGCGTATATTTTATGTAATTACAGGGGGGAACCAGTAAATCAGTAAAACTCGTTCCAACGTTGTAAAATATACTTCGTCGTTAATCGTAATTTTTCTTGCTGTTATAAAATTCCATACTCCTGAATTCAAGCCCCTATCACCCTTCACCAGTTGTTTTACCCCCTTGGTTATTGTATGTTGTTGTTTTAAGTAATAGTTTACTATTTGCAATTCTTCGTTGTTGTGTAATGCATAGATTGAAAGTTTGTAGCATTCACCCGACAGTACAGTGTTGTTTATTCCGAGGTGTCGTTTTGCAGCTTGCTCTGTATTATATCAGAAAATATTGTGTGTTGGCTCTTTTTTTATTTTGCTTAAAAAATAAGCGAAATATTCTTTCGGAGATAACTATATTTACTAACATCGTTGACATGAGAAAATGTTGCTCCCAATCCTCTAATGCATACCATTCTTGAGTGATTTCTATTGAATATGTGCTATCGTAAAATTACTGTAGACAGTATTTTTTTTCAAGTTCTACAAAGATACTGAGAAGTAGGACATACCCTTTAATTATAGTTTAGTACAAGCAAAATTTAATATTTAAATAATAAATATTATATACATGATTAATTGTTTTACTATATGTTTTAAGTCATAACGTGGGATTATATGTGAGTATTGGTAACTGCAGCTAAGTAGGAATAACACCGCACAATTTGGCGTAGAAACAGTTTGAATAGTAATTTTTTCGCAGACATAAACAGCGTGGAAAGTCCGTTCACAGTAAAACAAATAAACACATCGTCAGCTGGACCATATGATTCTGCTAGTACAAAAATAACAGCTGGGTGATAAATGTCAATTATATTATGTAAAATTCTTGTAGTGAGTGAATGTTTGATTTAAGGTCCATCTACGACGTAAAATACTCGTATAATGAGTGAATGTTATGTTTTCATGGAATAAAATAACGTTGTGATTGACTTTTGATTTCTTGTTTAAAAACGAGCTTGCCGCTTTAAAAAATGTTTTCCAACCGTGTATACTCTCAGATGTACCTACTGTGTTATTTCGACATCACCATAGTTATCAGAACCCACATATGACCTTGCGATATATGTATGAATCAATAGCTACACTAAGAAATAAAGGTATTCGTTTTACAGCAATCGCTACTGCCTTTTCAAATGTTGTAATTAATTGTAATACAAACTTACACTCTGCTTCAAAGTAATCAGCTGTTCAATGTTCACTATTGCAAGTTCTGCCATAGGCCTGGTCACTTTAAGTCATGTTTAAGTAAAAACGTGAAAATGTTAGCAATATAAATGTATTACTGATACGCGTGTTTGTACTCTAATGTGCATAAACCATAAAACAATAAATTTACTGGGCGCAAATTTTAACATTATACTGGCAATACATCATCAAACCTAATTATTATTGTTAACTGGAAGCTTGCACGCCAGTGTCAGTATTTACTGAAGCATATGTGATTTTGCTAAGTAATAATTTTTCATAGGTGCATTTAAAAAGTGTTTTATTTTACCCGAACATCGTTTAGTATAGGAATACGTAGTAAATTTTTCTGTGGTAATTTTATAACACATTATTTACACGAATCTCCAATAACAGATACACGCAAATGTATCGTGAGCGTTATTTTCTCGTGTTTGTGACAAAAAGTTCACATCATATATTGTGTTTTCTCCATGAGAAGTTTGAAACTATTATCAATAAACAAAAAAAAAGGGGGGGGGCACACACGTAAAGCTGGTTTCACAATAGTGCGGCGATGCGTTGCGTTGTGATGGGCGGTAGCCAATCAGTATGAAGCAGATTCCGTTGCAGCTCGTCGGCGCCGAGTGCGTTGCGCGAAATTCTTTCGTCGCGATTGTCGGCGTCAGAAGAAGAATAAATGTTTGTTTACAAGGAGAATAAAAACATATATTTTTTTTTTAAGTTTGAAAACGACGATCGCTTTTACGCCGAAGTTTTTGTGTTTGTATTTTTATTATCGCTGCGCGGATGTGAAAAATAGAAGACAAGGCTTCTTATATATGTGGACAATGTCATAAAATTTGTCTATTAATATCAAAATAATTATCCTTCGTCTTATACCACTTAAAACAAGCAGTTTCAACTTTTAACACGTGTCTTTTGTTACATTTGTGAGGCCTGAGAATGTAATTTCCACCCTTAAACTAGATAGCAGCGCCATCTCAGACGGCGTCTTTGGCCCACAGATCATCGCTTGGCTGTGAAACAGCTAGTATAACTCGTCGCAGCCCAACGCATCGCAACGCAATGCATCGCACTATTGTGGAGCCAGCTTAAGTTATTTGCTGCCGAATTATAGAGAAAACTTCAAAAGAACACCGCAAAGAATATCTGCATCGCGCTGTCAAGAGAGTTGTACATTTCTACTAGTGAGGTTCTCAAAAACGAATAAGTAAATGACTGAAAATATTTGCGTGGCTCTAACATCAAGGTCTTGAGAACCAACTCAACAAAGAAGTATTGCTACAAAAAAATAAGAGGATTGTTTCAATACTCCTTCCGATGCGAGTGAACTAAGTACTACATACGGTAATAGAAAAATTAAACATAACACCTTGCGCCAGTTTCATATCCAGTTCACAGTGAAGTTAACCGTGAGACATTTTCAGTCGATGTTGTACATGAAAATGACTGCGGTTGGCATTCAATACCTGCAAAACCGAAAATATCTTAATGTCAAATTGTATCTGTTGAGTATAGATCACATTTTAATAGAACCACTGCTAAGTCAGTGAGAAAGTAGGAGATATAAAGACTATTAATAACTAAAATTCAGAATTTTAAAAGTATTCAGACTTGAAATAATTCAAAACAAAATAGGTATTAAACAAAGCAAATAAACTTAAACTTCATAACATACACATTAGATTACGTTTAAATTGCTACTTACTCTACAATAGTTTGCGAGAGGCTCTTATGGCGTCTAGAAGTGTTTCAAAACTAAATATGACAGTTCTACTCCCAATACTTCTTTAAATTATTAAACTTCCAAATTAAAAAAAAAATGAAATGCACATTTATGTTTTGTAACGTAAGTAGACACATGCCTGAGATATTGTACTTGCGTATCTCGTTCACTCTTCGTTGGTCCATGAGTTTATTTTTAAATCTCCCAAACTTATACTTGAAGTTTATTTAACAAGTAATCATTCAGCTGATAGGCCTCTGCAACGTAGTTTAATTATGCATTAAATTAGTTACTGTTTCTGTAGTCCACCTGTTTTCAAGTACACCTCGTTTCTAACAGTTAGTATTACCGTTGAACTAATTTTATGATATATCATTAAAAGAACCTAAGAATGTTGCAGGAATAATTTTCATTATTTGACTTGCCTATACATTTAACATAGTCTTTCGGCAGGGAAATTAAATTGATATTTGCATGAACTTTGAGATACCGTAGTAAATGCGTGACGAACTGACTCTCCAGAACGTATGGCCTAAACATGTCACTAATATAGACTCACACAGAGCACACTTTATCACCTCACGAAGGAAAGGGTCCATCTTTAGAACAGTTTGATGTAAATACATAACAGGCCAATACCCAGATGTTATAAGTAGCATAGAAAAGTTAAAGTAGAAAACTACGTATAAAAATGCCCTATAGTACACACGTGTAAGCTATTATAGAACCATACGTATACGTTTTGATTGTAAGTGTTACATAGACCCTTGCGAGGTTGCGAAATTTGGAATTTTACCCGTGATTCCAAATACGTATTTAGCGTAGATTACCGTCAATTTTACGTTATGTGTTTGAAGTTATAAATCTACAGACCATTTTTCACTCTCGACTTGTTATACATTCCAAGTACGTGTAAAAACAGAATATCAGCTATTGTTGCAATACATGTAAGAATAAAGAGAATGAAGAATTATTTCCTATGACTATCTTTTTTTAGCAAATTCAGTTTCATTTTTACACGCTCCACAGACTGTAGCGTAAAGAAAAAGCGAATTTTTTCAAGTCATGGTTACCTACTTTCTCCTGCCATATGTGGTAATCATCGCAATTAAAAGCCGTTCACGATAAAGTTAGCACTTTTGAAATCAACCTTAGAAAAATAACTGTCACTACCTGAATATTTTTTAACAGGCGTCCTGAGGGCCATGCATCCAGTAAAGTTGGTAACCATGGATGGGCAGTAATTCCGTATCTTAACCCCGAATAAAAAGTGTTAGGTAACCATTTCTAATAATTTCACAGTTTCACTTCACCGTCACATGAATAAAGTGATAAGGTACATTACAATATACATAAGGCGAAAAAATACACAACGTGCATGCAAGTACATCTTAAGCAGAGCTTTCAAAAATGCTCTTTTTACCTTGAATAGCCTAAAGTTGACGGGGACATAAAGGGAATGATATACATGTGTCTACATGACTTTTACCTAGCCACGCCCTGTTAGATTCTAAAAAATAATGAAGAGGAGGATGTTAGCTTGCACCAGAAACACGTATTTAAAATTTCCTATTTATTACCACATTTATATCTGCACAAAAAATAACTTTAAGACGTCACATTCATATAATTAATGGTTAGAAAACGTGATGCTTTACGATTCCACACAATTTTCGACGAACTCTTACTTATGTAATCATTGGACTAAGCTAAGATACCGGCACTTAATTTCTAGTCCCACGCCTTGATAGCTACAAAAATGGGAACATGATCAGATGAACTTCCATGTTCCCGTCATAAACAACACTGGAAATTTTTTCTCAAAACGGGAGCTCGACACCATAGACTAGAGGTTAGGTAGAGCGATGTTTGCCTTTTGTCCCCAATATTGACTCACCCATCGCAAATCAAATTGTCAAAATTGCATTGCCAATAGTTATAGAAGTAGATTTAAAATGCCAAGCATAGACCATGACCTTAACATTTGGCTATTAAAATTGTCGAATACAAAAAAATAATAATATCCCAAATTTAAATCACTTTTCCTACATCACATTTTTTTAAATTTCATCACGAAAATTAATATACGGTTGTAAAATGTTAATATAAATTAATCAAGAAATTAAATAGCTTACAACTTTGAATCATAATAATACACGGAGGAGATGTTTACTAAATCAGAAGAAAGTATAGAAGTTTCATACAAAAGAAGTAACTAATTAAATTATTTTTTTAAACGCTTTAATTTGTATAAAAATATGTATAGTTAAAACATGAAGCTAATAAAATGTCGCATAAAGAAGCAAAATAGAAAGAAACACTCAAATTGGAGAAACAATTGCTTCAATCGTTGTTGATTCGAAAATCCTTAGGAAAAGAAAAGTTGGTGGGTAAAAATTAGTTAAATGTATAAGAAAATATAGCCAATTAAAAAAAGTGGAAAGAATTATTTATGAATTCGCTGCAGACATTATGGATGAGTTTTGCATGAGAACGAATATAAGTTGAAATACCCGTTTTCAGAATGGTGTCTACATTAATGTATACATATCTGACCTTCCACCTGAGTAGGGTTTTTCCAATGATGATCAGGAAAACATGTAATATATGTATAAAACTAAATGTATTGCTTTATTTGTAAAGTGTACCGCATTCATGCAGTATATCGATATATGGCCGATCATTCCTACGCCTTAACTATCAGGGTTTTGCTATGAACATCCTGTGGTAGATTCTACCCATACAGAGCATTGTATTGCCAACTTTAACTCATTTTTTCACTGAATCGTGACATGCCTACATTTCGCCTGGTGGGGCAAAAACGACAGAACGCTTAGGGGCTGACAGATAACTTGGTGGCTAAATCGATAAATAAGCAACACTTATGTTTTAAAAATGTAATCCAATATGGCGGTCGCCAACAGCACCACTTATATTATAAACAAATATGGGAGCCTCATGGTGTCAAAATCGACAGCTCGGCTGGCGACATAAACGATAATTAATACACTAGTGCCACCAATACTATGGAAATTTAATCCAATATATCTGCTGTCTGGCTGCTGTATCAATAAATATTACATTAGCACAACCTATGTTTTCAAATTTGGATCCAAAATGGGCACCCACAGAGAAGCAAATAAATAACGAACGACAAACAAAATGACAGTCGAACGAATGTGAGAGACAAACTCCAACAATGTAAAAAATTACATACCAAATAACCGATATGTATTAAGCATAGGCGAGAAAGTTAGACAGATCGCCTTTCGCAAAATCGATAATTAACACACTGGCATCACCTGTATGAAGTAAAGTAAACACATGAAATCCAAGATTGAAGCCTCCAGCAAAGTAAACAAATGACAAACGAAAAAGCTGATATAGTGGACGAGTGCACACGACTGAATGTATGAAGGACAGGTGGTGAAGAGAGAACAAGTAAATGTGGTTGATTAGAAGGGAGTTAGTCATATTGTGGATGTGGTGCGAGGAAACCTTCGAAAAAGTTAAGAATTTCAGTTTTTTCATAATTTTTTTAAAATCATTTTTATGCCTTTTTATTCATATTTTATGTCATACTTTTTAATATTTATACAAATCAATAACTAATATATTTTTGTACATTTCTTACAAATTTGTTATAAATTTTTGGAACATTTGTAAATTTGTAGTTTTTTTTTTTTTTAACGATTACTTACAATTTTTAAGGTTTAGGTTGCCGAGGTCAAGGGCAAAGACCACGGTCAAGGTCACCAACGTCCAATATGGCGGACAAGTGGGTCGCCAACCATACGGGATTTACAGAATATGAGCAGCTTCATGCTTCACCACCAGACACCCTTTCAAGAAAAGCATAATTTCCTAACTAGTCACCAGAAATGAGTAATGCGCAATTCCCAATAATACCTTATATCTACATTTTGAGGTATTATTTAACATAATTCAAATTAAATATTTGACCACGTGTTATTTTATCTAATCAAATATTTAAAAATATCTCTACTATTACTTCCAAAAATAATTCCAATTATTCATATTGTTACAATTTCTCTCTAGAAATTAAGTGAGCTATACCAAGCTTGTTAAGGGGTGGAGGTCTTAATCAAATAAAATAATTAATTACAATTTCCTTATTTTATTTACAATAACTACAGCAAAATTCTCGAACTAAAAATCTCACAATCAATTGATATCGCTTACTGTTCACGACTAATTACTCAAATTTAACAATATATAATTACCGCAAAGAAATCCATGAAATTAAATAATTAAAGATCAGCCACAATATACAGTGTATCAGCCTATCCAAATATTATATAAAATATGTGTCCAAATTGACAGTTCGAATATTTACAGTAAAATCCGTATTACACTACCATTCAGTCCCACCTCAGTTAAGTCATGTCCCGCCAGTCGCAATATTCAAGTGTCCTCCAAGCGCCCTCAGGCAGAGTAGGTTTCACTCGTCGGTTTCACACTCTCTTGTCCATTCACACCACGAACACCTCGCCCACCGTAATCCCGCACTCTCCTGTCGTCCACAACTCACTTACTCGCGCACACTCGGCCAGACGGTCTCCGTCAAAGACTGCCGGCCGCTGGGTTGCGGAAGTATATATTGTGTCTTAGGCCGCCACCTAGAATCTTCCCCAACTCGCGTGATGCGTCGCGGAGGGCCGAGGAGCCAGCCAGTCTCACCAGAACGTTCTTGCGTCGTCGCCAGACCCGTCAAAACCTCCAGCAGGGGAGAGGGGTCATGACGCATTCAAGGCGCCGAGCAGCCAGCCGACAGCCCCCGACCCCTGTCCATTATTCACGGGTTTCCCCAGAAAGGTGGGTCAGGTGGCAATCCCGGTGGAGGGGAGAGTGAGGTGGGTCCACCGCCACAGCGCCGGGCAGCAGCTCGTAACAAGATTTTAACAGTTAGCATGTTGCTACATGACTGGGTACTAAAAGCTTGAAAGCTCTTTATATTATTGACTGAAGAGGCACGATGGTAAACCACTGAACTCGCATTCAGGAGGAAAAGTGTCCGTTTTCCGATTTTGACATCCAGATTGTTGTTTTCCATTGTTTCCAAAAATCACTCCAGATGAATGTTGAGATAATTCCTCACCACAGGCCACGACTGATTCCTTTTCTGTTCCTCTTTCTTTGAGTTGCACATTTAGTAACAAATGTTATACATTTATGTGGTAATTGTAGACAGCGGAAATTGCTCACCCCTGAGCAACTTAAACTACAATTTTCAATAATTCCGTCAACTTATTAAGGGCGCAAGCTTTTTCCAACACTTTATCTTGATTTTACTAAATGTACTTTCTAAGATTTAAATTTTGTACAATACATTGTTATATCATTACTTGAAATTTGTATTAATTTTTAATTTAATTATTTTTCATAAGTCTCACGTATATTGTACTCTGTTACATATTATTATATAATTCTATTGAATGGAAAATGCATTGTTTATACAACATAAAAATTTAATGATATGATTTATTGAAGAATGAAAAACAATAATAATACATATAAGCTATTAGGGAGGTTTTGCCGAAGTATGTATTTACTCTTCCAAATAACTAAACAACGAGTCAAATTAAAGTAAAAGCTTTATAAAATATATCGAAAACCCAAACCTAATCGTTTGGTATTTGAAAAACAGAAAATTGTAATATATATTATTTTTTAAGTTAATGCACAAATATTACTAAATTCAGTATTCAACGTATTATCAATTAAAAGCACTTGTAAAACTTAAAGTAACTTTAACAACAATTTGAAAAAGAAATGAGTGAAACAAAATTAAGCATAGTGCTATAAATATGTTACTTATAAAAACTGTTACAAATTAAATTTGTATGGTATGTTAATATATGATACTGAATATACTATACGTTCAGTTTAGTAAAATTACCAAGAAAAAAGAGGATTTCAAAGAGCTTATACCAGTAAGTGGTCCATCCAATTATTTAAAATTCATAAAGTTAAAAAATTTTCGAAGTTCCAGTTCATTGCTTTAAAATTGTAAACAATTTTAAAAAATGTGTTGAATTAGAAACACCTATATCCAGCTATATTTATTTCAAAAGTACAAAAAAATGAAATAAACTTTATGTTCCATGGTTAAAATTCAATGATTCGTGTGATTCTTGAGGTTAGTAAAATTGATTTAATTATCTAAAATGTGCATTGTTTACTTTTTAAAATAATAGTGTTAATAATATTACCACACCACTGAACGAAGTCGTACATTGGTAAGCCACTGGATTCGCTTCTTTTTGGACAATGGTGATTACTAAATTTGAAGAAATTTTTCACCATTAAAATATTCTTTCAGTAAAGGCCACTAACTAGGGGTTACAGAAAGAAGGGAGTGATTAATATTCTGAAGTTAGAAGTAATAAGTTGTGTCGTAATTGAAAGAACGAGTGAAACAAGTGTGAAGGAAAATATATTATTTCAGTTATTTTAACAAAGATGTTTCGTTTATTTTGTTTCCAGCGTACCATATCGAAATACAGTAGCCCTGTCTTAGAAGTCGTCACGTAACGTAAAATTAAACATTCACCCCTTGATTAATACGCTTACGATTTACGAACGAATACAAACAAACACAGGCATTTAAATGAGACAACCATAGGCTTACGTTATAAACTCCCGTATCAAGTACAAACCGAAATTTGTTGATGCTTATCCAACAATCGAATACCTATGTTTGGAATATCTTAGGCCTACTTCACTATCAGATGGCGCTGTGTTGTAATCGGGTAGGGTTTTTTGAATGCTGTTATTAATTGTTGGTGCCAGTGATTTTTTGTCCAGCCATATCCTTTGACAGGATAACAAAGGGTGGCGATGCACTAGTTTTGTTGAAGTCGAATACAAAAGTGACAACCTGATGTAATGTACGTTATTCTTGCTTATCAAAGCAAATCACTACGCAACATTTCATTTGTCATTATTGGTTGGCTCTTAGTTTCTGACTATTTCTAAAAAAAACCGGAAGAAAAATTGGTGGTTTACCATTCTTACTTTTCAAATCATCCATATATGCAGGGTGCAATGTGTATTTCGCAAATAAGATTCCAGAATGAGCAGTAGAATATCTTAACTTCGCAATTAGTTATCGCTGGAATGTTAATGAAAATATAATTATTTTTGAGAGCGCAATAATACAAGCTTTTAGGAAATTCAAATTAATTCTCTAATAGATTTCAATTACTCGCTCATTCAATCGAAATAATTACGCGCGAACATTTTGTTTGCTCCTGTCATGTATCGCACTAAACGGAACCATGTAAAATACCTACAGTGTCGTATTAATAAAAATCTGTTTTACAAAATTTTAAGAGATTCGCATTACTGTCGTTGATAGTTCAATTTCAGCATTACATGTTAACTGAGCGTTACAGGTCTATGTCCAACATAACTTCAGTTATCAATAGGGCCACACTGGTGTAGTGATTAATACACTCTCTTCCGTCCAACATGATTTGGTGACGATTCTCGGCGGATCACGAAACACAGCGAATGCTACCTCTGGCTGGTGAATTGTCCCGGACTTCTCTAGTTTCCTCTACCGTTAGGTTCTGCCACTGTTCCATTGTCCAATCACTCCATCCCGAATGACATTAAAACTGTTTAACTCCGCCCAAATCTGTCTCACTCAAGCACCTCAGAAACACTCGGTTCTGAAGAGCCAGGAATTTCAGTTCATGCAGAATTTTACATTTATACGACAACCCTACTAAGTTATCTATTGCCAAAGGCTATGTGTACACGCCTTCTGATATCTTAATTTATGTTGATGAATTCTTAGCATTACTATTATAAGTCTATGTTTGAAAGAATGGTATTACCAACTAAATCTATACACTTAAATTGTGTATTGTGGGCTTGTTGAGCTAATTAGTACTATCGTGCCACGTACTCAGAAATATTCTAGCAACGATTTATCGGCCATAGAGTTTGAAAGTGATCAAGGCAAGACACACTTAATGGTATAGGCAAGTAAACCTTAAAACTAAAAATAGTTTTATGAGAGAGTTATATTTCATAAAACTAAAACGTTGTTCTCACAGTTGGTGTTTGTGTTAGCTGGAGACAATATTAGCTAACACTGTCTTGAAGGAACACTAAATAACACTGCCTGAGACTAAATAATTGTTATAGTTGTTCGGCACTGTGTTTGAAACCATTATCTCTTTATTTCTAGTGGCAATGATATCTTCAAATACCAATATACTCGTAATCAAAGTTATGCATACCATCATTGGTTTTATTTGTTTTTAAATTGTATGTATGCATTTTCAGATGCCGCCAGCACCAGTTGTACTTCATGAAAAATTGCTGAAAGTACTTCTTCAAACCGAGGGCGTTTTTGACTCCAGTGGTAATGTACGTCCTCCCTCTAACGAAATTTGGGTTGCAGTCAGTGAGAAACTATTGTGAAAAACTGTCTCCAAAATATCTGTGGGTGTATGTACGAGAAAATCGTCACAATTCTCAGGAGAAACTAAGACTTCAGTTTGGTATTCCATAAAATGATTCACTATCGCTCTGTGAAGCCAAATGTAATGAAACTAGCTTGGAATCGGTAACTGATGAGAGTAGTTCTGACTACGAAGATTTTGTTCAGCATAAACCGAAGGAAACATTTTCAGTTATTCTGAGTCCGGAAAACTGGCTGAACATACGACCAGTAGAAAGAATTTACAAGAAAAGAGAGCCCTAATTAAACAGACGTTCCTGGTTAGTTTTGACTCCTCGTGTATGGGCTCAGAAAATAAGCCAATATCTTTGGAATCAACATCATATTCCTTGCCTTTACACATTCAAACGAGCCAAAGTTTACAGCGATGCACAAAACAGGCAAGTTTTTGTCAGCATACAAGCATATAGTCGCGAATGTGGCTCGGATGGAAAAGGGAGGATAATTGCATAGCCAGTAGAAGGGGAAAGTGTAGAGCTATTATGGCGAGCACCTAACACAGTCAACTTAACTAATACAAACAAGCGTCACCAATCAGGACAGATTCGAGTAAACGTAGGGAAAGAAATTCGTTTTCAGTCAGCATCTCGATATCGGAAAAAATGGCTGATGCTAGTATGGATTTTCTCGGCCGAGAAACTCTATATATATATGTATATATATATATCTATATATATATATATATATATATATATATATATATATATATATATATATATATATATATATATATATATATATATATATATATATATATATATTTATATATATATATACATATATATATAGAGTATATATACATACATATATATATATATACATATATATATATATATATATATATATATATATATAAGGAAGCTGTATTGCGGAAACTACTAAAACAACAGGTTCCTGATAACGAACTAAGTTTGCCATGTGGAACAGATCCCATTGAAACATTAGTCATGATGAAATACCGGCACCCTTATGCAGGAAGCATCCACGATATAGCAGTGAACAACGTAATGGTGCAGTACTATACCCCATCACAAAAACATGTTTACAAGAATTACTGTGATAACCAGTATAGTGTTTTAATCACAGATGCCACTGGCACGCTAGTTCTGAAAATTGCAAGATCTACTGGGGTTTCAGGAAACGTATTTTTGTATGAAGGATTCATACATATTGGCACACATCAGATACCTGTTGTACAAATGGTGCCAGAAAAGTATCATTCGAAAATTATTCTGCAATGGCTTAATGAATGGAAGCGGTCAGGAGCAAAATGTCCAAAATAAGTTGTGTGTGACTTTTCTCCAGCTCTACTTAGCTCCCTCTCCAGGTCGTTTGGTCGTTCTAATTACATCAAAGATTGCAAAGAAAAATGTTTCCTGGTGTTGTCTGGAAATATAGAACAGCTTCCACCATGTTACATCAGAGTTGATGTAGCACACTTTATTAACTGTGTGTGCCATTGGGAGTTGTGGAGAGAGAATTCAAACAAACGACTCAAAGAATTTTATGTATGATGTTTGGTTCTTTTGATACATACAAGTAGCTTGGAAGAGTTTGAGAACACACTTATCCATATATTAGTTGTTGCGCTATGCGAGACTGACGGTTGCAACGAAAATGAAGGGTTGACATCTGCAGAAAGAAGTCGTGCTAGTTTATGTGAAAGTATAGGGCGATTTAATAAGGGTGACAATCGGATGGAAAGGACAAAGAACAAAATTTGCCAGATCATTCCTTGCAAAGAAAACCCTGACTGCATTAAAGAATGGGCGAATTATATTTTCAAGGCAGTAGAAAGGCACACAACCGAAAGAGGTGACCGATTAAATGCATATCATGCTCCTGGTGTAGCAAAGGAAGTTTTCCGTGTGTCTCGTGATTTTACTCTCTGTTCAGCTCTTATGGTCCCCAGATTTGGTTCTCCTAGTGCCACTGCTTCGTCTGCAAGCATTGAAGGATATTTTGCTGCCCTAAAGGGAAGCATTCTGAAGAACGAAAGAAAACAACTACCCATCCACAAGTTTGTAGCGATACATTTGCAGAGTATCAATGGTGTCCTTAAAATTGCATCTGCATCACAAAATGCATCCACATACAATAAGGAAATTTCATCAGAAAATACCAAAGTTCAATTATGCACCACGCCCACCTTCTCTGGGAATGAAATAATTACAAACACATCTATAAAATTAAAACCAATTCAGGAATCTGTAAATTCTTCGCCAAGAACAGAAAACCGAGAAAAATGCAGCCATTTTGAAGTCAACAGAGTTGTGGAAGACAGGCCAATATCCCCTTCCCAAGAAAATGATCATGAACCTGTGGATTTGAATTGCATTGAAGACTGGAAAGGAAAAGCTTCTGAGCTTCCATTCAAAAAAAGAAAATTTGAGTACCTCTCTCCATGTCCTCAAATGAAGCTGCAAGAAGTACTTGAACAAATGAATATCCCAAAACATATGTTACTATAGAATGGAAATAAAATGTCATTCGTAAAACTTGCGGATAGCGAAGTGCATGTTCAAAATACTTATGGATTTGATGCTGTTTCTCAAGGTATGGAAGTAGCATACCTTGAAAATGAAAGTTACAGGATGATGGCTAGTAGTTCGCAAAATATCACAATGCCAGTCGTTAAAGAACTTGCAGCTTTTGGAACAAACACTGCAGTTTATGAAATGAGAGCAGCTGCACTTTCCTTATTTCTCCAGCCAACAGAAATTCCAACAGTTCCTGTGACTAGAAAAGGTAAAAAAAATAATTTTTTTTTTTTAATCACTTATATACAAGTGTACGTCTAACACCAGTCAACTGCTAGAAAGCCTCCTGCAAGACCATCCTGGTGTGGATATGAGTGAGTGCACATGCGAACACCGTAGTATGCAAAAGAGGGTGAAGAAAGTAGTGGTAGATGTCAACTTTAAATAACTGTTTGCAAATGGTTTGAATGATTTAAGTGCAAGTTTTGTTTCAAACATTATGTCTATGCTCTGACAGAACTACTTTCGCAAACAAAGTGGTGTGGATGTGTTAGGTAAACACATTTTCATTGATGTAGATTTCTTAAATGTTCAGGGATTGGGTCAACTTACTAGACAAGGAGACAAATTTAATCGACTGTTCAGTTTGTCCGAGATGCCCGTAATGATAAAGCTTTTCGGTGTTGAATATCAACTTACTACAGTATTTACATATATGTCTAACCATTATGTAGCATATGTAAGGAGATCCACAGACAGCTAGGAGTATTTTGATGATCTTCTGAAGAATGTTAAGCACTCTACAAACAGAGCTCGAACTGTATATCCTCACATACTCTTTTACATCAAATGGTAGTTGTACTTAACAATAGTTTTACTATAGATGGTTCATGGTAAAATGAGCACTTTTTGAAGCTAATTCATCAAACATAATAATTATTAAACACATTTCATTGTGGCCTCGGACTTTTGATTTTGGGTATGGTGAATGTATACACTATTTTATTACTCGCATGGCATGGATAACATTAAAAAGTGGTGCAAGGATATAAATTGGTTGATAGAAAAAGTATCTAGAGTTTCAAAAGTGCTCACTTTACTGTAAACAGCCTATCCATTTTTCCTGGTCTCTACCATCCATCTTGCTGTGCATTTACAGATACAATGAGAAAAAGTAGATTGAAATTTTATGGACACCTAAAAAGAACGAATGAGAATAGACACACCAAGGAAATATTCAACTACATCGAAAAATTGAAATGCACAAGAGGATGGATGGTAGAGACCAGGAAAGATGCAGAAAAAGTTGGGATAATGGAAGAATTGTTCAACAACAGAGAGAACATCAGGCTACTGATCTAAAATGGAAGATTTCCGGAAAACCGACGGAAACAATAACCCAAGAGAGAGTGGACTGAAAAACAGACACAGTTGGAGAAAAAATGAGGAAGTTCTGAGAAGGAAGAAAGAAGAAGACCATCTAAAAGTCTTGAGTTAATTGTGGTCCATGAATGGCCAAATTCATATATCAATATATATATATAAGGAGTTGAGTTCCAATTTGATAAGTGCAAGAACTAAAAAAAATATGTTAGCTATTGAAGTGGGTTGATATGGTACCCCTGCACCATATAAAACAAAGTGGTTGCTTCCAAAAAGTCTATTTCGTATTTTTATTGAGGTTGGAAATTTTAATTTTGTTCCATAACTTTATATAAAATGCCAGGAGTTTGTTCCAATACTTCATACATGAACAATCCCCATGTTGTGTCAAAACTACATATAAAGTATGCCGTAAAGGGAAACATATGCTCAGTGTGTTCGAAAATTTCATAGTGAAAAATTTTGTTACTTTGGAAATAAAAACAATACTAATATTGTAGTCATAGGTACCAAATTTTTTACATGCATGTTTATATATTTCTATTGACTCCTGTGCCTTCCTCATTCTTTTATTATATGTAAGTTACAACAGAACTTTATTTTTGCATACAGGTTTTTCTCCAAACTTTATACACGTGCTCTTTTGCGACAAAACTTCATGCATTTCAATTTCAATGTGATATAACTTGAACAAATATGAAAAAATTAAGAAACATTTTGTAAGGATATGCTTACATTGACTCACTTTAACATTTGGAGTTATAAATGTCAACATCTTAGTACGAATTTGAGTGCATATGCCTAAACTTGTGTCAGTAGTAAAGTGTGCAAAGTATAGTTGCATAGTAAAATGTGCAAAGTGTAGTTGTGTTGTCAAATGTGCAATATGTAGTTGTGTAGTAAAATGTGCAATATGTAGTTGTGTAGTACGATGTGCGATATGTAGTTGTGTAGTAAAATGTGCGATATGTAGTTGTGTAGTTAAATGTGCAATATGTAGTACAGGAGTAAAGTTTGCAATGTGTAGCATTTTAGTACGGTGTGCAGTACATAGTTGATTAAAGCTTTATTATATATTGTGTTTTGGGGCAGTGCATGACATGAAATATCGCAATAATTGGGGCTGTGCAAAACATAAAATAATATCACAAAGACTGGGGTAGTGCAAGCCATGAAATTATATCACAAAGACTAGAATATAATGTTTAGATACTTACATATAAAAGAATTACAATACTGTTTGAACAGGTTGTTAACCATTAGCAGAAACTAAAACACTAGAGAATATTTTTGGGTTGTTTAAATACCACGACTTTTTTACATAGCTTATTTTCTCTGACACCATAAATATGTACTTCGATATTAAAATCAATAGTGCAAAGTTCCAGAACTTTTAATCATTATTTAGAGGCAGCTCAGTGTATTCTACGTATTTGATTTTGGTTGTGTATTATTGTACAGCATAATTTTATCCATGAATTAGTACAGTAGTACTGCTGTATTTATAACTAAAAAAACGATTGCACAAACTTTTATTTAAAAAAATTATATTTATGAAATAGAAGAGATCATTGCACCACTAAAAATATAAAGTCTATTCATTTTTACTTGTTAACACTGAAAAAACCAGTGAAATCCCCAATTTCAAACTAGATTGCAACTGTACTCATTTGATATTAACCTTTTTTCTTCAGTCAGTAGAACTAAGCCTATGGTTTTCTACGACTTGTAATATATTTAATTTTCAGTCTTATTATTCATTGTGATGACATTATGCTTGCATTCCCATTATCAACACTACAGTGTTGCCAGATGCAGACTAACTCAACATTAACTCCATGACCTTGAAAGACCTTGGAAATAAAAAAAACTTGAGAAAAATTCATAAAAGTCAACAAGCATAATAAATTACAGATTACTACCATGATGTTAGATGCAGGCTACTTCAACCATAACCCCATGACCTTGAATGATCTTGAATGAATTTGAAAATAAAAAACTCAAGAAAAAATTCATAAAAGTTAGCAAGCATAATACATTACAGACGAACTCCACCATATTAGATGTAGACTACCTCAACCTTGACCCATGATGTTGAATGACCTTGAAAATTAAAACTTGAGGAAAAATGCATAAAAGTTAGCAAGTATAATACATTACAGACCACTACCATCATGTTAGATGTAGACAACTTCAACCTTAACCCCATGACAGTGAATGATATTGAAAATAAAAACTTGAGAAAAATGCATAAAAGTCAGCAAGCATATCATAAGTTTAAAGATTAATTATTTTTTAGTATTAAATGGAGAATACTTGGTGCTTGACGTACAAGGAAGTTACTAAAAATAATAATATAAAAATGGAAATACTAAAAATGGATGATTAGTTCAGAAAAGCATATGTTCTATATGCAATTCCAATAAATCATAATTTAAAAGAAATTTCCCCAGTGTAAGAGAAGGAATAATCAATAAATCATGTAAACCTACAGGAAAACGAATTCCAAGAAAAGTAATTTTGTATGGTATTGATGATTTATGGCTAATTGATCTTGTTGAGATGGATGCTGGTAATTTAATAGGCATATCACATATGAACAATGGATATAAATATATTATGACAATTATCTTTTTTTTTTTTTTTTTTTTTTTTTTTTTTTCAAAATATGCATCTGCAATATCAATTAAAGATAATGTAGCCAAGAATATAGCAAATACTTTAGAATGTATATTGTTAAAACGAAAACCACATAATATAAAAAGTGACCATGGGTCCGAATTCTATAGTAAAATCTTTAAAGAACTTATTAAAAATTATAACATAAATCATTATTTTACATTCAGTGAACTTAAAGCCAGTATTGTGGAAAGATATAATCAAACAATGAAGAACAAAATGTGGAAGAAATTTGCTTTAAATGGCAATTACAATGGGTAAATATATCAGATGATTTAATAAAAGATATAACAATAAAAACAGCAAACATTTGGTATGGAACCAATTGAAGTCAATAAAAAATGAAGAAAAATTAAGACAGCAAGACTTTGTGAATATGTTTACTAAACCAAAATATAACATTGGTGATATTTTCCATGTTAGCAAAAGTAAACGAATCTTTGGAAAGGGTTATACAACTAATTAGACAACAGAATTATTTACCATTTTTGAGGTTTTAAATTATTATATGCCAACTTACAAACTGAAAGATATCCCAGGGGAAGATATAAAGGGTTATTTTTATGAATATGAAATTATAAAAACAAAAGGTGATAACATTTATGAAAAATGGTTAGGTTTTAATAATTCAAATAACTCTTGGGTTAATAAAATAGATGTTTTGTGGATTTAAATATTATTTTAATAAATTCAACATAATATATCTTATTTAATGTCACATTTTCAGGTGTCAAATAATTTTCACCTGGAATACCATACAATAAAGCTAAAACACCATGAAGGAAATGAAAAATTGATATAAACCAGATTTGTAAACAAATATAGTAACATTTTTGCTATTCCAAGTACCACCACTTTGGTGCTACCCAAAAATTCATATCATTAAACTTTTTATCAATAACTTGATAAAAACTGGATAAAAAATTTTAAAAAGCTAAATTTTATAAATCATTAATAATATCTTTCATTTGTAAGAAGGCTAATCATTTCAAACCTAACATAGTTTGATGTATATAAAATGTATTCAAAGTTTGTTCATTGCTAAATCTATATAAAATGTATTCAATGTTCATTCATTGTTAGTACGTTCATCATATGTTCATTCACTCATCGTTCATTCATTCAACATTGGATTGTTCAATGCACATTTCATGTATCGTGAGCTTTATTTTAAAAAAAAATTTAAAAATTTTACAGTCTGTTATGCCACGCCAGGGACCTGCCAGGTTTACGGGTTGTTACACCCCACTATATATATTTCCAGCCTTAATATTGACACCAGCAAAACTCCAATTGGAGACACTTCCCAATTTGTCACTGACCGGCCATTTTTATTTATTTTTGTTAAGTGATGAAGCAAAAAGTGTTTTATTTTTCATTATTTTTATTTTCTAGTACCACTCTTCACATGTGATGTTGGTTCCTTACATCATATGGGAACACTCCAGCTTTACATCTCTTATATTACATTTATATTATAGACAGTATTGTTTTCTGGAGCTTGAGATGATAGCAATTAATGGCATCTACTAATCGTATTTTTAAACAAGCTGGAGCAAGGTTTTTTGGCTCAAATTTTGAATGATTTTTTGATAACGTAATAGTGTAAATATGGGTGCTTCATATTCACATTATTAAATGATCTACTCAGATCAGGGTTCGAACTCATGACCTTCACGTTTGAAATCAAATAACTTGTCAATGAGCAATATTGACAATACAAATGAGGCAGTGATTATAAAACTTCATGTAGCGAGCTGTGGCAAGTTGAAAGCTATAAGTGGCGAGTCACTCTAGCCAAGTGTGTCACAGCTGCTGTGTTGAGCTCGCCCAAGGTCGACATGTGGAGTCATTCTGAACAACTGTTCAGCATGCTGCAACTGGTGAGCAGCTCGCTACATCAATATCAAAGAAAGAGGCCATGTATTTTATCTTCTCTACAGAAGCAGTCGGCTCTTTCCTGTTGCCTGTAGAGGCCAGCACATTATGAAAGCTTTCATCTGTCTCAAATAGGTTGCAGCATGTTTGCTAAAACAGATATAATAATTCTCGCACAGTAAGTGCAGCTTTCAGTTACACTTCTTAATGAGATGAAGTTATTTTATAAAAGTTTTTTATTTTATTACGATGCTTCCCTCCTGTCAATTTTATATCCAAATCTAATGTAATAAATCCATAATTTTCACTCCAACATTAATAATCATGTTGGTTTTCCCACATTTAGGGGTCTGGCGATAATGGCTCTTATTGTCAGGCAAAAGTTAACAATTCTTTTGAGTTTTGGCATTTTGTTATGAATTTATGACACCAAAATCCCAATCAACTTTCTTAATTTAACAACATATAATTTATTAAACAGATAATTGAGTATTTAAGTTAACAAATAATATTTTCATTCTAAAGCAAAAATTTTATTATTATATCATTCAGAAAGATAAATCAATTGCATTTGTAATGTTTTAATACAAAATTTGTGGCCCCTAATATAGTCAATAATACTATAGAAACAATTGAAAAGTTGATTGCTGGCATTGATAAGAAAATTGTTATAACTATTCCTAGAGGACAGTACAATGTTGAATCTTTAAAAGAAGTTATAAATTCAATTGATCTATTTTCAACAAAAAATATTGAATTGACAGTAGATTCTAACTTTGATATTAAATTTAATGATCGATTATCTGACATCTTGGTTTTGAAAGAAATATGCTTATTAACAAAGACAAAATTGTTGTAGGTACTAAATTACCTAATTTAAACCCATTTAAAACAATAAATGTCCACTGTAATTGGTATTTGGAATCTTCATAAAGTGTGATGAATCAGATCATTTAGAAACAAATATATTTGCAATTTTTCCACCAAAAAGATGTTTGGATTTAGAGATTATATTATTCACAAGCACGCACATCCAATTTTTTATCAAATTAGTAATGAATGGTATAATCATATAAATGATGAAAATTGTAAACTAATTGATTTTTATGGTTCTGATATTGACATTGTTTTGGGAATTAAAGATGTCTAAAATATAATTTGTGTAATTTCAGTGGATAGTGTGCTGATCGCTGAATTATTCAAATCTCATTATTTAAACTATATATTTTGATATCTATATGATAATGTATCTATTTTGTTTTCTTGTATAATCCTTTTGTTATCACAATGACTTAATGCTATTTTATTAACTTCGACTGTATATATTTAATGTTTCTCACACATTAAATTCATTGTTCTATATTGTATTTGTTCTTTAAACAAACAGTTTTTATAGTCTTCAAATGTTATTCTCTTAGTAACTACACATTTCTTTACACCTTTCGATCATTTGTTATCTTTATTGTAAACTCTATATGCATATATTTTAGCTCTAAAGCCAACAAATTATTTCGTAATTTCCCATTACATTCAACTTACATCTTACCTAAAACTTTCTTATTTATTTGAGGTGTGCTATATATATTATCTTTTGGGCAATCACTTATATCAAATTTTCCTACCATCGACTTAATATCTTCATAAAATCTTCTGTTTTTATTTTATAAATGTACAGATTGGTATCTGGATAGCAGAATTCAATGTTATCGTCACCATATTTTGGTTTTATTATTTTATATTGAACTCATACATAATTTTTTTTGATATGTCTAAAATGGGCATGCCAAACATATAAGCATATTAAATTTTACATTTGTCTTGTTATGTAAGTCTGTAAGATTCTCAATCAAAATGGTACTTCTTTTGAAATTTGCTTTTGCTTCCAATTTACAATTTTTCTGCATTTTATTAATCTTATATCTGCTCTGTTTCTTATATTTTCCATTGTTTTACCAAAAACAGAATTATTCATCTGCTTATAAAAATATTTTTCAACATTTTCTTTCACATGAGTTCTCATAGATGTATTTAAATCTATCTACATTCTTAATCAATCAGCCTTATTAAACTTTAATATTATATGTATTTTTGTAAGCTTTAACCCATTATTAAGACACTTTCAAATTGCAATAGTGTATTGCATACTTTTGTTTATTATGTAATTTTGTTAATAATTTAGACTGATTTGTTCCTGGAACTGCCATATTTTCTGGATAAAATTGAGGATCCTTATATAATTTATGTAGATCTCTTGGATACTCTAAATCTACTTCTAAAATGTCACTATGATCATATTCACCCTTAAGATTTAATATATAATTTTGCCAAAATTTTAGTTTAAATTTTGTATAATCCACCCATTCGAAATCACCATATGGTACATATTGAGACATTGCCCAGCCATATAAATTATTAACATCGAGAAAAGCTAAATAGTTAGACTATTGATTATGATTAAAATTGTCTAATTATTTATTATTTGCTTTTTCATATCTCTTACAACAATGGGAAATTCCACCTCTTATTCCTTTTTCTACAATTAAAGTTATATCATAATTATGTAATAAATCAAATGGTTGTTTAGTTATTTTTAACATTGCACCCCATGTTAATCCGGGTGCTGTAAAATAACATGCTGGATCTAAATCATATGCATTTATACCTTGTTTCTCTAAAGTTTTCAAATACATCTGCTATTAGCAACACACACTTTTTTTAGTATAAATCATTATATTCCCCAAGGTTCTTCATATTAAATTGATCCCATACAAGTTTTGCATTATCCTAATCATCGTCAGTTATATCAGATTCCTTTAATTAATTGTAAAATTCACTTTTAGGTGGAAGTTCTGTTTCTTCAAATGTTTACCACCTGTCCATATAATCATATGGATAAACCCCTTTTCTAATTAATAAATCTACTTGATATTTTTGAAAATGCTTTTACGTATGGTTCATTTGATATTTACTTAAATTAGATGATAATTTATCTAAACTATTTACCATAAATTTAAACGTGTCTATAAATCTCATTTTGAAATTTTCTGTTGCTTTCCCAAAAGAAATAAATTTTTCTTATTATTTGTAATTAAATATATTTATTCTTCATCATACCCTAGCTCTTTAATGAATAAATGAGCATCATATCCAGCTAAGTTATAAAAATTAATTGGAACAAAATTGGGTAATTTTAATTGTAGATTCTAATTATTATATTCTGGGTTAATGAATTTCCCAATTATATGATCATGATGATGTACTTTTTTATTTTCCTTCGTATATTTACATTCACACGCAGTACATTTTGTAGATCTATTATATTAACACTTTTTGATGTGCATTTGGGCCTCGATATACACCTTTTGGTTTATAATTACCATAACTAGATACAATATAATAGCAAAAACCTGAACTTCGTGTAAATGATATTTCATTGCATATTATTCATCATTTAAATTCAAATCGATGGTATTTATTTGATAATTAGTAAGTTTCTATCTTTCTTTACATACCTCCTTATAAAAGCCATTATCGATATCATCCTCTGTAAAGATTGGATATTTTTGATTAGTTTAAATTTATATATTTCTCTTGGATTTGGTTTAGTTGATGATATTTTCTTTAGAATTGATTAGAAATCTCCATATATTGCAAAAGGAACTTTCATTATATGTTTGTAGTTTTTGAAAAATATTTGTTGTCCTTCCAAAGGTAAACTAATTTTTACTGGATCATATTTAGAGCAGTTTTCTGCATGTTTATTTAATCTTTCTTGGGAATAAAAGAATTGAAGACACATGTCACATATATCAATTTTAGCATTATGTTAAATTTTTTTGTGCAGAAAGCAACTTCGATCAATCTTTCATCCAACAGTAATGCAAGTTTGTATCATTTTTGAAGGGAAAAAAATGTTTACCCGATTAAATTTTGTAAGCTTTAATGGATATACTGTAGACTTACCTTCAATATAGTAAACATTTATAGCGACATCAATTTGATTTTCTATTTCCTATTTTTGGCATATAATCAATGTTAATAGGGTATTCATATTTTTATATTTAGTTACTCTTTGCGGATTTTTTTTCTGCTGGAAACAATGCAGACTTGATTGCCCAAAGAAAACATTTATAATCTTCATTTTTCACAATAATGAATGCTTGTTTTTCCTTATATTTCCTGGTAGTTCGTTATATGACGTTCCATTTAATGGATTATACTTATTTATAGCTAACTGTATTCCAATTACTCTAATTACCAATCTGAACCTTTTTTTTTTTTTTTTTTTTTTCAGATTCGGATAAATGTGCAAGCTATTTTTTTTTTTTTTTTAAAGTTTTGTAAATCCTTTTAATTTCCCCTTCATTTAATACTGTGTAATTTTGTTATTGAAATACAAATAATTCGACTTGGTTAGTCTTTTTCTTACGATAATTGGCATATAATAATGTTAGTTTTCACCCCTCTAAACTTCCTAAAACGAACATGTATTATCTCAAATACCTTATTTTTTACTGAATAAAAATTGATTAGGCTGTACTGAATTAAAAGAATTTTCAATGTCATATGTTGATATCCTACCTTTAAAAGATTTATTTACTTTATAATTTTTTTCTGGTTTTTCTATTTATTTTCATTATAATTACGTTAGGGAAAAATGGGAATATTTCTTTTAGTTCCTTTTAATCTTCTTCATGTAATTCATTGATATCGGCATCAGCTAAAGGTAATTTTGTACGATTATTCTTCGTTAGCCATTCTGTTACTTGCTTAATTTGGTTTCTAGACTTTTCATATATATCATTAGAGGATTTAAATATTTCTTTTAATTCATTTCTATCTTCAGAATATTGCTCTTTGACATTGGCATTTGAAAATGGCAAAGTTGTAAAGTTGTTCTTTGTTTCTTCATTTAAAACAAATGGTATAAGAGTTCTAATTAAATCAGCTTTCTTTAGACGACACCAATATTTTAATTATTTCCTTTTGCTAGACATTTTAGCGCCTGCACGCTCCTTCCGCTGAACTCAACTGCTAGATTGATCGCTGTCATTTTTGATTGTTTATTTAGAAAGAAAAATGTTTTAATTAAGTTTTATATTTCTACTGCGATTTTGGTACGTTGATTTTTACCCATGAATAATATAAAAATAACTAATTGAATGGGGAAAAACACTGTTTTATTTATTGTTAATATTGAAAACAATGTTTTTAATTATTTGACTTCTTGTTTTGGTAATATTTCTTACATTTTTTATATGTGTTAATATGCTTATCTTTTGTGAGTTTTCGTATTGGAAAATATTCAATGTTTAATACTTCACCAGATTTTTTACATTGCTCTCATATGATATTATTTTCCATTTTGAGCATTGATTCCATTATATTTATAAGAAAGAAATTTAGTAAATTAAAATATTTTTTTTCTTTTAGTGATTTTTTCTTTCCTTAGAAATTAAAAAAAAATGGAATGACTTATCAAGAAGTTAAACAATTCATATGAATTGACTATACTACAAGATCTTGAAATTAATAAAAAGTATGCAGTTTCTGAATATCAAATTTAAGAATCTAAGTTTGGTAAAAAAATTAATTGTATTCTTGATGGAAAGTATAAAATTCATTTACCAGATCGCTATATAAACATGCTTGATAGAAATGCTTTAAGTTTAATATATGAGAAACAATTTCTTATAATGTATAAAAGTGTAAAAGAAATTGAAAATGGAAAATCTTTACATGAAAGTGAATTCTCATAAAATGTAATTTTTTTATATTAATTTGAATCTATCAATTATCATTTTTTATTATTTAATTTGATTTTAGCTTATTTTGCTTGATTTTTGATTTTGTATTAAATTAGATTGAATTTGATTTCTCGCTTGAACATTTCTAGGGAACACGAAAAAGTTGCTTGAAATCGAGAAATTTACTTGATTTTGGCTTCAAATATGCTGGTTTATATATATATATATATCCTGCACCGCCATTTGTAAAAAATTTAAAGATTTGCTTGTTTTTGGCTTAAAATTGTATGATTTTTGCTTAAATTCCCTTGTTTTTGAAGATCGAAAATTGATGCTTCTAGAGAAATGACAACGTATCTTGAAGCCGATAAAATTACTTCCTTTTCAGCTCAAATTTCTTTGTTTTTCATTGAATTTCAAGGTTTCGAGATTATAATTATTTCTTGTACTTTCGTTAAAAATAGCAGAGAATATTTATGTTAGTTTTTCATATTATTTGATAGAAATCGCCGATTTGAGTGAGCTGCGCTCGCTCTCTCATTCCCTACCTACTGAACTGGCGAATTTTTTCAGGTCTCTGCCAATAGTACGAAGGCGAGTTCTAAACACAGACAACAACAGAACCGATGCTCTTGCAGTTGGGGGTGTAAGTGACTCACTTCATATTTATCTTAAGTGCAGACCGCAATGTGTTATCCTTTTATGTCAAATAGGTGAAGAAAACTACACGAAGCAGTAGGGACCTGCAAAATTCGCGTTGTTATCTGGCAGTAAGCTAGACTTCATCGTCCTATACACATTCGAGTCGGTGCCACGTGTTTATTGGCTTCTGCAGCAGTGAGGACCCATTCGACCTTTTGACTTGATAAGACGTGACTGGAACAGCTTTTCGCTACTTGCTTGCTATTGGTCCAAAGCCGTCCAGGGCATGCCCAAACAAACTATAGTCCAACGACAAACACAACATTAAAGTACAAGTGTTTGGAGTCTAGTCTGTCATGAAATAATATCTAGGGATGGGAAAATTTCGCGAGTCCAATGACCTGTAGGCTAGACTCCTCAGTCCTCTGGACTGGAGCCTCAGCTGTGTGTTCATTGGCTGCTGCCCCACATCTGGCAGTTATGGAATTCGCGAGGTGTTTCCTTGCAAGTCTGCTATTGGCTCAGAGGCGTGTAAGGCGGGTCTAATAAACTGTGATCCAATTGCGAAGGTGATTTCACTTTATATGTGGTTGACGTCTATCTTGTCCCGAAATGAATTCGCGAAATTTTCCTATCTCTAATAATAACACGAATTTTGCACGTCACTACAAATCCGATTAGCCACAAAGAAGACTGACCACTGATGCCATTGTACACCATAATGGACTATGTGACAGAACTGGTTAATACTAGCTTTACCTCGGAGCTTCGTTCACCTTTCAGATATTTTTTTGTTCGCGGATTGAAAGGGGGAAAAAAAAACAATAAGCCTTCCCCCCCCCCCCCCCAATCTTTTACAGGGAATTTGGATTTGTTACTGATTTTTTTTGTGTGACAGACTGAAATCGAACAGAACTTTTATTTGCGACTACACTGTAATACAAATATTATACTTGCAAAAAATTTGCCTAAAGTAAACAGAAAAAGGATCGTTTGATTTGTATTTCTTGGTATCCTTTTTGGTATGCTCTTGCTCTTTCAGTACGCTCTTCTTATGAGCCTGCCATAAAGCAACGATTCACTAATATTGCCTCAGTTTTAAATTCTTGTGCACCTAAATATTGAATTTCATCGTTAATTCGGAAAAAAAAGGGAGCACGAAGAGAAATATATTTGTCCTTCGAAAAATACCGTTCTGCCAAATAAAACCGCTCGACTAGAAAACATCTTACTGAGCATGTTTAAATAGCGAACAGTAACAAGTATGGTTAGTGTTATATGCAGGTGTGAAGATGGCCACATCCTCCAACAGTGCGCCCTTAAGGTGCCCGCCTGTCAGCATCGTTTTTCTCCTTTTTTGGCCGAGAAGTGCGGGAGTATAAGGGTCATGCTGACACGCGCTACAAGAGCGCCATCTCCGCTACGCGCAGGGCTCTGAACTGACGTGCAGTGTTCTCGTAGTGCTGCGTGTACCTACGGCACTTTCAGCGGCGACCATATCATTTTATTGGTAAAAATTCTATGGCGAACTTCCATGCCCGTAGCCAGGGGCCCCAAAATAATATTTACAGTACGCGTGGTAACTTTAAAGTACTGTCCAGTCCTTGTCTGGTGTGTGATGTATTTTCGTTGATAAACGTCCAGGGGGCACGATTAATAGTTTCGTCAAAAAACCGGGATTTAAAACACTCTGCAATGTAGTTCAATCTTCGGTATAGCTGATTAGTTCTGAGTGGGCAAGAAAAATGAAGAAGTTACCTAAGCAAAGTGCAACAGCCAATGAAATGTTGAAGTGTTCACAGGCGCGCATATAGGCGTTTCGCATCGAGCCTGTTAAGAGTGGCGATTCCAGTACATAATATGGCCTACTGTTGGAAGTGTTAACCGATTCACGCCCAGTGTACGCAGATCTGTAAATGTAAATGTAAATAAAAATGTAAATGCAATTACGTTGTGATCAGAGTTCCTGGCCCTATGTGGGCCTCTCCTGTATGTCTTAGAGGGGATGCCTTTGCGGCTGCCTACAGTGTATGTAACTTACATGTGCCAACGCGACATGGCGCCGACCAACTCGGAGATCATGGGAACTCCAAGTATTCCAACGCAGATGTATATAGAGCACCGGAAGGTTTAATTTTGACAAGAAATTTAAACTGCGTGACACATTGGCCAATGATCTTCCATATGGAGAACTGATCGTTAACCATGTTAATTAATGCCCAAGACTCTGATTGGTTCATATTATAATGGGCCAGCGTAAAGCTCACAGTCCACTGGCTGCGACAACGATACGGGTGTAGTGTGCAGGGCTTCAGTACAAAACGCATCATTTAATTTATTTTCGCAACACCTGAAATCGTAACATGAAGTGGCTTGTGGAAATGCTTGATAAGAAATTACGAATTCACTGCTCGACAGAGTAATCGAAACACCTTGAAGGAGACATGATTCATTTACACGTATTGATTAGATTTTTGTCTTACCAGAATGATGCTTTGGTCCATTGATTATATGACGTTTCATTTTGCCTATGGCATTGCTGTCAGTATACCGAGGCATTTTAAACTGCAGATAAATCCATGTGAGATAATGATCAAATTTATGGGCCTCTGCAATCTTCCACCTTCTAAGATTACAACATTATCTCTCTCACTCTCTCTCTCTCTCTCTATATATATATATATATATATATCTTTCACTCTTCCTCTGTTAATTATTTATATCATATGACAGCACCTGCGTAAATGGTGCTTAAATTGTTTGCGTCTTCGCTTAGGGACACATTGGGCGAGTTCGCCAACAGTAAAGGAATGTGTGGTAACATTTGGCAATGTTGTGTAACTTACATAAATGAAATCACATGTTCTGCCAATATATTCGACAGTGAGCTAAACTTAAAACACACCTACATATAAACTAATTTTGTAATTTTGTCGCAGTTTATAAGACCCTTACTAAGTCATTGACAAACCGGCAGGAAACAAGGACAATATACCGGGCTTCCTGGTTTGGGTATGAATGAGACAATGGAGTTATGAGTGTATATCGTTTTCCCCGAAATTTTCCTGTTGAAAATAGAGGTTCTTCCAACGAAGCACTGCACCTAAATGTATAACTAGAGCTAGTGACTTTTCGCGAAAAAAAAGATGAGTTTGTTTATAGCCATTGGTTGCTGTCTGCTTGAGAAGGCGTTTTCATATTATTTGACCCGGCCACTCAGAATTCGGGAACATTGGCACGGAATCTACGTGATTCGGGTACAGACAGTTAACACGTGTCAAAAAGGAATTCAACCAGTCAATATAAGTAAACGAACCTACAGTGTTTTCAAGTATAACTTGTCTTGAAATCTTTTCGCGAAATTTCACTAGCTCTATGTATAACACGTGGAACTCTTTAAAAATTAGTACATACACTACAAATATTGTCATAAAATTGCAATTTATTATGCATATTAAAGAAGAAATCATATATTTTGCAACGCTATAATATTTTGCTAAAATTAACTTGGTATAATATTTAAAAATCAATTACTAATAGTCTTCTTTTAATACCAATTTCAGGGTATTTAAATTTTAATTCTTTAAAGGGCACATTTTGAAAGAAAAGTTCCATCAAGTAGACTAACCCTAATAATTACTATGACTGTATATAAAAAAAACCTTGGCACTAATATTAACAAATATTTTTCTAAATTGAGTTTATGTACATGATTTAATTTGTAAAAAACTTCCATGGCTGAAATAGATATGCATCATACCAATTATTAAAAATAATTGCAAATATTAATAAATTTATTTATAAGAAGCCAATATAAGTAATATAATAGTCTTACTTAATAAAGGGGATTTTTTGCAAAATTTGTTTTACCAAGCACTCAAACTGTGAATACCCTTAAATTCGGATTTTAAAAAGACTCTTACTGACTAATTTTCAAAACATCTAAATAAGTACATTCTAGCGAAATATCTTAGAGTTACTAAATATGTGCAATATTGAAACATAAAATGCAAAATAAATCGTACTTTCTTGAAAACTGTGGTAAAGGCGGTTAACGATAAAGTGAGCACTTTCGAAATCAATCTTAGAAAAAAGTCACTGCTCCTACCTGCATGTATTTTAACGGGCGCCCTGAATGGCATTCGCCCAGTTAAGTTGGTAACGGTGGATGGGAAAGTAGTTTCGCTTTCGGTTTTTTTTTTTTTTAATGCAGCGAAGTGTAAAAATGAGCAGATTTGTAAAATATTTACCTTTATAATAATTTCACAGCTTCACTTGACCGACGTATGAATAAATTGATAAAGTCCATGACAATATTAATCTTACATATGGCGGAAGAATACAGAACGTGCACATCAAGTATATCTTAAGCAGGGTTTTCAAAAGTGCTCATTTTATCATGAATAGTCTACCACATTTGATCGAGTCGTGCATATTTCACAACCGGGAAGCTATCGGAAGCAACTCGCCTTATACTTACCTTTTAACACTGGTTTTAGGTACGAGGCTAATTTGGCCCGACGGTGCACAGGTATCTGCAACAACAAGCACCTCACCGACACGCTGTAAACCTCGCCTGAGAGCTCATCGAAGAACAGGAATTACATCGGCGCGATCAGCACCGCTCAAAGAGGCCTCTGTTCTACACGATATTCGCCGCGGCGGCCCTTCGACAGGCACATCCAATTAATCTTGTCAACGGACATCACACAAGTAATTTTTCAAGTTACCTTCGCGTGCATTGCAGCTTCGAAATAATCAACGGCATTTTATTCTGTGGTGGTGTGACAGCAACCATTAATTAAGTAGGGATATGATGTTGCCTCAGATGGAGTTATCCGTAACGAAGACAGTCGGTTTATCCGCGTGCGAAGCTTCAGCATTAATTATGAGCGAGGGCACGTGGAGATCTCTTATTCATTTGGCAACTGCCTAGGCCTCTCAGTCATTTACACACTTGGAGCACAATTGGTTGTTCGCTAACTGCTGCCACGCTTAGATACATATCTAATTTACATTTGTCTTGTGAAAGATTCATATTGTATTTTTCTGTTTGTTTCTACATAACTGGAGGTTGTTCAGATTGTGGTCAAATCATAAAAGGGACGGTAAAGTACGAGTCATTGAAATTAAATCCACCAGCCAATTGAGTTGCATAATTGGCATAACTTGAATTATGTGCTTGTTTGACCATGTATATGACTGTCTGAGTTACATACGAGAGGTTATGGGTTCAGTAAATGAGTGTAAGATATATATATATATATATATATATATATATATATATATATATATATATATATATATATAGAGAGAGAGAGAGAGAGAGAGAGAGATTTTGGGGGTTGTTAACAGCCGATATATTCAGCACCAAGTAGGCCAACAAAAAAGGAAATTATCAACGTCTGCCATATTCCCCGAAACACAAACATTTTTCCAACCTTCCTGCGTTGAATCAAACTGAAAAAAAAAACTACCGGTAATCGGCAAAAATGTATTAATTCAGAAATGGCCCCGCTGAGAATCGAATCTGTATTCGATAGACGGCGTAGCTTCCTAACACTGCACTGTGTTCTTCGAATTCCTTTCACAATTCTCATAATATTTTGTGCACGAGATATCTGACGAGCTTGAGCGACGTAACAAGTAAGGGTGACGTCACTGAATATTCATGGAATTCGTCCGACAGAGCAGGTAGGGTGGGGGTGTAACCAATAGGATAAGAGCCTGTGCCACATCATGTAAAGAATAACAGAAAATGTTGTCCTTAGTGGCCACTTCTAAACCTCTCACTACTTTCAACGAGTGGGGTGCAGAGATTTGGGACGCTCTTGACATCGAGATCTTGAGATTCAATCAGGGTGAATGGGTTGCCTAGGTGGAAGGCGAGTAGTCTAACCTCTAAACCACCGCGGCCCCTACTTAGAACGAGTGAGTGAGTGAAGAGATTTGAGCTGCTCTTAACAGCGAGGTCTTAAGAGCCGATGAGGGTAATTGAGGTATGGAGCAGCGCCGGAATGAAGGGGCGGGGGAGACGGGAGATCCCCGAGAAAACCCGCCGACCAATGGCATCGTTCGGCACGATTCTCACATGCGAAAATCCGGTGACCCGGCCGGGGATAGGACCCCGTTCGCCATGGTGGGAGGCGGGTGGGCTAACCGCTCGGCCACCGCGGCCCCTACTTAGAACGAGTATACACTATCGTCGTCTCTGCTTTCACTGTTAAACACTACATAGATTTAACTGCTATTTCGTAGACTTGGAAACTAATTTACCGGGGCCACGATGGCTGAGCGATTAGCACGCTCGCCTCCCACCAGGGCGAACCGGGTTCAAACACCTGCCGGTCACCGGATAATCGCTGATTGACTTAGCGTGGCTCAGAGGACGGGCCTTGCGTCTGATAGACTCCTGCATGCTGTGCAATGATCCATCTCGGCTTGTCTCCGAGCTGACAAACAGGTTCTCAGGCGCTGATTGGCGAACGCCGTTACGAAACGACGCCGGCCAGTGAGGCCAATTTGGCTGGCGTGTGGATCTTTAATTCGCAGTGTAAGCGGCTAGTTCCACCTCTGAGTTCTTAAGCATTCTGTAGTATAATCCATTCACGGTTACTTCAATCTTTTATGAAGATCTGCTAATGTTCTACTTAACTAAGCCTGGAGAATTACACCGGATGGACAACGCACCACACTCGTATGCACTAAGTGTAACAGTATATTGTATAAGAATTATTTCTCACTAGGCACTACCAACATACCTATTTTATCCCTGTTTTTATTCAAGTTATTTTCCAAATGAAGCATTGTAATTTATAGATAAAATATGAATAACATTTCAATTATCATGAAAAAGAGTAACTTTCATGAACGCAAGAATAAAACGCTTGCGACACAGGGCGTATTTAAGAAATAACTAAACACGTCATACATGGAGAGATTTTTCAAAGGTTTGATTCAAAAAGGCCGAAGAAACCGTGAATTGACTCTAGAGCAGTGAGCAAGCATCAGGGTAGCTTGAAGTGATTCACCAATTATCACAGTGCAAACGTTAAAAACCGAACTACCCAGTGTAGCAGTTTCAGAAAAGCATTGCAAACTTCTGTTAAAACCAGATAATTCCATCGGTGTGATGAGATAAAGTAAAAGCTAATGCTCGATGAATTTACAGTTTCCAAATGTAAGTTTAGAATCTGTGTTGCCAGCAGGACGGGAGATAAAGCAATATGTAGAGACCCGAAAAATTCGCGCTCTCAATGGCTTGTAGGCTAGATTCCACAGTCTTATATACTAATATGCCGATATAAAATGCACATTGGTTGTCTGCTGTCTCAGTGGAAGGAGACAATTGGGCCAGCCTACTCCAGGAGGCGTCAAACACCGTGGGGACCAATGGCTAAAGTTATATAAACGCACGTGTTTTGAATTCTAGCTTGTCCCAAAATGAATCCGAGAATTCTTCAGGTCTCTAGCAATATACCAACGGCATTTGATCCGAATCCTTCCTGAGCATCGTATCTCCTGGCACGACAGGGTAAGAAAGAGTCTCTTCACGATCTTGATAACCTGCTTCGAACGTAGAAGCGAAAACGTGCTTGAGGTGCGCCCCGGCGTCGCCCTTATTCGCCCACTCCATTCTGCGCCGGAGACGCGGCGGGGAAATACCTCTAGGTAAACGTGCAACCTCGAAACTGGCCGGACGGGCAAACTTTTCGTCGTCCCCGAGCAGCTCCGCTGGTGCCGGAATCTCATCTCCCCCGCATATCGGTTTTCCGCTAGCCGCAAAGTTATCACCATCACCTCTCCCCTCCCGGAAAGGACTGGCCAAATATTGTCCCTCATCCCCCCAGACAGACGCTCTCAAAGCATCTGCTCCGCGCGCCAAGATGGATGGCAATAATTCACGAAGCGAAGCAACATCCCCACGTCTCCCTCCCCCACAGCAAAAGCCGGCGCCATTGTCGGCAACAATGTTTGCTGTGTGATTCCGCCGCAAGAATGCGCTGCCGTCCGTAGTGGCGGCGAGAGGGTCGCAGAACAATGGCGATGGAGACCTCTCTCTCTCCCTCCCCTTCTTCGGGCCGTTGGAAATCCCCCCATCCCTCCTTTGCCCCTGGAGGGTAGGCACATTGTGTCGCTGCGAGAGCCCTTGCAGTAACAACCGCGACGAGGCGCCGTGATAATTACGTGAACAATATTACTCCCCGCCTAGCCGTTTGTTCGCTGGATGGTTGGATGGTTTTGGGTGGAATTGTTATGGGGGAGGGGGGGGGTTGTAAAGGAGGCGACACGCCCGCATTCCTCCGAAAGAGGAGCTGCCCCAGAATATTGTCGACGGCTCTCAACGTACGAGCGGGACGTCCGGGATCGTCAGGGCTAATTAAACGGGCCGCTCTTGGGCACCTTGACGAGATGGGAGCGTCTGTCTATCTTATGCTCTTTGCCGCGAGTGAGAAACGACGGCGAAGTCGACCTTCCATTAGTTAACGCATGCCTAGACCACAGAATACTTAACCCGTTTCAGCCATCGTGGACACGTCGCACACGCATAGTGAATACGTGATAGAGTGATAACGCTGGCTGCGCAAAACAAGTCTCCGTGTCCAACCTTGAATTGCTTTTATGCCAATGCGTAGGGCCACCTGTTTTTCGCGAAAAGATTCACGCGAAGGATAGACTCCAATGTCCTATGGCATATGTGCAGTTTTCATTTGGTTATTGGCCCCGTGTCTTTGTCGGGAGACAGTTCTTACGTGACTGGGCCAATAAGAATTAAGTAACTCCAACACTGAGTGTTCGTGATTCGCTGGCAGGCACCTGCAACTCGTGGACAGTTCAACTCAGCCAATCAGGAAAGTGGATCAGAGCTCTAGTGCTTTGGAGCACAAGTTGTCCTGAAATCTTTTCGCGAAAAAAACAGGTGGCCCTACCTATGCGACTATCATAAAGAAGTGTTCATGTAAACAAGTGATGGGGAAAGTTTGTATACTTCCTCTAGACAATTCGCAATGCAGTTTGTTACTCCTACGAAAATGCTCGTCTTTTGAAAACTATGATAAAAATAACCCCGTTCATAACATGTGACTTTGACGGTTGTGTTGATAGGCTGTTCAAGGTCAATTGAGCACTTTTGAAAGCCCTCCTTAAGACCTACTTGTATAAATGTTGTGTGTTCTTCCGCCTAACGTATAATATACATTGTCACTAGCCTCACCGTTTTATTCATACCTCTGTCAAGTGAAACTGCGAAACTATTATAAAAGGAAATATTTTACAAATCTGCTCATTTTTACACTTCAATGCAATAAAAAAAAAAAGGGATAGAAATAATTTAAATTATCATAAATGGTTACCTAACACATTTGTTCGACGTTAATATACGGAACTACTTTCCCCTCGATTGTTACCAACTTTACTGGACACATGTCACTCATTGCACCCGTTAAAATATGCGCAGGCAAGAGTAGTGTAATACTACAAGGGCCGTGTTTGTAAAAGACCTTAGGAAATGTTTGTATAAGCTATTCACCGTGAAGTGAGCACTTTTGAAAGCCCTCTTATTTGGAATAACAGTCAATGAATATATTTTATTTTAGTCTTAGACGTCGTTAACTTCCAAGTGCGGTGGAATATTCACACTGTGTTTTACTTAGGTGGTCAAATTTACTTAAAAAGGTGGTCAATGAATTAACAAACGGCTGAAATATAAAAGTAACTAGGGACTCAAAAGTGCTCACTTTATCGTGAACATGTGCAGAAGACGAAAAATCGGTCTGCCTCATCAACACGTGAGATATATATTTATAATCGTTACTGCACGTATAGCCAGGCGTCAGTGTCCCATATTCCTCGGGCTAATACTGATTTGTATAATTCTATACACGTCTGTACTGAGAACTCTAGCTGCACACGCCAGCAAAATGGTGTCATGCGGGAATCACATATCCCCAACAAGTATGGCACGAGAGTCCCTACACGACACTTAAAACTAAATAGCCAATGAAATACAAGATGGATCTGGCGTAATCCCGACCAATTCTAGCTTCCGACAATCAATTATGGATTAGAAATTATTTCTGTTTTCGCCGTGTCTTGCGGCACAACACACAGAGTTTACAACTTTGCAAATCGAAATTGTATGCAAGCTTTCCCTATAATGGCAAATACGCAGCTTAGAAGAAAAATCTTTTTGAAAAATATCTTTTTAGTTAACTCTTAAAAATAATCAGTTTTCCTTTGTAATCATTAGCGATAGTTAGAGACCTGCAAAATTCGCGTTATTATTTGGAGACATGTTACATTTGAAACACACGTACGTTTGTAATACGTTTGTCATTAAACTGTACTTCAAGTGACGCACCCCGGGTGATTCTGCACCAATAACGGAACACTTCGCAATTGTGTGCTCCTAATCACGCGTAGTTCAGTCAGAGAGAGGGGGTGTCTTCACATCTATGCAACAGCCAATGGAGAAACGACGCTGGCTCTAGTGCAAACATTGCTGTGAAATTCAGCCTGATGCCAAGTAATAAAGCGAATTTTGCATTTCTCTAGCGATAGTACTTTGCCACCATAATGTATTCCAAATTTCCCGTCTACCCGCCGCCTTTGGAAATAGCGTAGTTGATCAGCGCCACGTCAGTGAACCGTCGAGCTGTAAATTCGAGCGGTCGCGTTGATAATATAAATTTTGTGTCTTGGTTGCGGTCGGCTATTGTCGTGTCGTGCTGTCGTGCTGTGTTTGTTGGGCTATGCGATTTCCGCATCACCGGGCAGAAATAAATTAGAACGCCGCGCCGTTTGCCAGTCAGCGACTGGCAACTTTCTCGCCAGCAGGCAGCCCAGCGAATAGGGAACCTTTCGCAGCACGTGCAGGTCAATCAGAAACAAAGCCTGTTCCCTAATCCTCGCGCGGCCGGTCAGAGAACGGATACGCCACATCACGTGTACTATAGGTAGAGCCCCGGGTATTTCGCGTATTAAGTTGGCAGCAGATTAGCTGGACAGCACTCTGTACACTCGAGACATTATCGTTTGCTTTTTGGTTGCTGTGATCAGTACAGTGCTGTTAAACACTCACTCACACTACTGATTCCTGCTTACTACTGGCTCACAGCTAAACGGGGCGTGTCCAAACAACTGTCGTCCAATCACAGCATTAGCAGAAAAGAACAAGTGTTTGGAGTCCACCTCGTCTCCAAATTAATTCGCGAAATACTCGTGGCTCTAACTGTAGGTATGGACACCCGATTTTCGCGAAAATGATTTCACGACCAGTTGTATTTCGCAACACTTCAGCTCAGAATCACGATCGTGATTGGATGGTTTCCGTGTCACGCGTCTTAGGTGTCTGCGCGCGAATCACAGACGCACAGTACTCGAGTTACCTAACTCTGATTGGCCGATCAAGCAGGAAAATGTCTTCCCAAAAAAGACATGCCACCAATAAGGAAAAGAAAACTACTGGATTGCCCATAGGGGGTTTCAAATAGATATTTTAATAATGAGCGTAAAAAGGATCCACTATAAAAAAAAAAAATTTCGCTTTAAACACGTCGAACAAAAAAATTCAAATTTCATGAGGGCTAACTAAACCTCAAGGAGCTGCTAGTTTTGAATAAACAAGCGTAACTGCTCCTAATATTTCTACGTATATGTCCCTGATGCCTACGACCTCCCCCGCAATGGCCTGGGCATAAAACAGATTAAAGCCCGTTCACTGAATACATGCGCCCAGTAAAGTTGGTAACGAAGGTTGGAAAGTAGTTCCATATCATAACGTCGAATAAACAGTGTTAGGTAACCATTTGTGATCAATTAAATTATTTCTTTCCGTTTCATCTTTTTTAATACATACAAGTGTAAAAACGAGCAGATTTTTTAAATATTTACTTTCCTAATAATTGTACAGTTTCATTTGACCGACGCATGAATAAAGCGCTGAGGCCCATGGCAATGTTAATTATACATAAAGCGGAAGAAGACACAACGTGCATACAAGTAGATCTTTAGCAGGGCTTTCAAAAGTGCTCAATTGACCGTGAACAGCCTATCAACACAACCGTCAAAGTCACATGTTATGAACGGGGATATTTTTATCTAAGTTTTCAAAAGACGAGCCTTTTAGTAGGAGTAACAAATTGCATTGCGAATAGGCATTTTTCAAATCTGCTCATTTTTACACTACGATGGATTTAAAAAAAAAAAAAGACAGAAATTGGCTAGGTTTAAATATTGTATGTGCGGGAATAGAACCCGGTTCACCTTGGTGGGAGGTGAGTCAATGCTGAATTAAAAATGCCAGATTAAATATTAATAATTTTACAGTTTCACTTGGACTACTCAAAATGTTTCGGCGCTTTCACTTGAGGATGTTGAATCCGCGCGGCCTCACATTAATAGCCTGTAGGCTAGACTCCGCGGTCCTGTGTACTTTCAAGCCTCAGCTTTCTGCTTGTTGGCTGCTGCCCCAGTGTGTAAAGGCTGTTCACGATAACGTGAGCACTTTTGAGATCAATCTTAAAAGAAAGTCACTGCCTCTACCTGAATAATACTTTAACGGGCGCACTAAGCGACATGCTTTTATAATAATTTCTCGTTGTCACTTGACCGACGCATGAATAAAGCGATGAGGCGAATGAAAATGTTAATTTTACATAAGGCGGAAGACTACACAACGTGTATATAAGTGTATCTTCAGTAGGGCTTTCAAAAGTGCTCATTTTACCGTGAATAGCCTATAGACAGTTTAACTCTGACCCGGTGGCACGGCGTTCGGTACTTGTTTACTTACAAGGTTTGCTATTGGCTCAGAGTTCACCTGTGACCTAATAGCAAAATATAACAGAAATGTATAAGCTATTTGAAGTCTAGCTTGTACTATAGTAAATTCGCGAAATATTTCGGACCCTTCATATTAATTACTAAGAGACATGCGAAATTCACGTTATTTTCTTGCAGTATTCTAAAATTCACAGTCCTATACATGTTCGAGCCGGTGCCACTTCTTTATTGGCTTCTGCAGCAGTGAGGAAAACCTTTTCCCTTTCGAGTTGATGGCGCCACGGTGGCTGAGCGGTTAGCCTGCTCGCCTCCCACCAAAGGCGAGCCCAGATTCAATCCCCGGTGGGGTCACTCCAGATTTTCTCACGTGGGAATCGTGAGCGGACGATGCCGTTGTCCGGCGGTTTTTATCGGGTATCTCCCGTTTCCCCCGCCCCTTCATTCCGGCGCTGCCCCATACTTCAATCACCCTCATCGGCTCTAAAGACCACGTTGCTAAGAGCCGTCCAAATATCTTCACTCACTCACTCGACTTGATTGGATGTGATTTGGCCAGTTGCTAGTTTTCTCGTTAGTGGTTTCCTATTGGTGCAAAGCCTTCCTGGGCGTGTTCTAACAAACTGTTGTCCAATGACAAAGGCAGTACAATACACAAGTGTTTGAAGTCTCGTCCGTCTTCAAATAATAACGCGAATTTTGTATTTCTCTGTATAATTCCTGAGTTCAAAGTTGCAATCGCGAAATTTTATGGTATGTGCTGTACTTATGTTCAGCACTTGTCTTGCAACCAACCAATGAACAATATGAACGCCCCGTCGTGCACCCGTTTCACAAGGTTTCGCCTAAGCGAAGCGGCAGTAACGAGGACACAGTTAGTGTGGAAAACACAGAAACTAAACATTCGACCAAAAATGCAACCTGTAAACAGCCAAAGAAATTCGCCGAAGATAACACAATATGTGGGTCCAGCTAAGTCAGTAGTTTCACTGGTAAGCATAACATCCCCTCGACAAGACTCCACCCACGGGACACGGCGGGGACCAATCAAAATCTACTACGACACCAAACACACGTGGTGGGGTGAGAAGTGTGGACGGAACTACGAGGGCTAGAGGAGACACAGTCGGCGACTCGAAGGCAGACGGCGCGGCAGCAAGGCCAGGCAGAGGCGGCGGCAGATTGTCCAGGTTCGAGACCTGGGGAGTCTCTTGTACCATGAGCCTACCTTTCTATATTTGAACTAGCCTTCATACCTTTATCCCATATCTCCAATTGGCCAGAGCCATTATTTTTCATGTTCAATTGCAATGTTCATTAATGTTATAGTAAATGTCCCTGGCCAAACTTTAATTAATTAGTCTTCTCTTTTACCTCAACTACGTCTCATTCCCTTCCTTCATCATTCCTGTCTTTATCTTAAATGAGAGTATAGCAACCTACTCCGTGCTTGATAGTAATTAGCAATAACCATTAACGTGGAAACAGTGCAGATAACTCCACAAACAGTGCCGGACATAAATATAATTCAAGTGCAACATAACTACTATCGTGTACACGGGCGACAGAACGGGCTAAATACCGCCTTACACCCTAAAATTTGTTTTGTGCTTTTACAAGTATAATCCTTGCAAACCCAGTTGCCAAGGAAATACTTTGTAAAACTACAAACAGTTTTCTTGTAAAATCTGCAAAACATATATTTGTAATATTACAAATGATAACTTTGTATTATAATTTACGCTGTTGAGAAATTGTACATAAAGCTGTTTTTTTCTTTACGACACTAAAAATATTATGAATAACTAAAAAATATTTCAAAACATAATTTACAAAAAAAAAAAAAAAAAAAAAGGTAATACATATTGCCACCAGGAGACCTGGATCCAACATCCATTGTAATATTAGCTTGTAACCTTATCCGCCAGACCAACTTGACTTACACATTCTATACTTATTTTTATAATAATATAAACTTCAAGTACATACAAAAAATTATTTAAAAGTTCTGTGTAGCCATGAAACATTATCCGAATGAGTAATACGGCCAGGTTTGATTGAAATTGTCGTTTTATTATGATTATTTGAGTTGTGTTAAATTGTTTACTTTATTAAAACTTGCAATACATTTAAAATGCATGTATAAATTTATATTTGCACGCAACTCCACTTTAGATCACCCATCGTTTTTGCACAAACAGCTATTTTGCTGACGATGGTCGACAGGGGACCCGGATCAGTATAGTATAGGATGTTCACGGTATAGTGAGCACTTTTGAGTCCCTAGTTGCTTTTATATTTCAGCCATTTTTTTTTATTCATTAACCACCTTTTTAAGTAAATTTGACCACCTAAGTAAAACCCAGTGTGAATATTCCACCGCACTTGGAAGTTAACGACGTCTAAGACTAAAATAAAATATATTCATTGACTGTTATACCAAATAAGAGGGCTTTCAAAAGTGCTCACTTCACGGTGAATAGCTTATACAAACATTTCCTAAGGTCTATTACAAACACGGCCCTTATAGTATTACAAACGAGTAATTTCACTAGAGAAAGCTTTGTACTGTTACAAGCATTTGTATAATTACAATTTCTCAGTCAAAATTCCAAACATTTTTTTTTTTTTTTTTGCAGAGTAAATATGTTCGACGGCGTTGCAGACGGTTGACTGGTTGAAAATTTGCTTGACCTCCCGTGACCCGACGACGTGGGATAACCCGAGTTGAGGAATATGAAGTGGGGGGGGGGTAGGGGGGGATGACTAGCTCCCTGCGCTTCTTGCGTAAAAATCTGGCCTTCCTTTCAGCTGTCAAATCTCGATGTTGTCACACCTATGAAAGCGTGTGAGTGTGTGCGTGGTAGACAGAAACTCACTTTGCCGTAGTAGACGCCTACTAAGGATGTCTTAGTTTGTTTACGTTCCGCAGGTGCGCAGCGTAAGGAAAAGCTGAAGGCCACGAGATCTCTATCGTAGTGGCCTTCTAACCTTTCTCCTATGACTCATCGAATGAATTGATCGTAAGGCATTTCTACAATATTTATATTTTTTATTTAATCCATACTAATATTATAAAGAGGTAAAGTGAGTTTCAATATTTGTTTATTTTTTAAATATGTCTCTGGTAATCTCGGAAACTACAAGGCCGATTCTTATAATTCTTTCACTATTAGAGAGCCACATTCTTCCAGATGGTCACAGGTTATGATTAATTTAAAAAAAAAAAAAAAAGGTCCTTGAGAAATTTCAAAATTTGTAAACCAACTCGAAGAAAAATGAGACTTGGCTGCTTTCTAAGCATGCTCTACCAAAAATACAGAACCGATTCTTATAATTATTTCACTGTTAGAAAGCCACATTCTTCCAGATGGACATAGGCATATATCCAGTGAGGTCGCGGTGGCCCAGTGGCTAGAGTGATCCCAAGTGGGGCCGCAGTGGCTCAGAAGATAGAAATATATCACGTGGAGCCGTAGTGGCTCAGTGGATATTAATATTATAAATTCGCAAGTAGTCGCATGTAGTGGCAAATTGTCACAAGTAGTCGAAAGTAGTCGCAGGTACTCACGGGTAGTCGCAGGTTGTTCCAGGTAGTCACAGGTAGTCGCTGGTAGTCGCAGGTAGTCGCAAGTAAGCACGGGTAGTCGCCAATTGGCGTAAGTAGTCACGGGTAGTCGCGAGAAGTTAGTCACGGGTAGTCGTGGGTAGTCACAGATAGTCGTAAACATATAAGTACGTATTTTAATAACTCCATAAAACCTGAGCGAAGCGATCCCGGGCTGCTAGTTTTTTATTAAGACAAAATGGTTAAGTTTATAACGCAATCAGTCAGTTGGCAGCCATTCGTCTCCCTGTCATTGACGCCAAAAAAACAGTGCCTTTTTTCCTTTATCTGCTTACAAGAGGCCTGCGGTGGCGTAGCGGTTAGACTACTCGCCACCCACCATAACGAACCGGATTCGATTCCCGGCGGGGTCACCCCCGGATTTTCGCATGTGGAAATCGTGCTGGACGATTGACGCTCCACCCACATCGGCTCTCAAGACTTCGATGTTAGGAGCTGTCCTAATTTCTTCACTTGCCTGCGTGGGTACAGTAAGACAAAGGATTAAGGCAACGGCCTACCTGGTGAAGTAGACGCTGATAAAGTGAGTAGAATAATCATTTTTTACAAAGTGTAGTTCACAAACCATTTTACTTGCCCGCATCCTGAGCAGTCTATTTCATCATTTCCCATAACGAGCAGATGCGGGCTGTTCACGGTAAAATGAGCAGTTTCGAAAGTCCTGCTTAAGATCTACTTGTGGTCACGCCGTGAATTCTTCGCCTTATGTAAAATTGACATTGCTATGTGCCTCGTCACTTTATTCAAGTAAATATTTTACAAATCGACTCATTTTATACGTCGATGCATAAAAAAAAAACAGAAAACGAAAAAAATTAGTTAAGCTTTAAAAAATGGATTACTTAACACTTTTTTTTTCAGCGTTAAGATATGGAGCTATTTTCCACTCATACATTACCAACTTTACTGCGAGTATGTCACTCAGTGAGCCCCGTTTAAATATATGCAGGCAGGGTGCAGTGACTTTTTTTCCTAGCCTTTATAGGCTGTTCGCGTTAAAATGAGCACTTCTGAAAGCCCTGCTTAAGATCTACTTGTATGAACGTTATATATTCATCCGCCTTATGTAAAACGAACATTGCCATGGGCCTCATCACTTTATTCTTGCGTCGGTCAGGCGAAACTGTAGAATTATTAGAGAATGAAATACGTTACAGATCTGTTAGTTATTACACTTCGATGCGTTAAATAAAACAAGGCAGCTAAAGAAATGATTTATGTTATCACAAATGGTTACTCTTACACATTTTATTCGACGTAAATATATGGAGCTACTTTCCCCCCTATCGTTACCAACTTTATTGGTCACATGTCACTCAGTGCTCCTGTTAAAATATATGCAGGTAGGGGCAGCGACTTTTTTCTAAGATTGATTTCAAAAGTGCTCACTTTATCGTGAACAGCCTTTAACAGTGTTGCGTTTTAGGTGAGAAATGGCAGGAGCGCTGCCATACCTATTAAGATATCACAACAACCCTACTCGGTAATGAATGCCGCAAGTTAATTCCGCTGCTCGATACACACGAACACACACAGCTACTGTGTTAATGAAACATGCAGAATATCGCATGCTTAGTTACGTAAAGGCTGCTCACGATAAAGTGAGCACTTTAGAAATTAACCTTAGAAAAAGTCACTGCCTCTGCATGCATCTATTTTAACGGGCACACTGAGTGACATTCGCGCAGTAAAGTTGGCAACGATGGCTGGAAAGTAGTTCCATATTTTAACGCCGAATGAAAAGTGTTAGGTAACAATTTGTGATAACTTAAGATTATTTATTTCGATTTCTGTTTTTTAATGCATTGAAGTGTAAAAAAAAAAAAAAAAAAAAATTTGTACAGTATTTACTTTATTAATAATTTCACAGTTCTTCTTGACCGACGCATGAATAAAGGGAGGAGGCCCATGGCAATGGTAATCTTATATATCGCGGAGGAACACACAACCTGCATACAAGTAGATGCTACGCAGGGCTTTTAAAAGTGCTCATTTCACCCTGAATAGCCTATATACATGCCGTATTTAATTAAACTGTTAGGTTGACGAGTATATGGGATACCAGTGCCGCTTTACTGGTCCCAATCTTCTTTTGACAATAGACGTGAACAGAACAACTACAAATAAGTGCAAGGAAAAATTATTTGTTTCCTGTAATGTACAATGGCAGATATTATCGAAATATTAAACACATGGTTGGACAAATATCCGCGCCTCTTCATTAAGTCATTCATTAACCCTTTGAGGGCGGCACATCTTAATTGGCACTGAGGACAAGATTGAACTGAGCTGCCTATATTCTCCACTACAGATCTACAATATGTTTGGGTCTTAGTATCTCCCCTTACCATCGTCCTATTGGTCCTGGCTTAAGCGCATACGCCTATATTGTACTCTGCGGCGTTTATTATTGGCTGGCCGTCGACCAATGATGTCACGTGTTGACTGTGTACCAATTAACGTGTCGCGACAGGTGTAACACGTTTTACAGCCCATCATGTTTATTTTAGAATATATATATATATATATATATATATATAACATTTCTGTATACTTACGAATTGAAAGGTTGGCGAGTTGCAATTTCTTGTGAGATTCAGATAACGTCCAGCGAAACAGAAAAAAGTATAAAAGATTAAATTTTATTTTAAAGAGAAAAGAAATTTTCATTAAAACCTATCCCCGTGTATATACGTATATACTCCTCAAAGATTAAGTAATGGGTGCTATCTATAGTCTTCCGAGATCGGGTTTACGTATGCAGTCATATCATTAGCTTATATGCTATTCCCGGTAAAGTGAGCACTTTTTAATGCCCTGCTAAATATTTCATGTCAATTAATTTCTTCTTTTCCTCCATTTTTTAATGTAAACATTGCAATATGACTTATAAACACAGTGTATAAATGTTATCACCCTCAAAAGTTAATGTCTGAGACTGCAATAAAAAATATTTTTTTAGGGGTTAATGCCTTTTGGTAGGGCCTTAAAAAGTGCTCTCTTTACCGTAAACAGCCTATACGCGATTTTCAACTTTCGCTTAACCTGCTGTGAACTCACGCAATTTTACCCTGTCTATGCATTGGATTGGAAATAGTAGGACGCGTTAGCAATTTTTTTTTTTTTCAGTAACTGAAAATTTTAACGAGCACACCATGTGTGGTCAGGTGGCTGGTGGCTTCTCGTCCGCGGTCGCTAAGGGCGGAAATCGCTCGCCAGCTCACCGCATCCTCTGCGGCCTTATCGACCCTACGGGATGGGGAACCGTGGTAGACGGTAACGAAGGTGCGCGGATGTCACGCGGGGCTTCGACGGCCGGCCCGATTTCGGTTCGCGGCGAGCTGATTGAACGGCAGTGCAGTTAACAACTGCAACTAATTAATAATCTCGCGTACTGGTTTGACCCACTTTCCGATCGACTGCGGACGAGGGCATGCCGCTGTTAACGCATTGAGGTCTGCGCACATTTACTGGCGCTTGAGACGAATTAGAAGCGAGTCGCCTATATCAACTACTGCAAGAACGCCGGTTCTGTTGGCTTCCGTGTTAGAGCTCACCATTGTCCTATTGGTCCATACCATACGCGACACTACCCTGTACTTTACAGCGTTCATTATTGACCTGTCATCAACCAATGGAGAGCCGAGTTTGCACTGACCAAGTCAAAAGTACTTTATCTTACAAAAAGTATTTACAATCAATCATGTCCCTTTGAGTGGCTGTAGTGAGTGAAGAGATTTGTGCGGCACCTCACATTGAGGTGAGTATGTAGCAGCGCGAGAAACGGGGGATCTTCGAGAAGCCCCGCCGACCAACGGAATCGTCCGGCACGAATCCCACTTGCGAAAATCCACTGACCCGGCCAGGGTATTGAACCCGGTTCGCCTTGGTGGGAGGCGAGCAGGCTAACCGCTCACCCACCGTGGCCTCCGAGTGACTGTAAAACAAGAAATTATATCGTTAGCAATATTATTGTTACTGAGCTGTCGTATTGTTGTGAGGTCATGTTAAACACTAGCCGAACAAAGACAGCACATCCATACGAGTTTCGTTCTGAACAACAAAGACATTTTCAAATTATCTTTCCTTGAGCTACACTCGATCATTGTCTACGAAGTGTTAAGGATGCTGATCAACAAAAAATTTCGATATTTTATTTTTGTACGAAATTACGTTAAACTTGATGGCATCGTCTGCAAGAACTGTTTGTTTGGATTTAAAAAAAATTCCTCATTGTTTTTGCATTGTTGCAACTCATAATCTCATTTTAGTGTTATTGAAAGTACAGATAAAACAAACGAAAACTTTTACAGAAATTTTACAAGTGTAACTGAAAGGTCATGTCTAGAAGGCCACGGGTTTCATCACGAAAAGATTTACGCGAAGGATAATCTCCAATATCTAGCGACCTGCCAAATTCGCGTTATTATTTGGCATCAGGCTAAACTTCACAGTTCTGCGTATACTCGAGCCGACGCCGTTTCTCCATTGGCTGCTGCAAGGATATGAAGTCACTCCCATTTTGACTGGAATCCACGTGTTTGGACTACACAATTGGGAAGTGTTCATTTACTGGAGCAGAATTTCCCAGGCCGTGTCGCATAAAATATGGTCCAATGACCAATTTATTACAAAGGTAAACAAAATTTGAAGTTTAACGTGTCCCTAAATAATAGTGCGAATTTTGTATGTCTCTAGTGTCCTATGACTAGAGCCCCGAGTATTTCGCGGATTCTTTTCAGGACAAGTTAAACTCCAACCACAAGCAAATGGCAGTATCTACTTCTATTGGATCACAGTTTGTTGGACACACCCCGGACCACGGTCAACTAATTACGAACCTGCTAAGCAAACAAGGGCGTATCCACGTACTACATGATATGGAGGTAAACTGGAGCAACAGCCAATGAACAACTTAAAGAACCTCGAGTACACAAAGGGCCGTGGAGTCTAGCTGGTTGCAGAATGAATCCGCAAGATTTCTGACCAGAGACCTGAAAAATTCGCGGATTCATTTCGGGACAAGCTGTAATTCAAAACACTTTGTTACGAGCAGCAGCATGCATGCTAGCTGCATCGCGGTAGTACAAACATACTGCGAAGCAGTGGAGCGAAGCCTTGAGCGCTTCTAAACAAACCCCGCCAGGCAGGCCGAGTGCGCCAGATATTACGGCTGGAAACCCGGCGAACGAGGCTTTTGTCGTCGTGACACTGCGCCAGCAAGACTTCCAGAGAGATGGGGACTTGCCGTCCGCCGACATGCGTCTAGTCTTCGGCATGGCATGGCATGGCATCATGGACAGTGTGAAGTCGGACCATAGAAAGCTAGTCAGGGTGGCTTTAAGATAACTAAGTAACTTAATAATCAATCACATTAATATCTAACACAATGTGACCAAGTAAACTTAACGAGAACTCCTCCGATGTAACGAGTAACTAACATTCTGTAACGAGTTGTAAAACGTATTGTAACGAGATGAAATTTGTTATTGAATTTAATACAGGGACGATAAATAATTACTTGAGTTCACCATTGAGTACACCCAGCCCCAACATGTACGTTTAATATGAAATATAATTTTCCACATTTAAGCCTCTCACCTTTTAAAAACGTAACAACGTGTGTTAATAACACTTCAATCATTGGTCCCCACGGTGTTTGACACCTTCTGGAGAAGGCTGGCCCAATCGTCGCCTTCCACTGTATCAGCAGACAACCAATGTGCAGTTGATATTGGCATATTTGTACATAAGGCTGAGAGTATAGACTGCGGATCATTGAACTCGCGAATTTTTCAGGTATCTGCCTATGACATACGTGCAGTTTTCCTTTGGTTATTGGGCATGTATCTTTATTCGTAGATAGTTCCTTACCTGACTGGGCCAATCAGGATTAGGTAACTCTCACACCGAGTGTGCGTGATTCGCGGGAAGACACCTGCAATGCGTGACATTAAAAATAATCAAATCACGAAAGTGGATATGAGCTCTAGGGTTGTGGAGTACAAGAAGTCTTGAAATCTTTTCGCGAAAAACAGGTGGCTCTAGTCATGTCTTCATTGATCTTAACGCACTCTTAGCAAACTTAATTTGGCAAAATTGGTTATACTGTTGCAAATAAATGCAATGCTAAAATTTCCTAATTTTGAGCAATTTCTAAAAATTGTCAATGAAGCTCATAGCGTGGTCTTATGTTCACTGTAAACAATTTCTTGTGAACTTCCTAAACTGCAATGGAGGTGTTTAACTTATACAGTATGTGGAAATAATACTACGTAACAGGCTGAAAATATGAGAATGTTTTGGATGGTTGCTATACAAAGTTGGGAACTTCCCTACGCATTTGACTTATTTGTGAGCAACTGTATGACCGTTACCATAGATGCGTGGGAAAATAATTTACAATTCGCTCTTTGTCACTGTACGTAGGCCTATACACTGATATGGAAAATTTACAAATAATTTCTTAGAGTGTTTATTGAAGAAACACATGGTAGCCTATCTTATTTCAAATTTTAATTATCTCATGCATGTAAGTGAGATAGCTTTCATTAATTTAAGTATCAAAAAACCATTTAAAATTTGACTTTTACATGCCATTACGTAACAAATACGCGGTCTAGAAGTTTCTCGTGAGAGGAAATATTAGTTTTAAGTGGGGGGGGCCACCTGTTTTTCGCGGAAATATTTACGCGCAGGGTAGACTCCAATATGCTATGCGCACGCTTGCCGTCTTAATTTGACTGCTGGCCGCTTGTCTTTGTGTGAAGACAGTCTGTTGCATGAGTGAGCCTATCAGAATTAAGTTTCTCCGATGTACTTACCGTCCGTGATTGACTGGCAGACAGATAAGACGCGTGACGATTCAAATGAGCCAATCAAGAAAGTGGTTCTGATCTAAAATGAGTTGGAACACAACTTGTCTTGAAATCTTTTTCACGTAAAATTTGTGCCCCGAGTTTTAAGCAATGTACCTACAGGCTGTTAACGTTAAAGTGGGCACTTTTGAAATGAATATTAGGTGTCGTGGATCCACTAAGCAGCGAGTTCCTACAGTTTACAAATTAATCAATTTAAAAGAACACTCTAGGTCGAGATAGTAAAATTCCGCGAGTTTATTTTAGGACAAGATAGACGCCTAACACGTCTACACTGAAGTCACCTTCGCAATTGGATCACAGTTCATTAGACACGCCCTGGACGACCCTGAGCCAATAGCATAGTTGCAAGGAAACAAGTAGCGAGTGTCATATTGCCAGGTGTGGTGTAACATTGGCTACTCTCTGAGGCAGCAGCCAATGAACAAACATCTGAGGATCTAGTGTACACAGGACTGTAGAGTCTAGCCAACAGGTCATTGAACTCGCGAAATTTTCCTATCCCTAACTGTAGGTATACATAATGCGTTCATTTTTCAAATCACGATAAAACCTATAATACCATGGAAACTGAACTATTTACAGGCTAGTTGTATAAGAAATAGGTATAGGGTTTTCACCTCGCTATGACCAACTCATACTGCATTACAACAGAGTGAATTTTTGATGACCACAAAATTACCAGTAGCCTAAGTATTTCTGCGTGAAAAATTATTCTGTTGGTGTCAAAAAATCTTTTGTAAGGTTCGTATTGAGAGAATAATTTTGTGATCGCCATAAAATTATATGTCACTGCAAGAAGATTTCTTACTATATGAATACTGCGCTTGGAGCAGAAGGATTGCACGGAATTTAGAGGAAATCATCATTAGGTCTATATATGTGATAATACGCCTCCCTAACATTAATCAAACTGAGGTGAATTTCCATGTGGACCATTTTTACGGTGTCAGGTTTTAGAATGCCAGTATAAGTTTTCTTGAACTGACGCGTGCCCGAATTCGCCGAGGGTTTAAAAGACAGCACCCTGCTGAGGTAGATTTACAACTCTCATCTCATTCTGAGACGCACAGTAACTCAGTAAAATTACTTTAAATGAACGAAGTAGCATTATATCGGTAATATCTTGCTGAATAAGAAATTGGCATAGGCCGTTCACGGAAGGTGTTTCATCAGACATAATAACCAATAAATACATTTCATTGTGGCCTCGGACTTTTAGTTTTGGATATGATGAATGAATACACTGTGTTTATTACTCACATAGCAGGAATTACATCAACAAGTGGTGGAAGGATATAAATTGATTGAAAGAAAAAAGTAACTAGGGCATCAAAAGTGCTCACTTTATCGTAACGGCCTATATCAGTGTTAAAACTAAAGTGTTTGTTGTGTTTTTAGGGATCTTGCCGTTCCATATATGATATAATTTGAACACCGGGCCATAATTTTTCTAAACAACGTGATTGCACAAAGGTGGTTATTTTTTCATAAAAATTCTTCGGCGAATTTTTTTTTTTAATCATCTGTTTAATACGAGGTTATGAAACTTACAAAAAAAATTCTCTGGAAGCTATGACTACATGCTCGGCATCCCGAGCATTATTTAATAAACGACATCGAGGTCCCGCATGTCCTACTTCTAGCAGAAAATTTTATCCTCTGGCTGGTTTATGTTCCTCATATCTGAACTTCGAAGAGAAAGTTATGTTTTTTTGGCGACTCTCGGAGAAGAACGAGGGAGCCGACGAAATGGAGAGACAAAAAAAAAGAGGCAAGATGGCGTAGGATTGGTGGTGTTTGAAAGGATAGTGGAGGGGGTGGAGGGTAAGAGGATGGTGCCGGATAGTCGCCAGTCTGGAGCCAAAGTTTTGGAAGAATAAAGAAGTTGCAAGTCGAGAGACACTGGGTCGTGCCACCCACCGCGCTTGACTTCTCCCGACAATCGGATCACGAGAGCAAACAGTTTCAAGTGGCAGCCGGCCTATTATGCATTCCGATCTTGTTACGCAGTTCGCGGATCATTCGTAAGAGTGCGCGAGACATAAATTTATGCTGAACTTTTCAAGGTGGTACTATCCTTGACATCTTGTATTTATTTATGTATCTTCATAACTAAAAAATGAATTTTAATATTTATTTACTAATTTATTTTTTAGACACGACAAGGCTCAGTGGTTCGTAGTTTTACATATTGAAGTTTTAAATTTTACAGTTCCACAATTAACATTTTAACAGAGATAAGTACACGTTAATTTAAAACGAGTTCCAGCCGCGGTGTCGTCGAGGAAAGACCTGTCTGCATAGAGCTCCTAGGAATAGGCGTCTTTAGCACTTCTTAGTGCTAAAACGCCGCGCCAGATTAAGTTGAAGTGCCTTTCTCAAGGCTATTTGAAAGGTTTAAGCTGCTACCCTATTAAGTACAGAAATAAAATTTCTACTTGAGGTAAAAACAGAGCGCTAGTATCCCGCTCCTCCGTGGCCTTGTCTCCGGTATAGGGGTGAGGACAGGAGGGCGTGGGCTTAGCGAAAGCGCACACAACAGCAACAACAGAGGAGTAGGTACACTGTAGGAACACTTGCCACGTGGGTTCCACTGTGATTTAGAATAAATTTGTAATTTCCCCATCGCTCATTTCATGTCATTGTAGTTTCCAACAACAAGCAAAGCCATGGCTGACTCCGAGGCTGTCACGGACTCAGAGTCACAATCTCTGAAGCGCCCAGAGATGCGAGCGAAAAAAGACAAAATACGACACAAAAATCAGCCCTTTAGGACACAATTGCGTCCCCTCAGGGAACAAAAGCGCCACAAAATGGCGCCGCGCAGGAGCCAGCAGCTTAGAAAGTGCGGATAAAGCACTTCACTGTGTACACGTCCAAAACACACAAATACTCCGTCTTGAAAAGTGCACTCGATGTGCACATGACACTGTCATGGCGTGCTGTTTGCACTGGAGCAGACAGCATTCATTTGCATGCGAGCACTATTACTGACTACGTAAATGCGGTCCGAATTGTCAAGCAAATGGGATACGAACATAGCCTTCTCCGACAGGCCCAAGAAATCCGTGTGAAATCGGTTTTCCATCGTGTCCACGCAGACACACCCGTGGAATTCCTCCAGGAGGAATTCGTGGCAGCACGAATGCCAGTGCAGCGGTGCTGGTTTATCCACGATCGGAATCGCCGCGCAATTAACAAACTTGTAATTGAATGGCCAAATGGCACAGACCCTGCGCCCTACCTAGCCCTGACAAGCTATACAGGTCTACAAATCAAAGTGGAAGAGTTCCAGCACCCGACTGGGCCTTCACAGTGCGGAAGGTGCCAACCATTTGGCCATGTGACTGGCGAGTGCATTGCGGCCCCTAAATGCATATACTGTGACGGAGATCTCATTACATCTGCCTGCAGTATTCAAAATGATCGAACCCAAGTCAAATGCGCACAGTGCGGGGACAATCGCTGTGCAAATTACTGCGGGTGTAAAAATTACAAGGCTGCCAAGTGGAGTAGACTGCCACAAGACGAGAGGCAGTGGCGCCAGCTCCAGTCCAAGCTGGCTATTCGCGAGAATGCGCGTATAAATGCATGGCAAAACACCCCGCAACCTCAGGCCTCCTCAGGGCAACAGCAGGCGACGCTCCAGCCTCCACGCAACACTTTTCTGCCTCACTGGGTACAACAAGTGCGACCCCAACCAATCCTGGCCTATAATAGGTTTGCGTATTATGTGAACGAGGTAGAATTCCCGTCTCTCGCGAATCATTACATTCCCCGCTGTCCAAACAGGCGCTGGGGCAAAAAAACAGCGGAAAAACACGACGAAAAACGGACCACGGTGCTTCCAAATAATTTAAAATAAATGTCCGCAAATAGCAGTAGATGCGCCCCGATACTGCCCTATTGCAGATTTGCATCGCGAATTAAAAATTGAAAAACTGGTCGAGCACTTCGTAAAATTAGCATAGAAATTTTTCACTCATTGTGCAAACAGTGAAAACGCGAAAATATCCAGCCTCGGGGATTATGACCCCGAGCCATGCATGTTTATATGTGATATACCTTTCAAATTGCCAGTATTCATATCTACAAGATCAATTTGCCATAAATCATTAATACCACATGCAATTACTTTTGTTCTTGGAAAATTTCTTCGTGCAGGCTTTTTATAATTCATTGATTATTCCCTCTCTCGCAGTGTGCAAAAAAAAATTAATGTTGACTTATTAGAATTACATATTGAACATATACTTTTCTGAACTAATAGTCCATTTTTTGTATTTTCAGTTTTTATATTATTATTATTTTTAGCGACCTTCTTACACTTCATCCACCAAGTGTTCTCCATTTAATAAGAATAAAAATATCTAAACTTTTTATTTCACGAATACTCCTATTATTATAACGTGACCATCAATATAATTAGATTTTTTATTTTATTTTAAAAGATAAATTATCGCCCATTTTAACATCAAAAGTCTTACTGTAATCTATTTTTGTAGTTCCCTTAATAACAGTCACATCATCATCAGCAGCTATTTTATAAAAAGTACAATTCATCACAAAAGTAAAAAAAAAAAAGAATTGTTTATTATCTAGGTGAAAAATATTATTAGTTTTATCACACTTTGCAGCTAAATAAAATATATAACGTTGGTTTAAATTTTGCAATTTAACATCTAATTCTTTATCGGAAACTTCTTTATTTTTTTCAACTTTCAAATCAATAAGTTTATCACAATAAGTCGAAACTGTTTTGCTAAAATTTTGTAATTTATCAGCTATTTCTCTATCAAAAGTTTCTTTGATTTTTCCGACTTTTGTGTTAACAAGTGCATCACAGTAATTCAAAACTGATTGGTTTTAATTTTGCAATTTAACAGCTATTTATTTATCGAAATATATTTTATTGACAGCATCTTTTCCATCTACAGGTTCAGTCAGCCCTATTACTGACTCTACGATTTTAAAGAGAAACATACTCTGTTGTATAAACAGAAATTTTGCTTATTTGGTCTCGTAAAGCGGAAACAATGATATTGTATTTTGATTCTACGTATGTTTTTAAATCAGAAACAACGGTATTGTTTTTTAATCTACATCGGTTTTCAAAGCTTAATCAGAAACAATAGTTTAATATTTTGAATCTACTTCATTTTATAGTGCCTGCTTTGCATTATTTATTCGTTTTATACGATCAGCAAATAGTGTTACTGAATTGCAAATTTATATCTTCTTTAGAAACATAATCAGCTATTTGTTTAACAAAAAATCTTTTATTGACACCATCTTTTCCTACAATGAGATCAGCTGTATTAACAATTCTATAATCTAAAAATAAAACATAAGATTTTTGTAAAATCAAAACAGGTGGTTAGTTTACTTTCTAAAGTAGAAACACTCGAATTGCACTGCGAATCTACATATGATTTTAGAGCAAAGACATTAGTATCAAAAATTTTATTTAAAGATTTTATTAATGGTTTCCCAAATATATCAATCATTTAATAACACAGAAATTACATCATTAAACTCAAATACTCGCGAAAAAAGGTGTAAAACAATTAAACATAGATCTCCACAGATAACTGAATTAAAATTTTGAATTAGATCATCATTGTAATAAACATTTCTGGTTTTAAAGTAATAGGTTAAATTGGTAGGAATGTTGCCTTCAAATGAAGCGAAACAGTAAACATCATTGTTTTCTTTTTAGTAGCAAACCCAATGAGTACCAGGATTTGCTGAAATGTCAACATTTACTACAGCACATTAATTCTTGTGCATACTTTTCGATAAGTTATCAATCATGTAAACATTTGTGAAATATTTATTATTTAATAATTTTACGTATTTTTCAATATCGATATTAGATAGTTGGTATATATTCAAATTTTTTGGCCGTCCTCTTTTTAATCCGCTTCCAGATTAATTTTCCATTGCTAAAGTATGTAGTTTTTGTTCTTCTGATTATTTTTTATCTTTTTCACTTTATTCTACAGAATTATAACTTGCGCTAGCTCCTCCAGCTAAACCACCAAGTGCACCTATAGCTGCCAATATAATTGGTATAATTCCTCCACGATGTAAACCACTGCCAGTTTTATTCTCTGGCCATTGGCAATGATAAAGTTAGTTGAAAACTTTTGCCTTCTTTCAGTTTTTAATTTTTTCTCCCAATTTGATCATTTGTAAAAAAATTGATCTATACCTAAATCTTTTAATTCCGCAAAGGGAATATCGAAAGTTATATTTGGTATATTCATTTATAAAGATATATATGTATATATATATAGTCAATAAAACATTTTAATTCCCCAACCTAATTTTCTTTTTGTAAACATAGTTGAGGCAACCGCAGTAGAGCAATTTTTCTCCAATTGGAGTATTTTTACATAACATGATTTCTTTAGCTTCTTTTTGTAAAATTTTATCAGCATTATGTCTAGATTCTTAATCGTTATGGTCTCTCTGTGCAATATCGTGATATTTGCATGCTTCATCTAATTAATTTATTCCTGTGTCTCCTCTTTCTAGTCTTTCGTTTAATTTTGTAAATGGTCCACATTAATTATAGCCAAGCAAATGCATTTCAGGCAAAAATTTTAATGCCCAGTTTATCACGCCTTTTCCGTGGTGTTCAGAGTTCTAAAATGAATGCGGAATTGCATTTAAAACTCTTGTTGGATAAGGAATTATTTTTGGATTATTAATAACAAAATCAGAAAATTTGTTGCTTAACATATTCATTATACTTACTTTTTCATTGTAATAATTGTTATTTCCAGTATTTTCTTCACCATGAATAATTAGCAATCTATCGATAAGTTTTCTAACATCGTCCATCAAAATGTGTTCTTTTGGTAAACTATTGTATTGTTTATGCCATCACCAGTTCTAGGAGAATTTGTAAAACTTGTTCTTTCTGGTGTGTTTGGTGTTGTTCTTATATAATCATCATAAATCGGTTCAATTATATTGTTGTATTTCCATCCAGCACTTGAACTTGGATTATTCCTTCTCTCATTAGGAATATATTGTTTAAATATGTCATTGGTTAATAAAACAATTCCTGTGTAATTTTCATAGTCATTAGCAGTGTTTTTACCCTCAATGGCTTCTTGTGAATTTTCTGTTAACAAATTACTAAGTCCTGGTGTTAAAAAATATTCTTTATCCTTAACAAATAATGTATCAATATTTACCGTTACTTGTTTATCATCAATGTAAAAATTTTCTCCAACTCCACGTAAACTATACTTCTCATTAATAACATTAATTCTTTTTGCAATTTCTATTCCGGTATTTATAGTAGAAACACCTGCTATAGGTGGTAAATTTTTCATTGGCACAATTGCCATTTGCTCTTCCAAATTAGGAGATTCTTGATCTGCAAATAACATCTCTTTCGAACGATGTTTCTTCTGAAGTTGGTGGATAATCTACATTTTTTTTGCTGCAACAAGGACTAGCGCTGTTATTAAATTTTTGTTTTCTACACTTACTTTTTTTTTTAAACCAATATTTCGTAATTCGTCAATTAATGGTTGCTCTTTCTTCTTATTTTTTCAAATTATTTTTCATGATGCTTTTTATGTCTTTTATATCTTTCGATAAGTAATTTAACTCGATAAGCTCCATTCGATTCTGCCATGTATATATAATTATTTTACTTGTGAGTTATAAAAGTATTGAGAGCTTCGAGAGGTAAACTTTTCCTCCAAGGAATAAAATCAAGGGGAATTTAAATGTTTACAATAATAGAATCGAGTTTGATATTCCTATAGGTGATTGTTTTGCTTTCCATAATGATGATTATGTTTACGAACAATTAAATTTACTAAAGGGAGATAAGGTTGGAGATGAGGCGAAATATGTTGAAGAAGACAATATTGATGTTTGTTCAAACTTTTTTCCTTTTCAATTTTCTAGAGTATAAATCTCAAAACATGGAAATATTATTGAAGCTGTTGATGATCCAGGTATAACATCAACAATGATGAATGCTTTATTAAGATCACCAAATGAACAAAATTATTTAGAATTTGCTGGTGTTGATAATCTATATCTAGATAAATCTGTTTCTAGTGAAAAAATGACAAAAGAGGTTAAAACTGTTTCTTGTGTTAAAACAAATGAAATAATGTATCGGCTGAGATATTTGTTTGGTTTTAGTCGTGATAACTATAAAGTTTATTGGAAAGGTGGATATAAAAAACTTTTTTTTCGTAATTCATCTGATAACAACTGTTTATTTCTTTATGAAACTTTTCATAAAGATACTAAACATCGTCCTGATCCTGGTGAAATTGATATTAAAAAATTGGCCTATTATTGAATATGAATCGAACGCGGCCATTGCAATTAAAGAAAAAATATATAAAGAACCTAAAATACCTATTTGTTTTTATTATTGGCAATTTAACATAAATGAAGTTCCTAAAGAAACAAATGCTTTTAGCTTTGATATAAAAGAACAGTTTAATAATTTACAATTTGGTATGCCTAATTTTGTAATTGTAGGTTTTCAATTTAATATAAAAAATGGTGCTGAACAGAATAAACACGCTGCTATGCTTGGTGATTGTAATGTGAGAAAGCTTTATGTTAAAAAACGGTAGAAATGAATTTTTTCCTAATGAAAACTGGAATATAGACATTGAAAACGGTGTTGGTCTTAAACAATTTCTTGCTTATATTGATTTTAGAAATTCAAAAACTAAACAAGATACCGACTATAGAAATAATGAACTTTATTATAAACTAACTGTAAACTTTGATGCTGGTTTTAATTAGTATTCATTTTGGTGGCGAAGGCCTTTATATGTTATAGATTGTTCATACAGAAACATAACTGTAGGTAAAGGAAAAACAAATATAAAAATTTGTGTTGATTTTAATGAAGGCTTTGAAGCAGGTGCCATTAGTAATGTTGTTTTAATTGGTCGAAGAAATCTTACGTACGATTATTTGAAAGAAAGAATTACTGAAGATTTATACATTTTTAATATTATTAAATGAAGGAATCAACAAATTGTTCCGATAGTTAAAAAAAAAAATTGAGCGTATAGTTGAGTAGTTGCGTTTAAAAATTTTACAATTTTCTGATCAAATAAAAGATCATTTTCATAATTCTAAATAAATTTCTTTTCCTTATAAATAAAACTGAAGATGCCTGTGTTACCTTGCAGTTTGACAAACATTTTAAAAGGCGGCAGTTGGGTCAAAAATTCCTTCCTATAGATTAGATAATGCATCTGGAGATCTCAAAAATATAGTTAACAAATTTCATTCAAATTTACACAGCTTACAACTATCGATATGAGATAAAATTGACAATAAATATGAATTTCGAGAAATTGGTGAAAATCAAGAGCAAATAGAAGAAGATTTTTAAAAATTAGTAGAACTTCGTTAATGATGATTTCATTGAATTTATTTCGTTTCTCGATCAGGTTCATCATCTGCATTGTAATCAAATTCATCATACTCATATACGTAATCTTCAGTTGGAAATCCATCGCCATCAACCTCGACTTCGTGTTATGCAACTAAATTTTCTAAATCATCAGAATCATCTGAACCATCTGAAACATGACCAGATACATCAGAATCAGATATGCGACCTACAGCTGGAAACCCCTCGTAATCGAAATAATCTTCGCACTCTCGATTTAGAAATGTAACGTAATTCCCTGAAGAATTATAACCAGATTCGCTATCTGTGTCTGAAAGACCATTCATTTTGAATTTCTTTAATACGACTATTCATGAGATATAAATTTTATAAATAAAAAAAAATTTTTTTTGCGCTTCTACAAAACATAAAGATTTACTAATTTTTGCATAATTTTGCATATTTTTACATTTTGTCAAATCCTGCGAGCTGGGGGTTTTTTTTTTTTTAATACCAATTTGATGAATTTGCTTGTACTTACACGATTCTGGCTTAATTTGCCTGCTTTGTGAGGACCTGGGATTGCTGCTTCTAGCAGTTGAGAAAATTTATTGATTTTGGCTTAAATTTGCTTACTTTTGGGTGAAAACTGCTTGATTTTCGATGAAAAATACGAGGTGAACCAGCTCTCTCTTTATATATGTAATCTTTACTCGTCAAAAAGCTAAGTCAAAATACAGAAATCGTATACAGTTGAAAAGACATCTCAAAATTAATTTAGTGATACCCATAAAACCCCGTATGATCGAGTGAAGCGGTGCCGGAACGTAAAAAAACACCAAGGCGTCCGAGCGCGTCAACAGAAGTATTCACGTTAAACAAACGGCCGTGTACCCAAAACAGCCACACCCCATTTTTTTAAATCTTAAAATGTGTGTTGTTAGGACCTAACTAATGAATAAACTTTGTTCTTCTCGCTAGAGTATAAATTTAACCAAATATGTCTACACGTTTATTAATATATTGTCTTAAAACTGGTTTTAGCAAAACGCTGGGTAATATAATTAAATCCTTAAAATATGGACAATTCTTTCTATTTCAGACATCTTTATTTCACCACTAAATTCCTAACATTATTATAGCTTCGGTGGTAGTAAAAATTATACAATTTTTAGGTTTTAAATTAGTCTAGGAATTTGTCTTAAATTTCAAGGAAAAAATTTTAAATCAGATATACGTAAAATAAGTGTATTTATTTTCAAAACTTGCAGCCTGCTTTCTTTTACCGAATGTATTTGAAGTAAAGAAGTGTCTAAACTTAGTTTTAGACCATACAAAAATATAATTATACAGAAAATGAAAACTAAACGCGCCATATAAAACCAACTGAAATTTTAATATCATCTGTGGAAAAAATTTATTTAATTGTTTGAAAACATCCATACATCATACATAATATATTCGGATGACAGCCATTTTGGAATTCAGCATTTGTAACTACAAGTATAATTGCCGGATTTCCTCTATGGTACTATTTGTATACTAAATTTTATGCGTTTCCAAGAAAACCTGCTTGCTCTACACTTTATGACCAAACAAATGTGAATGCTTTAATTATGCCTCGTTGTATCTTTGACTCGCCACTTCTCCTCGTGTTTTCTTGAATATGAAAATACATAGTTAAGTTCCAGTTAATATTTCAAATACTTAATACGATAATCTGTAATCAGTTATTAAGTCCTCGATTGTAGGATTAGCGCTAGATATATAGTTGAAGCAAAATTCTGGTCAATGACTGAAAAATAATTGGAACTCATGGTATTATGGAATCGCCTAAGCAACTATCTGTGACAAAGTGCACAAACACTTCTGCTTTCGGACATCAGGTTAAAAGTGAATAAGATTTAAAGGAAGCATGAAACAAATTCTTCGAAGAAAAGGAAGTTTTTGAACTACGTGAAAGGATTTCTCACGGTAAGGACGTGTCTACTAAAGGATCTATAATATGTATCGTTATTTTTTATTCGCTTTACACGACTCACTTCTGGTTGGAGTTTCGTTGACCATCGCTCCACTTAGATATATTTCAGGGCTGCCAACATCTAGTTCAAAGAACTCTTTTCAACCCGCGAAATATTTTACTCTTGAGAACTTTTTTTTTTCGTTTTACTCGCACAAAGCACGGTACATCATTGGTCAGGACTCCTTTAAAATGAGAAGTTTTGAACTTAAAATTTTTTTTGCCGTAACATGTGTTATAGGTTGTTCACGGTAAAGTGAGCACTTTTGAGGCTCTAGTTACTTTTCCTGGCAGCAATTTCTTATCGTTTAACCACCTTTTTAAAATAAATGTTGCCATGTAAGTAATAAGCGCAGTCTATATACCCATCGCACTCGGAAGTTTACGATATAATATATTTATTGCCTATTATTACAAATGACAGGGCTTTCAAAAGTGATCACTTTACCGTGAATAAGCCTATAGGAACTTGCTGATTCCGTAGCCTCGTAAGTAATGTTACTGCTTCAGTCGTGCTTCCAAAGTTGCCCTTCCGTGTCAGCAGTTTTAACAGAGGTTTAATCTGCACAGGCATGTTTACAGTTTCCCCGCGACTTGAAATCTGTTCATAAATCGGAATGCTTTGTAGACTTGATTATGGAGCGGTGCTTTCTTTTGAAACTCATGTCCGCAAATGAGTTAAATGGCCAACAAACTTACATTAATTTTCCGCACTGAAAGTATCGCTTTTAAGTTATATATCCCTAAGTAAAATGCAGGATCGAAAGTGTTCATGAGGGGGGAGGGGGCGGGGGGAGATTGCCGTTTCTATAAATCACCTTCTATCGCCGCTTTATCAGCGGGTACCCGAGCTTTCGCCGTTTACTTTTTGTTCTGCGTCGTGTTTCACGAAAGGGGTTTTTAATGGGGCAAAAATTTTTCCTCAGTTCATAGCTAAAAGGAGTCCATTAAACCTCGTATCATGAAATACGTTCGTAGCGATAGATAAATCCGCTGTGAAGAAAAAAAAAAGTTGTGTCTCAATCATCAGCCCGAAGGGGGGGAGGGGGAAAGTAAATATAACTTGTCATCTAGGAAAGCCATTAGCCACAACAAAAGGGGTGATAAAAGAATGCAAAACACAGAGGAAAGCTGATAACACTGAAAAGAGAGCTTTATACATAAGCAAAGGGCTGAGTAGAAAATATGTAAACTCATTTAATCAAAAGAGAGTGTGTGAGAAAAAGCGATGGCGTGTTTGGGAGGGGGGGGGGGGGCGGTAATTAACTAAGCAAGCCGAGAATTTTTCGGACAAAGCAAAACTACTACCACCTCGTGATAAAATTTAACTGATGAAATCAAGTTTAGAATTAATTTAATCTTTTGGCACTATTGGCCATTTTTGTATAGCTCTTCGCTTGCAGAAATTCGGGAGGTTATCGCCATAGAAGGATGAAAGCGATTTTGCACGATTACACAGGGAAATTCGTAGCGACGGAAGACTAGGCCGAATGTGACAAAAAGCTCGATACTTTCTGTAAGTTATATTTCAATTTTTGACACTAGAATCAGCGTAGTTAGATGATGCGGTACACTACAGTATCCTCGCTACTGATAAATAAGCCACTGCGGTGACAATTAGAGGATACTGATTGTTTATTTACTAGTAAATTAGCATGTTCTATCCTGCGGTGCCTGCGCTGACACACAATCAGGAGATTGTTGGTTCGATCTAAGCTGTTTGCAAAAAAAAAAAAAACAGATGGCCCTAGTTAGGTAATTTAATACTTTACTCAAAACTTTATAACGATATTACGTTTTCATTTAACTAACTACTAACAAAAAAAATTGAGAAATTACAATGAACTAATAATTACGCATAGACCCGATACGAAACAATGTGTTTATAACAGTGTTTGAATAAAGAGTGTTTCGTGTAAGAGATATATGTTAATTTTAATAAGGATAAGATGATACGTAACCCGTTAGTAGATTAAGCTAGAAATTTGAAATAAATACTACTGTCGTATATTCTTTCCTGAGCCAAGTAACACGCGCATCTAATCTGCTGTCGCTCTTCTACCTTATATAGGCTGTTCACGGTACAGTGAGCACTTTTGAATGCCCTCTCATTTGAAATAATAGTTAATAAATACATTCGAGTTTAACCTTAGACGTAAACTTGCGAGTGCTGTGGAATATATAAATTGTGTTTATTTCTTACATGACACTATTTATCTTAAAAGTTGGTTCAAGAATGGGAAATAGCTCAAAGAAAAAAGTAACTAGGGCTCCAAAAGTGCTCACTTTACCATGAACAGCCTATATCAGCCAGCGACTTCTTCTAAGTCTCTCATTGAGCACGCAAATGTCGCATCATTTCGTGGCTTTTCGTGTAGAATGCATCCCACTGAGTTTATTCGTACCAATCGCATCGTGCCGCAGGCATACAAAAGCTTTCATCTTGTGTTTTTATTTTATCAGTACGTTTTGTTAACTTGTAAAATTCGTACGCTTCCCTACCTCAATTATAGCTCTTCCATTTTTTTTTTTTTTGCATTATCTCATACCTTGGAGTGTTGGCAATTATTAGGGGCAGCGTTTTTTTTTTTTTTGCGATAACTTTTCGAGACACGATACAGTACAAAGCACTATAAGGTCGTCCAGCTTTTTTGATCGGCTGAAACATGTTCTGTTCGGTGTTGACTGTCTGCGCACGAATCACGAAGGTCCAGTGTCGGGGTTACCGTATTCTGAGAGACTTAGTCAAATGCGGAAACGACACCAGCATCCAATTGAAGTATGACAACAACTGAGCTGTGCGTGTGCCCAGATTTTTTTTCGCGAAAATCATTGGCCCTAGTAATGATTAATGCGTTACTTTTCTCTGTATTGCCCTGGTGAGAGTATTGGTTATAAGTAAGCATCAAGTTGGTTATATCAATTAGAAAATCACTGGCCCTAGTAATGATTAATGCGTTACTTTTCTCTGCATTGCCCTGGTGAGAGTATTGGTTATAAGTAAGCATCAAGTTGGTTATATCAATTAGAAAATCACTGGCCCTAGTAATGATTAATGCGTTACTTTTCTCTGCATTGCCCTGGTGAGAGTATTGGTTATAAGTAAGCATCAAGTTGGTTATATCAATTAGAAAATAATCATTAATTTAATGTGTACTTAGAAAATAAGAACCCAAACGAAATAAATTCTTGACATTGCAAAATAATATTTATATTGGTGGAAGTATATTCTGTAAGTAAGAATGTTTACCAAGGAAGAAAAATTTAAATAGCAAATGTGTATAACACTTGCCAAATAGGAAATGTGTACCACATTGACAAACTATAGCTAACCCATGGTTATTTATGCATATTTTGTAAGTTTGTATACTGGATAGTGCTCTCTTGAGCAGTATTCTTTTTTCTTTTTGCATATGCTCATCTGTAATAAAGATCCGTGGTATTTTAACATTCAATAAGGGGGATTGTTGTACGTGGAGGTTTTTTTTTTTTTTTTTTTTTTTTTTTTTTTTTTTTTTTTTTTTCCCGTACACTGTTTCCCCGGCTCTAACCTGTTCAAAGCTGCTCTTTAGAAATTCCTCCACTGGCTGGATGTGCCAAAGAAATATCTCTTAAGTTAAAGATTCTAAAACTTGCTATTTCCTGGGTCCAGATCACTAAAACGTTGCCTTCAAGCCACTCGGTTTCATCTTCACGACTCCTGGTAAAGCTACCGATGCGTTTGTTTAAGTAAATCTGTTTTTTTTTTAAAGCCAGCCACGTAAGTCGACTTGCGAAATTACTTTACCCACAGATCCCGACGATTTCCGTAACTGTAAATATGAATTATTGCGCTAAACTTTCACCAAATAGGACCTTTCCTCTGACGACACGTGTCTTCCTAAAACGGCACTTGTCAACCGAAGGGAAAAACCACGTCAATTATAACTAGACACACGAAGAAGTCGCAAATTGATCTGAGGACAAGATACACTTTAAACACGGGTACATTTGACTTCCTTTTCCAGTTGGGTCAAAGTTTGTAAGCCACGCCCTGGACAAATTCGGCTCAGTAACTCTACTGCAAGAAATGTACCACCAAATCGCGTGCTACCAAATGTGGGGCAAAACTTGGACATCAGCCAACGGGCAAATAGTTGATGCTCTAGTACACTACGGATTTTGGCGTCCATCTTGTTGACAAGTGAATCCGTGAAATTTCTGGGTTTTAGTTATAACTCTTTTTAAAAGGTGTTAATGATTGTTTTTAGTAATTGGTACTAACATGTCAAGCTGTTCATATCTTTGGTTACTTTTTCCATGTAAGTTTCTCCCCAACGGTCTTTTCGAGATTAGACTATGGTCATCAATTTTCACTGATTCGAGTAGTTAAATTTCACTGCGAATCAGTGGTTTCCCAATGATTCGAATTAAGAGTGTATGAGACTGCGTTACAAGCGATTGGTCACTCCAACACTCATGTGTTGTTATGGGCTAAAACGGTCCTTCAGGTCATGCCACAGGAAATGCCTGCAAACTACAGAAGTCATGTACGTATGGCAATTAAGAGTTTAACACATTCAGGTGTGCACATATTTGCTATAATTGAAGACAAGTTAGAAGTAAATCACTTGTATACCCCACTGCAGGAACGTCTACTCCGTTGGTTTCTGTATTCGCATTTACCACTCTTCTACTGGTTCACATCGCACTGGGTTCGCTTATTGTGCTCGACAACGCTCTTCATTGGCTGGTCGTCCGGCACTGGGGTCGCAGGCCTGATTATGCTCCAATCTAATGTCTCTTGCGGTGTAAAAAGTTTACAGTCAATCGTGTCCTTTTATAAGGGTATAAAAATTATTTTTTACAGGAAAACTATAGCGTCTGGGTTGTATTATTCTTGTAAGACCCTGTGAACTACTAGCGGTACACTGGCTCTATAACCATGCCAGTTTTATTTTCAAGGACGAAGAAATGTATATACTGGAGTTGCTCGAACTTAGCTCGAGCGTAGTCCAGAATGTGTTAATCTGTTGCCGTATAATATATGTATGGCTGACTGGACAAGGAGAGTGTGATTTGCCTTTGGCGGAAGTTAATGAACGAGCGACACATGTCCGAGTGTGTAGAGGACCGCGTAGTTTAGCTTGGAGCTCTTTCATAACGCGAAATGCTATAGGGTCTCGACACACATTGCCTTCGCGATCGAAACTCGAATCTACAGAGATGCTTCATGCAGCGCTGCTGGATGCCGTCACATAACCCCGGGCACAGCGACACAGATGTATGCAGCGGTATTGAAACCCGGCCAGAGGACTGATTACAAAATCCGTGACAGCGTCGTCCCCGGCGTAGCAGACACGGTGGAACACAAAGCGACAGCAGCGAACACGAACAGCATTGCGATATTGAACCTCAGCTATAACGAGCTTCGGTATACACAAACACGACTGAAGTCACGAAAGGCTACACTGTGGGGGGAAAAAAAAGTAGTCTTTGTAATGACAACAGAACAGTCCAGGATCAGCCCGCACCTACTACTTTGACCTACTCGCTCGGCATTTAACATGCAAATGGCGAAACTCCGCGGCAGAGCTCCAAATTTCTGTTACACACTTTAAATCTGAAATAGCGAGAATGCGAAATCAACGAGAACAGTGTGAATTGAGCGACTGATAATCATTGCATGACAACAAATTAATATAATGGCTAAATTTCACTGATTTATTTGCGATCCCCACTGAATGTCGAGAATCCCACTGCTACAAGTAGAAGCCCGAGAATTTTGCGGGTTCATTTATATGCAAGCTGGAATTCACGCACTTGTACGTTCATGTTACTTTTGTAATTGGTCGACGTGTTGTTTGACACCTCCTGGAGATAAATGAGCCAATAACAAACATGCAATAAATTGTGCGCCCGACCACCGCCTTTCAACTACCACAACAATTAACCAATACACAGTTGATATCTGTATGAGAGCATATAAGACTGTGTAGTCTAGCCTACAGGTCACTGCACTCGCAAATTTATAGGGTATCGTGCTATAAGTAGAGCCACGAGTATTTCGCGAATTCATTCGGAGGCGAGGTAGACTCCAAACACTTGTTCTTTTCTCCTATGCCTTTGATTGGACGACAGTTGTTTAGACACGCCCCGTTTAACCGCGAGCCAGTCATAAGCAGGAAGCAGTAGTGCGAGTGAGTGTTTAACATCCCTGTACAGAGGCCTCACTTGATCACAGCAACCAATAAGCAAACGATAATGTCTCGAGTGTCTAGAGGGTTGCCTAGCTTAGCTTGCTGCCAATTCAATCGGCGAAATACTCGGGGCTCTAGCTTCTAGCTATAAGTAGGGGTAGTGGAGTTCCGCGAAAACGTTTCAAGTCAAGTTATATTCCAAAACACTCATGTGTCGTCTACCGATCTTGATTGGCTGAATTACTTTTCAACACGTTTTAACTATCTGTACACGAATGCCGTAGGATCAGTGCTGATGTTGCCGAATTCTGAGTGGCCTGGTCGAATATTAAAATGCCTTCTTAAACAGACAGTAACGAAGGGCAATAGACAAACTGGCGTTGGGTGGCTTGTAGTATTGGCGACTACCGTGTACCTACTTAAATTTTTTTCGCGGAAAATCACTAGCTCTAGACATAAGTCACTTGTTCCTAGTTCATTTCCTTGATTTGCGTGTCGGCAGTAGCTTATAAACTAACTTTCAGTGAATGTTGTTTCACTGATCGATATCACTTATTCGAGCCTAGAGCGCGGGAACAAATTATCTTATACAGTTTATTATTTGTTTCTGTTCTCGAAACAATGCAAATATAATGCTGAAAATTTTCTCCAGACCGGACTATCTGTTCTGTAGTAGTGAGCTCTGCTGTATGCTCATAATTGCAAGTAGGCCTACAGTCAATGGCAGCAACACAACGGGCATTATTCGAAATCTGAATCAGTGAGAATTTCACTGTCCCAATCAGTTCAACATTACCTGCCGGGAACAGTCACTTCGGTGAATTTAACTGATGAGTCAGTGATTTTCTTCACTTATTAACAGATTGAGGTCCCCACACATGTACTGGCACTTAAGACGAATTAAAAGTGAGTCGCCAATACCAACTTCTGCAAGAACACCGGTTCTGTTGGTGTCTGTGTTAAGAACTCGCTATCGTCCTATTGGCCCATACCACACCGGGCACTACCGTGTACTTTTACAGCTTTTAATATTGGCAGGTCATCAACCAATGGAGAGCCGAGCTGATATTGACCCAATCAAATGCCCTTTATCGTATGAAAGGATTTACAATCAATCATGATCCTTCGAGCGGCTGTAAAACAAGAAATTATGTCGTTAGTAATATCATTGTTACTGCGCTGTGGTGTTCTTGTGTGGTCATGTTAAACACTATCCGAACAAATACCGCACATCCATACGAGCTTCATTCTGAACAGCAAAGAAATTTTCAAATTATCTTTCCTCGAGCTACACTAGAGCATAGTCAACAAAGTGTTAATTCGGTGGCATTTCCCACTGATTCGTAAGTAGAGACATACACAATTCACGGTATTATTTGAAGACAGAGGAGACTTCAACCCCTTGTGTTTTGTATTGCATTTGTCATTGGACTACAGTTTGTTAGGACACCGCCCCAACACGGCTTTGGACCAATAGGAAACCACTAACGAGAAGCTGGCCCAATCACGTCCAATCAAGTCGAAAGGGAAAATGTGTCCTCGCCGCTGCATAAGCCAATAAAGAAGTGGCACTGGTTCGAACATGAATAGGAGGGTGAATTTCAGGGTACTGCAAGAAAATAACGCGAATTCAGCATATATCTCTATTCATCGATCATTTTTTCATTGTTTTTTTCAGTGGCTTATTTTTTACTCATGGATCATTTAAACAGATTATAAAAATGGACGTCAAACAACGTTTAAAAACGGATGTTCAACAACGTGTATCAAGTGAAATAACAAGAATAAAGCAATAAAACCAATACAAAATACTTTATCAGATGTATTTCGTCTTTCGAAACACCACTTTATGAGGTAATATGAACATTTAGTCTTTTATTCCATTTTCACGTCTTTCTCTTCATTTTCATGTAATCATCACAGCGCCCTGTTTGAAGGTTTACACTCCATATAATGTGGTGAAGAGAGTGCACTCATTTATACTATTCGTTTTAACAATCACAACGGTACCTATTAAACCAAAAACGAAAAGTAAGGCCATACTTTTTTTAATTTTCAAAATTTCGTAAGAATTAGGCCTATAACACATACATATTCCTCCTATTTTACATCTTAAGTTGGCAGCTCAGATGCTAAGGTCGCGGAATTAAATTGAAGTGGAAAGGGCGTGCAAGTTCGATCCGAGCTACCTCCAGTAATTTTTTTTAATTTTTTATATAATATTAAATTATCCTATATATGTTAATTTCACGTAATTATTTGGCTACATTCAACAAAAACAATATTTAATTCACCGCTACAGTCGGCTATCACTTATTCAATCGGTGAAATTGTTTCACGTAACTAATTCAGTCAGTGAAATTTTCACTGAAACAACCACTGATTCTAAATGGAGCCATTTTCCCTGATTCGAGTGGTTGAATTTCACTGCGAATCAGTGGGTTTTCCCACTGATTAGAATTTAGTGTGTACAGAAGAGAATCTATACTATACAAGCCACTAATCTGATTTGTACTCCTAAAATATGAATATTTTAGCTGTGTTTTATGGGTACAGAAATTTGGTTCTTGCAACCATACTTTTTTCTCGGTGATGTCAAACCAAATTTGTAGTATTTAAATGAGATCAGTAAAACTGCATTAGGGGCTTGTTTACGAAAATAACTATTTGAAACAGCATCCTTATAATGTCATAAATGTTTATTAAATCTGATTTAAGACTATCACATTGATTCCCGAATAGCATAGTTTGCGTTAGCTTAAAATGCAAAAGTTCTAAAGCAAAATAAAAAGTTTTTCTAAGAAACGAGTTAAATTTATTTAAAGAATATTTTCGATCTGATAACAAGTCAATTAATCTTATACCATTATATATTACGTCCTAAAATCTCTCTGGTAGTTTTATCGACATTTACTAATTACTGTCTGAACTAAATTAAAATAATCTTTTTACAAATTCTCTTACTTTCAGGCGATAATATTTTATGGCGTAATTTAATGTTCTTTGTACGAGATAATTACAAAATACAATAATACTCTTTATCTAATTATGTCAATAATTTTTTCCTGTAATAATCATGTAGTGAAATTTGTCACTATACTACTCACATTTCACCCTAAGAGGAAATTTATGATAAGCTTAAATAACAAGCTCAAATATTAAATGCTTAACGATCAAAGCATAAAACTAATTGATATATGGAGTGAAATGCACAATTTAGCTTCGGTATAAATTATTTTAGAGTAGTATCAAAGTCCTTCATTTCCAACGCCACCCACAAAGAATTTGTAGCTACCTTAAGTTATATTAGGATATTTCATTAAAGATTATATTTCCGAATTTTCAAGTTCCTGTGAAACATTTATAAATCTAACGTTTCAAGTAAAGTAATCAATAAGAGTATGCATCATTCTATTATTTTAAGATCATAATGACATTAAGAAAAATTAATTACAGTTCTATCTGAAACGATGAAAACACGTTAATTACTTAGTGAAATTAATAGCATGTCAAAGTTTATAAATTGTTATATTTTGAGTTTTGGTATAGTTTTAATTGCACTGGAAAATAAAATATTTTAACTGTTTTAAAGATTAACAATAATGGAAGAAAAAACTTAAACAAGCAGCTCATAACAACCGTACTAAACACAGAAAAAGTTAAAGCTAAACACTTTCTCATTTTTTTTATAAAACCATTAATTTTATTATTATTATATATACTGACTGTTATGACTATAGATCAACCTATTCCTGCTCCTACTGGCAATTCCCAATATAGATATAAAAGTATAACAAAATGAACTGAATCGATCATACGGAAAGTAAATGCTTTTAGAAAATTTTAGTTATATATGTTTAGATATTTATATATTTACACTAACAACATTGCAATACATCAAATAAAAAATAGATACAAACTGATTCTTGACCCTGCTTCGTTTTCGTTTAGTGGTTCGGGCGTCAGAAATACTGTTTACTATAGTTTACGTCACACTGGCAAGGGCTAGTTGTAGCGTACAAAGTAAATTCCAAAGTATCTTCAGAGAGTCACGTTCATAGACGCAGTGAAGAAAAACAGTAACCTGTGCATGTTGCAACTTTGTAGCTAGTTTAATTCACCAACACGTGTATTAGAGGTTCAACGTGGCGTTTTCCTCTCTTACATATGGCAATCGTGCTAGAAGAAAAAATTAATTTCTTGTACACTTACACTTATTAGCAGGGATATGAAAATTTCGCGGATTCATTTCAGGACAAGGCAGAAGTCCAACACGTGTACACTGAAGTCACCTTTGCAATTGGATCACATTTCATTAGACACGCTGCCCCGGAAGACTACGAGACAATAGCACACACAAGGAAACAGGTACCGAGCGCGTTACTGCCGAGTGCGGGTGGAGTAACACTGACTACTTCTGTGGGGCAGCAGCCAATGAACCAACACCTGAGGCTCGAGTGTACACAGAACTGTGGAGTCTAGCCGACAGGTCATTAAACTCGCGAAATTTTCCTATCCCTACTTACTAGTTCTCTACAGATATGCCGCTAGAGTTGTTACGGGTCTGAAAAATATTAAAATCACACCAACAATAAACCAGAATACCAAATCATCATGTAAAACAAAGTTTGGTTCAGTTTCACAATGATTCCATTTATTCGCCCAATGGTTGTCGTTCTAACGTACTGTTACATTCTGCAGCTGTCGCCGGCTCGGCTGTCCCACGCCGTGGTAGGAGACCCACCTCGCCCTCCCCTCTTCTTGGAACGACGCGCTAGCAGCCAGTTGGCACCCTTCTGGGAATCCCGTGAATAATGGACAGCAGGCGTCGGGCTGTCGTGGTGCTCGGCGCCTTGCTTGCGTCACGGTCCCTCTCCCCTGCTGGAGGTTTCGACGGGTCTGGCGACGACGCAAGAACGTTCTGGTGAGACTGGCTGGCTCCTAGTCCCTCCGTGACATATCATGCGAGTTGGGGAAGATTCTAGGTGGCGGCCTAAGACACTATATATACTATCGCAACCCAGCGGCCGGCAGTCTTTGACCAAGGCCGTCTGGCGAGAGTGCGCGAGCGAAGTGAAGTGAGGACGACAACTGGAGATTGCGGAACGAATGCGAGTGAGGTGTTCGTGTCTTGAATGGACGAGAGGGTGTGAAACCGACGAATGAAACCTACTGTACGTGAGGGCGCTTGGAGGACTCTAGAACATTGCGACTGGCTGAACATGGACTCAACTGAGGTGACTGAATGTAAGTGTAATACGGATTTTATTCTTAATATTCGAACTGTCAATTTGGACACATATTTTAAAGAATATTTGAATAGGTTGATACATTGTCTTTTGGGACTGATCTTTAATAGTTTTATTTAATTGATTTCTTTGTGGTAATTATAAATTGTATCAAATTGGAGTCATTAGTTGTGAACAGTAAGTAATATGAATTTATTTTGACATTTTTAGTTCGGAGAATTTTTATGTAATTATTGTAAATAAAATAAGGATATTATAATTAATTATTTTATTTGATTAAGACCTCCATCCCTTAACGAACTTGGTATAGCGCACTTAATTTCTAGAGAGAGGAATTGTAACGGTACTAATGAAACGTAAACCTGATGTTAATGCCTAAATCAAAACTTGCTAATGATTTCGGCGTGTACACCATTTAAGTGTCTCACAGAGAAAGAATCGAAAAAATACAGATGGTTAATACTGTTTCTCTTTATGGCTGGGAAAAAATTGTTAACGAGTGAAGATGATTCACTCTTCTGCAAGAATATATATACGTAAAATTTTATCGCTATTTAATAAAAATGGGGAGGGAGAATGTAAATCTAGGATTATCGAAAAACAGCAGACTAACGTATACTTTCGGGACAAAGGGATAACGGGTTAAAGTTCTGACTAAGGCACGACACTAAGCGCCTTTGATATTACTTTCCTACACAGTATTGTTGTATAACAATCCCACGTGCCTTAGTTTGCAAGGCTAAGCATTCGTGCATTCTCGTCTGTACAGTAAATGCACTCATTGCCCGATTCCGTCAAACTGATAAGAAATGGCATTAACTCGCGTTAATTAAACTGTGAAGCGTTAACTGTATGAATTATATGGCGATAGTTTCTTTAGGTATCGGCTTAGCTCAAGTTTCAAAGAAGTTAAACTGCCTCTCCATTTGAAAAGCATACTACGGCGACACTTACGTAAAGATTTCTATAGTCTATTCGTGGTTTCCTTGCACTTGTTGAATTAAACCTTTAAAAAATTAACCCATCTGTAATTATTATGAATAAAAACCAGGAAATGATAATGCCTAGTAAGAATGTATTTCGCATGAATAAGTATTTGTGACGCCTCGCCCAAAAATTGACGTCCTTTTGTGCACGGAGTTTTCTTGAAAAAATTTTTCAACATGGGAAAATTGCAAACTTTTCTACCTGCCAGTAGTAGGGTCACCTTTTATTAATCGGATTATCGATTTGATATCAAATTGATTGGATTAATTCTTAATCCGATAAGAGTTTTAATCCGCTAATCATTATCCTAGTCCGATTTAATCGGATGGAAAATGTTATTGTTTGATCAACGGAATTTGATCGAAGATTATTCATCAAACTTGTTTGATAAAATTTCTTTGATGACATTTGTTGTGTATACTTTGGTACAAAGGTGTGCTAAGGCACTTTATTAATTTCTTTCTTTTGTGCGGGAGCGACTCTGGTAGATGTCGACCCTCGGAGCTCTGGCATTGTACTGAGGCGGAGCTGTGTTGGGAAGGGGTATATATATATATATATATATATATATATATATATATATATATATATATATATATATATATATATATATGTATTGTGTAAAGAGTATTTCGTCTAACAGGCGACTGAGAGACGTGCAGCGCGAATGGCATCTGGCAAGCGACAGAGGTTATGGCATATCTCATGAAATTGTTATTAAATACGAAATTAATGGAACGAAAAGAGACGTGAATACAATTTCCTGTATGCTACTAATATAATTTCCACGAAGGACTCGTTGAATGAGAAATTTCAAACGGACCCCACCTATCCTGGTTTTATTAAAAAATAAAGAAATCACGTAACGAGTTATAACTAAAATTTTCCTATGAATTAACAACGTATTTCAAAAGATATCCCTTACGACGTTAAATGATTTTAATATACGTCCGTTGGGTCGGGAGATCGCTGAAGGAATGACATATGTTGTGTGTCGTACAAGCGAGTCTGGCAGGGGAAAAGTCGCATATGCTTAGGAAATAGCGATGGAATACACAACGACATATTCCAAATCAATATCGCCGATGACGTTACACACGAGAGAACTATAACGAACATAACTACGTGTCTATCCTGGTTTCTAAAAATAAATAAGAAAAATCAATTAACGAGTTATAGCTATTAATATCTAAATTACACGTAAAACCAAACTAAATCGTAACAGCAGCTCTCCCAAAACACGTCCAGTCAGCTTGAGGTTAGTGAAGCAATTACTTAAAAGCTGTGTGTCCGGAGCACGACTAGATACGTCTGTTTCGAGCGCGTGTTGGCAGGAGCCTGAGCTGAAATTACACGGAAAAAATCGGAAATGAACGAAAAGAGATGGGGAATATGATTTACGTCCGAATACATACCAACAGTTTCCAGATAAATTAAACCGCTGACGTAACACGCGAGAGTAATTACTAAACGTCGCACACGGCAAAAGTATAAGGAATGGACCAGAAAATGAATATATTTAAAACAGCAGAATGAACAATTACAACTTCCCGGTGTTAACTCACTAAAGGAATTGCAGAACCTATTTGCACGTCAAAATGAATACTGGCTTACCGCCCGCAGGCAATCCTCTTAACTTAAAGATGGACGCACATTTACGCAAACGAAGTGATATGAAAAAAATTTCATCTTAACGAAAAAGGTATATTCCAAGTGACGATAGTACGGAGAAACAAATATTTCCCACTCAAAGAAATACTGAAAAAAACTTACCCCACAACTTTCGCTTCCCTGGCAATAATAAATAAATATTTCACTCGCATTATTACATGTATTTACCTAGCATGAGAATAAATAATTGTTTAATACAATTTCCGTCGAAGCGTAGGGAGACTTGGATTGCGTGAAGAAGGGCTTAACCCCACAACACTTTATGGAAACGTAGGATATTTTAGAAATTAATAAATCTACGAACGATTTCAGTCCAAGCACTTGGTCGAAGAAAAACGACGAAATCAATATTAATTTTCGTAATAATCTTAACACACGAAAAATTTCCAGATAATAACAAGAAAAATTATTATTTTGAAACGCATACATAATATCGCATGTAACGACAGGTGAAGCCTGGAGCAGATATTATTCGATGAAAACGTTTAACAAGAGGTGAAACCCGCTGACCGAAGTTCGCTGCTCAGGTCCGCAAATCGCCTATCCCTCGATAGCCGCACGTCGTAGTGTATTTCATTGCTATTGCCTAAGCATTTACGACTTTTCGCCTGCCAGACGCGCTTGTACGACACACAGATTATAAGTCATTCCTTCACCGATCTCCCGACCCAACGGACATATGCTAAAATCATTCAACGTCGTAAAGTATGTGTTTTGAAATACGTTGTTAATTCATAGAGAATGTCTAGTTATAACTCGTTACATGATTTCTTTATTTTTTAATAAAACCAGGATAGGCGGGGTCCGTTGGAAATTCCCCATTCGATGAGCCCTTCATGGAAATTATATTACTAGCATACATGAAATCGTATTTACGTCTCTTTTCGTTTCATTCATTACGTATGTAAAAATAATTTCATTAAATATGCCATAATCTATGTAGCCTGCCAGACGCCGATCGAGCTGCATGTCTCTCAGTCGCCTGTTAGACGAAATACTCTAAAAATTACACAATACCTATATATATATATCCCTTCCCCAACACAAGCCCACCTCAGTACAACGCCAGAGCTCCGAGGGTCAACATCTACCAGAGCCGCTTCCCACTCAAAACGAAAGAAAATTAGTAAAGTGCCTTAGCACAACTTTCTACCAAACTATACACAAAAAAATCTCATCAAGGGAATTTGATCAAACAAGTTTGATGGAAAAATTTTGATCAAATTTCTTTGCTCATACAATCACATTTTTCATCCGATTAAATCGGATTACGATTAAGATTAGCGGATTAAATTTTTATCGGATTAAGATCGGATTAAGAATTAATCCAATCGTTTGATATCAAATCAATAATCTGATCAATCGAAAGTGGGTTAGAACCCTATCGGTCCTACTATTCTTGCCCGATTTCTTTTGACGAAGACATGGTTTTTACCACAAACCAACTGTTTGTACCTTGTTACGTCGCAGCCTGGGATGGCCTGCACCATTCGATAACGTCACCACCTGCGTTTTTTTTTTCAGCAGCCGTTCGGGGTATCGACTTTCCACCAGCTCCTTCTCAACGTGTATGGCGGCTTGGACATTGGGGCGCACATACTAGCGGCGCTCCGAGGAACTACTGCTGCTGTCGTCACATTCAGCTGGCCAACCGGCTGGGCGCATGTGGTCTCGCGCGCTTGTGACATCACCTCCTACAGCCTGCTTGAACGCCGGGAGTTTTGTTACATGTGCGACCCATATTTGGACATGTTGCGCTCCGACGAGACCGGATTGGACAACAATAAATCAACCCCTATAAGGAGTAATGCTTACTTTCAATGGACTTTTCCTTAAATGTACATCTGTATTTCTATCGGCTTTGGTGTCTGTACATCCCCTCTCGGGTATATTGCTCTGAGAATTGTATAAATTGTGGGTGCACCTCTGGCTTGGGGTCGGATTCTGCCACTGCCCCAGAATGAGTCACCTTGCCACCAGTTAAGTAATGTTCAGTAAATAAATTTATCAGCACAGACCTTATGGCCCATGAAACAGGAACACTTGGTGTCCTAAGTAGGGGACAGGCGTCATGTTAGCGAAGAAATTTTAAAACTTGCACAAGTTGAGATTATTAACACCGTGCAGTATGTACTTGGCAGCAATTTTAAAATTAATCTTTTAGCTGTTTGCTAGTCATGTGCCAAGATTTACCTTGTTTTAAGATGGGAGTTTTCTTGATGTATTCCCATAAGTTTTACATGGCAGATTACATTTTAAATTTTTAATCCAGCGGAAATTTGTAATGGAAATGGTGTGTTTTCCTGGAGTTGGTAAGGATAAATTACTAGGCATCATGTTTGTTGGTCTCGCAAAGAGTATATAAAGCCGTGATTAACTATATGAAATATTTTGGAAAGGTAACTAAAAAGAGAAACGGTTCCACCTAAATTGGTGTTTTTTAAATGTTATCAAAAAGAAAAGATTGAAATTAAAATAAAATTTGGTTATCAGTTTGAGTAAATAATCAAAATGTTAGCTTCTGTAAATGTTGGCGATTAGTTAATATGGCGGCCGATAGGATGAAAAATATATAATTTTGATGTATAATCTCTGATCATCGTGGATAGAGAAAATTATCTACATTGTATTGATAGTAAAGAATTATCTGTCTGCCTTTTCCTATGTTTGGAGGAACTTTAGACAGCAGCATAAACAAAAATTTCTCAAAAAAGTATTAAATTTTTGCCAATATAGTGTGGAACTGCTGTAGGTATAGATAATCTCCTTGAAGAGCGGGTTGATTTTATATTTACTTGAAAAATTTCGCTCCAATTAATTTGCATGGAGGTCTCTAGGCCCATATAATATATATATGGGATATATATATATATATATATATATATATATATATATATATATATATATATTGTGTTTAGAGAAATACTAAAATATAGAATACACTATTTAATTATATATACTATTGGTGCCTTTTGGGTAAACAATTCATTATTTACATATATTGTTCTATATCAGCACTTTGGTGCTTATGAATAATTGTGTTACAAATTAAATATGGCAAGATTGGCAAATTGTAATATTTATGAGAAAAATATGAGTGACAGAAAAGAATCAAATAAATAATCTTGAAACCACTCATGAATTTTCCTGCTTATAATATTTTTTCCAAGTTTTAAGCATTATGTTTGTTTAATGTTTTTCAACTTTACTCTGATTTACGAGGGGTTCTGTTTCCTTCTGGGGGTGATTTTTGATCTGCGGACTTTTTGTCCACCTTGCCACGTCCTTGGGGGCAAGGGCGTTGCATGTTATTAAACTCCAGTGCGCACAAATGCTGCGCGTTGTACGTTTGGTATAATTTTTTAGTCTTATTTAAGCTCTTCCTGCATGAGGCGGGGGAATATCTTGAAATTAGAACTTCAGCAGGACTTGAGAAAAGTAGTAAGTATCTATAAATGGACTATAGAAACCCTACGTGTGAAGCGAAAACCAGTGCTTCAAAGTAACGAGATTAACTGGAAGCCCGTGAAAATTATAATTAAATCAGTAATTCTCTCACCAATGCCATTGGAAACCTGTCATTAAATTCTAGGGAAGAAATTTCCGCTGTCGGAAGCTTGGAGTGTGCCCAGCGGTGGAGAAAGTATTAGCTCGCCTGCAGATAATGTGGCCGATGAAGAGTCGAGCGGTCTGCAAATATTGACACAGAGAGAACCTCGGTCAATCGATCTACCAAGTATTGGGCAGGAGGTCATTTTTGAGGTGGGGGAGGGGAGGGAGGGGTGGCAGCTGGGGAAAGCCGTTTTGTCAGATCCGCTAGGGGGGAAGCAACAAGTGTGCACGTGTTATTGGATCTGGCGATATGGCAACGCCGTCCACAGATACAAAATACTGAAATGTTTCTAATCCAAATTGTGTTATTACTGTCACCACGTTGAAGCCCAGCGAAACTATTGTGAGCTCACGTGTACTCCCCATGATTATATTTCACACAATATTTCCAATTATGCATTCAAGGTTTAAATACTATTATCTAGAATAATAAAGTGTGTGACCCACGTGGCAGAAGTTCGGCTTACCCAAAAATATGAAATCAAGTTGGTTTAGGACACATTTTTTCTACAATGTACAACTATAGAATTTGTAGAATCAAGTGGTCAAAAGCAATTTTACTATCAGCATTTTGCTCATTTCACAACCAAATTTAAACCTATGGGTGCTGTCTAGAGACATACAAAATTCGCGTTATAGGAAACCACTGACGAGAAGCTGGCCCGATCACGTCCAATCAAGTCGAAAGGGGAAAATATGTCCTCACTGCTGCAGAAGACAATAAAGAAGTGGCACCGACTTCGAACATGTATATAGGATGGTGAATATTAGCGTGCTACCAGAAAATGAGGCGAATTTTGTATGTCTCTAGTGATGTCTTACAAATGTACGTTCACAAATTGTCCTAAGAAGTAAAAATAAACATCATAGGGGATGAAGATCTTAGAGACAGCGTCAAGATGAGCATTTCTTAGCAGGCTACAGGCGTCAGTCCGCCAGAGAATGCACTTTCTGCAGTGTGATTCACTTAACGTTTCAAGAAACTATACCTAGACTTCTAAGTTACAGACAGCATTAATGTCAAGAACACTTATTTCCATCTGAAACTGTTAGCCAAACAAAGGAAAGGCTTAGGAGACATGCATGTTGCCCACCGACCGAAAGGTTGAGGAGAAGAATAAGAAGAAATTGCAGGTATGTTTGAAACTATTAAGGTGGTAGCCTGAGGACTAGAAGCGTGGAAGATGTAGGGGCGATCGACACAAAGACAGCGAAAACGCCCGTTTGAGATAAATGGAGGAACTGAAAAAACGTACACAGACGTGTAACGCTGCTTGAATGCTATTCGTTAGCAGACCTCGCTCAGGCAAGTTGGATGGATTTATTTAGTATAATGTTTTCTGCTGCAGCTCTGCACACTTCATCAAAGAATTCTGTCTCGGATTCTCAGAATGTACAATAAGCTAGAAACATACAAAACTACTCAAGCGACCTTCCATTCTATGCTCCACGTATGTTATTATATCCTTGTACTCTTGTCTGGGTTCGTTTGGTTTATTGAAATTCAATACCGTTGCAACATTTGTTTTTTTTCTTGCCTGTGTTATTTTCACTTTTTGCATCTGTATCAGATCTTTCTATTGTCCACTGTTTTTTAAAATAAATTTTTCACAAGAAGAGCTAGTTATACAAGATGGCTCTGTGAAACCATATGTTTTTTATTTTAAGTACGGATCGTCTAGTCGCTAGGCTTATCCTCGTGTGTCTGTATGCATGTATCCTGCATATCCTGGATTAATAAACCATATTGTAAATCAATTGAAATAAGAACGTCCTGACTAGTAACCGAATCTAATTTGAGTGCACAAGCATTGCATTTATAAATAATAATAATAATAATAATAGTCTTCCTTCATCTCGTTTTATTGAATTTATCTTTATACATGTGAAATTATAAACAGTAGTATGCAGTTTATTATTGTTTCGTTGATACGAATGCCAATCTCGACACAGCTGATAAAATAAATAGGTATACGAGTTATTGCAAATCATTTTATAATATAACTGGCCGGACCGCTGGAGGTTTATTCAAAAAAATTACCTGACAGCTGAATAAAAGAGTTCACTTTAAGATATTCTTCATACTTAAAAATGTTATTCAATAACTAGAGACCTGAAAAATTCGCGAGTTCGGTGACCTGTAGGCATCGAATCAACAGTATTTTGTACAAAAATATGCCGATATCAATTGCGCTGTCATAGTTGAAGTCAACGATTGGGCCAGCATTCTCTAGGAGGTGTCAAACACCGTGTGGGCCAATGGCTAAATTTACCTAAACGCACGTGTTTTGAATTCTAGCTTGTCCCAAAATTAATCCGAGAATTCTTCAGGTCTCTATCAATAACCAAGAATTCCGGAGAAAACTGTAACTATTTCCAAATGAAGCATCATAATCGACGAAAAATTGCCAAGAAATCAATAACTGAATATAATCGCAAACACGGTTTTCTTTCTTATTAGTTTTTTTTTTTTTTTTTTTTTTTTTTTCAACTAGCGACCATCATAGAGCAGCAATCTACACTACGCATAAACGCAAATATTATATTAGGCTTAGTAATGTCCTCCGCTGTTATGCCTGAAGACTTAACAGTGGACGGCTTACAGACTAACTTATGACCTAAATTTAACGAGCACCCATGACTTACCTGGGATTCGAACCCAGAACCACCCGCACCCAAAACGTGCGGCGTACCAACCGACTGCGCCACGGGAAGCTGGCCAAACAAAATGATAAATTAAGTATTACACACATTTTAGGCCATACTCTTCGAAAATACCCATTACCTGCCATAAAGGGCTTTCGGTAAATAACATTTTAAAACAGAAGTGATTGCGGCAATGTAGTGTCGGTATCGAACAGTTTTCGAAGACTGGGTGGACTTTACACCGGACCCTGGGTGACTTTACACCGGACCCTGGATGGACTTTACACGGACCCTGGATGACTTACACCGGGACCCTGGGTGGACTTTACACCGGGACCCTGGTGGACTTTACACCGGGACCCTGGGTGGACTTTACACCGGGACCCTGGATGGACTTTACACCGGACCCTGGATGGACTTTACACCGGGACCCTGGGTGGACTTTACACCGGGACCCTGGGTGGACTTTACACCGGGACCCTGGGTGGACTTTACACCGGACCTGGGTGGACTTTACACCGGGACCCTGGTGGACTTTACACCGGGACCCTGGGTGGACTTTACACCGGGACCCTGGGTGGACTTTACACCGGGACCTGGATGGACTTTACACCGGACCCTGGTGGACTTTACACCGGGACCTTCAGAATGCGATTCCAGTGTGTGAACCAATGATCCACTTCACTCGGCGGTAAGGGCGGTAAGTCTTTTTAATGAACAGGCGTGTGACAGGTTGACGAAAAGCACGTCTGTGAATTTACACATGCTGTTCTCACTACATATTTAGCTTCAGTGGAAACAGTATTATAGTGTGTTAAAGTTTCCCCCCTACCCCTCCCCTGAAAATTTACTTCCGGAAGGGAGACGTCAGGCTTCTACAAATCAAAAATAGAAAAATATAAAGTTTGGGTGTCCTTAACGGATATGTGTATATATATATATACATATATGTATGTATGTATGTATGTATGTATGTGCGTGTGTGTGTGTATTTTACGAAGCAAGGGGATAAGTATGAACAAAAGCACAACAGATTAGAGATCTCCCCGCCAGCCATCCATCCAAGGCGAGGGTCTTTGTCAAACTAAGATGCTCCTGCTAGGGTTCGTCTCGCTGCCCGTGTGTGAGGTCCCATTCAAGAGCGTTGAACTGCCCTGACCTGGGACAAACATAGACAAAACCTGCGACAAGGAGGAGGAAGGGCATATATATATATATATATATATGCCCTTAATAATTTTATTCATTCATTCATGTTATTCGACGTGTAGCAGATCGGGAGTCTATTGTTTATAAACAATAGACTCCCGATCTGCTACACGTCGAATAACATGAATGAATGAATAAAATTATTTTTTGTGCGCGTTAGAAAAAAGGTTGACTTGCACAAACGTGTCATGTTAGGGGAAAGGGACTGTTTCCAGCAAAATAAGGCGACAGTGATGACTGCGTAGAATATTCGCTATATTTCATGTCACGTGGTCGCATCACACATGCAAAGTATCTGTATTTTTTTTTGCCAATTATAACTTGAGAAATATAACGAATAAGTGGCAGGTAGTGGTTGTAATTTAGGGCAATTTTAATTAAACAAATATTGTAGCCAGTGCCTTCCCGATATGAACTGCAGTTATTTAAAGAACTTCGGACCAAACATGCTTATCTTCATTGATGGCATTATACCCCCATCGTCACTTCATCAACAAACAATATTTTATCAAGGCATGTGTACAGCAAAATAAGTCTCTATTTCTCAATTATTGCTTGGGTTTAACAAATCGTTCTGTGATATTTGCCAACTTAATCGAATACTTTTAGAAGCTGTTTCTTAATATAGCTGGGTTTTGGCTCTGATATTGTAGTAATATTTGCGCATCTTAAAGGCTCTATGATTTAGAAACCATGAAGAAGACAATTTACACTCTAAGCCCGATTCATTGATATCAATCAGTGAAATAACATTCATTGAAAATCAGTTGACAAGCTATTTCCAACTGGCCAATCAAGCAAATTAACTGGGAACAAGAGACTTGTGGCAGTGAAATTCACGACATTCAGTGGGGATCACAAATAAATCAGTGAAATTCAGCCATTATTATTCATTAATTATCTGGCACTGATTACCAGTCACTAAATTTCCACCGGTTCTCACTGATTTGGCTCAGTTCTTACTGTTTCATATTTAAGATGTATAGTCTGTCATACCCAGTTCGTTATGAGTACACCCATTTACAAGGTGGACTTGCGAACGCAAACTCCAAGTATGATTGTTATTATTCTGCTAAACTATCCGAGAGTATCCTGTCAGAAAAGTACAAAAATGTTCGTACGTCAAAATTACTTAACGGCAGTCACAAGAAAAAACTGTTTCGAAACTTTAAAATGGCGTATTCTTGTAACAATACAAAACTTGGAAACTCATGTTGTGAATCTACATTATGTTATTACTTACAAGCACATAATTTGCGTGAGGAATTATGTTTTCATTATATTTTAAAAAAAAAAACTATTTTGTTCCGGAATTTCGGCCTATTTATGGGCTGCTGAAAGCTTGTCCATGCTGGTCTGAAAATGAATGAATTTTTTTACAATACAAGTTATTTGAAAAATATTGGTAGTTTCTATTAACATAAGATAATCGCGTAGAGGCGTAACGCGGAGGTTTTATAATTTTTAATATAATGTACTCACATACGTTATTAAATGCATTAAAAAAAATTTAACGTGTCTGATTCAACTTCTTGGCAATTCGTTTCCGAGTTTCTGTTAGTAGAAACTGAAAAAAAATAATTAACGCGTTCTGCATGATGCGATGGATGGATTCAAAACACCTCATTTTAGACACAGCAACAAAAGCGTAGATTTATTATAACTATTCCTCCATTCTAACGACAAAAATGGTTTCAGAACCAAGCGATGCTAAAAATGAGGCATTGAAAAAAAATGTAATTAGTAATTTAATTTACCAAAAAAGCTTTGAATGCCACAACGTTACTGGGAAAAACGTTAACAAATTTACAAATGCTTCACTTCTTCTCAGTTTAACTTTGAGAACCTTGTAGTAGCTGAGCTTACGTTGATAGTAAACGGCTCGTATTTAAAAACCGGTGTTCGATGAGATCTGCCGTATTATTGTATTTCGACACTGATCAATCTTAGAGTAAACATGCGAAGTATTTGCTTTGTGATTTTTTAGTTCCGGAATATTTTACAGAATGAGAAGAGATACATCAATTTAGTAAATGTTCAAGTCAGCGCTTCTGAGAGTTGCGCGTTAGAAACCTCCGGTTCCTAATTAGCTCCGATGTATTTATTACAGCGACTAACGAGGGACAACCGAAACTAGTAAAAATGAAATATTTTCAATAAGCTGTTGACGCCAGTGCGGAAATTTTCTCATTAATCCTTTCAGACGCTCTTACGTAAATCATTTAAAAAGGAAACAACAAAAGTAGCGATACGCTCTGTGTTGCGCTTGAAATTTATGCACGGAACCAATTGACAGGATGCCATCACTTATAAAAGTCGTGTTCCGAATAACGATGCCTCTTAATGAATCTTCACGCCCTGTTCAGCTGGTGCTATACAACCACTTAAGTGTTAGCTTATTTACTATGCGTTGTCGTATTGTTTGTAAGGGTTTCCTGTACCATAAGTGATTATTTGTAGGTTTTTTTTTTGGAAACGTTTATAGTTTTTTTTTTTTTCTTCTGATTACTAACCGATTTTCCACATTGCAGAAGTTATTATTTTAAAAAATGTCTTACAGAAAGGTTTTTGTGTGTGTGTGTGTGTGCCTAAAAAAATGTCTCGCCCTAAAAACCGTTAGATCGAAGCATCGATTAAAACAATACTTGGCAAAAAAAAAAAAACTGCCCCGTTATTCATAACCGTACCTCGCAACTTTTCATACTGATCTACATACCAGCCCCAAATTTATGGCGCAGTTTCCCGTAAATGTGCTTTTTTTTTTAGATTTTATGCAAAATTAAATGCCATTAAGAAATTTCTGTGTTTTACCTTTCTAGCTACGCAGCCATAAAAATGATTTAATGCCTCAAGAGTGTTGGGTTTAGTACTTATCTATTCTGGGAATTGTATGAAAAGAGAACTATATTAGTAAAATACATATTAGCCTACTTAATTCAAGCTGGTTTATCATATTGCCTTTTTTATTTCTGCAGCCAACGCTTTTGTTAGCCACTAACAATTTCAAAGCATGTTTAATATTTTTTTATGTTTAGTAGGTTTTAGCATACGTATTTGATAACTCAAAATTGATTACTGTCAACTTTTTCTAAAGGTTTCTTTTTTTTTTTAGGTTAAATTCAAAAAGTTATCGACACGACGATGTCACAATTTTATTAGAAAGGAAACTAAAAACTGTCAAAATATTAAGGGATGACGGAACGGCAGGATAAGGGCTGGTTCGACCGACAAAATTCGAGAGGTGATTTCTAAAGTAAAATGAAGTGGGAAATAAACAGTTGAATTTTTACCTAAACCGAATATTCAAGGATCCATTAAAATTGGAGTTGTTTTGAAACTGTTATTTTACAAAATATCGTAAACAGTGAAATTAAGTTTCAGTTCTTCGAACGTAGTTTTACGTCATCGGGAACTTCAACCTAAGAACTATTTCGCATTAATACCTCCCCATGTAATGAAAATAAGTGGGGTGGCCACCCTCTTACTGCAGACCACTTTATTTACGGTATGAAATTATGAACATCTGATGCTGGTTTATTGAGATGTATGATCTAATTAACATAAATGGCTCTATCTCTGCAACTGCCCAAGAACCACCGTATTAGTGTGAAACGCACGCAAAAATCCTTCTTTCCTTTAGTAATGATCCAGTAAATGTGGACAAGCCTGGCAAAGTGCAGCGCTGCGTTGGTATCCAGGCCAGGCGAAGAATCCAGAACACATTGTAGAAATAATAGTGTACGAAACATCTCGGAGAGGCGCCAGCGGAGCTCCCCTCCCAGCGGAACGGTACTTGGAACACTTATGCCACCAGAAACTACATAAGTTAATACACGACAACACTTAGTCCGTCTGTCTGTGGACTCATGCCGAGATGAAGCATCAGGATGCAGCTTGACGTACCACTCGTTGCCTTCCGAATCAACACTCAGCCTCTGGTCGCTGTATCAATCAGGTTAGTCATGCCCTGCAATTGACTAGGACCTCCCTCGCCAGTACTTCATATGTAATGTACATCATATCAGTTCAATTAAATACCTGCTCTGTATTCGCAATTAACTTCTGCTCTCACCTCGTAATGGTACAAATCTTCAATTGTCCCTAAACACCAGGATAAAATATTAAAAACATAACACATTGCCCCCGGTCACCTGCTGTGGAGAGGGGGGATTTCGCAAGTTCATCTTAGATCAATCGACAAAAATCGTTCATTTTTATAAATGATTGCAACCTGTGTGGTATTACGGAATCGAAAACAATATTGTGTACAGTATACCCACGTAACCGTTTCTTCACACTTTTTTAATCAAACCTTTTGAAAAATCACCTCATGTAAAAGGTGCTCATTTCTTATTTTTAAATTATAACGTTCCATTCACAATCAATACGAATAAAAACAGGGAGAAAATAGTTGTAGTAAGAGAAAGTTCTTATTGTAGAATATTATTCACCCGAATGAGCACGACTGCTGTGCGTTGCCCATTTGGTGTGATGTCCTACAATTGGTTTCGCTTTGTTTGCATAAGGCGGATTAATAGTCTGAAAGTAGAACTTCAGCAGGGCTACAGAAAAGTTGGAAGTGACCGTGAATTGACTATATTAAATACACTCTAAATTCGAATCAGTGGGGAACTACTATAATCAGTGAAAATGGCTCCACTTAGAATCAGTGGAAAACCACTGATTGTTTCAGTGAAAAAATTTCACTGATTGAATTAGTGACGTGAAACAATTTCACTGATTGAATAAATGACGGCTAACTGCAGTTGCGAATTAAATATCGCTTTTATTGAATGTAGGCAGTTACATTAAATAAACATATTTACGATAATTTGCTATTTATATTGTGCAATTTACCATAATTTTAAAAAAGTAGAAAAACATTTGCGGGTGGCCAGGTTTAAACTCGTTCACCCTTCACTTTTAGGCCGTTACCATATCATCTGAACTGCCACGCCAAATTTTACTAAGTGGAGGAAAATATATAACTTATAGTAGCAATGCGAAATCATATAGTTTGAAATTCTTTGCTCATACTTTCCGTTTTTGGTTTTATTGGCACTGCTAGGATTGTTAAAACGAATATTACATATGAGTGCACTCTCGTCGCCGCATTAAATGCAGTTTGATCCTTCAAACAGAGCGCTCTGACGATTACATGCAAACCAAATGAAAGGCGTAAAAACGGAATGGAAGTCTGTGTTCATATTTCCTCGTAAAATTGCGTTTTGAAAGACGAAACGCATTTTAGAAAGTATTTTCTATTTGTTTTATTCATTTATTCGTTGTTACGGTATTTCGCTTGATACACGTCGTTTAGCGGCCATTTTTCAGCGATGTTCGACGGCCGTTACACGCAGTTTCACTGACACATCATTCAAAAATAGTTAGAGACGGAGAGCAAGTTGCTCAGATGTTTCACTGGTCCATCAGCCAAAAAAATAAACAACTGAAAAAACCGTGAAAAAAGATGACTATCGAATCAGTTGGAAATGTCACTGAATCAATCAGTGAAGGAAACAGGGCATTCGACTGATCGAAACAGTGAAATTCTCACTGATTCAAATTTAGAGTGTATTTCGTCGGCAAACACAGGTACGCCCAACCATGTTGTGTGGGTACGCGATCACGAGCTAAATACGGATCCAATGAATAAGTGATACATCTTTACTAACGTTTCAACATACCGAGTTTAATGCGAGCCAGCCGAGGCGTAGTCAGTGAACAATATAGCTATTATTAGAAACAATACACCATTATCGCCGTTACCGGAGTGGGGACAGAGAACCGTCACTGGAAGGAACGTCGCAATTATAGTCCATTCACTGTTACTTCTCGCTTTTTTTAATCAAACCATTGAAAAATCACCTGATTAATGACACGTTTGCTCGTCTCCTAAATATGTCACGTATTGCAAGGGTTGTATGTATAAAATGGTATGCAATGGGAATAGTTCCTAAGCAAGTGTCAGGTAAATATACTTATTTTGTATGGTATGATTTCTAAACATTTGGAAATGTTACCATACATTTGTGTGGTAATGTTGCCATTTGTGCATTGGAATGGGTACATACATTTATTGGAGTGTTACAATACGTATGTATGGTACATTTCCCATACGTGTTTTGGGTTTGAAACTTCTCGTGCATGTTTGGGAATCATACGAGTTTTTTTTTTTTTTTTGCAATTTTGTGTCAACATAAAAGTACCTTATTTTTGGTAAAAATCAAATTTTACTTATTATATCTATCAATTACAATTTATTTTCTTTCTAATTAATATTAATAATTACCAACGCACCGTTGGTAATGCCTAGGGACAGGTGTTTTTCATGCAAAGATATCAAGACCAGTTGTACTCCAATACACTTTTGTTCATATTCACTTTCGAGGTTGGATGATTTTTAAATGTCAAGTGCCTCAAGAGTCTGTCCGCGTATCATGGACTCTCAGTATCGGAGTACGTCATTACGATTGGCCCATTCAAATAGGAACACGTCTTCTCACACATATGCGTGGCCAATGAGCAAAGAAAGTTGTGGCTGCGGACGTAGGATATTGAAATCTAGCATGGCCGTACATATTTTCGCGAAAAAAAACACCTGTCCCTAGTAATGCCTATGGATGGGAAAATCTCGCTTGTTCGATCACCTGTAGGCTAGACTCCTCAGTCCTGTGCATACTGCGGAGCCTTAGCTGTGTGTTCATTGGCTGTTGCTATTGGCTCAGAGGCGTCTAGGACGCGTCTAACAAACTGTGATCCAATTCCGAAGGTGACTTCACTGTGTATGTGTTTGAAGTCTATCTTGTCCCGAAATGAAATCGCGAAATTTTCCTACCCATAGCAACGCCTAATAAAGAAATATTTCTCATGCAAAATATTACTACACTGAGTGTGCTCGAATGCTGTCCGTTCTCCTTCTGGTGTAATTTACTAGACTCGTTTAAGCTTTGTTTGCATGAGGCGGAAGAATATCCTGAAAGTAGAACTTTAGCAGGGCTTCAGAAAAGTTAGAAGTAACCGTGAATGGGCTGTAATATGGATTACTGGCAAGACCGTTAAAATTAAAATCTTGGGAAAAGTTTTTGTTTTGAGACCACATCACACTTTTTAAACGGGAAGCTCAAAACGGGTGCCTGTGATACTGTTAAGCTAGTTAATTTATACGCTCTTCTCAAGTTTGGACCAGTAAAGGGAGTTATGTAATTGATTGGCAGCACTTTAATTAGTATACAAATCCTGCTTGATTTTATTTCAGGATATCCTAGTTCATCCTGTAACTAGGGCCACCTGTTAATTATTATGCGGGGAAAAAATTCCGCGACTAGTACTGGAAAACACGTTAGTTCAGAAGTAATTTCGTGGTTTGGATGAATCGCACTATCACGCGTCTGAGGTGTCTGCCAGCCAATCACGGAAGTTCGGTGCCGGAATAACTCGATTCTGATAGGTCCAGTCAAGTAGAGAACGTATCTTCACAATGACCCCCGGCAAATAACCAAATAATATCTGTCTCCGTGCACGCAGAATGTTGGTGTCTATCCTGTACACAAATCTTTTCGCGAAAAACAGGTAGTCCTACGTATAACACAAGACCTCATATTCCAAAGTAATGTCTGTAGATTGAAACGATTACGCTAAATTTATACGATAAAGTGCTACGTAATTATTGTGCGAGACGAGGCGAGGGCAAATTTTGAGGAAATTCAATAGGTTTAATTAACATTCCTAGTTTAATTATAATGAAATGCCCTTTTAGTATGTCTCGTCCATTTTGGGAAATATTTCACAGTACGGTCAAAGATTTGACGTAAGTTCTTATGACGTCATGAAATCCGAAGCAGAAACAAAATTCCTTATAGGCCGTTCACGGTAAAATGAGCACTTTTGAAAGCCCTGCTTAAAATCTACTTGTATACGCGTTGAGTATTCCTCCGCCTTATATAACATTAACATTACTATGGGTCTCACCACTTAATTCATGCTTCGGTCAAATTAAAATGTGAAATTATTAAGAAAGTAAATATTTTACAATTCTGCTCATTTTACCCTTCGATGCATTAAAAAAAGAAAGTTTTTACAAATAGTTACTTAACACTTTATATTCGACGTTAAGATATGGAACTACTCTCCATCTATCGTTACCAACTTTACTGGGCGAATGTCACTCAGAGAGCCCATTAAAATACATGGATACAGGGTCAGTGACTTTTTTCTAAGGTTCATTTCGAAAGTGCTCACCTCGTCGCTAACAGCATTTAACAATATCATTTGACATTCACAAGACAATGGTACCCTGGGAACTTATTTCGTTCTTCTAACAATTTCATCGTGGAACTAGCTCCGCGGGATCCGTGACCTGAAAACCTCAAAGCAAATGAAAGGCTTCTCGTTCTAGAGTGTGGCGAATTTCTTCGCGATTTATGGCCCGCCGCAGTGCGAAATGAGAAACGAGCGTGTGGCTTTTACCGCGTCCAATAGCAGTTCGATTGCACTCAATTGAGACATAATAGGGCGGTGTGAAGGTGCCTCGAATATTTTTTTTTTTTGTTTTACCGAGAGCACGCGCGCGAAAAGTGAGTGTATGAAACACACACACTCCCCACCAACCCCTCGTTCTTACAAACACACGGTTATTTCTACCGTCGCCAGAACGTATTGCAAAGAAGATGATTTTCACGCGCGGTTGTTATACTAAAGTGCTGATGCGAAGTGAATAATTTCCCCCAACAGGGTTTGTTCATTAACTTCCTGTACCTTTCACCTCCTCCAAATTTTCGTCGCATGATAAATGATGGGCTTATAATTTAAAAACTTTATAGAACTATACGTAAACCAATACAGAAGTGGGATTCACAATTACGACTTTCCTATTATCAGACACGCGCAGTACATTATAAAACAATGGACATCAGCTAGAAGGTATAGAAAATCAAATATGATAAAATCCAGCGATTTTCTGCGAAATAATCTTAATGCACAACGTGATAAACTGTCAAAGACAAACGAAGTTAACGGAGTTTTGAAACACAACTAGTAGAGGGACAATTTGACAAAAATTTACTTCCCTTAAATATATTATTTATTATTATCTGAACGGCATGTTTTACTGTGTCCAGTGCCCGTTGACATACGTCAGCTCCTGATATACGTATGTAATGTATATATGAGGGCGAAATGACGTGAGTATGGAGCAGTGCCGGATTGCAAGGGGCGGGGGAAATAGGACATCCCCGAGAAAACCCGCCAACCAGCGGCATCGTCTGATACGATTCCCAGGTGCTTGAAATCCGGGAGCGACCCGAACACTGTTCTCCCAGATGGGAGGCAAGTAGTCTAACCACTGCACAACTGCGGCCCCGAAATGGATGAGGAAGTTCCCAACTTTTTGCAGTCGTGAGGCTCAACATTTATATATTTGTATACTGATGCGTGATATTATTTCCGTACTATACCGGGTGTTCACGAACAAGCGGTAATAAACACCAGAGTGGGGCAGATAAGTACAAATGGAGCACATTTTATTAAGGAACCAATAGTCTAACGTCTATAGCTAACAAGCTAATGGCAGGTCGAAATATCCGTAATTTGGGTCATAGTCGCACCGTTAGAAACATTCTCCCATGATTTTCCGGAAATTATTGGTATAAAACTACCCAGAACCCTTCGTAAAATAACGGACATTCTGCTTTTTCCAATAACGGTCTTTCCAACGTTGTGAGTATTCATGGAAACTCTCCGCAGATTTATAGACAGAATTTTCCGTAGTTCCGGTAAAAAAAAAAGAAGAAAAAAAGTTATGCGAGTGTTTTACTGTTTACACAAATTATTTTTAAGGATGTAGATATTTTAATGTGAAGTGAGATCTGAACATGACTCAACTACTTTACAAAATTCTTATTTACAGAAGGAATAAGTCTTAAGTGACTTGGATAGCCCACCTGCCGTAAAAACTGACAATCTTCTGATGCAGCGGCGATGAAAGCTTCTAGCAGACAGGCGTGGCACTGTACGATCCTGGAACCCGAAGCTATACAAAAGACAGAGGAATTCCGTACTTTATATGCACGGAGCTGAGCTCCGTTTTTCGTTTCTACGGCCGGTTTTCCCGTATGTTAAAGAGTCCTATTTACTGAAACGTTTTTTGTGAAGTTGTTGTTTGCGCGTAAACGCGTATCTCCGTAAATAAAAGTTCTATAAATATGACTTTTCGTCAGAAAAAAAAAACTATTATCTATTGCCTTTTTTTTTTTTTTTTTTTTTTTTTTTTTTTTTTTTTTTTTTTTTCCGTATTAAGTGTATTCTTGGAGAAAAAAAATCATGAAAAATTGTCAAACACAGCATTTCCAAAATTTGCCTCTATGCATTTTCCTTAAGCGTCAAGAGAAAAGTACAAAGATAGAGACGCACTTTAATCTGTGGGCTTTCATCGTTCCCTCGCTTCTTTACCTTGGACGCGCAGCTATATAGTCAACTTAAGAGTGGGATGAAGCTGCACGTCCAAGGTCAAGAAGCGAGGGAGCGATATGGGCGACACTAACGCGCACGCCTAGTGCCTCATCGCTCCTACGCGCAAGGCGTGCAGTGTTTCCGTCGTGGTCCTCTAATGTGCAAATTAAATCTGTTACAGTAGGGTCTTATTACACACTGTGAAAGCCCACAGATTAAACAAAGCTCTTACCTGCGTACTTTTTCCTTGCCGCCTAAGGATACTGCAAACACAAGCTTTAAAAATGCGGTATTGAACGATTTTCACGAATTTTTTTTTTCTCCTAGAACACACCACTTAATATTACAGAAGTAAAAAAATAGGGACACTGATAATTGTTTATTATATTTTATAACAAAATGTTGTATTTGTACAATATTTATTTACCAAGATACGAGTATTCGCGAAAACAACTATTTCACAGAAAATATTTCAGTCCATCCCACTCTTAACTGTACATTTCCTTGAAAATTTCCGGGGATAAGAGCTGCGGGTAAATCTGCCGCAAGAATACTTACGACGTTTAGTATATTGGATGCGGGTTCGTACTGATGCATGTATCTAAGTACAACGCGGCCCGACAAGGTAATAAATGCTCATTCCTTTAGTGCTGCAGTTTGGCAGAACATTGTCCTAATTCAGTTATGTTGCAGTAATGCCTTCCCTTTGTCTGCACTATCACACTTATAAAAATTTCGTTTGACTCGAACAGTTCTTTCGTGTGCGCGAACATGCATGCGTAATAGATAATTAATTTGCCTTGTGAAAATTTCTATCCTGATTCTGCGTGAATTTTGAAAAAAGTGGCGATAAATGAGTGATTAATTGTGCAGGTATCTTCTTTTTTTTTTTTTTTTTTTTTTTTTTAAGAAGCCTACTGTATATATTTTAAAAATTATCACACTAAAATGTCCGTAGTACTCTGATAAGCTAACTAGATGGGAAGAAGGAATCGGCGTGCTCACAACAATCAATTTAATTGATACATGAAAACGGCACACACGTCTATCGCTTGCTCGAGTTCCTAAGTCAAACAAACAACGAAGGCCGCCAAAACAGCTAGTAACTTGAACCTTTCAAACCATACGCTTAAAAGACAAACTTGTTTTTTTTTTTTTTTTTTTTGTAGTGGGTTTAGTGAGCAAACTGTCTGCGATATCGTGTCTTTATAGCCATGGGCTTCAGCTCCATTAACTTGAAGTGACAGGCGATGCAGAGTTCGAGGTATTCAAGCCCTGCAACTAAGGAAAATTAAAAAATACTTGAATGTATTTTATTTCATCACTTCCAGTAATTGTGCTGTTGTTTATGGCCAACTATTACATCATCGCCAAATTTAGCTGAAGGCTATCGTCTTACATAAAGGCTCTATAAACTTTGCTATTTTTGACGTCATCCTTTGCGCGTTGTCAAAATTCTTACGTGTGTATTAGTTTGGAAGAGAATGAACGGTGGAAGCCAATTTTTTTACCCCCATACTTCCATATAAAACATTTGTAAGCATTTTCTTAAATGCTAGGCTGCGTGTAATTTAACTTGTGTGTTTTGGTTACAAATACAATTATTCGATTTGCTCCTCATTTCACTTAAGCATTTAGGTTATCTGAGGTGTAATAATTTTTAAACGAATCCTTCGATGATTTTTGGTACTAAATGACTCCTTAGTCTCTTTTTAAGTGCTCTCCTTTTCCATAGCGGAACTTAACTTGTTTTGAAAGTGGAAAAACTTAAATGTGTTGCATAAATTTGAATAAGGTTTACTTTACTACATTTTTTTGTTAATATTTCTGCGGGCAGGCGTTCCGAAGTTGATTGACTGGAAATATACACGGAAGTTAGAATTAATATGTTTAGACAGAGCACGATGAAAAGAATTTCAAACCTTACCGATGCTATTAAAATAATATTTATGACTTGAAAATAAGAATGAATATCTGGATATACTATAGGTATAAGAGAGAGACATGACGATAGTAGTTTTATACAAAAGGCCAGAGGGTACATTGCTATATATGGATTACAAAGTCAACAAGCTGTTTGTTCATTTCTGAGCCATAATTTTACAAACAAAAGCCCTGTGGAATTGAGAAGTTCATAAGATACTATGTCAAGATAAATACATGATATATTAACCGGGGAAGAGTTTCAATATTATTATTTTATTTATTTATTTACTATTCAGTATATTCCCCCCCCCCCCCCTAGTAAAACGCTGACGGTGCTTCTAAACCTTTGTGTGTTCTGCAGTGGATTAGGTCGGGCTTGCGTTCTTGTCATTTGTGATAGGCCAAACTCGTTTGCGCTGCCCATTTTTAGTGTATCTGTCAGGAATATACGAGCTCCATTATCATAGTGAAGTCTCTAGACACGCGAGGCGATAAAATCCAAGGTGGCCCGGTCGGCGATAACTGGAAGTCAATAAAGTCTTAAATCTCGTGATTTTGGGGGACGGCGATAGTAACAATAATGCGAAAGAAATGCTCTCCTGCCGTAAACGGCTGGTAGTCATCGACTAAAAAGCTAGATGAGAAGACGTGCCCGCTAGCCAGTTCGCCGTCTGCAAACTTGTCCTCTCAACGGAAAGTCTTTAATGGGGCCCGTTCCTTATTTATTTACGGTCGTATTCCTCGACAGGGCGGGCCGTGGTGGGTGTTTTGCATGCGCTGACCTTGAAGCGGTTCGTGGACCTTAAAGCGAAGCCAGCGCTGCCGGTCGTGGTTTCTGCGCAGTGATTTTCTAAGTTGCCTCGCGGACGTAACGAACCAAAAAATACTCCGTCGTGGTCACGACTAGGGACATGCGCTTGGTTAGGAACCGCGCGAAAGAAACGCCGCTGCCATTTTACATCACTGGGACGCTACTCCGTCAGCGCGGGGGTAGATCGGTCCCTTGTGAGGGACCTTGGCCACCCAGTTGGTTCTCAGTTAGATTGCAGAGGCGAGGAGAAGCTAAACCCCCCCCCCCTCCTCCTCTCCCATCAAACATACTTCAAGCTGCAAAGCAACATTCTTGTACAGGATTCCCAGGGTAGCGCCTGGGAGCTGTTTCCATAACTGATTTTTACTCTCTTTTTCCCTGCCTGTACGGGATAAAAGAGAGTGGTGAAGTTAATTGATTTTAACAGCGCGGAATTTTAAAGTTCAGGACTTGTGGAGTACTGTCACGAGCTCCCTGTGAGAGAGCTAGCGACAGTTTGGTATAAAAAGCGGAGGTTAATAGCCAAATGAAGTTAAATTTTCGATAAAAGTAGCTTTCCCATGACCGGAGTGGCAAGGGTTTATATAATTAAATTAATTATGTGTATATTGAAGTGGTGAATTTAAGTTTCGCGAAAATTTAAATCAGTGTAGTTGTTTCAGTTTCAGTAATTACTTCATATCTTATATGTTAAATACAATTAAATAATCTGATTGGTGTGTGAATGCATGTCTGAATGTACCGTGACGAGCGGCTAAAAGTTAAGTAAAACATGTTAACTCGGGGAAGTCCGAGAGCGATATGGCTGGCGCGATGCTAGCGCCAACTAGTTTTGTTAAACGTGGTCGATTTTTGTCCCGGACCGATCGGAAAATTCCGGCCAGTTTCGGGGCTTTATTTCTATGAAATCGGGCGGTATAATTGCGCTGAGGGCGTGAATTTATATTTTTAAAGTTGTTTTGAACTATATTCCGTATTGATAATTATTTAGACTTGTAAAATTCGAAAGCAGAGCCATGAAAACACGTCTCGTGAGTGAAGTTAAAGAGTAATATAGGCCAGAGGGCTCTGATTGGCCGAGAGAACTTGGTGGGGCGGAGCTTATGAAGTTGCTCGAGAGATGGCAGCATGGTCGTTAATTTAAATAGATTAAAAGCGGTTGTAATTAAAGTTATTAAATCGTCTTAAATAAATAATTGGTGCTGCGTAACTTAAAATGCTCAGTTGTGTACGACTAGGATATATTCGCGATTATTTCGCTCGTCATAGTGATTTATGTTAATGTTATGTGTTTCGGAGTCGCTCCAGTACAGAGTAGGGGAAATTGGCATATGCGGGTCTAGTTGACGGGCTAGGGGGCCGCAAATGACGCCATGGCTTCGAGAAGTAGCCAGGTTCTCTCATGTTTTTCTGTGATGTTGCGGAGTTTTAGTATGTAGGGGTGGAAATGAGCCATGAGCGAGGCGAAGTCGCATGCTCTAAGGAATTCCATGAGTTCATGGAAATCCTGCATTACGTTTCGCATCTCTCCTGGCGAATTTCGCTGGCGAGGGCGGGACTGAGGTTGTGTATTTGGCATTGCAGGGGTGTCAAGAGTTGGAGCTGGTTTGTGAATAGGCGCAGAGAGTGCCTGCGAGTACGTTTTGCCGGGCTGTAATGTCCTGACTGTGAACCTGGACGGGGCAGGAGGTTGTTTTGCAGTTTTTGGCGCGATTTTCGTAGCAGCAGCAGTAGTTCTTTTCTGCACCAAGTCCAGGAACTTGGGGCAGGTTTTTGAGAGAGCTGTGTGTTCGCCTGCGCAGTTACTGCACGTCGGCTTGGAGTTGGTTTCGTTTTGTTTTTTTTTGCAAGCACTCTCGGGGCGAGGGCCTGCGCAGTGAGGGCATTTTGTCGGCATGGAACAGTGATTTTTGGTGTGTCCTAAAGCGAGACAGTTGCGGCATTGTGCCTCGTCTGTCGGGCGTTTCTGGTATTGTCGGGGATGAACTATTGTCATATTTATTCTCGTGACAGAGTGCAGAGGAGGGAGAGAAGTGTTCTGCGCCGCCGTGACACAGAAAAAACGTTGCGGCTCCAACGTGAATTTGGTGGGGTCTGTTTGGTCTGTGATCCGTTTTTTAAATTGATAAATGTGCTGGATTGAGTATCCGGCACATTCCAGGTCTGTCTTGATGTCCGCAATGTCGGTTGTCGGGTGGAGGTCGAAAACGACTTTCTGTGGGAGCTCGGAAGCTTGACAGAAAGTAAAGTAATGGATGTAGTTCGCCTCTAGCATTGTGCGAGCAGATGTGAAAAAAATCAAAGTTTTTAGTGAGGATTTGCGTTCCGCGAGCTGTGGGGAGAAGGGAGAACCCGTCCCTACTAATAGCTCGCAGTTTCTGAACAAGTAGGTTGTATTTAGTGGGGTCTGGAACCACTAATCTGTACTGGTTTTGTTTTTTCTGTCGTGTTTGTGGTGCAGCCGTTTGTGTTTTGTGGGTGGAGATGCTTGAAGAGCCGGGATGATTAACTGCTGAGATTTTTTTCTGTTACCTCCTTAAGCGGGGAAAAACCTATTTTGTGTAGGAATGGTGTTTGTATGTGCCTCAGACGACACAGAATGAAGTCGCTTGTTCTCCTGCGTTGTTGTTCTGTCCCCTTTTCGTTTTACTATCTGGAAGTCGATTTCCATTTCAAATGTTTAATTTCCTGTGGCCGGTGTTGACGGTCGGGAGGAAGTTGGTGTGGTCATTGTTGGCGTCGTTGGTTCCGTAAGAGTAGCCAGGAGTATGTCAATGTGGTCGGGGATGCCTTGAGGAAAAATGTCGTGAACAGTTTGGTGATTAGGTCGTCTCTTTGTCAGTTCTAAAAATCGCTTGTTTTCCCGGAGGCACTGTAAGGAGTACGGGCCAGTTCCCGTCATCCACGACGGCTCAGTCGGTTCCCCGCCCGCCGCCATGACCCGGGAGGGAGGTGGGGGAGGGGTAGGCTCTGTGTGGAGAGACTCTCGATTTGGTGTTGTTTGCAAATTGCGAGCAATTGTTGTTAGAAAAGTACCTAGATCGGTGCTATACACTGTGACCGCTGACCCACTAGGGGCTAGGCTCAAGATGACCTGTTTCCAGGCCGATCACAGAGTACAGGGTGTGTGCCACGAGCTATTAGTCGTATACAGCCAGAAGAAGCAGAGACGCACCCTCCTTAGTCGAAGGCGAAGTCAACACTGTGAGGTTGTGAGTGCGAAAGAAACGTACGTGATATTTTGCCTTTTGTCGCGTATAGGGAAGACGCTAAGTAGGCGCACGCCCCTTGTCCCAACATTGTATAGGCTGTTCAAGGTGAAGTGAGCACTTTTGAAGCCGTAGTGCACAATACCACATATATTGACAATTATCAAAGCCAGTGTTCACTAACATATTTGTTTAGTGAAAAAAAAAATATTTATTGGTGGCCACCAAATATTTAATTGGCAGAAATAGTGTTAAAGACTGTTCGCGATAAAGTGAGCACTTTCGAAATCGACCTTAGAAAAATGTCACTGCCCCTACCTGCATATAATTCAACTGGCGCCCTGAGGGACGTGCGCCCAGTAAAGTTGGTAACGATGGATGGGAAGAAGTTCCATATCTCAACGTCGAATAAAAAGTGTTAGGTAACCATTTCTGATAACTGGAATTATTTCTTTCATTTTCCGTTTATTTTTCAATGCATAGAAGTGTGAAAATGAGCAGATTAGTTAGATATTAACTTTTTATTTGATTTCAGAGTTTCACTTGGACCGACGCATGAATAAAGTGATGAGGCCCACTATTATGTTAATCTTACACAAGGTGGAAGAATACACAATGTGCATACAAGTAGATTTCAAGCAGGGCTTTCAAAAGTGCTTATTTTACCGTGAATATCCTATAAGTAGGGATAGGAAAATTTTGCGAGTTCAATGACTTGCAGGCTAGACTCATCAGTCCTCTGCATACTGGAGCCTCAGCTGTGTGTTCATTGGCTGTTGCCCCACACCTGGCAGTTGTGGGATTCGCAAGGTGTTTCCTTGCAAGTCTGCTATTGGCTCAGAGGCGTGCAGGGTGGGTCTAATAAACTGTGATCCAATTGCGAAGGTGACTTCACTGTATATGTGTTTGAAGTTTACCTTGCCCCCAAATGAGTTCGCGAAATTTTCCTATCCCTAGATATGACGATTCCCGTTTCGGCTCTTGCGATTTTGGTTTTTTTAATAGTTTTTTAAACAGCACTTACGTAACAAAGCTAGCAATCCGCAAAACACTTTTGCGAGGCCCAATGAGGAGTAATTGCTAGAGACCTAAAAATCTCACAATACCTTCAGGGGACAAGTTATATTCTAAGCACGTGTAAGTTTCTGCTGTGCGTTTGGCGTTTGGCTGCGCTTCCTGTGGCACTCCACGCCAGCGATTATTCATTTCACTTTGGTGTGCCCGAATCATGTGCAGTTTCGTCAGAAGGAGAATAGTTTTACACCCTGAAGCCAGTCAGTGAACTAACGACAACATCCCTTGTATCTACAGGACTGTCAAGTCTAACGTGACGCTAAGTAATAACGTGAATTTTGCAGGTCCCTAGTAATTGCTGCTGGCATCGTAACATATTTGCTGCTACTAACGATCACATTATTGCCTACCAACAATGAGAAAAAAAAAAAAAATTTTTTTGGTGCCATAAAATATTTTGTGAAGTCTTTGCTAACAAAAGAATTTTGTGGCGACCAACAAAAAATTTTTGTTCTTCACTAAACTAAGTTTTCCGGTGCCCTATCAAATTAACGTGGATGGGATTATAGGCAGAGCCCTGAGTATTTCGCGGATCGAGTTGGCAGCAAGCTAGGCTGGACAGCCCTATATACACTCGAGATGATATCGTTTGCTTCTTGGTTGCTGTGATCAAGTGAGGCCCCTGTACAGGACTGTCAAACACTCACTCTAACTACTGCTTCCTGCTTATGACAGGCTCACGGTTAAACGGGGCGTGTCTAAAGAAGTGTCGTCCAATCACAACAATAGGAGAAAAGAATAAGTTTTTGGAGTCTACCTCGCCTCCGAATGAACTTTCGAATTAGTCGTGGCTCTAATTATTGAGTATAAAGCTGTTTAAAGGCTATTTACGGTAAACTGAGCACTTTTAGAATACTTGCTTAAGATCTATTTGTATGCACATTGTGTATGCTTCTATCATCTGCGAAATTAACATTGCCACGGGCCTCGTTACTTTATTTGTGCGTCGGTCAAGTGAAACTGCGGGATTACAGCATTCAAAAAGAAAATGTTTTACACATTTTATAATTATTACATTTACATACATTAAAAACAGAAAGAAAAGATAGCTTTAGTATTTGCAAATGTTTAACGCTTTTAATTCAACGATAACACCTTTCGACCTGCTTCATGGCGTGAGCTGTTGCAAACGAAAGTTTTTTTATGGCGTGTGCTGTACCTAAAGTCAACCCACCACTTGTTTCGTTGTCATAGCCAATGCGCAGTAGGCAATGTGTGTTCGGCTACAGTTATATGAACCATTCACGACCCAGACCAGTAAGGCGGTTTGCGAATCATTCACTCACAGGTAAGATAACTGGTTATTGAGCTTCGCAGTGTGCGGTACAGATCAAAAATTACCTACACGTGGGTAATGCACACAAATTTGAACACTGGGTTTTGAATGGGTTAAAGCATCCGACTACTTTCCCTCAGACGCTACCAACTTTACTATAGTCCATTCGCTGTTACTTCCGACTCTCCTGAAGCCCTGCTGAAGTTCTACTTGCAAGATATTCCTCCACCTCACGCGAACAAAGCTTACTACTTTGAGAAAATTTCACCAAACAGTTCAATATCATTTTGCATGAGAACTATTTCTTAAAGGCTGTTCACGATAAAGTGAGAATTTTTTTTAATGGACCTTAAAAAAAATCACTGTCCATGCATGCATATATTTTAACGGGTGCAGTGACTGGCATTCGCCCAGTAAAGTTGGTAACGATGGATGGAACGTCGAATAAAAAGTGTTAGATAACCATTCTTGATAACTTAAAATTATTGATTTCGCTTTCTGTTTTTTTTTTAATGCATAGAAGTATAAAAATGAGCACATTTGTAAAGTATTTACTTTCTTAATAATTTCCAGTTTCATTTGATCTTCGCATGAATGAAGTGATGAGGCCCATGGCAATGTTAATTTTACATAAGGCGGAACTTGCACACAAGTAGATCTTAAGCAGGGCTTTCAAAAGCGCTCATTTTACCGTGAACAGCCCATACCTCGAGATCATGTCTGGCCATAGGGAAGTGTTACGCCGACCGCTCTGAAGACTGTGCTGTGTATTCCTGGATAGCTGAGTTTCTCGCGAATTAAGTTAACACGCGATGTAGACCAATTGACTGAACGGCCGATGTCACTTATTCTCATCGTCTTTAAGAGCTCCGCCTACACGTAGAGCAGTTTCCTGCGGTCGAGGCCAGGAAGGACGGGAGCAATAAGGGCGACACTGCAACGCACATCAAGTGCGACATCGCCGCTAAGCGCAAGGCTACAGTGTCTCGTCGCAGCACTGCGCGTACCTAAGGGACTCAGCGGTGACCCTATTATTTTATTGATGGGGAGTCTGTAGAAAGGTTCTATGCAGGGCCCTTGAGTAGTTTTGTATGTATCTGACGCATGCATATTTAAGATACTGTGTTTTGAAAAGTATTTTTTAGCCATTTTGGAGAACTCTGAGATGGTTTATCTAATCTACGTAACGTCTTGAAAGCATTCAACAGCCCTCTGTATTCCTTTCGTAGATCAGCAGATTGGACCAACGTTTAATAGTTTCGTTGAAAAACGTGCATTTGAAACACACTCCAACGCAGTTTAAGCGGCCGGTACGCACGAGCCTGAAGGTATCTGAGCACAATAGCCTTAAAGTGAAGTTTATAACCATTTTCACTACTTAGTCCCTTTAAATATAACTTACATTTCATGTGATAAAAGCAAAAACATTAAGTGTTGGGTGTAGATAATTGATTTTCGCCTTTCCTGGAAAACTTCTTTATAATAAAAGTTTTATTTACTGAGGTAGGCGCACACGCGCCAAAACTGTTTTTACAGGTAGTATTCTGCCCTCATTACGTTCGAGTGAGTGAAGAAATTTGGGCGGCTCTTAACAGAGAGGCCTTGAGAGCCGATGAGGGTGAAGCGAGTTGATCATAGAGCGGCGCCGAAATGAAAGGGTAGGGGATACTGGAGACCTCTGAGAAGACCCGCCGACCAACGGAATCGTCCGGCACGATTACCGCTTGCGAAAATCCGCTGACCAGCAGGGGATTGAACCCAGTTCGCCTTGGTGGGAGGGGAGCAGACTAACTAATCAGCCATCTTGCTCCCCCCCCCCCCCCGTCCTTTATAAGATCGACTTTGAGATTTACGACACACTGTTGGACAGATAAAGTTTACAGACTATTACGCCGTGTGTTTGAACCACTTAACACGAATTCGGTGCTATCGTTTATGAATATTTCGTAGTAGAGCTGTAGAGCATCAGACTTGATCGAACAGAGAAGAGAATCCACTAAGAGAAATCTCGTGTAACTTGTCTTTGAAGTGTCCTTATCCTGTTATTAACTGAGTACAACAATAATCAGTTGTTTGCCAATGGTGGCGATATATTTCCTTAATATCTGGAAAGATGCTGCAAGTAACCCTCCTCTTTTCCGATTTGTCCCATTTCTCCTGCCAGATTTCTAGAGATACTTCTCTCTACTCCTTACTTGGTAGAGATGCTGAGCTGCCATTCGTTTCATCCATCTGTGAGCCAAAGTATTTTGCTAAGATGACTTCTCTGCGATTACTTGCAGGACCTCGGTATATATCTTTGCACGTGTCTTTGTTATTGCTAGTAGGGCTGCTCTTTGGGATTGCAGTAAAAGTCTCTCTGTATAAACCAATCTGGCATTGGGATACCAGACTCCATGTAGTGCAATTAATATGAATACGGCTTCATAAAGTGTTGGCTATTAGTCGTCTTGAAGCCCAAGACACAAATTGCAGTTAAGATACTGCTCTTAACTTGGTTGAAGAAACTCCCTGCTTTGTCCATGAGGTATGCGCGATGCTACGATGGGCCTTGTGTCTGACCGGCTACTGCGAGTTCCAAGTGAGTGAAGAGCGAAGAGATCTGGGCAGCTCTTAACATCGAGGTCTTGAAAGTCGACGAGGAATGAAAGAGCGGGGGAAACCGGAGATCCCCGAGAAAACCCGCCGACCAGCGGCATCGTCCTGCACGATTCCCACGTGCGTGAAATCCGGGAGCGACCCCGCCGGGAATCGAACCCGGTTCGCCTTGGTGAGTGGCGAGTGGCGTATTCCGAAATATTCCCATTGGCTGAGCTGCAGGCTGGCAAATAAGTTACCAGGCGCCGATTGACGAACGGCGTTCGAAATGTTGTTGGCCAACAACGTCATTTTTCTGTCGTGCATATATTAGTCCAGGAAGTAAAGGATTTATGTTGGGAAAAATTAGTGACAAGCTGAACTTCTGGCAGATGTTAGTACCCAACTAGAGGTATATTTTCCCGTAAGTCTCCACCCCCGTCCCCTGGTGCTTTCACCCCTACCCCTCCTTGAACATCCGATTTGCAAGCTTTTGTATTAATGTTCATATCTCCGTAAATATCTATCCTAGCCTAAAACTATTTTACGGTTTTATTTCGTGATCTATTATCTAGAAAAATGTACGTATACTTTTTCTGCCAAGGTTAATACTTTAATATAAATATGCCGAAATATGTAAAATTTTATTTTTTATGCAAAGTTTTTTATGGTTTTTTTCACTTTAACATTTTTATTTATGTTAATTTGACGAAACACTTTGTATAAAAGTTGTTGAACGCTTCTTTAGTTTTCCAACTGTATATATATATTTATATACTTACAGTCACGAAGGCATGTGGTAGGGCACCTTAAATCGAACCAAGCGCGCGATCCACAACCCATCGCTGGCAACGACATCTACTCGTGTGTGCCTCAAAAACATAATCATCGTCGTTCCTTACGATCTTAAATACTTACTTTCTTCAGTTTTTCGAGTATCAAGTCGATTTCTTTTTGAATTTTTTTGTATCGGCTTTGCTAGTTTGGGTTCGGGATGGCCTTGCCCTTAGACCATACATTCAGGGTCGTTCCATTATCCGCCACCTATGGACCCGCCGTATTCCGGACTAGCAACAACCGGTAGCTGTGAAGTAATCTTCACTGATACTAATTGACAACATGTCGTTAAGTGTATACAGTGTCATCCACAGCATCACGGACTTCCCAACCACCGCTAGCTTGATATTACAATTTGATATTTGATTATTTGATTATTTGATATTTGTATGGGCAATACTCATTTCTTGACTTTTTATTATTTACAAATCAGTAATTTGTATATTCGATTCCTATCTACACTTGAGTTATTCGATACATTTTCCAGTCAAATTTATATACAATATTTTTAATTCTAATTAAATACAACATTAAACAATAAAATGTATACATTCTTATTCATCATCAATGATGTCGTCGTCTTCATCCATGACTGTTCCATTATTACATGAAAGACCATTGCAGTGCTCACTCATAGCTGAATATTATAAACCTGACTTCCGACAGCCACGAAAATTTTCACAAGCAGATTTGCAAGAATATGACACTAAATACAACAGTTCATTAGGTGGTGAAGTGGAAACTAGTTTACGTGCCTTTCTCTCTCCTCCAGCTTCTCTTATGGACTCCAGCTTCCATCCCCACTCTGTAGCTGTGAACATTCCTTTCTTCGATAAGAACTCGAGCTCCCTCTCTGTTAGTCTCGAGTTGATGTTTATCACCTGTTGAACATACAAATGTGCAGACTTCGAATAAGGAAAGTGTCCAGCAGCATGGGAGAACGGGAGCATTTTTACTGTCGTGTCCAAGTGCATGTCCCAATCTCCTGTCCTTTCTTCATTGATGAATTGCAGAATAAGGTTTATGCACTTCAAAAGATTTATCCAAAGTTTTGAAGTCCTACTTGATGATACTAACGTTGTCATACAGTTGTCTATTTTACCACAAGCTTCAGTAACTCCTGATTCATTTATTACAGCTTCTGGATGTATCTCTTGGTTAATAATTTGGTTGTGAAACTCCTCCAAGGAGGCGATACTGCCTCTCAGTTCTTCGCAATGTTCTTTCATCACGTTAACGATTGCACAGGCTGTGAGTGTGTGTACTTGGATTCATCTTGTATAGGAATGATCACTGAACACGTTTTGTACTGTATTTTTAGCATATACAATAGCCCATAAACATTTAAGTCCACTCACTTCCATTATTTGCCCCACGGAGCACGTAAATGACATTAAGAGGTGAAAACCACCCAGCGTTGCTACCATATTTGCAATTTCACTGCCTCTTTCAACGGAAGCTACGATTTCTGAAGCCTTCAACAATAAGGGTTGGTCAAGAGTTGCTATGCAGGACTGATTTTGTTTTCTGTTCTGTTCTGCAGTAAAACATAATGCTGCGAAAATTGTGTATGTATTGTTAACATCCATGTTAATGAAGGGAACAGCCATGACATATGTTGAGTCATATTTTTCTTTTCTGCCGCTAATGATGTTCACAAAGCCATTCCACCCTGGTTGGGCATTGCTTCCAGAAAGTCGTATGGAATTCAGGGGAAATATTGTTATTAATGTGAAATCTGAACTATTTACTGCACCTTTAAATGCATTGTAGTCTTTTACAACAATGCTACTTAATATCCTGCGATAAATTTTCTTTGGGTACGGTCTTATTATAATACCTTCGTTCAGGATTAAATTTTCCAGAATACTTCCTTTCCACCTTCAGTTGGGTTTTAATGCTGGTAGCTGGCGTAATGCATTGTATGCCCCCATCACATGAAACGTGTTCAAGCCATCCAATATACGAGCATTAACATCAGCATTATAAAAAACATGTCGTATGAGAGCTTTTTCATTAACATTTGGTGATCCTGCATTTATGAAAGCGTTAATGTACACAGAAGCTTCGTAATAGGACGCACAGACACCAATGGAATATTACATATTGATGAGATGCTTAGAACCATACAAACGACGAAGTGTAAAAGCTAAGCCAATCTGAAGCGGTCAAGGTCTTACAGCTGATATTATAACAAGATTTATGCCTACAAATTTTCTCTTCAACTTTTCTAATTCTGATGTATTCTTCTTCTCTGTGACTTTCTGGATAAATTATGCTAATGTATTTGGAATTTAATTTTCTCCTCCAGACTTTATATAATTTGTATCTGGGTATATATTGTGACCAAACGCCATCTTTCGAATATCTTCTTTAATAATGTCAGCTGCTGCTAATACGATCGTAAGTTTATCTGTTTCCAAGTTGCCGTCTATATTTTTGTACTAACGGACAATGATTTTGTGGACGGTGTCAGATAAACACATGACATTCTTTCAACCAAAAACATTAGATACCGAAATGCGTTCTTTAAAAAATTCTAAAATATGATTTCTTTAGATATTTGTCAGAATAAGTTTCTTTTTTCCTGAAATACCTAACATCATATTTTTCAACTCTTTAATTGAGTACTGGCATTCGTCACTTTGTTCAATGTAATTGCACATCTTTAAAAAAAAGACTCTTTATCCTCCATCGGTCTGCCTACAGATCTTTCACTTGGGCTTGTCATTGTAAAAGTGGCATGACTTTTTTTGTGGTATCGGGCTTCTGGTGCAACAAGGTCACTCACACTTAAAAGGCGGGCCTCCCCCCCCCCCCCGCCATACATCATTCCGTTCTTCACAGTTTTACAAAATATTCCCCTTGATGTCTAATGTTTCTACTACGCGAATTTCCTTCCTACGGTGCAAAGAAGTCTTAGAGGCGATTACTGCCGTAATTCCACAAATAAAGCAATTTTATTAATAGTCAAATTTCTCAACTAAACTCCGCAGAGAAGTTGATGTTGAAGGAAGAGAAGATACATCACATATTTGCGATGATGTAGTTGCAGCTTTAATATTTGATGGTATCGTATAATTTTGCCGGCACAGTTTGTGCACTCAAACACTTGTTTTGCCTTCCAATCTCTCTTGCAGCCCATCATGTCTTATTTTGCGTGCTTCAGTAATGGGTTTTAATCCTTTTGTAATAAAAACAGTATCTCCTTCCAGATTTTTACCGCATAGAAGACAATAAATCAGACACGTCCATTTTAAAGTATGTAAAAAATTGGGGTCAAGCCATAGTAAATTCTTATTCTGAAATATATGGCTATGGAACTACTGATCACGGAGAGAGAGCATTTTTGAATTCTAACTGCCGTACAGTGAACAGCTGCTACTGACGAATAAATATGAATTGCAGTAATAATTAAAATTACTTAAAAATGCGATTTTACAACGCTTATTAATTAATAAAACATGGAGGAATGTCCAAAATTTCAACATTTAAGTCTTATTTAAAAGTACGTACAAACAAGATAGCAAAAGTACTACATATGTTGAATGATTGCTTACCAAAAATAGTCCTCATGAGCACAAAAGATGTGAAAGTAAATTAGCACAACACTGGTACTAATGACGAAAAACATACCAAACCCTCCCTTTCTGTCGTCACATTGGACTCCACACGACAATGGTTTGTGTTCCAGGGTAGGCGGGAAGGGCTCCAGTGAGCAGATGGCGCGGCAGCCCGGCGCCAGTGTGGTCCTGATAAGGGCGGAGGCGCGCAAACTGCATATATATATATATATATATATATATATATATATATATATATATATATATATATATATATATATATACACACACACACATACACCGTTACAATGCTAAAGAAGTGTTCTACAACTGTGATATAAAGTGTTTCGTCAAATTATTATAAATAAAAATGTTAAAGTGAAAAACCATAAAAACATTGCATAAAAAAGAAAAGTTTTACGTATTTGAACAAATTTATATTAAAGTATTAACCTTAGCGGAAAAAGTATGGATACTTTCTTTCTGGCCAATAGCTCACGAAATAAAACCGTGAAGTATTTTTTAGGCTAGGATAAATATTAACGGAGATATGAACGGTAATACAAAAGCTTGCAAATCTGGTGTTCAAGGATGAGTAGGGGAGAAAGCACCAGGAGGAGGGGAGGGGACTTTTGGCAAAATATACCTCTAGTTGGGTACTAACATATGCTAGAATTTCAGCTTGTTATTTATTTTCCCCGACTTTCGAGAATTTTTCCCCTTCATTTCCTGGGCGATATGGAGTTCGCGGTTGAAGGGGCCGTTTCCCTTCTGTACTCTTAAGTGATCTATGTTGAAGACACATCCCATCATTTACCTGGAGCGATTCTAGAAAAATTGTCAAAATTACGATGGTTAGAATCGGCATACACTAAAATGTGTATCCATTATACTACACGTGTACCACTCCTCTCGCTCTATCTATCTTGTTAGAAATTGTATTTGACTCATTAGTTCTGTGTACAATGAAACACTCTATGAATGGTGTACAGACACTTGCAGTTATCTCCTTAACAAGTAATCAATTTAATTAACACTGCCGACGAGCGCTGTTTGTACGAGAATCCCAACTTCATTTGTCGTTATTAACATACAGCGGGCATGGTACGGAAATAAACAAGAGAAAGCCGAGAACACAAAGCGAGAAACCGCACATTCCTACCAACCCCAGATAGCGCATTAACCACAGAGACTAGTGAGAGAATAATGAATCACGATAACTAGCCTTGAGTGATCAGCCGTGCTTCAATATTCCCGACTCTGTTTCACGAGTTCGCGAATTTGATATGAGTCGTCTGCAGTAGACATGGTTTTTCCTGAATGATTTTTCATATTATGGATCTGATATGAGTCGTCTGCAGTATGCGTGGTTATTATTGAATGGTTTTTCATATTATGGGTTTGATATGATTCGTCTGCAGTAGGCGTGGTTTTTCCTGAATGGTTTTTTCATATTCCGGGTTTGAAGTGAGTCGTCTGAAGTAGGCGTGGTTTATCCTGAATGGCTTCATATATTCTGGGTTTGATATGAGTCGTCTGCGTGGTTATACCTGAACGGTTTTTTTATATGCCAGATTTCATATAAGTTGGCTGCAGTAGGTATGGTTTTTCCGGAACGGTTTTTCATATTCAACTTTAAAATACTGTGCAGTCGTTTAAATTGCATCATCTTTGTATTCGCGCACTAGGAATTAAATACGCTTCTGAAAAGGAAACTAAGTTGAAGATAGTTTATTTTAGCCTGTTTAATGTTAATTAAGCACTTCGAAATTTGCGTATGAAAAATGTCACTGCCTCTACCTGTATATTATTTTAACTGGCGCACTGAGTGCCATGCGTCCATTAAAATTAGTTATAATGGAGGGGAAATAGTCCCAAGTCTAATTGTTGAATTTGTTGTTCTGAAAAAATTATTGTCTACTCTGAAATTATTTGTATTGCCTTCTGTTTCTTTAATGCATATAAGTGTAAGAACTAGCAAATTTGTCAGAATATCTACTTTTCTAATAATTTCAAAATTTATCTTGACGGATACATGAATGAATACTCAATGTGGCCATGAGCAGATCTTAAGCAAGACTTTCAAAAGTGCTCAGTTTACCATGAACAGCCTATAATAATTTTATACATCGACATAAATACGAGAGCTGTTTCATAGATTTGTGGACTGGCAATACTGCTCCGATTCTATGGGAGATATTCTTTAATTTTCGCCCATGAAGATAGCCTATGACTTGTTTTGTTTACATGAGTAAAACCATCATTCATTTGTAGTTTATTTTCTCGCTATAAAAGTTTAACTGCAGAGTGTATTGCAATATTGGATGGAGAAGAATATACCAACAACAGCCCGACAAAATTTCACACGTTCATTTGAGTAGTAGGCCCTATTGATTCATGAACAATGTCCTTTTCTTCGAGATAACACGTGACCACAAATGCCATGTCCGACTATGGAAGATTTAGAGGAAAATTTGTGCGAAATCTTATAGACTCTTATTCATACAGCCCAGACTTTCTGTTTCTGAGATTTTCCTATGCCCAAGGAAGAGCTAAGATGAAGTAAGTCTAGGAAGGTCTAAGAAATGAAAGCTACCTTCATACTTCGTTGTACACCGACTCTCGGAAAATGTCCAGCGACGTGTGCTTGGGAAGCTGGAACATCTCTGGAAACGGCGTGCAAAGTTTGAAGGTCGCTACGTCAAAAAGGAAACCCACAGCAAACCTCCTGCAAATTCGGAATCCGTTTGTGATCTCAGATCACGAACTTTCTAGTCACTCTTGTAACTTAAATACATTGGATTAACTGTTGTATGTAGTCAATTGCAACGTATTAAATATTTCAATGAGCACTTACTCTATTAGGTTCAAGTCCTCCAGGTAAATTGAATCTCTACTCCCAAGAAAGGTACCGTTTTTAATACTATTCCTTAATATTAACAGTTCCTTCTTCAATTTTACTTCGCATAAAAGTGCTGGGCTTGTGATATTTACGATTTTCGTGATTTTTAAAAGCTAAAGAGACATTTCCATCCTTTTCTTTTCTGGATGATGAAGTGGAAGTAACATAGATAAAAGGGCACCTCATTTATGACGTGTGGATGGTGCGTGGAGTAAGCGGATAAATGGTGTTGGGAGTGGAAGTAACATAGATAAAAGGGCACCTCGGTTATGATGTGTGGGTGGTGCGTGAAGTTAGTGGGTAAATAATTTGTGAATCGTGACTTCGGGTGACTGTGAGTCTAACGAAAGTGTAAGGAAGCATTGTGTCTGTTAAGAAGTATTGGTACTAAGAAATAAACATTCCCTTCAAAACTACGCAGGGAAATCTAGAAGTCCTGGAGTGAGTGAAGAAATTTGATCGGCTCTTAACAGAGAGGTCTTGAGATCCTACGAGGGTGATTGAGGTGAGTGTGGAGCGGCTCCGGCATGAAAGGGCGGTGAAAACGGGAGATCCCCGAGAAAACCCGCCGACCAACGGTATCGTCTGGCACGATTCCCATTCCCGAAAATCGGGTGTTGAACCAGGTTCGCCTTGGTGGGAGGCGAACAGGCTAAACGCTCAGCCATCGTGTCCCCCCCCCGGACAATTATTAATATAAAAGCATATATCTCAAATGTACAGCAGTTTATAGGCTGTTAACTGTAAAATGAGCACTTTTGAAAGCCCTGCTTAAGATCTACTTGTATAAACAATGTACAATCTTCCGCTTTATGCGAAATTAACCTTGTCATGGGCCTCGTCACTTTATTCGCGCGTCAGTCAAGTCCAACTGTAACATTATTACAAAAGAAAATGTTTCTCATATCAGTTCACTTTTACACTTCAATGCATTAAATAAAACAGAAACTGAAAGAAATGATTTAAGTTATCTTAAATTGTTACTTGACACTTTTTATTCGACGTTAAGATATGGAACTAATTTCCATTCACCGTTGCCAACTTTTCTGGGCGCATGTCACTCATTTCGCCCGTTAAAATATGTGCAGGTAGGGATAGTGACATTTTTTTTTGGTTGATTTCAAAAGTGCTCACTTTATCGTGAACAGCGTTTACCTAGTTTCGTGACATCTTTTGTGTTTTATTTTTTAGGTTGAAATTAAAACGCTTTTGATGTTCTACGTTCAGTAGTACAAATTACTACTGCCAAAAAGTCACAAGTGACCTCATTATTCACATACAGAAAGGCGATGTAGGCCAAAAATTTCGATAAATAATTAATTTCTTTGCTTAAATAAAATAGTTTTGCTGAAAAGGTACGAATCTTTCTTGGTTGAAGGCAATGCAAGAACAGTCTGATTGTTACTTGAACGTCTACATTCCACAGTTCCAAGAGGAAACTTGCGGCGCACACGTCAAACCTCAAACGTCCCCCCCCCCCCCAACAACTCATCCCTGTGCGGTTGAATTCCCGGCGGCAGTAAATTCCAACGATAAACACCTTAATGAAGTCTGGAGCAACCTCGCCCCCGATTCCCGCGGCTGGCAGTGCAACAAAACCCTCTTCGCCGACCCCTTTCGTGAATTCTGCCTCGTGTTTTCCTCTGAACACACAACACCGACTGATTCCCTACATCGACTCCAATTAAACTTGATACTACGAGGTTTGCCCCCTTAACAAATTACGCGCGCAAATCTACCGCCTCCTTGCTTCCCCGCCATTCTTAGCGGAATAGTAATAAGGGGTGTGAAGAAAACACAATACCCATTACAGGCTCTTAGCTGTTATTCAAACACGTTTTGAAACCAAATTTTTATAAATGTCACTACCCCGACCTGCACATTTTTACAAGGAAAAATTAGCGGTGTCCGTAACCGCCAGGAGACCACTATTTAGATTACTAGAACAATCACGTGACCCAGTGGAGTCCCTAAATATTTAAGGATTTAGGGTCAAAATTTACTGAGCTGAAGGAGCACAATAAATCTCCAAATACTTCGGCAGAGGCATCTGCTATTGTTTGCGTTTAATTCAATGTATTTTATAAAGCAAATTATGCATACTTAAACAAAAAAACAAAGAATGAGAACGTACTGATGAATCACAATTACGTGCATAATTCATGCAAAATGACATGCAAAATTCGCTTTATTACTTGGCATCAGGCTGAACTTCACAGCACTGTATGCACTAGAGCCGGCGTCGTTTCGCCATTGGCTGCTGAATATATGTGAAGAGACTCCCTCTCTGACTGAACTACACATGATTAGAGGCACACAATTGTGAAGTGTTCCGTTATTGGTGCAGATTCACCCAGGGTGTGTCACATAAAGTATGGTTCAATGACAAGCGTATTGCAAAGGTACGTGTGTTTCAAGTTGAACATGCCCCCAAATAATAACGCGAATTTTGCAGGTCTCTAGTAATAATCCTTGGTTTTATTCATTTTCTTTACGATGGAAATATATTATGAACCTATTATTGTAAAAAAAAATTATAAGTTATATTTTTTTTAATGGAAGTTTTTCTTACTCGAACGAGTAAATAAAACGGTTTTACAATTTTTGGAGAGAAAGTGCTTGTGATTTTCTTCTTTGTTTTCGTTGCCTAGTAAACAAAGAAACATCGAAACATTGAGTGATGCAGTTCTTTAACTGAACAATAGGAGCGCTGCTCAGTGTCATTCGAATTCCGACACCCCAAATTCCCAACGCCCTAAATTGTCAAACAACGAACTCGGACACGGCTAGAGACTGTCTAGCACCCAACAAAGTTGGCAATGATGTAAAAAAAAAAAAAGTATTTCCATTTATCATCGTGGAATTAAAACTGTCGTGTAAACATTTGTGGATGCTGAGCTTATTTATTTCCCTTCCTCTCTTTTTAATGCATTTTAAGTGTAAGAATTATCACATTTGTAAAATATAGGATTTTTGTCATTAATTACATACTTTCACTTGACCGACGTATAGATAAAATGATGAGACCCACGGACAATGTTAATTTTACATATGGCGGAAGAATACACAATTTGCATACGAGTTAACCTTGAGCGGGGATTTCGAAAGTTTATGCCCGCAGTGGACAGGAAAAAGAACTGGTTTGAGTGAGATGGACAGTAAGAATAAACAATATACAAATCTTTCAAATACTGTTCAGCGTGGTCACAGTATTTGTAACGTCGCCACTAGAAATTCGAGGGGGACAATTCACAAAAATTTTTGAATGATTGATCGCCAACGTTACAATTTAGCTATACTGCTACACAGAAAATTGAAACAAATAGTTTTCAAAAACGAAACGAGGGGGACTGAAAGGCATTGCGTTGACCTTTTTAAGACTTACTTACCAGAAGCTACTTAACAAAAATTGAAGATAATCAAGAACTTGAAATCATTAATGAATGGTTGAAATGGATATGCGAACAAAATCAATTATTAAAATGTTTGTTAACACTAATACTAATTTTTGTTTTATAAAAATTAGAGATTTCATTATGATGGTCTTGCTTGGTGAATGTGTTTTAACGTTCTTTCTAAGTTTTTTTTTTTTTTTTTTTTTTATAGCCGGCACATGTTTCTAGGCTGTTCACTTTGTATTTAATAACTTTTCAAATCAACCTTTGAAAATTGTCACTGCCCCTAACGGCATGGGTACATCAACTGCCATGAGCTCAGTAAAGTCAGTAACAAGGGAAAGAACGTAGTTCTGTTTCTTAAAGTTGCATTATACGTGTCAAGAAAACATATGTAAATACTATATTTATTTATTTTTTTCCTTTTCTATTATTAATAAGTGCGAGAATTTGTAAATTTGAAAAATATTTACTTTTCTTAATCCACAATTTTACTTGTCTGACGCATGAATGAAGCGATCAGGTCCATTACAACATAAATTTGAAAAACAAAAAAAAAAACGGAAGAATACACGATGTCCATAACAAGTATATATTAAGCAGGGCTCTCAAAAGTCCTCAGTTTACAGTGAACAGTCCATACAGACACTCAAAAGGATCTAGAAGCGAGTCACCTAATTCGACAACTCCGGAGAATTCCAGTAATGTTGGTCACTGTAATCACATTGGTCCACGCTTCACTGGACACGCTTACCGCGCTGTGCAACGTTAGCCAATGTAATGTCGAGTTGATAATGACCCAATGAAACTTCTATAACACGCGGAACGTTAAATATTATTATTTTTTGATGATCTTGGTTTGAGATATCAGACGTTATAATTTGTGAGTATAGATTCGTTCAACAATAACCTACAAACAATAAATTAAATGTTGTAAAAATTATTTATTTATTTTGACATTGTTTCTCATGCAGGTCACAATTTTATGAGCCAACTGAACTATCAGTCTCGTTTTGTTTACACTTAATGAAAGATATTTTGTTGAAATCATAACTGGTAAAGAATTTAATTTATCATTAAGCGAGAAAGTTGTTAACATTTTGTTTTGTGCAAATATTTTATGTTCCAACTATGAGAGGCTATACTAGATAGCCTATGAGAGAATATGTTTATTTTAAACCACTGTTGTTGAACATTTTTACTTCCTCTGTGAGCGTTTTAAATGGTTTTTAGGAAGTTTTAAGCCACGTTGAATTCTTCTCCAGGGATGTGGTGATCGAATGTGATCACACAGCTAGGAATTTTCATTAATTTATTGATGCACGAGTCCGAATAGCTACAAGCCCAGGAAAGTATCGTGGTACGAATATGTGATAGTATTTTCAAGCAAAGAAGAGGCCTGAGTTCGGACGAAAATTGTGTTGAATGTTAGTTATGTTTCGCCTTCCGCGATCTTATAAAGTGAATGTGCAAGGACTGCATTTACGCACACATAAGCCCGCGAGCTTAACCTTTAGGGATGAGCTACTTGTAGACGAGGAACTACTTAAGCTGCGGGGATGTATACAATGAAATTTTTGCATGGCTACTTCGGCTAGCTGCTGTCTACAGCGACCAACATTTTATCGTGCGCCATAAATATATTAATTTTTTAAACACAGTTTGCGCAGATTTTTTTTAGCCACGAAGACCTTCTTGGAACAAGACGTGCTCTTTAACACATTCAGCACCAGTGTACACAACTGTGTACATCACGCATGTGTAGGTAATTTCTGCCTTGTACTGCACACTGCGAAGTTCAATGACCAATAATATTATCTGTTGGTAAACGATTTGCAAAACCGTCTCACTGGCCTGGGTCATAATTGGCTCGTATAAATGTAGCCAAACATATAGCCTACGGCTCATTGGCAGGGACTAAGAAACAAGTGTTGTGTCGACTGAAGTACAGTACTCATCATACAATTTTGTGTCTGCAACACCTGAACCCGTGAATTAAAGTGGGTCTGAAATGGTTAGTAAATTTCCATGTTGAGGCATAAATATTGGCTATCTATTGTTGGCCGCAATATCTATAATTTGAGTGTTTTGTATTTGTCAGTTTTAATCATATTGAAGTACCTTGGTAATTACATTAAATTTTTGAATGCCTAGTTTTGTTTTTATTTATAATTTACCCACGCATTACAATATGTTCAAACTTTGCTTCTTACATCTTACTAAAGTTTCGAAAGAATCAGAGCTGACTTTGTTCTCATTTACCGTAGTTCGTCTGCAGTCAAGTGTTGTGTTTTTCTGTTTAGCACGTTGTCTTGCAGATTGTGACACGTTTTAGTAAGTATCTGCCTGGTGGTATTACCATATTAAACTTGGTAAGTTTTATTGGTGGTCACATACGTGTTGGGTTGTACATTTTCTCAACACTCCTTCAAAATGTTCTTCAAAACGTCATTTATTTTGTGTTGCGCGTCGCGGTTGTAAGATGGCAACGAAAAAAGATGTACATTCAAAGAACCGCTGTCACGCTTGACACGCGTGATAAGGCGAGAAACGTGCGAGGTAAAAATAATAATAATAATAATAATAATAAAAGTCTTTTCAAGAGCCGTATTTTTTAAGGGCGTGGCTGCAGTCGGTTGGGAAGGCGCGGGCGTGAATAAACCGCGGGAATTATCAGTCATTACACTGGCCGGCCGAGGTGCGCCTCTGGCGACAAGACGCAGCAACTACAGGTATACTTATATCAACCTTACTTCGTTCCTCTGATAAGCAAACCCACGTGGGTTAGTCTTCTGCGCGATTGGTTAACTTTCGCACTGCTGAGCTCATATGAAAGTACAACTTGAGTTTCTATTGTCTCGCTGTTCAAGATTTCCTACTTCGTTAGCTTTTTATTTATTTTTTTACACTTTATAGACTATGCCCGAGCTTTACTCGGGCAAGCAAATATGGAAATATCTCTATCCCTGAAGATAAGAATCACACTGATATAGTGTCATTGTTTTCCTAGTTTCTACCATTATTTCACAAGAACATTTCTTCTCACAACAGGCAAACGTTGTGAATACAATACTAAATTCCTGTATGGTTACGGAAATGGACACGATGGACTGAATATAATGATAAGTATAAAATAACATTTGATTGAAGATCTTTGAACTCAGCACTCCATTGGCAGGCACCGAGCCAATAACAAACGTTAAGTAGTAACCCAAAGGCTGTACGGTGTAGTTTAGACCGATAGGTAGGGATGGGAACATTTCGCGAGTTCATTTCAGGACAAGATAGACGTCAAGAACATGTACACTGAAGTTGATTTTGCAATTGGATCGCAGTTTATTAGACACGCCCTGGATGACTCTGAGCCAATAGCAGACTTGCAAGGAAACAAGTAACGAGTGCCATAGTGTTAGACGTGAAGTAACACTGGCTACTCTATGGGGCAGCAGCCAATGAACAAACATCTGAGGCTCTAGTATACACACGACTGTGGAATCTAGCATACAGGCCATTGAACTCGCAAATTTTTGCTATCCGTACCAATAGGAGAGAGATCAGTGGAAAAATAGAGACCAGCAGAAATTTTATTCCTGCAGTGGAGGATACGAGTTTCTCTCTTCTAGCTTGTCTCGAATGTCTGCAAATGTGCCCAAGACTTCAAAGTATTAATCATTATTAAGGACCTGCATGATTCGCGTTGTTATTTCGCAACAGGCGCAACTTCACAGTTCTGTATATACTCAAGCCAGCTTCGTTTCCTCATTGGTTGCTGCCTAGATGCGAAGTCACGCCTTTTATGATTGAACTGCACGTGACTGGGACACACAATTGCGATGTGTTCATTTATTGGTGAGAGTTACTCAAGGCGTGTCAAATAAAATATAGTCCAACGACAAACGTATTGCCAAGGTATACGTGTTTTAAGTTAAACGTGTCCCCAAATAATAACGCGAATTTTGCAGGTCTCTAAGCGTTGTTAGTGGAGACGCGGTTATTTCGCGTAACAATTTTACGACAGAATAGATGTCATAAAAGTATGCGACAGCTTTTGGTGTGTGTGAGTGGACCGCCACTCATCCGACCCATCCTTCTGGATTCTGCATAAATAGCAAACATACAGCACTCTGGTGACGTCATTCAGTTTTGCCGAGTTTAAAAGGGCTCTGGGTTATCGACTAGGACAGCTGCCAATGAAAAAAATGTGATCTCCTTGAATATGTAAATGACTGGGAACTCTAGCACGGTACCGTTTTATAACGCGGAATTATAAGATCTGTAAATTATTATACACACTGGAAAATAACGAAACTTTTTTTGAGACAACATATCTTCCATAACGGTATAGCTATAGGATTGACGTGAAATATGCAAAAGTGTGTTGTTATGTAAAATTGTTCTTCTGTTGTCCAAGCATATAATCATACAAGCCCGAGAATTGCTGAGAAAAGCCCACCATATGAAAGTAATTCATTCTTATTTTGTCCTTGCACTTTTCATCATCACACATTTATTTTCATATATTACCACAATTTTACCCCTTTTCAGAGTGGCAATAAACATTTGGCCATTATTTGTCAGATGTTGTCAGTTTACTACACTTGGCTTGCTCAACGTGCTGGCATATTTTAATTGTTATAATCTGTCACCCTTGTCACCACTGTTTTCCTTATATTATTACAACGCGTGTAAACAAATATTTTAAGTTTTACAGATTTACTTGTCAGTTTCTTGTTGCATAGTTTTATTAGTTTTTTTATACGATTGTTAAGCAACAATAGATGCACTAACGAACACGGTTACTATCCTAATTGTCACAAAAAAATAAAAACAAACTCTCGAGCTGTATTTTGGAACGAAGGCAGTCAAAATGAGCGGCAAAACATATATATATATATATATATATATATATATATATGTTTTGCCGCTCATTTTGACTGCCTTCGTCATATATATATATATATATATATATATATATATATATATATATATATATATATATATATATATATATATATATATACAGTTGATTCAACAAAATGTTTTGTCAACAGTCTAATTTTTTCGGCCCAACACAGAGATTTTGTTTATTCAGTCATATATTTTGTTAGACGAACAAACGTAATTTTATTGCTTTTAAAATTTTGTTTGCTCAACAATATATTTTGTTAGGGCAACTAAATATGTATTTGGTCCCATACACACAAATGTTTTGTTCGATTTTCTCTCAGTGCACTCGCGGCAGTTGTCTAAATTCGTGCGTCGATGACGCCAGCCTTGTACTGATAGAGAATGTCGCGTTCAGGTAACACCGTTAAAATGTCGCGGAAATAGTCTTGTTCGAAGTGTTTTAAATGGCATTTCTTAGCAGCATTCGAAGTTGTGTTTTGAAGATAGTCGTTGCAGTTGCAGCTGGTATACCTACAAAACCGCTTTCAAATTGCGAGACATGCGTGTGTGTTGAAGTGGCCGACAGTGTGCGGAACGCCTGTTGGTGTTGATGACGCGTATGGAGAAACGCAATTCCAGTATGACGTAGCCTGCTTTGGCAGTAAGTCCAGTTAGCGCAAATCTCAAGATCGGCTGTCTACACAGGACTTCGGAAAGACAGACAGACAGTTCTGCAAAGAAGTCCATTCATGTGAAGAATGCTGTGAGCTCATTTCATGCATGTTGCGATTTGCTTTAACTACACTTACTGCCAAAGCAGGCTGCGGTACACAGGGCCAGGAAGAAAATATACTTGGGTAAATGGATGACGTTGGACATAGTAATGGATAATAAAATTATCATAAATGGGAGAAAAATTTGTCTGGAAAAATAATTATTCCGGTTTTAACGTGCAGTAGTTATACTTAAGTTACTATGCATTTTTGCCAGTTGTTTTGAACACGTTTAATGTCACGTTTACCTTTTCGATTGTCATTATCTTTCGTTCCTTCTATAGCCATGTATGTGAGTATAGTAAGGGAAGAGACATCTCACAAACTCAGGAACCCTGAGACGAACGTCGACGAACCAAACAAAGATGTTAAGACTCGGCCATACGTTGTAGGCAATGACAACTTGTGTTGTTTCTCAGAGAGCGATGTAACGGCATACAGCTTCGCAAATCTGATCGTGTCTTCTCAAATTGATCCCTTCTTCGAGCAATCTGAGCGCTGTAATAGTCACGACGTAGCCGTTTGCAGGTTGGGCTGTTCACGCGCCATTCGATATTCTCACGCAGTCGCCGGCAGCAACAGCGGAGGTAGGAGAGCTCCACAGGGCACCCAAAGTGTTGCCGATTAGTTCGCTTCATATCACACTAGTGTAAATGCATTGAAGAATACCTAGTAAATACCGTCCAATCCAAGAGGGTTTCACAACGCAAACTGTTCGTTTAGATGCCACTCTGACCACGCGCCTGTGCCGATCTGCAGACATTCAATCGTGTCTTGCCGCAGGTCGTCTTGACAACACGAGTGCAGTTGGCTATGCGATTCCATTGCGTATCACGCAGCGTGTCTGCACTGCTACTAAAAACCTCTCGTATACAAGATTCCTCATGTCAGAAGCCAATTAACACGATAATACGAGCCATATAAGTTTTTGAAGTGTAGGCTCGATGTCACATCATTTCTCGAAACTGATCAGTTGCAGATAAAAGGTTCGCTTTAGGCGAACGCCAGGCGGTGTCGAATTGAGGGAGGCTTTTGAGCCTCCTGAATGCAAAGGAGCGGGGAGAAACCGGGACAACCCCGAGAAAGCCCAGCCGGGCATCGGCTGCATCAGCCGAGTTTCCCAAATGCAAAATTCCTGTTCGTCCCACCCGGGATTCAAACCCGGTTCCGCATTGGTGGGATGGTAGGTATGTAGGTCTACGGCAGCAGGGTAGCCGTCTCGTCGACAGCGAAGTCGTGATAGAAATAGCGCGAGTTAATCAGAGAAGGCGGAGCTGGCAAGGAATTGGCCATGGCGTGTACTGAAGAAACATCCCAGTAGTGAGTTTTGATACAGGGTGGACAATATATAAACCATTCACTGTTACTCCAGCCTTTTCTGAAGCCCTGCTAATGTTCTACTTCCAGGATATTCCTCCGCCTCGTGCAAACTAAGCTTAACAAGTCTGGAGACTCACACCAGAGGGACAACGCACCCTATTTGGGCGCACTTAGTTGTAGTGGTATTTTGTATAAGAACTGTTTCTCACTAGACTTTACCAAAATACCTATTTTCTCCATGTTTCTTATTCAAATAATTGATCAGTGAATCATTATAATTTATAGATACGATATTAAAAAGCATTTCAATTTAACAGGAAAAAAGTAACTTTTATGCTCACAAGTACAAAAGGCTTGTGATACAGGGCGTATTAAGGAAATAAATAAACACGCCATAAAGGTTTGATTCGGAAAGGCTGAAGAAACCGTAAATGGACTATAATAGACCCACATATTTAAGTGTTTTAGATAACATTTGCTAGTGCCGGACTATGGTTCCATTTTCAATTTCTACTAACAAACGCAACTTCAAACTTCACTAACCCTCCACGTGTATTTACTGGTTTAAAATACCCAACACTAGTTATGAAAACGGAAACGATATGAATGTAATAATAATTAAACTGAATATTATTTAGAGAACATATTACAAATAATAAGAAATCTCCTGTTTTCCCAAACACTTTCATCCACTTTCCAAGTAAATGTAGGACTGGAGGACGCAAACAGAACGACTGCTTACCCTGCCGAAGTACCGCGCCAGGGTGACTCGCTTGCGAGTTCCGATTCATCGCTAGTCGCTCCCGTTTGTGGAAATAAATACTAGATAGCAGCACTGTGCGTGTTCAGTACGGGAGTTACGAAAACTCTGTTTCTCGAATAGGAAACGGGAAACTCAGAATTACATCTGGTTAAATTTAAAGTTAAGGTGAAAACTTTAAAGGGACAATCATTTCCAATATAAGCATTGCTTACCTTGCGTCTATGGAATAAATGCCAATGCACCCCAGAATCCAAATGGAGTGATTTCGAGAAACAGTGGGAAAATCGAGATCATGATGGCAGGAGCTGCATTCGAGCCCATGTCCCTCCCGAATGCAAGTCCGGGGGCTTACCGCTGTATTATTGCCTCGCTCGGTCGCCTTGGCGGGAGGTGAGTAGTCTGTCCACTACGCCACCGCGGCCCCTAGGGGCAGCGGTGGCGTAGTGGACAGACTACTCGCCTCCCGGGTTCTATCCCCGGCAGGTTCACTCCAGGGATTTCCGCATGTGGGGATCGGGTTGGACGATGCCGCTTTCTGGCGGGGTTTCTCAGGGTGCTCCCGAACCCCCTACCCTCCACCATTGCATTCCAGCAACGCTCCTTCCCAGGGTCATCTCATGTCATGTTCAGGCCTGATGGGCACATCCAGGTCCCAGGTTGAAAGCTCGCCCTGGGTGCACTCGTCACACGAGGGAGAGCGAAAGTGTATTAAATAACCTCGTCGGAGTCATAAATAGCGTTGGGCCAAACAGTTACATTCTTCTAACGTGTTCCATCGTTCCAGTTCCAAACAAGTAACACGTTCCAGGAACATGTTATTTTTGTAACATTTCTCATAGTCTAAAGGTGGGGTAGACCGATCTCACTAGCAGCGCACAGCCAATCTCCGTGTCCCAACATTGAACTGCTTTTCTGCCTACACGACTAGCAAAAATGGCATGGATTGGGTTTGAGGTTAGAACACTGTTTAGTAAACAAGTGCTTTTGATACGTTTTTATCCTTCCTCTAATCAATTTGTAATGCTTTTCGGTTACATTCAAAATGGTAAAAGAATTCTATTAATATAGCAGTGCTTGTCATTTAAAAATTAAGATATAAGCAAACACGTTCATCACTGTTGACCACGTAACTTTGACAGTTGTGTAGGGTGGGGGAAGGTCAATGCTGGGTACATGCACAGAAGACGAATAAGCGGTCTACCTCATATTTAGTCTATGGCCTGTCCCGACGTTCCGGAATATAACGATTACGTTGTTCAGTGTTCCAAGGCTCGGCGTTCCGAGAAATAACGTTTGCGCATGCGCACTGTCGCAAACCAAGACGTTCTAGAAAGGAACTTTCACGCATGCGCACACTCACAGTTGCCAGCCGAAACGTAAGTGAAACTTGTGTGGCTGCGCCCAATCATAACAGAGCAGTCTGAGTTGTTGTCGGAAAACTGTTATTTAGAGTAATGTAAGTATAAATAATACTAGACGACGTATATGTGCGCACATGTTCACGATTATATTTTTTCACAAAAATAAGCTGCTCTGAAATAAAATGTCGGCTTTGAAATATTGATTTCTTTAAAATATAGTATTGATACACGAGGTTAGGTTAGAAACAAAAGTAAACAAAGCTAGACGTTCCAAGAAATAACTTTTACGCATGCGCAGTAGTAAGGCGTCCAGGCATTCCAAGACGTTCCAGAAAAAACGGTATAAACAATGGAACGTGTTACTTGTGTAACGTGTTACTAACAGTTTTTTTTTATAACCGTTACTTAAAATAACGCCCATCTCTGGTCATAAACCACGCCAGCAGAGACAGCATGGATGCGTGAACCGCTAATGAGATTGCCGCCGGTTCGGGTGACGAACGCCCGCAGACTCGCGAGTGTCCGGGTATGTGCACACACACGTCATCCGTCGGCGCACATGCGTCAACGCCCCTCCACGAGCTCCGACAACCGCCGCTGATTGGAGCCCCGTCCTCCGGAAACAAACAAGCATCGCGCAGTTCTGCCGGGTACAACAAATTGAAACGGCCGGGGAAAAAAAAATCCCTAGTTACACGTCCTGGTTTCATGTTACTGCCTCGTGTTTACAAATCGGGAAAAATCCACCGCACCGATTTTAACATCGGCCACAGGCAATTTTGCGTTGTATTCTCATTTGTAGATCAACTCCCCCCCCCCCCTCTTTTTTTTTCAGCGTGCACATAAAACCGGCACTCATAAAACTAACATGGCAAAAACAGAATACTTAGTCACCCATAAGTACAGACCTGCAAAATTCGCGTTATTACTTGGGGGGGGGGGGGATGTTAAATTTGAAACACACATACCTTTGCAATACGTTTGTCAATAAAGGAAAACTTCACAATTGTGTGCCTATAATCACGTGTTAGTTCAGTCAGAGAGGGAGTGTCTGGCGCCGACTCCGCTGCCCCGCGCCGTAATCGGAGACCCACCCCGCACTCCCCTCTTCCTGGAACGATGCGCTCTAGGCCTCCTGAACGCCCCTTCTGGAAATCCCGCGAATGCCAACAGCGGCGAGACTTGCTGGCGTCACAGACCTCCTCTCGCATATTAGAGTTTCCGATACGTGTAGCGACGACGCAAGAATGTTCCGGTGAGACTGGCTGGCGCCTCAGCCCTCTGCGACGCATCACGCAAGTTGGGGGAGATTCTATCTGGCGGCCTAAGACACTATATATACTGCCGCAACCCACCGGCCGGCAGTCTTTGACGGAGGCCGTCTGGCCGAGTGCGCGCAAACGAAGTCAACTGTGGATGACGACGGGATATTGCGGGACGACGGCGAGCGAGGTGTTCGTGTCTTAAATGGACGAGAGGGTGTGAAACCGACGAGTGAAGCCTACTGTGCGTGAGGGCGCTTGGAGGACTCTAGAACATTGCAACTGGCGGTACATGGTCTGAACTGAGGTGGGACTGAATGGAAGTGTAATACTGATTTTATTGTAATATTCAAACTTTCAAATATGGACGCATAAAATATAAAAATATTGGGACTGATCTTTAATTATTTAATTTCATTGATTTCTTTGTCGTAATTATAAATTTTATTAATTGGTGTAAATTGTTAGCAGTAAGTGATTTCAATTTATTCTGAGAAGCTGTAGTTAATGTAAATAAAATAAGGAAATTATAATTTATTCTTCTATTTGACTAAGACCTCCATCCCTTAACGAACTTGGTATAGCCCACTTAATTTCTAGAGAGAGAAATTGTAACATTACTGTAAAGTTCAACCTGATGCCAAGTAATAAGGCGAATTTTGTATGTCCCCACCCATAAGTAGAAACCCGAAAAATTCTCGGATTCATTTCAGGACAAGATAGACGTCCAACATGTGTACACTGATGTCATGTTTGCAATTGTATCACATTTCATTATACACGCTCTGGACGACTGTGATCCAATAGCACACTTGCAAGGAAACAAGTAGCATGTGCCATACTGCCAGGTGTGGAGTAACACTGGCTACTTCTGTGGGGCAGCAGCCAGTGGAAAAACACCCGAGGATCGAGTGTACACATGACTGTGGAGTCTAGCCAACAGGTCATTGAACTCGCGAAATTTTCCTATCCCCACCCATAATGCCTAAATCAGTGTGTATCTATTGTTTGAGGCGTGACTAAATTTGCGAAAATAATCAGAGGTCCAGCCGCCAACAGAATTGCAAGGTATGGGGAGCATGTGTTAACAGCGAAAAGATTCCACAACCAGTTGTGCTTCAAGGCACTGTAATTCAGATCCACTTTCGTGATTCGGTGATTTTTACTTTCATATGTCTTGGTTGCCTAACATTGAATCACAGATAATAAAAGTCATTGTTTCAAAGCCAACCGTATCGTGCAAAACAATCTGTAGCCCAGTCATAAAACCAATGTAAATGCCCAATTGTTTGAAGTTTACTCTGTCTCCGAATAAAAACGCGATTTATTCAGGTTTCTACACATAACTCGAAATTCATTTCGGGACAAGCTAGAAACACACTAAATAAATCCTACACAAACTTTGCTTTGTACCGCACAAAAAAAAACTGAGCAATCTGTTACATAAAATTATTTTAACCAGTTCCACAACTTAATAATTCTTCAAGTTGCTCTTAGAACAGCGGGAATGTCCAAGCTAACAAAAAGGAATCTTTTAGGAAAAACCTTTAGCGTTATTTGAATTCAAATGTATGAATGCAACTTAATAAGTTTTTATTTTTCGTGGTGATTTCCTTTATAGGCTTATAATAACCAAGACGGCTACGTTGTCGCTGTGGTGTAACGGATAGCGGTTTGGCCAACGAAGGTAGAGGACCGTGGTGGGAGGCTAGCAGTCTAACCACTCAGCAACCGTGCCCCCCCCCCCTACTCGAAGAGCGTTGCTCTTTGCTGTCAGTAAGTGGTGTTACTGCAGTTGGTGGGTACGGCAGACTCACTAAAGTAATTTTTAGCTTATTAAAAAAAATCGTCGGAGTTTAGCGGTGCGGTGCGGAATCGAGTGGCACTAAGCTTCTCGCAGGACTAATTCCCGCGAGCTAGAACAAAGCGAGTCCTCGGATCTCACAAAGCCTTGCAGCGCGTCGAATAGGTGCAGGTCAAGGAAGGGCTGGACCCGGGAGTAGTAAAGCCGCGGTGTTTACAGCCGGGCCGCGGTGGCACAGGAGTGTGCGTGCTCCTGAGGGGCTCCCTCCAGATGGCCTGGGGTTTGTGGGGGGTACTGTGACCACCCCCCCCTCATGACATCCCGAGGGGGCAGTGGAACCCCCTCGTACGGCGGGCCGTGTGCGTCGGCAGATTGCCGCCCGTGGGCGACGTAAGCTTCGCTGGCCCGTATCCCGTGCCGCATTTTACGACCCCGCGCCCTCCAGGACCTTCCCTTCCCAATTCGACGCGCGCATTATTTACCAGGCGCGAACGCGACCACGATTGTGCTAGGGGAAATGCCAGAAGTCCAGATATAACTCCGTGCAAACCCTGGCGGTAAGTTACGTCCAACTGAAACTGCAGCGCAACATGCATTATTTACGTCTCTGTTCGTCCCTATAGTTGACATCTCGAGTGGTGGCGACGCAACGTTACTGTCACGTGAATTCAACAGAGTTTATGGAGTTTGCCGCAATATAATGCGCGACTTACTACTAACATGTCTTGGGGCCACGATGGCCAAGCGGTTAGCCTGCTCGCCTCCCACCAAGGCGACCCGGGTGCAATCCTCGGCCGGGTCACTCCGGATTTTTGCATGTGGGAGTCGTGCCGGATGATGCCGTTGGTCGGGGATCTGCCGTTTCCCCCTCCCTTTCATTCCGGCGCTGCTCCGTTCTCACCTCAATCACCCTCATCGGCTCCCAAAACCCGATGTTGAGAGTCGTCCAAATCTCTTCACTCACTCGCTCTCTTACATGTCTTAAATGTCCGCACTTGAAGTGTTGAAATATTATAGTAACGTGTCCTTACCGCAGTACCCAAACTCCATACATAGTTTCTTTGGACCAATACTAACTTCTTTATATAGGCTATTCACAGCAAAGTGAGCACTTTTGAAAGCCCCCCTCTCATTTGTATTAATAGTCAGTAAGTATATTTTATTTTAGCCTTAGAAGTTAACTTCGAGTGGGATGGGATATATACACTGTGTTTATTACTTACATGGCAATGCTTATTTAACGTGCGGTTAAAGGATATCAAATAATTGGAACCAAAAAGTAACTAGGGCCTCAAAAGTGTCCACTTTACCGAGAACAGCTTATATAGAATTTAATTGTGTTCAGTGTTGCGGTGTTCAATGCTTGGTTAAGTACGCGCGCGACGCTGCGTGCGTAATAAACAATTTAGTGTTGCGCGTCTACAAGCTGTTCACGATAAAATGAGCACGTTTGAAATCAACCTTAGATAACAGCTACTGCCCCTGCCTGCGTATATTTTAACGGGCGCTCTGAGCGACATGCGCCCAGTGAAGTTGGTAATGATAGATGGAAAATAGTTCAGTAACGTAACGTCGTATAAGAAGTGTTAGGTAACCATTTGTGATCACATAAATTATTTATTTAACTTTTTTTTAATGCATCGAAGTGTATAGATGGCCAGATCTGTAACATGTTTTCTTTTCTTGTAATTTCACAGTTTCACCTGGCCGACGGATGAGTAAAGTGACGAGGCCCATGGCAATGTTAATTTAACATTGGGTGGAGGAATACACAACGTACATAGGAGTATATCTTCGGCAGGGCTTTCAAAAGTGCTCATTTTACCGTGAACTGCACATACGAATATGTGCAACTTGTACTTGATCGCACTCCCTTGTTCTGCGGGTGTTATATGCCGCCAACTCTGAACACAATTATTAAATATAAAAACACGCCGCCTGATATAAGTGTATAGGGTTTCTGTGTTGCTGTTGGAGCAAAAAAAAAACTATGTCTGGAGTTTGGGTACTGAGATTCCCAACATTTTGTATAACTGCGACATTTCTTATAAGTAGGGATAGGAACATTTCGGTAGTTCATTTCAGGACAAGATAGATGAAAAACACGTGAACACTGAAGTTGACTTTGTAATTGGTTCGCAGTTTACTAGACACGCCCTGGATGACTCTGAGAAATTAGCATACTTGCAGGGAAACAAGTAGCAAGTGACATACTGTCAGGTATGAAGTAACACTGGCTACTCTGTGGAGCAGCAGCCAATGAACACACATCTGAGGCTCGAGTGTACACATGACTGTGGAGTCTAGCCTACAGGTCATTGAACTCGCGAATTTTTCCTATCCCTTCTTATAAGGTAACTGGATACCTACTTTATACCGCCTATTACAGTTGATTGAAACTGCTATGCAACATGAGTGACTTACATTACAAATCTATCGATAGAGACATGCATAATTCGCGTTACTATTTAAAGACAGGCGAGATTTCAAACGCTTGGGTTTTGGTATTGCCTTTGTCATTGGATTACGATTTGTAAATATACGCCCAGGACGGCTTTGGACCAATGGGAAACCACTAGAGAAGCTGGCACAATCACGTCCAATTGGACCATACCTCATGTGACACGCTTTGGATAACTCTGCGCCAATAAATGAACACTTCACAATTGCGTGCCCCAATCACGTAGAGTTCAGTCAGAAGAGGGAGTGACTCCACACAGCTATGCAGCAGCCAATGTAGAAACGACGCTGTCTCCTTTACGTATAGTACTGTGAAGTTTAGCCTGATGTAAAATAATACAGCGAATTTTGCAGGTCCCTGCGGCAATAAGGAAGTGACACAGGCTGCGATATGTATAGGACGGTCAATTTTAGCGTGCTGCCAGAAAATAACACGGGTTTTTCGTGTCTATATCTATCTATCAAAATCAATTATAAACACGTGGTTGGTTTCAGACGCGATTTTATGTTAGCGTATATCGTATGTTGTAAGCAGACAATCGTCCCAGCATGAAAGTGAGGACGTCAAATGTAATAACTAAAAAAAATTTTCGGAGTATAATGTTCCAGACAATGAGTACTTGAAAATGCTAAGACGAAACAATCACCTATACGCGCGAGCCAATAAACAATTTAACGTTTTCACTCTTAAAAGACGCATGAATAATGTGATTAGGTCTATGACTATGTAAATTCTACATATGATGTACTGTATATCATTAAGTCATGAAATAGAGGACAATAATATTATATTTAAAAATTAACAACCGGCTAACATCTACAATACGTATCTACTGCCGTGCGTGAAGGTAGCAATAAAATGAATAGCGCATTGCTGGGTAGGAGCTGAAACAAAGAAGAGAGCACATGTGTGGAAGCCGTGGGGAAGTAACTTTCTGTAGCAGCGATACACAATTCCAGGCTCGTGGATATTGACAGTACTCCTTACGGGGAGTCACACACAAACTATCGCCAGAAACAAAAAGTCAGATTCAGTACTGTATGCACGGTACATGTTTACAGTAAGTGTTCAACATGTGCTCCACCATCGCCTGTTTACAGTAAGTGTTCAACATGTGCTCCACCATCGCCTGTTTACAGTAAGTGTTCAACATGTGCTCCACCATCGCCTGCGCAGTAGGTACAGCAGCATACCATGGACGTAGATATCTATAGGCTGTTTACGGTAAAATGAGCACTTTTGTGGCCCTAGTTACCTTTTCCTTTCAGTCATTTTTACTGCTTTTAACAACCTTTTTAAAGTAAATATTGCTGTATTAAGAACAAACGATGTGTGTATATTCCACCGCACGCGGAAGTCGAAGTCTAAGGCTAAAATAAAATATATTTATTTAGTATTATTCCAAATAAGAAGGCTTTCAAAAGTACTCACTTTACCATGAATAGCCTATATGTAGTATTGCCTACATGCTAGACACTGTATCGCTGCAGATGTTTTGTGCGCGTTTCAAAGAAAACAGCGGATCCTAAGCGGTTGCAACAAGAGTACTATTTCTGTTAATTAGGCAATACTCCTTAATAAACCAGCATAATACGTTCATAATTCCCGACGGTAAAAAAGTTGCATGCGATAAGAGTTTGGCCACCCTTTGGTATTTCCAGTGCGATGTAAGGTATAAATGAGAGTTTCCTCTTGGGTTCAAAATTCCGATAGCAAAGAACAACGTTTAGATAATTGTAATTTTATGTCACTGGTTTCCCGATATTAAGCAAAAATTCAGTTCAAAAACCTCGATTTTCAAGGTCTCATATTAGTCACAAGATATAGTTTAGATACTTGATTTTCCATAACTTTGGTTTTGCGCGAAGTTTGTCACTCGAATCCCGCCCCATTCTGCATAGGAGAGTCCCGCCTTGTATCTCAAGCTGAAGGCTTGTGAGTAAACGGATTGCAGTGGCCGGCACACCACACTTGGGCGGCGTCATGTCGAAAAAAAAAAAAAAAAAACACCATGTTTAAGGCGTGCAGTTGGCCTGAGCGGTCTCCGGGCCTCGAGCTATCGTACCCCCCAGTCCCCAGTCTGGAGGAGAGGGTTTTTGACTATTTCGACCAGCAAGCTTGGAAATTAGTGAAAGTCGCTGCCCGCTGGCCGGAATACACTTATATGAGAGAGTGCGCGTTCAAGAAGTCCGCCGAATAAAGGCGTGACCGCGAGCAGAGCTGCCACGCAGACCCCCAAATTTCCGAACCTCAAAACATGAAAAATAAAATTAACAAATCACAAAAAAAAAAAAAAAAAAAAAAAAAACTACCGTTTATCAATTGACTCAAGGAAAAATGCGCGCTTTTGGTGTTAGAACGGCTTTTTTTTTTTTTTTTTTTGTAAACTCTACAAACAGTCGTCAACAACCGTTTTTGGTATTTACATCAAATAGGAGCAGCACCGTCGTACCTTGGTGCAGTCGGTTGGTGAATCATCGATCTGGGGTGTGGGAGGCAATGGGTTCGAATCCCGGGCAAGGCATGGGTGTTAATTTTAAGTTAGGTTATAAGTTAGTCCGTACACTCTAAATCGGAATCAGCTATTTTTTTTTGCTGATTGTCAGTTGAAACTGCTCCGTCCGGAATCTGTAGGAAAAATATCACTAATTCATCAGTTAAAAGAAATCTACTAATTCAAGCAGTAGAAAATTAGTTATTCATCGTTGGATAATAAATAAGCACTCGTCATTCCTATGCGATGCAAGTTAGATACGATTTAATTTGTCGCAGAACACAGATATTGCCTACACAAAAACGTTTCTGGACGTGGTTGGGCTCGAACCTACGCCCATAAAGGGAAGCATGCTGAAGATTTCATGATCAGCCATATCCACTACCTACTTTACCACTGCCAAATGTGTGCTCTTATTATGGGTACTGAACCACAAAATGTAATGTCAAATATTGTTGTAAGTTTCGTGAAGTGAAGGTATTTCTTGCTGTCGAAATATATTGATTTTCCGCGAAAGTATGTGTCTTTGCAAAGTTCGAAAGTCAATCTATCTTTAGTTTAGTTTAGATTCTGTCATTTAAAATATAAATATGGTGGTTTCAATGTACGAGGTTATCGACATCTACTAGCATCCGCCATTTTACAATGCAACGAGACACTACAGATTTCAACTGTTAATTTTAGTGACAGATAGATCAGTGATAATTTTGCTGACTCGATAGTGGGGTGATTTAATAAGAAAGGTGTATTTACACCAACAAAAGTTTTGTGGTCTGCAAGTTAACACATCAAATAATTAGGAAACAATTTTTTTAAATAAAATATTGCATTGTTTCTAACGTTCCACTGTCTAATTAGCACAGTTATTCTTAGTCAATATGTCTCTTCAAAATAACAGTTTCATTCTGTAAAATCTCGTTGCATCGTAAAATGGCAGATACATCGAAACTTACAGTCGTTCGCCATTGTAAGTTTATGTTACTACGCAAATACGAGACCGTTTATCTCAGTGGCAAAGTAGCGGAGTTGATAGAACGTCAGCCAAAATAAACAAGAGAGTGTGTTGCTTTTTGGGGTGGCGGTTCGATACCAACCACTTACAAAATTTCCTTGTGAATGTAATAATTTTGTTTTGCGACAGAATAATTGTACTTAATTTATTTCAAACCGTAGTGCACGGTTTTAATCCTTGTGTTTTTATTAATCGACTATAAATAACTGATATTCTAGTGTTTGTGTTTGTGGATTTCATTTAACTGAAGAGATTAGTAGTTCTCTTTTTCTACTGATTCCGGATGGAGCAGTTTCAACTGACAATCAGTAAGAAAATAACTGATTCCGATTTAGAGTGTAGGCCGTCCCCTACAAAGCTTTCAAGCATAAAACCGGGGAACATTAAGAAGCCATTTACAATAAAATACAAAATTAGGGGCAATGATATTTCCCGAAAATATTTTGAGAGAATATGCAGTTCAAAGCACCGTGGTGTCCGTCCAGCTTTCTGATTGGCTAAAGCAGGTTCTGGCACGTGTTAACTGTTTGCGCACGAATTACGAAGGTTCAGTAGAGCAGTTACGCAATTCTGAATGGCTCAGTCGAATTACTAAGGTTCAGTACAGCAGTTACGCAATTCTGAATGGCTCAGTCGAATTACGAAGGTTCAGTAGAGCAGTTACGCAATTCTGAATGGCTCAGTCGAATTACGAAGGTTCAGTAGAGCAGTTACGCAATTCTGAATGGCTCAGTCGAATTACTAAGGTTCAGTACAGCAGTTACGCAATTCTGAATGGCTCAGTCGAATTACGAAGGTTCAGTAGAGCAGTTACGCAATTCTGAATGGCTCAGTCGAATGCGGAAACGACACCAGCAGCTAATGGACGTACAGCAACAGCTGAGGTGTACATGAACTATTGAAGTCTACTGTGTGTTCAGATTTATCCGCGAAAAATCAGTCACTCTATTGGTAAAACGATAATCTTTGGTTTTTTGGGATGTTTGTTACTTTTGGCATTCTGTGCTTAAAAACTGAGATTAAATCCTAATAATGTATGTTAAAAGTGAGGTTCGAAAATTTGGGGACCTGTGTCCCAGCTCTGTCAAATATTATTTACTGCCACGCTATCATAATTATAGACTATTCACGGTAAAATGAGCACTTTTGAAAATCCTACTTAGGGTCTACTCGAAAGCACTTTGTGTATTCTTCCGCCTTGTGTAAGATCAACATTGTCGTGGGCCTCATCACTTTATTCATGCGTCGGTCAAGTGAAACTGTGAAATTACTAGAAAAGTAAATATTTAAATAATCTGCTCATTTTTTACACTTCGATGCCGCAAACAAAAACTGAAAGCGAAAGAAATAATTTAAGTTATCGCAAGTGGTTGCCTAACACTAGATACGGAACTACTTCCCATTCATTGCTAACAACTTGTATTTGCGCATGTCATTTATGGCGCCCGTTAAATATATGCAGGTAGGAACAGTGACTTTTTTCTAAGATCGATTTCATAAGTACTCACTTTATCGTGAACGGCCCTTAACAGTGCTCATCACAACACATTCAGATTTGTCAGCCAGCATTAATTTTATTACTCTTTCCGTCCTTTCAACAGACGCTCGAGATACATAACGAAGCGAACGGGAAGCATAGCGATGATAGGATCAACATACCTGCAGGGCGAGCCAAGCACTTAGATGCAAGTTCCCGAAGAAAATGCGAAGCCCGCCCCGTAAACGCACCGTAAGGCGTCGAGTACGCGAGTTGTCATCCGGAGTTCACATGGAGCATGCTTGAACGAGCATGTTCCGATAACAAACATGGTTGCAACCGTGCACCGTAGAGCGAAGCAGTTAACAAAATCACACGAACGCAGCACACATCCCAGTAGAGAGCAAGCAATTTTTTTTTTCCTTCGGAAAATTATGTAATTAAATACAGAAATTAATGCCTGTTTGAACAACGAAACTGATGTTTTGTTGATAGTGTAAATATCCTCCCGGTACAGTTCAGTTAAGCACAATAAGGGCAAATGTGCTAAAAAAAAAAAAAAATTAAGATTTTAAAGCAACATGTACTTTCCTAACTCACTCCACTTTCTTTAGTGCGTTCCAGGAAAAAATTTTTATTTATGTGCATATTTAAATATACATTTTGTGAAAAATTTACAATGTTAGTCGCAGATTTTGAATAGAGGATATGTACACAGCAATTCCATTTAACCTTTACTTGAAATCCAATATTTGCCTTGTCTGTCATTTGGGTTAAAATTCCCGGATATTCCCAATTTGAATTTTTTATTGAAACTATAGGCGAAGCTCAATGAATTTTCAAGAAAAACTCTGCTCTGTTAAAGTTATTTTTTTTATATTCTTTTTATTTATTTATTTTTAATTTTATTTTTATTTTTATCTTTTTTTGCTGTTCCAATGGGCAAACATAATACTTTCCTTGAAATTTCCGACAGTTCTTATTAGGTAACGTAAATTTTACGTTGATTTATGTGACCCGAAAGTAAACTTGATGTTTCAGTATTTTTATTTATTTTTATATCACTTAAAATTATAATTTTTTTTAAAAATAAAGAATTACATTTTTAGTATTTACTCAAACGCGCTCAAAGCCGTGTTCGTACTGCTCACAGACAAGCAAACCAATATCCATTTTCATTTTTTTCCCTACGGTTAATTTTATTTTATAAACCCAGCACTTCGTCTTGACTTCGGAACGCCACTTGCGGACTGCATGCGCATTTGGTGGATCTGCCGCTTATTTGATCCGGAAAACCCCGCAGCGCGGGCTTTTTGCAGCTTTGTGAAAGCGGGATTCGAGGACACAAAATCCATTTGTTCTCATATCACGCCTGGTGATATGGGCCGCGAGGTACGCGAATGCGAGATTCGAAAGCTTCTGTTGCCGTCGGTGCCACGTTTGTGCGACCTGGTTTCTGAGCTTCACTAAGTGCGAGTGACGTGCTTTTGAAATACTGAACGTCCATGAGGATTAACTCTGCACATACCAAACCTTTTAACTGTGTTTATCTCCTACAGCGGTTCAAACGTTCAAATGAACACTTGCAGAATCACCCTTTGAAAATTAATACCACACATTATTCCATACAACTCAACGTAAAGAATGACGGTAAGGTTTGCAGTGAAACATGTTAAGTATGACTTCTTTTTAACGTTTCATTCGAAATGTAAAATTTTTACAAAGAGCCACAAAAAAATCGACGTGATTTAAACACAGGCGAGCTTGGGCGCGATTTACATATATGGCGTTTTTTTATGTGTACACGAAGTATTTACACTAAATGCTTAAGGTAACTAACATAGCATTAATATGTGTAGTTCAAAAAGTCTTCGTAAGTGTGAACCCCTATTTTTAACCGAATTTTAAAAGGCCTGTTACTGTGGGTCATCCTTAAAAGATAAACATATGCTGTCGCGGAATTTTTGTAGATCTTTTCGAAATCTACAAGTCTGTAGCACAGTAATTTTGTGTATCTCTCATGGTTTAGTCAGCGTAAGCCATATAAGCGCAATAGAAGCGGCTTTTTCCGACTTGATTATAAAACGTCGACATTTCTCTACTAGCCTTACATTAAATACTTATGTTTTATATGCCTAAACTTTCCTCAAGAAATTTTATAAATGATGGTGAAAACCGCATCAAAATCCATCAGGTAGTTTAGAAGCCTTAGACGAATACACAGACTCACGCGGCGGGGCGACTTTGTTTTATGATATGTATAGAAGGATAGAAACTATCTAAAAGGCAATATATTTATGTTTATCACGACTTAAAGCATGGTAATGTTGATTATTTAACGTAGAGCAGAGATTCAGGTTTGGCTGAAAGAAGAATCGATCAAGAATTTCGAAAGTCCTCAGTTACGGCGTACCAGTAGACGTGCATACATACAAAAGGAAACTAACAACTCATAAATACTTGGCGCTTTTAATTCTACCGAAATTTGACAAAATCAGTATTGCGACATAAATACCAGTTCACAGTTCAGTCGGTATGTCTATACTCCAGTGCAAAGTCAATAGCCAGTTGTATATAGGTTGTAATGTTTCCTGTACGAGACTTAGTTGGAGTTCGCAGTAAACATTAGCTCGAACTAGAGACCCGATAATTTCGCGGGTTCATTTCTAGACAAGTTGGAATTCGCACACTTTTACTTTCATGTTGTTTTTTTTAATTGGTCGACGTGTTGTTTCGACACCTCCTGGAGATAAATCAACCAATAAGAAACATGCCGTAAATTTTGCGCCCAACCACCGCCTTTTACAACCACAACAATTAATCAATAAAGAGTTGATATTTATGTGAGAGCATACAAGACTGTGAAGTCTAGCCTACAGGTCATTGCACTCGCGAATTTCGCGGGGTCTCTAGCTCGATCAAGCTCAGTTTGAAAGCGCGAGATACAAATTTGAAGGTCAGTTGATGAAAAGAGAGGCGACAGAAATTAAATAAAAGATTATGTGAAGCGTTCACTGAATATTTATCGCCGTTTCTTCTACGACACTGGCAAAAAAAAAAATAATAATTGTCATTTGCGGCAGCCAAGCAAAAAAACTCCAAGAGACAGAGTAGCAGCCATTTAAAGTTCACGAAACAAAACTTCTAACTACGAAGTAAATTAAATTATGAAGGAGGAAGAGAATCACTACTTTTCTCTCCCGGCGCGATAACGACTCGTCACACCAGTGGGAAATAAATTCAGCAGTACCACGAAATGTCCGAAATGATGATAGAAGGTTGAAGTCGTGGGCGCTGCCGGCGTGAACTAAAACGATCAATCGCTGAAGACTGTTCGCCCGGCGCTGGTTGAAAGTCTGATCATCTAAACGTGGACCAGTCGTGGCCTCGCTTGGGTCGGCAGTGTCTAAAAATAGAACACAAACGTGGGCGTGGTTTTGGAAATAATAGCATTACATTCGTGTAGCAGGCCACGCCAGCCAAATGTGATATCTGCATGCACTCTCGATATTTCATCATGTAGCAGCGCAATACGGCGGCTACGTGTCTAGCTTACTAACCCAGTGAAAAGGTGCAATGTCATCCTATCAAGTTTGTTATTACTAATGAAATTACTCAAATAAAATAGTAAATTTTGAAAAACGAAAATATGTAAAACACAAACAAGTTATTATTGCCACGATATTCTAAGTATTAATGAGTTACTAATCCTTTACTGAAATATAAAATTTTTTATAATTCCCAAATATATCAATTATTATATGATTCGATGCTACATAGTGTACTTTAGAAATTTTTTTTTTTTTTTTTTTAAATATAATAAACTATCTAGAATAACCAAGAATTCATCATGCCGGGAAAGGTTTCGCTTAAAGGAAGAAATGTTATTTTGCACGTTTACCCTTTCAGACCCACTTTAATTTACAGTTTCAGGTGTTGCAAACAAAAAAATCAATGATGCATGCTGTACTTAAGTCCATACAACACTTTTTTCGGTATCACAGCCAATAAGCTGTGAGCTGTATGTTTGGCCACAATTATATGAACCAATAATGACCTAGACCAGTAAGACGGTTTACGAATCATTTACTCATAGGTAAGATCATTGGTCATTCAGTTTTGCAGTGTGCAGCACAGATAATAAATTACCTACTCTTGCGTAATGTATTCAAATGTGTACTGTGAGTCTGGATGGGTTAAATTATAGCTAGGGATAGGAACATTTCGTGAGTTCATTTCAGGACGAGATAGACGTCAAACACGTGTGCACTGAAGTTAACTTTCCAATTGGATCGCAGTTTATTATACACGCCCTGGAGAAATCTGAGCCAATAGCAGAATTGTAAGGAAACAAGTAGCGAGTGCCATACTGCCAGGCGTGAGGTAACACTGGCGACTCTATGGGGCAGCAGCCAATAACCAAGCATACCAGGCTCGAATATACACATGACTGTGCAGCCTAGCCTACAGGTCATTGAACCCGCGAAATTTTCCTGCCCCTAATTATAACAGATGATTATTCTAAACATGAAATTCTGGACGCAACAGTTGAATAACTGGTCTTGCCTGTAGAAATGCGGAGCGACGAATTGTGCTTGCGTTGTTTAAAGTTTCGATAGCCGTCTGCCAGACAGGAAGGAGATTCGCGAGAATAATTATTAACCGCCTGGGACTCATTCGTCATTTGATCCATTCACACCCAGTGTACACGGCGGTTTAGAAAAACTGCACAGCGAGTTTATATTTGACTAGTGCTGTACTGTACACTGAGTGCCAGTGGGGTTTCTGATATTGTCTGCACATATTTCTCCCTTCCTGACTCACTTCTGTTTATGGTTTCAGGTTAAGCATATAAGGTAAAGGCTCTTTACGATAAAGTGAGCACTTTTGATGTCAACCATAGAAAAAAGTCACTGCCAATGCCTGAATATACTTCTATGCGCGCATTGGGTGACATGCGACCGGTAAAGTTGGTCACGACAGAAGGAAAGTAGTTCCGTAACTTAACGTCGAATAAAAAGCGTTAGGTAACCATTTGTGATAATTTAAATTATTTATTTGGCTTTCTATTTTTTTTTTTACTGTATCAGTGTGTAACAATTAGCAGATGTATAAAATGTTCACTTTCTTATGATAATTTCACAGTTTCGCTTGACCGACGCATGAATAAAGTGATGAGGCCCATGGCAATCTTAATTTTAGATATGGCGGAAGATTACCACAAAGTGCATACGAGTACATCTTAAGGAGAGCTTTCAAAAGTGCTCATTTTACCGCGAACAGCCTATAGTTTCTGATGCATGCGATTCCCACATGCAAAAATCAAGGAGCGACCAGGGCCGGTAATCGAATCTCACTGAGAGAAAATCCAACATTAGATTTGTTTGTACAGGAACAAAAATATATTTAGTTACCTCAACAAAATATTTAGATGAGTAAACAAAACTTGAAAGGCAACAAAGTTAATTTTGCTCATCTAACAAAATACACATTTGAATTCACACAGACTGTCCGCGAAATGTTTAGTTGAATCAACAGTATAGATTTGTTTGGCCACTCGTTTGACTGCCTTCGTTCAAAAATATAGCTCCAGAGCGTGTTCGCAATTTTTCGTAGCAATTAGGATGTTAACACTGTTTGTTAGTGCATTTATAAATGCTTCGTAACTAGAGACCTGACAAGCTAGAATTCTAAACACGTGCGTTTACATAATTTAAGCCATTGGTCCACACGATGTTTGACACCTCCTGGAGAACGGTATTCAATTGTCGCCTTCCACTGTGACAGCAGACAACCAATGTGCTGTTGATATACGCATATTTGTACATAAGACAATGGAGTATAGATTGCAGGTCATTGGAATCGCGAATTTTTCATGCTAATAAAACAAGTTCAACAGGAAACTAAAGATTAATGCTGTGGAATTCGATGTGTTTACTTGCGCATACTGTGCATTGCTTGGAATATGAACATAAAGAAATATTTTCATTTCGAAAGATGTCACTTTAGCAGACATTGCTTAGGGCGTGGCACGCGAATGCCAACGGTTGGGCAACCAATTAGATTTTAATGCTAACCGAAACTGTTTAAATTGCGCAGAGCCGAAGAAATCTTTAGCTGCGGTGACCAAATGTGTGTTCGGTGCAAAGAAAAAGAACAAAATAATTTGGTTTCAACAACGAAATATTTCTACGTCCGTACACAAACACTTAATTTGGTTACGCCAAACAAACTTTGTTTGGATCGACAAATCCTTTTTTTCCCAGTGCCGGTTCGCCTGGGTAGGAAGCGAGTAGTTCAACTGCTACACTACCGCGGCCCCTACGCAGAGTTAATAAAATCTTTAGGTTCACCGACCATATTCTTGTTTGGGGCAGCCAAACAGGAACAACAAGATAATAAGTTTTCAACAACAAAATATTTCATTGCCCTTGTACAAACAAGATTTTTTTTTCCCCCTAAAGCAATCCTTTCTCTAAGCCTCATTGGTAGAGACCTACAACAAAATTCGTGTTATTATTTGTGCATTATGTTAAACTTCCCAGTGCTGTTTATATTACGAGCCGGCGTCGGTTCTCCATTGGCTACTGCATGCATGTGAAGTCTCTCCTTCTTTGACTGGACTGCGCGTGATTGGATTACACAATTGTGACGTGTTCATTTATTGGCGCAAAGTTACCCAGGGCGTATCAGATAAAAGTATGGTCCAATGACAAACTTATTGCAAATATACATGTGTTTGAAGTTGAAAGTGTCCCCAAATAATAACACCGAATTTTACAGGTCTCTACTCATTGGGAAAAGATAAACGATGATGTGCAACATTTAATTACTTAGTTTAAATTATCTATATTGCCGAAAAACTGAATGCAGTACATAAATCCGCGTCTACGATAAACCTGGCCCTGTTTTAATTCACACCGCAATATAGAAAACCGTTTATACAAACAAGATGAATGGCTTACAACTTGTTGAACAAAAAAAAAATTCAGTTAGTACGTGAACATATTGCAAACAAAGCAAAGGTGTCTATCCAAAAAATAATAGTAATAATTCCCGAGTTTGTGAAAAGGAAAAAAATGTAAATACACCGTGGAAAGACGTAAATACACCGTGGAAAGACGTAAATACACCGTGGAAAGACGTAAATACACCTTGGAAAGACGTAAATACACCGTGGAAAGACGTAAATACACCTTGGAAAGTCACGTTCAATGTATCGAGAATGTCGCAGAAAATATCAGATACTCCATCTCGAATGCACGCTACGAATCCTGAGAAAACACGTAGTGCATTATTAATGTATACTCCCGTGAGTGTTTCCTCGGCGATACGCCATATTTCAATATCTGCGATGGATGCAGGAAAGGAACCTCGGAATCACTTCCAAGATATGATTCTCTACGGCATTGACTAACGGTTTCCAACTAAACGCAAGACTTATCTACAATGCTGGCTGCACCGTATCCGATTGAATGACGTTGGAAAAACTTTTGCAGAAAACATTAATATACAGGTGTTATTTAGGAGCCTGTGATCGATAGTTGCACACTTGAAATTTTAATTCTACCTTATGAGAATGTCAAAGACAAAGAAAAAAATTAGGAAAAATAACACATTTCACACTCTTTCTAACAGAGGAATATTAAGAACACCTGTGTTGTTATTTATTTTATATGTGATTGTAGATATTGTGCAGCGGAGGGCATATAAAAAAGTAATGTCTTACAGGCTAATTCTGATTAAGATGTAACACAAATACCATCTAAATCATTCAACGGAAAACATTTTTTTTTTTTCATCGTGAAATCGCGGGTTTGAGGTTAAAATTAATTGTAAAAAAAAAAAATATCACGAAGTTGTTGAATGAAACACGTGTTGAATTTGACAGTCCTTGAGAGGATCTTAGAACACGAACATCAGTCTACTTAATTTTTAGCATGTTTTTTCAAGTTAAGTTTCCCTGCTTCTGGGCATTTTCCAATGTCTGGAAACACGCTTGTCTCGTGCAACATTTTCAACCGCATTTTTACCTCCAGCAAGATGTTTCGTCCGCCTATCCTTGCCCTGACATACATCGCCGTTTATTTTACGTTGCGATTGGTAAAATAACGAAGCTGCCACGCCTATCTTAAAATTTTCCGCAAAATAATTTAATTTCTTTCATCATTATTAGTACCTAGTGCTATGAAGGAATTGAAATTATAACATTTCGTTTCTAAAACCGGAACCCAAGCTTGTGTGTATGTTTGTCTAAACCCATTCAGAATGTTTAAGGGAAACTAAATGAAAGTCTTGCTATAAACACACAATGATCACCGACATATGTTTTCAAATATCTCACTCGTTCTTCTATCCTCTCTCTACAGCATTATATCTGATTGTTAATGCAGGATCAATATTCCCTTTCCCTTGTAATAGGCAGCGGTTATGGAAAACTTTACACTATCCCTGCATAGAATTCTTTTTAGAAAAAACAATTCTAAGTAAAGAAATAATTAAGTTCCGAATATTTTTAAAGAAATGTATATTTAAAAGTATTTAACCACACTAGATTATCGCTTAAACGTTAAAGCAATGAAACGATAATCCAATAAAAAACACAATTGATTACAGAAAATATTACATCATCACCTATACAGAGATTTATTAAAATAAAATAAGACATCAAATATGATTTTAAATCATTTATTTACTATCATAATTTTACAATCATTGTATTACAATCTTTTGCTATCTTTATTTTCAACCCAGGAGTCCTGCACTTTTGTTAAACCCTGCCATCGAACCAAGGGCATATATTTTTCCTTTTTATGATTTTATCAATTAAATATTCATTTGGAGAACTAACTTTTTGCAATTCATGCTCGTAAAATCATCCTTTTATGGGCTCTCCTTCATAGGTTTCTATGTAATACATTCTGGGATGATCGTCTTATTGGAATAATTTTAAATATATCATAAGAACAATTAACCATAATTTATTTTTTGGAAGATTACTTTCTGCTTCGAGATACGCATATATTCGCCAACTTTGAACTTTTGTTTCCTCTCATCGATGACTTGAACATTATTATGAATAGTTTTCATTAAACTACTATACATAACTTCTTTGGGAGCCATTTTGATAGTTCTATAATATTTGGAATTATAAAATTTAACTATTTCAGGCAAATATCAACCAACTTGTAAGTCCCTTTCGACGTAAATTGTTTATATATTAATTGATTAATAGATTTAGTGTATCTCTCCACAACACTGGATTTAAGTTCCGAATATGTACCATTGTAATTAATGTCACATTGTGTCATTAGTTTCTGGAATAGTGCAGAAAAAACTCAGATCCTCTGTCGGTTTGGGGGGAATTTGACTTTCTCTCTCTCAAAACTGTCTTCATTGCATTAATAACATGTTTGCCAGTTGTGTTTCGAATGTTTCGAATAAATTGTCTATTACAGTTAAAATATACTACTATCGTTTATTATATTTGGAAAGCGATGTCATTTCAAACAAATCCGGTTGAAAAAGATCATTTAGCACTTTAGTAATAACTCTGTTTCTGGGATATCTTATCCTTGCAGGGGCATAAAGCTCTTCTGAAATATGACTAAACTTCATTGATAATATAACCATCTCCTTTCAACTCTTCAAAAATAGAAAAAAATTTGTTCGAATGTGAATTATTACCAGATTCTCTTGAAGTGATAAGAAGTTTTAATTTATCAAACAATTCATTGGGATTGTTCCAATATTCAGGAGAAAACCGGTTATCAATTTCATCTTAATATATTCCACTTCCGACTATATCTCCTATTAAATGTAGTTTCGAATGGTTTTTATCTCCTAAACAATTATTTGCATTCATATGATGAGGAATTTCTTTATATTACTGCAAATACGTGTCAGAATATCCATTTGGAAAGTTTTTAAACAATAATTCAAACAACCCTTTCCTTGCATTGCCTCGCATCACTCATTTTAATTTTATTGCCAGGCAAAAATGTTATCACTGAATCTCCAGGGAACCAGATGTTTTCATGTCGATAAACACCAAATGTCATATTCCACATAGGTGAATTATGTTTTAAAGTGAAATAGATACATGTTAAATGAGAAAAAGTTGGCTTTTTCTTTGTTGAAGGTTCTTCTCCCAATTTAATTTCCAAGGATGTTCCATTAGGTATATTCAACACAGAATGCAATGTATCCATTCTACTAGTATATACGTTTAAATATTTCTTTGTTTAAATAATCCCATTCGACACAAGCTCGTTTGGCTTGCAAATATTTTTCCTTCACAGCAGATATAACGCTATGCAATTCTGAAGCAGAGGCAGACATGCTTTGATTATATTAGATTATATTACATCAAATTCAATCAATTAATATATTAATTAAGTCATTGGTTATTTAACTATTGCTGTAGGTCAAATAGATTGGGCTTTTCCAATCTTATCGATTTTAATTAAAACAGCATCTAATTTAGCTATAGTCTTAACTATCAAATCATTAGTAAAGTTATTTATTCGTGTTTCCAAATCATTATTTTGTTTTCTCAAACCTGTTTGCATAACTAAACCAAAATTTTTATTAATGATTCCATCATTAATATATTGCATTATTTGTTCTATTTGTGTTTCAAGTAATTTGGTAATAGTAGCCCTCACCATTTCATTAAATACAACTCTTAAATTTTCTTTAATTTCTGATATTTCTGTTGTAGAAACTATGTTTGTCATATAATTAAAGTATTTAATAAATTAATCTAAACATTCTTTTATTCTAAATTCATTACTCTGCACATCATTACTAATATTTTTTTTAATGTTCGCATTTGCACTGTTGTTTTTATAAACATTATCATTCAAATCCACTAACTTTATTAGTTTCTCTTTAATATTGTTTGATTGTGATTTAAATATGTTTAATGTAATGGAATTTAAGACATATGCAATATTTATTTCCCACATCGCTATTTTTAACAGCCATACATGTATTGCGTAATATATGTCCGTGCAAATCACAATTCTCATCACAATTTTTGGTTAAACAGCTATTGTAATGATAATGTTTTATACTGCTATGTCCAAACTTTGAAATACTTGTTCTTCACCTACAAGTAAAAAACTGTCAAAACCAGACCTATATCTGCCATTATATAGGGAAGTGCTGGTATAATCACTAAAAAACCATAGTTGTCTTTCCAACAGAAAAAACGCATAAAGGTAATATGTAAAGGTCATATCGCCTAAAGCAATATCATTGTTTATATGTTGGAGATTAATATTGTCCATTTAAAACACAATTACCATGTTTGCATTATTACACAAATTATGTTTTGGTATGTGTGTATAATTTTATGAATGATAAAAACAATCAACATTTGAATGTCGACCAAAACTAAAATATTGTTGTATTTCACCCTGCGGATCACAGAATTGGGTAATACTACATACAGAATTGGGTAATACTTCATTCGGAGGCACTATATCTTCTTTATTTGTAAAAGGGAAATATCACATTCCTTCAATTAACATGTCCGCTGATAATTGATATTTCTCCTTTTTTATTAATTTAGAAAACACATATACGTTATCAAATTTAAATCCACTTGGATGTTCCAACAGAGACATAATAACACAAGCTTATCAACATAAGGAAGGACCACTTATTATACAATGTATATTTGATGGTAAATGAATGCCATGTTGCTGGTCAATTACATTTTTACCAGCAGATGTAAATTTTGTTTTACAACTGTAATTTCTACACAATTATATAATATAATGTTATAAATGTACTAACATAACATACTAACATAAAAACTACAAATGCAAGTCTACATATAGGTTCGGATTCAGTAGAAAATAATGGCTCATACTAAACATATAAAAAAGGAAGCGGTGTATTGAATACGTTGATTAATAAATTGCCATTTGAATTGCATATACCAAAATACAATTTTTGAGGACCAGGTACTAAACTTGCAGAACATTTGGCGTGGAACAATCAAGGAATAAACTCTCTGGATAATGTATGTAAAGAACACAATATAGTTTATGATCAAATAAATGATTTGAAAGACAGACATATAGCGGATACAATTCTATCTGATAAAGCAGCAAATATAAGGAAGTATCCACCTTCATCCACAGGTGAAAAGCTAGGAGCCTAGGTTGTTGATAAAGTCATGCGCACAAAGGTGAAAAAAGGCACGGGTTTAAAATGTAAAACCACACGAAAAACAAAGAAAGGAGGAATCATTCTGTTGCTATTTCCAGCATTAACAGCACTTCCTTCAACGATTGGTGGAGTTCTGGCAATTAGTGCAGCAGTTAAATCAAAAGGTAAAGGAATGTATTTGGAACCCTATAAAGATGTACAAGGATGAAAAAAACGAAATGTGGAAAAAAGGCAGAAAGTTTAAAATAGTCTTCCAAAATGTGCATTAACAAACAAAAATACTAATGTATTAGTAAAAAAATTGGATATTCCCTATTTCTGAGGTGTGTATATGAGAGTCTATTTACCAAAGAAACCAAATCTTCTTAAATGTATGATAATTAATTAAAATTCGAAACAAAACAAAGGAATGCATTCGGTTGCATTAATTAAAAATGTAAATCAATCATTGCAGTATGACAGTTTCGGTGATTTACATCCTCCAATAGAAATATGTAAGTATTTAAAAAACACACAATTACTGTACAATTCCGAAATGGAACAATTTCCAAATACAGTCAATTGTAGTGTTTTATGTTTACATTTTTTGACTTCAAATATGATACATAAGTAAGTATAACTTTAAAAAAATATTCGTAATATGTCAATTATGTTGATATTTAGTGGAAATTTGTCGTAATTGCAGGCAATATATTTCCCAGCAATGGAGTTAGATGGAGAATAGCAAATAAGTTTAATCTAATTTGTAACTTACAACAGCTAACAAACATTAATATGCATAACCAAATGTTTATGGTTGACATTGGTGAAATAACCTACAAATTGTGACACTATGATGACTTAGAAATATCAATTAAAGAAGCATTACCTGAAAATGTACATTTCCGATTACTTGAAAATCCAAATGAGTTAACTAGCGCAATGTATAGTAACATTGATAACGATTTCTCAGAAGACAATTCAATTGCAAATATGTTGGGTTATGAACAGAGAGTACATTCAGCTAATAAATTGCATGAATCTTCAAAACATGTTTATATATTATCGTTAAATGTATGTCCTATAAATGTTAAGATTGTAGGCGGTTCATATTTGAATAGGAAACCGACAAATACAATACATGAATTTACGTGTGCAGTGGCTCCAGGATATAAAATAATTTGAAAACCAAATTTATTGATATATCTGCCAGTCATAGTTAATCATGTTGATGAAATAGTTGTTACAATTGTCGATAAAGATGGTAAACTTATTAATTTTAGTAACGAAGGAATTACAGTCCATTTAAATTTTAAAAAATCTATATAAACAGTTGCATTCCATGTGCAATTAAATAAAAAATTGGTATGTGTATAACACCGAAATACATATGTAAAGTTGGCAGTTCATTTAAAAAGTATCTCTCTAAAGAATATATTTTGTAGAAAGGGATTATAAAAGGATGTAAACATAAGCATAAAATGCTCATTTCAAATAAGTTACATGTGAAGTTAACACAAGGCGAACAGATTGTTTTTAAAGGAATTAGGATATATGGTTAATAGAAATGGAACAAGAACTAAATGTTGAAGAACCAATCAGTTATGAAGATGCATAACCAATACAGAAATACATGTATATGAACTGTTCCGAACAGGTCCGTATACATTTCCATTGGAAATAAGAATTTCTATACAAAATGACGTAATTTACATATAACCATCGAAATCACGTTTTAGGTTTTGAATAACAATTATACGACAGCTGATGTAACTAATCCAGTAACTACAGCAATAGTGAGAAATGGAATACTTCATTTAATCGGTATAATTGCATATCTGCTCATTGGTGTTGAAATAGACCAAACATGAGATGTTGGAATTACTTCCACGATAAAGAACTACCTCTCAGGAACTGTAAACGATCTTTATACAGGGCTGTGTGGAGAAACACTAATAATTTTACACTACAAATAAACCGAGGCGGAAAATGCAAAGTTGTTATACCGTTTAGTATGATTTTGGCCTTTGCTGAGGACTATAAATATGTAATATTAAATGCTAAACAAGAATCAGCTATTCTATTCGGTAATACACATTTGAATGCCCTATATGATGAAGCTAATAACAAGTAAAGTATAACATTTGAATGACACAGTGTTGAATAACTAATGCCACATATAGAAGTTAACTTACATGAGCGTGTAAAGTTTTTAAAATATATCGACTAAGGGAAGAATCTTGATATTGCATTTAGGTCATGCGATTTGGAGACATTTTCAATGCTACCAACATCACAAAAAGTAATTTGGAATGTGAAATCAAGTTTTTCATATGAGAAACCACAAATTGTTGTTATTTGTTTTCAAATAAACCAACAAAAGAATTTAAAAGATGATAAATCATGCTAGATAATTGTGATATGAAAAATATTAAACTGTATCTAAATAGTCAAGCTTACCTCTATTAGGATTTAAATTTGAACTCTGAAAATAAGGAATTTCTTATTTGCTACGATATGCACTCAAAGTTTCAGGAAATGTAGTATAACAAAATCAGCTCACCAGTCCTAGAACCCGTATCATTTAAAACCAGAGGAACATTATTTGCATTTGATGTAAGCAAACAATATGATAGAATTACCAATAGGATTAATGATTCACAAATTGAAATTATTGCAAATACACTCAATCCAGCAAATACACAAGCTTATGCTCTTATAATTCATGATAGATTAGCAAGTTATGATGTAATATATAAGCTGGTAAAGATAATGAATTGACTCAGTAGGCAACGAACCATGGCTTCGATGAGATGTTTTGCAATGTCAAGGTTTTCATCTGCAGAAAATATTATCATTAAAGAATTAGCCATTACTGATATGGAAGAAAATACAACTGCATTCAGTTTTAAAGCACCTTTTGACTGGAGACATCTAACTCCCAAAAACAAGAAAACTTATAGATGGGTTACTCACCATCACCATGGTTTAAAATGGGAGAGTAGATGTATAGAGTATGAGAATATTGAAGATATTTTCAAAAATTAGCTAAATAATTGTGAAATATACTTAGGTGGAGTTGAGCAAAAACACATCTTAGAAAGTGTGTATAAAAGGGAAAGTAATAGATATTCAAGAAGAATACAATGGCCCATCATTCAAACTATTATGCAAAAACAGAGATCTAATTCAACATTCTTCTCTGTAGAGGAAAACTATAAATTAATGCTAACTTGGGCAATGATGTCTGACTGGGGTGAAAGAGATTATTATGATTCTCCTCCCTAATCACCTGTGAATATTATTCGAGTGATATGGCTTTATTTGGGATGAGAGAACTAATGAATGAAATTTAGTATAAAAAGTATTTTGTTGTATGTAATCCAATATTACATTAAAATAGATCAACAAGACAACAAAATCTCATGCTCTTGCATACAGAAATCTAAGTATAAATTTAATATTTGCAAGTTATTAGCATGCTGGAGTAAACCATTTCGAGTTATTTTAGAAAGGTATTGTTTTAAGAACTTTTTGAAACAGTTTGTGCTTCTATGTATGTTTTTGAAATAATTGTTTAATATGTTTTGTATCATCTTGTAGTTACTTGTATATGTTCTTGAACATCTTGTATATGTTGTTGGAAATCCTGTATTTGCTATTGTTTAAAAACGTTGTATATAATTTTTGGGACAACCTGTACTTGTTTGATGCTATGTTTTGGACATGCTATATTTATGTGTGTTTTCGAACATTATGTAGTTTAACCGAGAGAGAGAGAGAGAGAGAGAGAGAGAGAGAGAGATTTGCTAATTTTATAAACAAGCTGTGTTTGTATAAATTTTGGTCAATAAATTTATCTTGCAAAATGAATTCCTTTTGTACATTTATTTAACCTATCCTAAATAAAAGTTTACTTGTTTTGCTAAGAAATAAAAAATATTGATAAAAAATCTCTCAACAGAGAGAGATATATATTTAGAATATTTCTGATTTCTAACAAGTGAGTGTTGTATGAAAAAGTGAGAGGAAAAGTTTTGGAAGTTATCACTCTAGCCCCTTTTCCATAACCAAGTATATAATATACCATATCGCATAAGAGATGGTGTATATAAGTATCTTTCTAGGTTCGAATACCAACTAGGTAATGTTTGATATTAGTTAGTTTATATACATAAAATTAATAATGAATGATTCATGTAATTAATAAAAACATATAAAATAAATGTTAGTAATTTGTTCATGCATGTAAAAAAGGTAGATATTTAATCTGAAATGAGTTATGTGGAATATTTCCAATCGAACATTATTAGCTAACAAATTTATACTCACATTGAAATCTTAGATGTATATAATTCGCCAATGTCTCCAGGCATTGAAAAAGTGTTATGTTTAGAGATCTATGGTTTTAGCTGTGTGACCACTCCTTCTCCAGAGTAATAAAACCTTCAAGGTCAAATTTCAACATTTTTCCAGTAGTTCTGACTACAAAAACCAAGATCTCAGAGTGTGCCAGCCTGGCTCCAACAAACCCCTACAGAATGCATTATACACTGGAGAAAGTATCTATTTTCACAAAGCAAGCTGCCAAGGTCCTTGGTCCATCCTGCTGGGGAGGACAGTTCAGGTCAACGATTTTAACTGTCAAGGATACTAATGCCAAAATGCCTTCCTAGATGTATTCAAATTCTCGAGAAAAAAATCGTGTTTTCTACTTTATAAAATTAATATCCACTCTCCAACCTCCATTACTCAGGAAAATATACAGGAATTAAAAATGAAATTCACAAGACTTACATAAGAAATGAACAAATATTTATGAAATATGTTTTACTTCCTCATACCCACCGACCTTTACAAAAAAGTTATCCAACAAATTAATGCGAAATATATGTATATGGTTGGCATAAATATGGTTAACAATATATGCATTAAGAAAATAAGACCATATTTACTTAAATTAGATCATAAGGAATAACATGTTTCTTGATTTCGATAAGATAAATTGAAAATTAATAAACATTTTATGTTAAGTTTAATGTATACAGAAATATGAGATGATGCCTTAATATTACGGAACATAATAGTTGTTTCGAGAAGAAGGAAAAAATATTTTCTTTAAACTGTAAAACTAATCTTAGAGAAGCTTAAAGAGGGAATATAGCAAGCATAGATGTTTTTTGTATAGATGTTTCTTCTTTTCTATAAATTATATATTGCTTTATTAAGTGTGTTTATCTCTGATACATTTGCTAAGCATTTTAATAGTTTCTTAATTAAACAGAATTTATTTTTACTAAATAGAAGTTATTTTTAGTGATAAATTAAATGTTTTTAATTTCATTGAGGATCAAACTTAGCAGAGAGGTTTGTCTCAGAGGTTTGGGGTCAGGTTAGAAGATATTTGAAAGTCGGGGATGCGGTAAAGGAGGGGACTAGGGGTTTGGCCTTCAGACTCCTAGTTGGGGGGGGGGGAATCATTCTTCTTAGCCATTTACCTGGGAATTTGAAATTTTTATAAATAGGGCTTTAGTCTCTACATCCCCCTCCACTGTTTCAAGTTGTTTGTCAGTTCAGTTCGCCTTACCATGTCGCACTCGTATAATGATTATTTTCTTGACTTATCTACCCAAAACTTTAACAGAGAACTTGCATATTTTAATTGGGATTATTTCAATGGTTTATTGAATGGACCAGATGATTTGGCAAAAAATATATTCAATTTTTTGGATATCAGCGAAGAAAGTGGATCTGCTCTACAGCAGTTGCACTTGTCAACACCTTCAACATTAAGAGCAGTTACAGTGACATCTGCACTAATGAATCCTACAGTAATGCATTCAACAATAAGAGCCATTACAGTAACATCTGCACTAACGAATCCTACAGTAACATCTTCAATGCCGACAATGAGTATATTGATGTCTGCACTAACTAGACCTACAACATCTAGAGCAGGTATATTAACGTCTGCAGTAGCAAGACTTACAGCAATGCCTTCGACATCTGGAGCTATAGCGATGCCTTCGATGTCTGGTGTTACAGCAATGCTTCTGGCTTCCAAGGCTACAGTAACGCCTTCGGTGTCCAGAACTACAGCGACACCTTCGTCTAGAGCTACAGTGACACTTCTGGCTTCCAAGGCTACAGCAACGCCTCTGGATTCCAAGGCTACAGCGATGCCTTTGCGTCCTGTGCTACAGCAACACCTTCGATGTCCAGACATACAGCGACACCTCTGGCTTCCAAGGCTACAGTGATGCTTTCAGCATCCAGAGCTACAGCAACACCTTTAATGTCCAGAGCTACAGTGGTGTTCCTGGATTCTAAGAGTACAGTGATGAATCCGGTATTGAGCTTGGAAGCTCTAGATTTGACAGCAGTCAACAAATCAGGTGAGCGACATGTACAAAAACCAACAATGTGTTTGTCTTGCACTCCACTAGATTTAACCTCAAATAATGAGCGGGAAGAAATGCCTAAAAATTATTTATACCAAGAGTTGGAAGATTTTTTAGATATCAATTTTGTGTTTTCACGTGAGTTTAGTCTACAGTATCCTGAATTATTATCACCCTAATCACCACAGCTTAAAATAATTTCCCCACCTCCCCCCATTTATAACTTCACCACAAGAAATACTTTGTACTCCTATGTCATCACCAATATCACCACCACTGATTGTTGTTCATGTAAAGAAAGGCCAATTCAGCTTTTCTCCTAACTCTAAATGTAAATTTTAATGACAATTCAAACTTATAGTGATGAATGAATTTGAGGCGTAACATGAAGTGATGCTTTTATTGGTTTCTGACACAGAATAATTTGATACTTTTTTCCATTTATAATTGTAATGAAATTCAGATGTGATGTAGTGATAAGATGTTCACTTGTAATGGGAGAAAAGTTTTTAAATTTTTAATTACTAAAAGTAAAAAGTTTTAACAATTTTAATAAAATTTCATTGAGTTTGTTAAAAGTTTTAATGATTTCAAGAAAATTCATTCAAAGTTTTAACGATTTTAAGATAATTCATTCAAAGTTTTAACGATTTTAGGAATATTTCATTCAAATGTTTAACGATTTTAAGAAAATGTCATTCAATGTTTAACAATTTTAATAAAATTTCATTCAGTTTGTTAAAAAGTTTTAAAGTTTTGCTAAGTAAATTTATGATTTTAATGATTTATAATGTAAAATGATGGAAAGTTTTAATAAACTTTTATGATTTCAATCATAAAATGTTTAATGATTTTCAGTCATAGCATACTCTATTGTGATTATTTCACAGTTTTAAGGCATTAGATGGAGTTTTTGATAAAATTGTTTTATGGCTTTCACACATAAATGTTAAAAATGTTTAATAATTTTTGGTCATAAAAGAATTTGTTATGAATTTTTTTACTGTTTTAAGGCATAAGATGGAGTTTTTGATAATATGCTTGTATGGCTTTCACACGTAAATGTTAAAAAATGTTTACTGATTTTCAGTCATAGCATAATCTGTTGTGATTATTTTACCATATTAAGGCTTAAGATGGACATTTCGATAATATGCTCGTATGGCTTTCACATGTCAATGTTAAAAATGTTTAGTGATTTTCAGCCGTAACAGGATTTGTTATGAATTTTTTTTTACTGTTTTAAGGTGTAAGATTGAGTTTTTGAAAATATGCTTGTATGGCTTTCACATATAAATGTAAAAACGTTTAGTGATATTCAGTTGTAGCATGTTTGATGTGAATATGAAGAGACTTTGTAGTATGAATGTTACCTGAAGTGTATTTTATGAATTTTTTAAATAACATTTGTATATGTTAAGATGGTATATTGTGACTTGTTATCCATCAGTTTAAAAATTCTTCATGTCCTTATACCTCTTGTGAATAATTGGAGATGGGATATATCTGAAGACAAAGTACTTGTATATGACTGGATATTAGATGTTGAAATGAAAAATATTCTTTGTAACTTAAGGCAAGTGGGTGATGGTAATTTGTTGACTTAATTTTAAAATCAGATAACTGGATGTTTTTTTTCACAAAAAAAATTACGTTCTCCTTGAGAAGGAGAAAAATATTTTTATACATTAGAATCTATCATTTAAATTAAAATTTAATAAAAATTACATACTTTGAAGGGGAAATTACAAATATGTATCTTCAGAAAATCTCTGTTAACCCGCTGGTCAACTTGAAGAACCTTAGGGACTTAATGAAATCGAGCATCAAGTGAGAGAAATAACTATTCAGGGTCAGGTAGAAAGACCTCTTAGCAACACACCCCAGCTCCAAGAATGTTTTTTCTCCACTGCCCTACAACTCTACAGCGAGCAGTGGCAGAATCCAGCCAACTTTGAAATAAAATATATTTTTTCTCATAGCAACCAGATTACAACTACTACTGCAGCTGAAGATTCAACACGAAGATGTCTGCTGGTAAAAACACACTCATACCCTAACCAAACTCAGAAATCCAACTTGAAAGTTTTTTAAAAATGGCTGCCATTTTCCTTATATTTGCTTAAGTTTGGCCTTTTAGGAAAATCAGATGAAATATTGTGAAATTTAACAGATTTCAGCTTCGATAGCAATCATTTCAAGTGGGATCCATGCCATTTCAGTAAGTTCAAATTTACACATTTTATGGTATATAGAGGAGTTAAAATTCTGGCCTAGGAAAAAACTACAAGTAATATATTACATGTTTTCTCTCCTATTCGAATGAATATTTATAAACAGATTGAAAGTAAAACCTTTACTTGTGTATTGCTTAAATATAATTATGCATGAATGATGCTCTAAGTTTAACCCATATAAAGATGTGTGGTTTTCATTACTTACAAAAAAAATTTAACAAGTCAAAATATGCCTTACAGTTAGTTATAGTTTGCTGGAAAATGGGATAAAGTTTATTGGATTAAAATAGAAAGTTTTTTCTTGGAATTTTACATTTGGGATTATCTTGTGGGGATTACAATATCAGGAAATATTTACCTTAAGGGATATAAATTTCAGTGGTGGGAGTTGTGAAATTTTATTTCGCTGGGAATATGCCAGGCTCTAGGTTGGAGAATCAGATTTGACGATGCTTCAGTGTTCGAGTGAAAGTAAAAGTTTCTAGCAAAGAGAGGAGAGAAGAAATAGCCAAGGTCAGTTCAAAATTTGCTGCCTGAGGGATGGAGGCTTTCCGGCGTGATGCATAAAAGACGTGCCTTGAGGCAAACCTCCGTTCCTGAACGAGGCAGCTATCATCTCGGAACACACACACTCTGTGGTGGGGGTGAAGGGCTAGGGCCGGAACTGCGTGGACCAGGCATTTCTCGAGATGGCCAAAGAAAAGGGTTCTGCGGTGTGGTGAAGGAAGGAACTGCGAGGCGGAGGGGGTGGTTGGTGCGAAACTGGTTTTGCAGTGTTGGAACGATAGCAGGGTGCGCGACCTTGGAAAGGGCAGTCCACCGGAAACACACTCTAGGCTGGTGTAGGGGGAGGAGGCCACATCGCCGAAAACAAGCTCTGGGGTGTAATTGCATGGTCTTGGACAGGAAATCTCTTTTCGCACAAAGACATGGTCTGGTCAATGGGCAGGGAGGGGAGGGCAGCAATATCATGAACTGTTTTAGCTGCCCAGTGTCATCATAGTTCTTCGCAAACACTTGTCTTGGATATACATATACACCAGCTCTCCCGACTTCACTGGGCAGGTCGACAGTTAGTGGGACTTCATGCCATGACCGAGGGTTCAGCTGTCAGCAAGCTTTGGAGAGTGTAGGCATATCATATGCCTGAGTGCTAGCCGCTATTCTCGTTAAATTTTTTTTTTTATTTAATTTATCGGGGAAAGTAATTTTCGTGTGTTAAACCTTAATAGTGTGTTTATAGTGTAAACCCCGTTTGTGAGTTCGGTCGACGAAACTTGGTAGCATTTTCAACTATTGTTTCGCTAACTACTACCAAGAATTACACAGACTTAACGGAAAAATTTGTAGTAGTATACATTATTTAAATTAATTAAAAATAATATATAGTACGTTTCTATAAAGTGTTGAGGGATTAAGCCATCCGAGTCTCCTTGCACTTTGATGGACAAAAATTTTGTTAAAAGTGAATTCTTCTTACAATAGTGAAACTTTCATTAAAAATCTGGTTAAGTTTTTTTTAAATTATCATTTTGCTGTCTGTTGTTGGACGAATAAAGTATTCGGATTTTTTTTATAAATTTCATCTCTGCCACGCTCCATGTATATAACAGGTTATAAGCCGGCGTACATCATACCCTCCATTCATTCTTTCACCAGCTTCCCAGGTGGATGGATGGGTTTTGTAGGAGCTCCTGGTGCGATTTCATTACATGTTTTTTTAATTTGTTTAGTGATTGTCATGTACTTGTGTTCGTTTGTCGTTTAATTTATTTGGAAACACTCGTTTTGTATTTTCATTAAAATTTCCGAGTTTTTCACCTCAGTCTATAATGAAACATAGGCCAAAACAGGTTATATTTGTTTCAACACAGCTTATAAGTTGACGTACGTGCTATATCCAAGTCAGTGCTGCAGCGACCTCTCAAGTGAATCGATGTATATTAAATGTTTTTTTACACATGTTAATAAATAATTTCATTTTTAATAATCATCATTTAACATTTTGATTCCATTTCAAAAGTTTCTGACCAGTCTCACAGGATGACATACATGTTTTAAAATCATGTCAGGTACGTGCGAGATGCATCAAGTGGTGTATTTTTCAAATACCTTGTTATTGTGTTCATTAACAATTTAATTTATAGGGACATTTTTTATTCATTACAGTTTTTCTTCGTCAGCACTGTTATTCATTCGGAATAATAGCATCTTTCAAAGTCGCCTATATCCCAACACCGCCTACGAGCAATTTCACTAACTAAATTAACACTTATGCCACTCTTGCACAAAACTCACCATGTATATATATGTTGTCCCCAACACACCACACCTCATCGAGTGCCAGAGCTCAAAGGGTGAGGACGTATCAGGGCTGCTCTCCAACCCACTAAAGGAAAGAAAAAAATAATAAATTCTACCCTTACGCCAAATTAAAAAAAAAAAAAAACAATTTTGATCCGATAAAAAATTAACCCTTTCAATACAGTTAACCCTAAAATTTGACTAACCATTTCAATCAATTTAATTAACCCCTCCAATCCATTAATTTAATCATTTCAAGACATTTAATTATCCCGTTCAATCAATTTAATTAACTGTTTCAATCAATTAACCCTTTGATATAAAAAAAGGCTGCATCCCTTTGTTTCAGAACGCCCCCGCCCCTACTACCGTTAAATGTTTAGATAATACAGAATTTTTGTAATAAAATATTGACTTTTATGGCCCTTGCAACAATTATGCGAAAAGGTGTTAAAGATATGAGACTATATTTTTTCTACGAACTAGGTATATTTGAATGTTTTCTCCCTTAGACATTGGCAGTCCTATATACACTTGAGACATTATCGTTTGCTTATTGGTTGCTGTGATCAAGTGATGTGTCTGTACAAGACTGTCAAACATGCACTCACACCACTGCTTACTGCTTACTAATGGCTCACGGTTAAACGGGACGTGTCTAAACAACTGTCGTCCAATCACATCAGGGGGAGGAAAGAACAAGTGTTTTAGAGTCTTTCTTGTCTCCGAATGAGTTCGCGAAAAACTCGGGGCTCTACCAATCAGTCTTTTCTTTCTTACTGCGGATTTTTAATTATTGTAGCTATTTATGGTAAAACGAAGCTCAACTGTGACACTGTTGGAGTTGGCAGTCATATCATGGCTTTTTGGGCATGCTGCGGGTGAAAAAGTAATTTGCAGCATCCGCCAGAGGGCTCCACGGTATCAAAGAGCGTGCTGCGGAATGATCGCCATTGCCCTGGAAAGTTAGTTGCAGTCGACGGAACGGCTCGAGCGAGCATTCAACGATGGGAAGCGCTCCGAGAAGTTCGGGGAAGCTTCCCCAGTTGTCAGTCCACTGCGTCAGGTGCCAGAATTTAACTCCGCTGTTCTCCTGAACATCAAAGCAGTGTGCATCAGGCACGTATCTTCTCGCATGAAAGTGACCAGAGCACGTTCCAGTAGACACTCGGTACAGAGAATTAAATGGTGGAAGGTGTGTGCAGTTTCCAGGAAAATCGTATTGCGATAGTTCGCAATTAACCCCCACGGCATTTTAGAAACCCGGCATGAAATATTACCCCCCAATAAAATTTAACGGAAACTACATACGCACCACCGGCATACAGTACGAGAAACTATTTATTATTATCGCCTCAGTTTTAGACTCACATACACCTACCCTTTCAACTCCATTCTTTAGTTTGTTAGGCAAGGAGCGTAAAATGAAGTATTTATTTTAACCTTGAAAATATATATCGTTCTAACTAGAAAAACCGTTCAGAAATGAAATATCTTAATTATAGGCTGTTCACTGTAAAATGAGTACTTTTGAAAGCTCTGCTGAAGATTTACTTGTATGCAAATTGTATATTATTCCGCCTTATGTAAAATTAACATTACAATGGGCCTCATCACTTTATCCATGCATTGGCCAAGTGAAAAATTGAAATTTTTAGAAAAGTATAGGCCTATATTTATAAATCTGCTCATTTTTACACTTCGATACATTAAAAAACAGAAACGAAATTAAATAATTAAAATTATCACAGATAGTTATTGGGAGTTAAGATATAGAACTACATTCCATCCATCGTTAGCAACTTTACTGGGTACATGTCACTCAATGCGCCCGTTAAAGTATATGCAGGCATGGACTGTGACTTATTCTAAGGTTGATTTCAAAAGTGCTCATTTTATCGCGAACAGCGTTTAGCACGATGAACTTAGAAACACTGTCCAAAAGTGTGGCTAGTTTGATAAATTCTCATGAAGTTGACCTCACACTCAGAAAGGGAGTGACTTAACACGTTGGCAGCAGCCGATAGTAGTAGGGGCGGGGGTCCTGTGCCACCGAACAAGAGTGGCCAAAGTCGCATTTTGTGCAAGATTCGACTAAGTTCCAAACCATGACATGTAAATTAGGTTAATTAATTATTTGATTAATTTACTAATGAATTCGATGGATTGACTGATTAATCATTTAAATTTCCTGATTAATTAAATTGGTCAATTCGTTTAATCTATTAATTAAAGAATGTTTCGACATCAAAATTTCTATAATTTTATGTAGTTTTTGATATCAAAGAATGTACATAAATTAATTCACGTTATAAGGGTGATATTGGCAGAGCAGCATCTATGTGTACTGCGTGACTTGCTGGAGCCAACTGACCAGAAGAGCGGGATGTAATTCTTTATATATGAGTTTATGTTGGTGTAAGAGTGGTATAGGGGCCATTTTTATTTTTTTGGTTTATAATGCAGCGCATACACACAAGGCCTTTCTCTGACAGTAGGCGAGTGAGGTGTGTATGTTCTGGGACACTTCACTAGAATTACATGTGTATGGAGCGAGACCCAGCGGCAGGTTCCTGTATCACTTAACTGGGAAAAGGCCTATACATAGTCCCATAAGTTTAACCTTGGGGGAATTTCTGGACCACTTAACGAGTGAGGTAGGGATGGAGCAGGAACATGTGGGTATGTTAAAGCCCACTATGATTTACATTCAAATTGCCAAATGAAATAAGTACAAGTCATTAAAAAAGTTACTTTAATCATGTAATCTACACAACCAAACACGTATTAATTAAATAGATCTTAATCATGTGATTTATATTAATATCCACAAATACTAACTGAATTCATTAAACAAACGAAATGCTCAACGAACACAATAAAACAAATTACAACTCACCATTACTCCACATCCCTTTTCCCCTGACAAAGCTCCCCTAACAACAAAAGTACAAATACTTTACTTGCTTCACCCTCATTGGCTCTCAGCCCACACATCGAAATAGAAGCAAGGGTTGTCTTACACTAACAAATTAACTGTAACACTAAATCGCAAACAAAACCTAATGAATAAACTAATTTGAAAAGTGTTCAATGTATTATGGTACCCAATGAGGCAGTTCGGCATCCTGTATTCATGCCGCCGAGACAACACAGGACTGGGAGATATCTCAGGCAAGCAAGCCAAACTGTTACCCTCGCTCCACTGCACGGATTCGCTCCAGCTCTACTGCACACTTCTTTGCCATCCCCTTACTCCGCTTCCCCCACCCCGAAGTGAGGCATGTGACTTCTGGCAACTAAGGGAACAACAATACACATTTAGTTGCCGGCTGGCAAGATTCCCTATCGCCTCCCTCCTCCGCTGTTGGTCTTCACATCCCCAGCAACCCACATTTACTCTTTCAATAGTCCAAGAAACTTCTACAAAAACAAACCGATTTGAGATATGTCTAAGTAACAACGCAAATATTATGTTGTTCAACAAATAAAACTAAATATTTGAAAAATCTGTTTTACAGTCTTCAAACATTTATTATATCCAAACATTTAAAATGTACATGCGTATATATTCTCTAAAAGTTTATAAAGCAATCTTCGTATACCCAGAAATTAAATATGTTTTACAAATGCACCCAACTAAGATTTTCGGTTATACTCTGATTAATAAACAGAGAGAAAAAATTGTGCATGGTTCATTTGATGTTCACCCACTATTAAAATCATATATATATATACACTATGAAAGTAATAAGAAAAAACACCAACTTGTGTATTAAGAGTAAAAATATAGTAAATCTCAATCTCAAGAAAATATGTCATATATTTAATAAGACTGCTGAAACGCTGTATATCAATTCCACAGACAAATATAAAATCTGTTTTAACATGAAGCACTAACAAGACAAGTTAAAACAAATTCAAGCATTTAAAATTTAAGACTTCAGCGTGAACCCTCATATCCACATATTATATTGCAATATATCTACAGAGAACGTTGTTGGCTTCCGAGCAAATTTAAAGAAGAGGATCTCTCTCAACTCCACGTCATAACCTTTTCCACCCATCCAAACGTGAACTGTGCAAGCACGGTGGAAAACAAGCAAAGATCTGCCCTTCCTCACTTCCCATCTCAACCAGGTCAGCCCTACAACCTGCTGGACCTCACCGCACTGCACGAGCAAACACAGAGAATGAGTAGTTCAGTGTTTCCCCACCAGAGGTGCATCTCGCTCCCCTGCTCCCCCAAGCCCGTCCCACAGGCCGAGCTAGCCAAGTGGCGAGCACCCCCTTTACCCCTTCACCATTCCAACCACACCTCACTAACGACAAATATATTTTTAAAATGTTACATCTCCACTATTATATTACATTACCCAATACAAAATTAAGCAACACTCTCAAAAATCCTTAACAAATTTGAATATATTACATGATATTTTTTAAAAAATAACTGGAGGCGAGCACTGTAACAGCTTGTGAAATAGTCTATACACTTCAAAGAACATTTAACGTGTGAACAATATGAGAGCAAAGCTAGGGAATAAGAATTTTCTCGATAGCCATCAAACTTCAAGTTACCCGACACTCAGAGAACAGCATTTCAAGCCGAAACTTGGGAAGTAAGAATTATTTTTGTGTCGCTGAAAGCACAGCATTGTTCTCCTGCTCCCAGACTAGGTCTTGCTGTGCAGAGGTTAATGTGAAATATCTTTTGTAGAACTAAAAGCGATTGCAACTTTTCAAAATGCCCGCCCTCTTTTACATAGACCGGCTAACACAGCTCTAACATGACACAAATACACAAAAATAGTTGTGTTACGCTGCCAACCTCCGTAGCGTAATTGGTTAATGCTATGTGGGGCTCTGGGTTCGAATCCTGGATAATGCATGGATAATACAGATTCTGAGCTCTAATCCCTGATAGAACATGACAAGTTAGTTTGTAGGTACGAATCCCGGATAATATAATCTGGATTCGATTCTCGGGTAAGACATGGGTTAATGCTATGTGCACACGTGCGATCTTCATTCGACTATTCTCCGATTGCCTTTGCGCGAAGACTGTCTATTACACGAGTGAGCCATCCGAATTAAGTTTCTCCGATTACTGACCCTCAGCGATTCGCGGGCAGACGGATAAGAAGAGTAACGATTCAAATGATCCAGTCACCAAAGTGGTTCCGAATCGAAGTGCGCTGGGACACGACTTCTCGTGAAATCATTTCGGGAAAACATGAGCTCCAACAACGCTTTACATACACGCACAGACGTTTCGCATCTAGATCGTTGTAAGTGACGAACCCCGCAGATAATCCCCCCCCCCCCCCATTGTCGACAGTGCTAATGCTAGAATACTATCCTTAACACTGTGATGATGTTTTGCGTCTTTTAAGTCTGGATAATGCATTTCTGCAACGCCTTGATTACCTACAAACTTATAACTAGATGCCCGAGAATATCGCGGGTTCATTTCTAGACAAGTCGGAATTCGCACACTTGTAGTTCCTGTTAGTTTTGTAGTTGGTCGACGTGTTGTTTGACACCTCCTGGAGATAGATGAGCCAGTATCAAACATGCAATAAACAGTTGATATCTGAATTAGAGTATATAAGACTGTGAAGTATAGCCTACAGGTCATTGCACTAGCGAATTTCTCGGGTCTCTACTAATAACCTACGTCCAGTATTGAAGTGCCACAATATTGTTTTGGAAATTGAGTGGAGTTAGGATATTGTTGTGATATTATTGGGCGATTACAAGAAATGTCCTGTTGTATTTAATAGCCACTACTTAAAAACTGTGTGTGATCATGAGATTCGATTAAAAATTATGGTTATTCATCTCAAGAACATAACTGTCATCAAGTAGGTATTTCGCTGCAAATTTTATCTGTGGACTCGTTTCTCGTGGGATTTTTCTTATGAATATTGCGTCGCGTAAAACCAGCTTATAGCGGAAAAACTAATATTTCCGTAGATATAAGGATAAGTGATTCCATAAAATAGTAACATCGATTAAAAAACACTTGTAATGAAGAAGTTACGTTATTTGCAGCGAGACACTGAATTCGTGTCTGAAACCTCAAAACGAAGGTCCAAAAATAATGTGCTTGTTACTGAAATCAGGTTTCTATCTCCTTTTGAATGCATTTATGCGCACTTCTTGCAAGACCATAATTTGTGCTCCTTCATCATTTATAATAGTCTGAATGTCGACAAACCGTCGAAAGGAGATTCCCACGGGTTCTCAAAGCACCGAACTAATTGTTTTATTTTCTTTTATCCAGATCATTCATTTACAACTACTTTTTTTTTTTTTAGTTCATGTACAAGACGACGCTTGGCCGAATGCAAATGAGCGGAAATACGCCTTTTGGTGGGGGGGGGGGGGAGCATCACTACGCGGTCGCTACTGACGGCACAAAAACTACTTGTTTCGTGTGCCGAGGGCGGCGTTGATTTATCGACGGTCGACGTTGGCAGGTACGAGAGCGCGAGGCCGGATGCTGATGAAGATACCGAGTGGCTGCTGGACCCAGTATCTCGCCCTGTCTCCGCGAAGACAGATGTTCCTCTCCGCGTGTCTCTCGAAAATCCCGGGTGTGTGGCCTTGACTCAGTAGCTGACCATCACACTCCATGCTCGCCTATGAACAAACTAGTTTCGCAGAAACTGATTTTACCGTGAAAAAAAAAAAACTGTGGGTACAGGAACCAAGATTTACACTCAACCTTCGAGGATCGTTCATAAGCCTCGGGCCATTCATTTGACGAACTGTGAGTGAGTGGAAAGATTTGGGCGGCTCTTAACAGTGAGGTGAGGGTGACTGAAGTCAGTATGGAGCGGCACCGGAATAGAGGGGCGGGGGAAACGGGAGATCCCCGAGAAAGCCCCCCAACGACATCGTCCGGCACGATTCCCAGACGCGAAAATCCTGTGACCCGGCAATAGATTGAACCCGGATCGCCTTGGTGGGAAGGGGGGGGGGGGGTATAACCTCTCAGCCACTGTGGCCCCTTAAGGAACTGTCGGTCGTTGCATTGAGAAAAGAGCCAACAAAATATTATGTTTGTCTAGGGTCAAAAATATATTTAGTTGCCCCAACAAAATGTTTTGTCGAGTGAACAAAACTTGAAGAGCAACAAAATTAATCCTCTACATCCAACAGAACACACGCTAGAATAAACGAAACGTCTGTGTTAGAACAAAAGAAATTAGACTGTCAACAAAATATGTTGTTGAATCTACTCTGTATAGTTGTTTGGCAAATCATTTGATTTCCTTCGTTCAAAAGTTCAACTCGATAGTTTGTTTGCATTTTTTGTGACAATTAGGACAATGACGGTAATTTGTAGTGAATTTATCGATGCTTGACACATTGAGGCCTGCACACATTTACTGGCACTTAAGACGAATGAGAAGTGAACCTTCTATATCCACTACTGCAGAAACATCGGTTCTGTTGGTGTCTGTGTTAGAACTCACCATCGTCCTATGGTCCATACCACACCGGACACTACCCTGTACTTTACAGCGTTCATTATTGGCTGGTCATCAAACAATGGAGAGCCGACCTGATTTTGACCCAATCAAATACCATTTATCGTATAAAAGGATTTGCAAACAATCATGTACCTTGCTGTGGTGTTCTTGTGAGGTCATGTTAAACACTAGCCAACCAAAGATTGCACATCCATGAGAGTTTTGTTCTGAACAACAAAGAAATTTTCAAATTAGGTTTGCTCGAGCTACGTTCGAGCATAGTCTATAAAATGTTAATAATGGTATGGACACCCTTATAAAATAAGTCCTATAGGGAACTATAAATAAAACTGAAAACTTGAAATATGTATTTTGCACACCAGCAGTCGCTTTAGCTGAGTTTATGAGGACTGTGTAGCTGGGCGTCCAATGTCAGGAAGCGAGGGCGACACTAACACGCACGCCTAGTGCCTCATCGCTCCTACGCGCATGGCGTGCAGTGTTACCGCCGTATCACTTACTGTGTAAATAAGATCTGTAACACTGGGGTTTTATTACACGCGATGAAAGTCCACAGATCAAACTACCTGTGCATAGTCGTACTTTTCTCGTGCCGCTTAAAGAAACTGCATAGGCAAGCGTTAAAAATGCTATATTTGACAACTTTCACGAGTTTTTCTCCGTTAATACACTTAATATGATACAAGTAAAAAGTTAGGGACATAGAAAATAGTTTTTTTAATCCTTTCTGGCAAAAATTCGTGTTTCCATAACTTTTATTTACCGAGATACGCGTTTATGCGCAAACAACGATTTAACAGAAAACGTTTATAACGATCTAGGCTCGAATATTTCTGTCTGTCTTCCAAATTCTTTTTCTACTACCTGAAATTGTTTGTTTAATGTACGTAGAGCCAAGCAAATCTTCAGTTGCACCAACCAAATCTTTGTTTGGGGCAACCAAAGAAGAACAACAAAATAATATGATTTCAACAAAAATACATTTCGTTGTCCCTATACAAACAGCGAATATTGTTGCGCTAAGTAAACTTCATTTGATTCAATAAAGCCATTTCCTCAGTGTATAAAAACCGCCAAACATTGTATTTATACAAAACTGTTATCATAAATATATTTAAAAAAAAAAAAAAAAAGATAAATATTCGTGTTAATGTGTCAAGTGTTTACGTGACATTTTTAAACACTTAAATATCTATTTACCAGTCAAATGCAATTAATTTATTACTAATAATTTAAAGAAACAAATTTCATATGAAAAATATTTTTAACTTAGCATTTTAGTTGCGTGTGTGAGTATGGAACTTTTATAAATATGCTATCAAATTTACTGAGCCTGCACATTGAGATGTTTGTAGGTGGGCATTATACTTTTTTTTTGTTCGTATAGAATTTTTAGCAACCACAAACAATATATTGAAGTATTATTCCTGGAGCAGAGTGCTATGTTTTTGCTGCAGATATTTGTCCATGGAAATAAATGTTAATAGCTAAATAATCCAACTGTTAGTAATTTAAATAACAGTAAAAACACATATACGCTGTCGATAAAATATTAACAAGCTTATCAGTTAAATGCATCGTATACGAAACATACAAAGGATGAAATATCTTAACTAAAAATGCGGTCACTTAATTCAAGAGGGAAGTTTTTGAAAAAGTCATATTTTCTGGAATATAGATAGGAATTCAATCACTCACTGACAGCCTACGTATCACGTCTTTTCTACAGTCATTGTATTTATTTGGCGAGAGGAAAAAACTCTATCCGGAACTATAAAAGCCAAAAGCATTGTATACGTCATAATGTTAAGTTACATTTTTTTAAGAACTGCTCGTCACTCATGCACAAAAGTATAATACTTAGCTGCTGACATTTTTTTTATTATTTACATACAATAACCAGATAAAAATTACTTTTACACTATAAAAACATTGAGTAATTTTACACTAAATTTATGTGGCAGCAGTGTCTGCGCTGATATCAGTGTAATTTTACACCTACTTATGTCAATGATTTTTAATCTACCTCCAAGTAAATTTATCCTACAAAAATAAAATGGCATATGCTTTGTACAACTAATTTTACAGAGAATGGCGTTAAATGACTATTACTATGTAGAACGAAATAAACTGCAATATGTGTACGACAGGTAAATTTGCACAGCATCGCAATTGTTTTCGCCGTTGTGTACGTGTATTTTTTCACTAACAAAACAGTAAGATCGCAAATTCACTTTAATTCCAATTACACAATTTCTGTACATTTTTTCACTGTTTTACTGAACACAATATAACTATATATAACAATACAACTACGCCATTTTAATTTATATACATAAAAAGTGATAAAATTCAAAATGTGTAAATTAACTCTAACGTTGTCTTTATTAAGCCATACATCCATGTATTTTTACTAAATGCATATAGTACTCCTTGCATTATTAAGAACATTTGTGTGAAATTGCATGTACTGTAATTGCTTTTAAAAATTGCAAATACAAAATAAAAAATACCAAAAGTTTGTATGTGTATATTTACACTTTTTTTTTTGCACTGTACACTCTCCCAATAGCGAAATAATAGTTTTCTTTTTTTTTTTTTACTCTGGCGGGCTTCCATCTAATGCCACGTCAGCATTTACCCGATTTAGTCAAATGGTTGTTTCCACCTACGTTAGTAAGAAATGTTCACTATAAAGTAAGCACTTTTGAAGTAAACTTTAGAAGAAAGTCACTGCCCCTGCCTGCGTATATTTTAACTGGCGCAGTGAGTGACACGGGCGCAGTAAAGTTGGTAACGATGGAGGGAAAGTAGGTCCATATATTAACGACGAACAAAAAGTGTTAGGTAACAATTTGTGATAACTTAAGAAATTTTTCTCGTTTTCGTGTTTTTTTTTTTATGCATTGAAGTGCAAGAATGAGCATATTTTAACAACGTTTACTTTTCTAATAATTTTACAGTTTGCCTTGGCCGACGCATGAATAAAGTGATGAGGCCCATGACAATGTTAATTTTACATGAGGCGGAATAGCACACAACATGTATACAAATAGATCTTAAGCAGGGCTTTCAGAAGTGCTCATTTTAGCGTGAACAGCCTTGGAAGGATTTCAGAGCTGGACCCCAAATGCCTGGGTGACTAGTAACATACCAGAAATAAGGTTATGAATCGCGGCATGGCCATGGAGGTATTAGTCTATGGAGTGGAAGCCGATAATGAAAGACAAGGACAGGGCTAGTAGTGGCAAAAAGGTGCATGTATTACATTGCTTACTGTGTAACTTTTGCCACTCATAACATGGCGGCTGACGTAAACAATCGGTCTACGCGTGCGCAGTTGAAAGAAGTCAGACAGGGCATCGGCTTCACTTGATAGATGTGGAGAAGATAGGCTGTTGCAGCTCCATCATCTATTACCTCCATGGGCATAGCAGGACTTTCTGGAGGCCGTTGTTTCCACTGGGACCGCGGCACTTGCCTCTGAGTGCGCAAGGGTGAAGGGCACAGAAAAACCAGCACAGGTAGAGTACGGTACTAGTAAAAACTGCGCGACAGTCCACTCCGCGGGGTAAACGCATTAACTAGGTAATGGTCGGCACTGGGATACAGAGGAATTAATTAAAGAAAAGCTTGCTTGAAACAGGGAAACGAGATGGCTGGGGACGGGAAATGGGATTGGCTGGGTGCTTCCGCCAATCAGGAAGCAGCTCTGAGCGCTTTAGTTCCGCCAGTATGGCACTGAGTGCCCCTAGCGACGGAAATCGAATAAAACCATTTTGAAGTTTCTACCTGAATTTTTTTTTAAAAGGTTAGCCGATTCGGAACAAACTTGATTGGCGCCTGTCGCAGTGGAGTACAGAAACGCTTTTCCAAATTTTTCAGATTTAATAATTGTTTGTAGTATTTCAAATATGTATTTTTTTTTTAACCCAAGTGTATGTTTAATTTAAAGAGTTACGACAAAACTACAAAATCTTTGAATAATTAAATTTTTGTGTGTCATTTTATATATTAACATATTCTGGACTACGCTCGAGCTAAGATCGAGCAACGCCAGTTTAAACATTTCTTCCTCCTTAAAAATAAAACTCGCATTGTTATAGACTCATTGTTCCGCTAGTATTTAACAAGATCTTACTAGAACAATACAACTCAGCAGCTAAAGTTTCCCTGCAATAAATATATTTTTGTTATGCCCCTTATAAAAGTACACGATTGGCCGTAAACCTTTTAAACAGTACGAAACATTTTACTGGAGCATAATCAGCTCTGCGACCCCAGTGGCTGTCGACCAGCCAATGACGAACGTTGTAGAGCACAGTAAGTACGCCCAGTGTGGTGTGGACCAATAGAAGAGTGGTAAGTGGGAATATGGAAACTAACAGAATAGATGTTCCTGCAGTGGTGTACACAGGTGATTAACTGCTAACTTGTATTCAATTATAGTAAATATGTGCAATCCTGAATGTGTTAAACTATTAAAATCTGTGAGTTTGGCATAACCCATTAGGTAAACATAGTTTGTAAAAATTAATAAAACATTAAACATTTTTAACAAACGTCAGTACTGTATATTTGCACATGGTTCGTCTATATACTCGTCGGAAATTTTTGAGCATCTTGTAGGTTTTTTGTGTGTGCTATTTGGTGCAGTTAACAATATTTCTGGAAGAAATCAAATGATCGCTGCCATTTTTTTTTTTTTTGCAATTTCGTTTCTTTTAAACCGATTTAATTTCTTTCATTACTCTTCTCAGGTTGTTCTTGTTTCCGTTTTAACGAATCTGTTTCCGTTGAACACTAATTATTGGATTCCTCGCGATCCAAATGCGAAAATCATGAATTCAACACTCGTCAATAGTAATTTTTTTTTTCGCAATTATAAAAGTTTATTATATTCGCCGGACACACGACGAGTGCTAATTAGTAAAAATGTTCGTTCCCTGCCTCATTAATAAAACAGCTTGCCACTATTTTTGTTCGATAAAAATATTTCTGGGCAACAACTTCGAGAAAAAATGAAAAAAATTATGAAACATTTTGTTAATATGATCTGCATTATATTATATATAAATTTCATCAAAATATATATATTTTTTTCAAATATGCCATGACATATGAGGAAGTTACAGGTTACAGTGGTTAGCCAGTCACTTTAAAATGCATTTCTCATAAAATTACTACATTTTATTACATTTTGGCACCAACTAAAATATAGAGTTTAAAAATATTAATGGCCAATTTTTATACTTTATATGAATTTTTTTTTTTTTTTTGTTTTCAATTTTAAACTGCTGCAGGTCAGTTAAAAATTTGTGACAGTTGTTTACCAACGCTCCCCCTCCCTTTCTTTTAATGGCAGCATCATAAACAGTAAGAGCCTAATTTATTATAAAAATAGATCTTACAGCTGCACGGATCTCCGTGGCTTACGTGAGCGTCGAACATATGACCACGTGGTTGGAAATCCACGCGGACGCGGGATCGGCAAGATACTTCATTCAGCGCGCTTTCCTTGGAACCTACAGTAAACAGAAACACAAGTTTTAGATAGCATTACTAGGTAATGCTCAGTGAGGTTACTGGCTTTAATTTACTTGCTCCAATGCCGTTTATCCTTAGATTTCCTATACTGTTATAAATGGCAAATTTCACTGTAAAAAAAATAATGGGAAAATTACCTGATCAGTGTAAGGCAATATTCGCATACTTGTGGGGTAAACATAGTTTTCCTTACGGGTAACGCGAAATTACTGCGCTGTGGAGTAAAATTCACGTACATGGCGGTGGAAAATCCCATAAATGGATGGGAAAATTACCTTACAACGCGTTCATCTCTTCATCATTGTCTCAGCAGCTAAGTGGGAGGATGGGCGCTAAGTGGGAGGATGGGCTGTGTCGGACAGTATCTTCAGATATGTTCTGAGATACAGTGCAGCCGTCTCTTTATTCATACGTGTCTAGCTGGTCTGGAGGGGAATTTTCCCCTAACGACTTTTACATCCCAGTGTCGACTTGCGCGCCCATCACATCTAGGGTTGCCCACAATGGAGCTGACATACACTCTCATTTTTATGGTAAAATCATTCGAATACGACGGGGCCTCTGCCATAGACCCAGCCGCTCGTGGCTCCTTTTAATTCTTTTAACGATGAGACGTCATGAATAATGCTCAGAAATGACGACAACCCGGTAAGGTATAAGATTTTATCAAATCGTTTTCGCATGATTGTATATTCTGAATTTTACGACTGAGCCATCCCGTCAAATAAAACATCCTGTTTTAGGATTGCAGCCAAAAAAAAAACATTTACTTCCTCTAGAATTTATACAAAGAACACCTAATACGCTACTGAAAATTAACAGCATTGAATTTATTGTTTACAGTAATTTGAATTTCAATTCGTTATAATGTTGTGATAGTATACACGTAGCAAAAACATTTTGTTTGTACGTATAACTGATATGTTCGTGTAGAACTACAGATTTTAGATTCACAGATCGCACTTTTTGAATCCACAGTACTTGTTCACACATAAACGTTGCACATGTGTGGAAATATGATCATCTGTGATGTTACAAAGATGCATTAAACAGGTGATAAAATCACGACAATCGCCATTTTCGGTGTTTCCGAAAGTTATGCGGCTTGCTGTCTATACGTTTCCTGGAATGTATCGCATTCGCTATACATGCTGTCGACAGCATTTTGAGCTATTTTGAAATAAACCTTTAAAATAAATCACTCTCTATAACTACTTTTAAGCTACGGTATTTTCTATAGCATCATTTTTCCTAGTTAGATTGGCAGCAGTGGCGGATCTATAAGGAGAGGGCTTCTTAAGGGATGGGACACTGTGCTTTACAAACAAACCACATTCTTACTATTAAGCATGCCGTTTCAATGCTACATACACTCTAAAAAAATTTTGTGCTATTACAATAAAAATCACTGGAAACCCTGTTGCCAAGAAAATCTTTTGCAAAACTACAAAGAGTTTTCTTGTAAAATCTGCAAAACATATATTTGTAATATTACAAATAATAACATTGTATTGCAATTGACATTATTGAGAAGTGTACATAAAATAACTTTTCTTCTTCTGCAAAACAAATGTGATAAATTAGTAACAGAGAATGGTGGCACCTTTAAACACAATACCATCTTGACTTACGAACTATGTTTTAACAGTAAATATAACTGCAAGGCCGTACAACACATTAATGAAGTTATCTGGTTAAGAAAAGTATGTACATTTATTACATTTTAACAGTTCTGTTGTTGTGTTAGAGATTTGGACGGCTCTTAGCAACGAGTTATTGAGAGCTGATTTAAGCGTTCTGTGTAGCTAGTTAATTAATAATATGGTACGTTTCATTATGATTATTTGAGTTGTTTGGAGTGTTTTAAGTTATTCAAACTTGCAATACGCTTATTTTTTTTACACACAGCTACACTTAATATCACCCATAGTTTTTTTTTGCACAAACAGCTATATACGGTTTTACGTTGTTGAGTGTTCGTCATTTTACTGAAGCTCTTGGAAACGGGTCAGTATAGTACAAACATTTCTTGAGGTACATTACAGTCACGGCCCTTGTAGTTTTACAAACGAGTAGTTTTACAAGAGAAATATTTGTACTGTTAAAAGCATTTGTATAATAACTAAGAATTTCTCAGCAAAAAATTCTCAAAATTTTTTTCACAGTGTGTAAATGTCAGTACTTGGTGCCTAGGCTATCTTCACAAGTTTTAAGATTTCCTGTCACTATACTAAGTATACATTATCTTACTAATACTGCATTTTTAACAACGTACTTGATTTCAAGGATTATCGGACTTTCTCAATTGCAAACCCAAACTCCGAGCGAGTGGCTAACGATCCACCGTTGTTTGGCAGCGATGTTAGAAAAAAATAGTTCTAAAACTGTTGTACTGCAAGTGTAATGTTAAAATTGATGGCCACTAAGTAGATGGTTCCTGTTTTATGTACATTGATGCCAGGCTTCACCATAAATGGGCGTATAGGGAATCAAATGCTAAATTCGGACAAAGATCTCTCAGTCGTTTTTTGTGGTAGTATTTTCAACTAAATATATTTTTGTTAGAGATTAACCGCACCTAGATTTGTAAACCTTCCAAAATTTTAATTTTAAACGCACCCTTTTACTATTTATAAAATTGTAACATTTTATAAATAATTAAAAAGTGAATAAAATACTTAAAAATTAATATTTGAACGGCTTACAATCCAGATGCATTAGATTTCTAACAAAAAATCTTTAGTTGGAAAAACTATCACGAAAAATGACAGAGATCGTTGTCAAATTTAAAATTTAATTCCCTGTACACCCATGCATGTTGAAGTCTTGCCTTAAGGTACGAATTTCTCTAATAGTGACACATCAACATTTATAATAATCCCTCGGTTTCACTTCGCTGACGCATACATAAAGTCATCGGGCTCATGGAAAATGCAAATTTCGCATATGGTGGAGTGATATAAAATTAGAGGTAAAGTAGATCTTGAGCAGGATTTCTAAAAATGCACAATTAACCGTGAACAACCTATACACAGAGACCTGAAGAATTCGCGAGTTCACTGACCTGTAGACTAGACTCCTCAGTGTTGTATACAATCATGCAGATATCAATTACCCATTGGTTGCTTGCTATCATAGCGGGAGGCGATGATTGGGCCTAAATTTTACTGCGTGTTTACTATTGGCTCAGGATTCAGCATTGGGTGTCAAACAGTGCATGGGCCAATTACAAAAGTAAAATTAACGTATGAGTTTTTCAATTCTAGCTTTTCCCGAAATGAATCCGCGAACTTTAGGCCTCTGCCTATACAATAAGAATTGTGGAAGAAAATTGATGCTGCGCGTAACATTTAAGAAAATCCGCGTGACTTGGTGCTGAAGTTGATTATGTGTTATTCAAAGTGCTCAGTAATTGATCTGTAATTGCATACGTTCTAACAACATTTTAAAAATAACTTATTCATGTGTGTTTTAAATCTGCAACATTTTTCTTGTAGCGATTCGTAGACATATTTTGACAATAGGTTTCCAAGTACAAAAGAAAATGTTTCTACGTCATGGTCAAAGTTTTCTTTAGCATGTTTGAAACTCATATCCTGTAGAGTCATAATTGAGTATTTCTTATACACAAGTCGCCCCTAATAGCGGATAGGCATAATCAGATGTTCTTGCTAAATGTTTATGAAACCAATTATTTTATATATGCTATATTGATTTAGCAAACGTAGGCAGTAAGTTTATCTGCTTAAAATAAAACGTTAACAAATGGAAATGTGTTCATAAAATATTACTCTTGTGATAACAATACCTTTTCTCATAGGCTGTAATTTATATTCAGCACTGGTGTATGATCTTGTCGAAAGGCATGTCAATTTTATACAAGGCAATAAGGCAATAATTTCAGTTGTCATTTATGCGCAAGTGCAGTTATCAAAAAATTGTTAAATGCTTTATGATAAATCATCATCAAGATTATACTTTCAAGAGCCAAGTCATTTGATGAGCATTAAATTTCACGTATATTCGCGAAGTTTAAAATATACTAAGTAAGTAATTCCTAGTTACGTATTGGTAAAGCTTAGTTTAATTTGCAACATAGTGAATTGCGTAGTTCATAAAAACTAGTAGATCATAGTAATGTAAAAGTCCACATAACAGACATAACTTAGTACAAGTGTTACCAAAGTTATTCGAAAATAATTATTATAACTTTAATACATGTAAATGGTCCATTAATAATATTCACAGAACAACTTGAACAAAATTTAACAGAACAACTTGAGCAAAATTTATGTTAGCTTTCAACAACGTTGTGCAAACAGAACGGCGTGTCAAACGAGAGCTGCCATTAAATGTAAACGATAAAGAGTGGGGTGTAATACAAACAGTCGTTAGTGTAGCTTAATGTTCTTCAGCATCAAGGGAGTTATTAGTGGTAATTGGAGCACAACGCTAAGTAAGTGCTTTAATCCCCGGCTTACGTGCTCGCGTTGTTTTCATGACCGCCACAGTCGGCTATAGCGAATCGATACAGTTGTCAGGAGTAGATGATATCTGTTAGCCAGGGGGACAGGTGATATCGCCTTGGGTTGTGCACCCCCTCTCTCGCATTAATCACAGCGCCCCACTGCGGGCGCCGGCCACGTTACAACCCCCTTCCCCTTTACACTCCTCGCCTGCTCGTTAATTTCGCGCAATTAAATGAGTCAGCTCGAATAATCATTAATCACCGGCGGGGCAGGAAGTAAGGAGTTGTGTTAGTAGAGGGAAAGCGCGGGTTCTGGCGCAGTTTCGTGCCCGCGCGGTAGGGAGAGAGGGTCGTGGGGGGGAGGCTGTTGTGCGTGGTTTTGCACGCGCCATTTACGACTCGCCGGGCCTCTGTCGTGCGGCACGCACGGATTGGCCCGGTACTTTCACGCCACTGAAACAGTTTCGCGAACGTGCGGGTGGACGAGAGAAGGGGAAAGAGCGAGAGTGGCACCTTTCGGTAGCCAACCAGCGTGAAGATCGGTACACCGCATCGGCGAGAATAACCGGAATAAATTTATGTTCGCACGCTCTGCTGTTCATCGCGGCGGAACCGCTCCAGAATCCTGTCATAACGACAGGATTACAATAGAACATGAACTGTATGCGAACAACAATCATTTCCTGGATGTTGCACACTACCATTCTAAAATCTAATGTCATCGATTTTTATATTGCTTTCATAGCATCAGTAAGCATGTGTTCCTTCATATCGGAATATTAAATGCTACATTTTATCTTACGTTCTTATATATAATTTTCCCTTGTAGTCGTCCCATGGCATTAACATTTTATTTCAAAACAATGATTATTTTGTTTATGCATCAATGCAATCAAGGATATTGACCTAATAAGTAATGTTTTCGGAGGGTTGTTATTTTTAATAAATGCATAATTTTTCTCCATGGAATAGAAATGAAAATCCACTTGTAAAAAACCATAAACCACAGCTTGCCAGAATCGAATTCCCGGCCTCTTTTACTTCCTATTTTAAAAATACATATGTTCATGAATTGTTGGTTTTGGAATTGCTGGCAACAAAATAACATAAAATGGTGATGACTAGTCACGAAGGTAATGATATGCTGATACACGCAAATAGCTCAGATATGATGAAGGCAACAAGACACGATAATGTTTTGTTCGGCAGACAGCCATTATCTTCATCTGCCTACTTACTAGAGATTGTTTTTTCAACGCCAAAGTGTTAAAGTTTTATGCTTAAATATGTTTATGAAGTTGTTTCTCGCAGAAGACCTGGTATCAGAAATACTTTACTCATTTCCTGTAGGGTAAAGTTACCTAATTTGGTGACATACCTAAGCTGGTGATACAACTCATTTCTTCTCTCACCATCGTAGGTTACCACAAAAAGGTTCCAAATCAGGCCGAGAGATAGCACAGGCTTTCTAGTTTCTTACTCTCCAAGCGGTTGTGTCATGTTCTTTACTTTATGGGTTGTCACAACAGAAAATAATGGTGTGCTGAATTTTCCATGAAACTTGTGAGTGTGTGTGCATAAAAATTAATTTTATTTATTTTGAACTGTGTGCTTGGAGTAAGTAGAATTCAGTATATTGCATTCTGCTCTTAAAATACTGGATAATCTGTTGGCAATGGAATTTTTAATTTATTTTTTAATTACATTTTTGTAAACCCTTACGAAGTTAGCCAAAAATTAAGCTTTATCTTCGAGTTTTTTTTAAGGACCACTGCATGCATCATTTAAACAATTAAAATAAATTTTTTAAACCTATGATTCGGATTCTCTGATAATGTAATACAGTAAACCATGTGTATAACTTATATTTAATGACTTTCATTGTGTCCTACAAGCTATCACCAAATTAGGTACTGTCACAAAATCAGGTACTATAACCAAATAAAGTCATCATTTCACCAAATAATGCCCCTACCTTAGAATTAGAATATTACCGTATTTTGAAAGTAGAAAAACGAGTCTATGATTTAATTTGTTACTTCATAAATTAAGGTTCCGACGCACTGGTTTCCTTTCGTGTATAAGCACAACAAAATGGATCCGCATGATAGAATAAAACTCGTGCCAGAGGGAGGTGGCACTTCCAGGAAATATAGTGGTCCCGACATAATTGAAGTGGTAAGAACGGTCCAAGAAGATCATGTTAGTGTATATAAGGCTGCTATGGAGAAAGGGATTTCATGGTCTTCTTTGAAACGTTATGTAACAGAAAACCCAGACATGAATTCAGTAATGGGCTTGAAAAAATTAGGTCATCCATTTGCATTGGAACTGGAAATGGAACAGAAAGTGTTCAATTATGTCATAATCATGCAAGAATTAGGATTTGGACTGGCTGTGGAGCAAGTGAAAGTTATTTCTTTCGATGTGACTGAGGCATCTGGCCATGGGCATTTTTTTAATAAGCAAACAAGACGTGTAAGCAAGAAATGGTAGCGTAATTTCAAAGAGAGGTATGGATTGACCTTAAGAGTACCAGAAAATCTTTCTGCTTATAGAGCTTTAATGGGAAATCCTGTCCTGATAGATGATTATTTTTTCAAACTCTCTGAAACTATGAAGAAACTCAAAATTCAGGACAATCTGAAGGATCGCATATGGAATGTTGACAAGACTGGTCTCATGTATGTAGCGAAGCGAAAACAAAGTGGTTGCAGAAATCGGGAAGAAATTTGTATACACCAGGACGTACACAGAACGTGGAGAAATCATGACCTTGTTAGCTGTATCTGTGCTAATGGAACTTGGATTCTACCGTTCATCATTTTCAAAGGTTCTCGTTGGAATGAAGCTTACAAGAAAGACTGTCTACCTAACACCCAAGTTCACCTGTCTGATCGAGGCTGGATAACGAAGGAACTGTTCCTATTATGGTTTCAGTTCTTCCTTGACAGCACTGGTGGTTCACCCAAACCCATGCTCCTGCTCATGGATTCACAAGGGGTGCACATCACGCCTCAGGTGATCGAGCTTGCAAAGGTGGTAAAAGTAGCCATCATTAATTAATTTCAAGGAATACGTTTATATTAATAAGTGTTTCCTAATAAATAAGGACATTTTGTGGAACATACATTATTTTGTTGTTGTTGTTGTTGTCAATTATTTAAGCTAATTTCTGTTTACTAATTACTTCTTACATATAGACATTCATTGCTCTACGACACATTTTTAAAATCGATGTTTTAATTATTCCTGTTAAAATACGAGAATTCAGAAAATTTATTGTTGGAAAAAGTCACTAGTAGGAAAATACATTTATTAAATTTAATTTATAATGCATATGGTACAAACACTTTTTTAAGTGCGTGTAGGTTATAATTCAGAATTCTGTGAACAAAGATATTTTTATGGTGATTTATTATTTTCATCTTAAAACGCTTTCGTGTCATCAAACTGTGCAGAATATTCTTCCTCAGTAATATACTGTGTAGGCTAACTATATCACAGACAGATGTCACTAACAACTTCATACGCGCAGAACTTAATCACATTCTGCAACGCAAACCAACATTTTTTTTCCTATTTAATAAAAACGAATTTCTGCACTAAAAAAAACAACAATCTATCGTTTTTAATTTAACTTGAATATTTTTAAATAATAAACCAATTTTCAATTTAATAAAAGGCGTAAGACACGCTCAAAGGCAAGTTTTCTGTTTAGAGTATTTTAAGAATAATCATTACGATCGTACTGAGTAAAAATTTAATGTATTGTAAAGCATTATTCATACATCTGCCGTGGCAATATATGTCCTCCCTAGATGGCATACGGAAAAATTTACACACATGTTTTATTATATAGTGTATATAGTACTCTAATTGTTTCTTATAAATTTCCTTCCTATTTTAAAAGATTTTCTTTTTAGATCATTTTTGTGTAGCGCAGCCGGAAGAGAAAAGAAAGAGGTAAATAGAAAATATATAACGAATAAGAGAATGTTCAAATATTCTCTGAGCCTGGAATAGCCTCATTAATTTGAGACGTTATTAATCAGGAAAAGCAAATTTATGCAACTGCTCCTGACCAGAGCACGTTTTAGGCATACGAAATTGTTCTTTACGGAGACCAAGTTTAATCACCACAGCTGCGATGTTTCCCGTCGTAAACTAACGGGAACAAACACAATCCCAAATAAAGGAGTACCGCGATTATAAGCTCCCTTGGGGGATTCCCACAGAGACCCCGAGCAGGGGATAGAGATGTGAGATATGGTCTCGAGGAAATATCTGGGACTTGGTTTTGTTCACATAGCAAGTGCCTTTACTATCTCTGCATGTTGAATTAAACGTCTGAAAACAGCGACAGATTATTAAGGGGCTTGGATCGTCATATCCTTCTCTGCAATGCTCATTACCTGCTACAAGTGCTGAACAAGATTTGCAGCAGATCTGACCACATTTTATTCTGCAAAACCCAAGCGCGCGCAGCTTCCTTATCTAAGCAATTATATTCTGTTGTTTAGTTGGTATCGCTGTTCCATTTTCTTGGAATTTAAACAAGATTTCAGTGTTGGAATGGGGTACAAATTATTTTGTTTTCTTGCCAGCTTTTAGATATACAGTATTTTTTGGCAATTTCTCGATCGCGCATGATTAATAAAACTAGCAATAAATCAGATATTTAATTAAGTGTTGTCATGCCGAAACTGCGTAGCCTCTGCTTAAAATGTACTGGCGTTTCTTACATCCAAGAAATCTTCAAAGTGACTTTAATAAGACACATAAGATAACACAGCAAATTAGGTGTCCTGGGAATGTTAACATTTTATTATTATACTATGATGCATGTTATTCTTATAAACACGCTATTAAAATGATTCCAGTGGCCTCATGTCAGAAAATAATGGAAGCAGTCCACCACTCTTAAATGCAATCAGTCCATCGACTCTGATACATGCCTTGGCAGAGATAACATTTTAAAAATTATCGAAAGTATTATGTTGTGCATTATCTTAGTATATGTAAGTCTGCTGCATTGAGGCTTTCTGCAACAATGTGGTTAATTTCCTAAGTCTTCGGGCGTATCGTTTCACAAATCAGGAGACAAAATGATGTAACAAAAGTTCACTAGGCAGATAAAAGTTGTTCACGATAAAGTGAGCGGTTTTGAAATCAACCTTAGAAAAATGTCACTGCCGCCATCTACATATGTAGGCTACTAACGAGTGCACTGAGTGGCATGTGCCTAGTAAAGTTGGTAACGATAGAGGGGAAATAGTTCCATGTCTTAAAGTCGAATTGAAAGTGTTAGGTTTATATCTGTGATAACTTAAATTCTTTCTTTTGCTTCCAGTTTTCTTAACGCACATAAGTGTAAAAATTGGCAGATTCTTAAAATATATATATGCAGTATGTATAAACTGAATATGGAATACCTATGATGTTTTATTGGAAACTGTAATGGGGTGATAAATCTAAACATTAAAAATACTCTTTCAACTCTTTTCAGTTTCGGGAGTTTTGCAAAAAAAAAAAAAAACATTTTATGAAGCGTGCTGTACTTAAGTTGACACAACATTTGTTTCGTTGTCACAACCAGTTAGCTATAGACTATATGTTCGGCTACAGTGATATGAGCCGACTATAGCCTACCCTAGTAAGATGGTTTGTGAATCATTTGCCCACAGGTAAGCTGGCTGGTCACTCAGCTTCGCAGTGTGCAGCACAGACCAAAATTCACCTACACGTGCGTAATGTACACTATTGTGTACGCTGAGTTTCAATGGGTTCAAAAAGTTTTTTGTAGCCAACACTCGCGACCTCAGTCGATGAATGCTATCCATTATGCCGTGGCTGTACTTCCATACCTACCCTGGCCACCGAACAAATACGAAGTTCTCCAACATGCATGTGCCAATGGCGGGAAACTGTATAACAAGCCAAAAAGTTGCCATAGACAGATATTAGCAACTCGGTGTGTGAGTACTTTAGGCGAAAAATATTACTTCAAGCACAACGAGCAAAGAAGACAAAGAAAAACCCGAGAAGTTTTTTTTTCCCCCTTGTTTCCTGCTAACAAGCTTGTTTGTCGGTGTGATTTTCGTGACTGGAGGGCATGGAGTTCTTTCAGTTTATTTTTCCTGCCATCATTCCAGGTAATGCCATAGTACATCTCCTTCACAGTATAACGCCTCCTCACAGGCCGTTGGAATAAACCGCCAGTTAGCCAGTCCCACGGCTAGACAAATAAAGAACATAACCTTGCCTTATTCGTGTATAATACCCAGCGCGCCGTTATATCTTGCAGACATAAATGTCATTTAAGTCATGGTCTTTTCTTACCTTTTTTTTTTCTTCAAACAATGGAGTTATTTCTTTAAGAAATTATTTAAATTACTAATTTTGTCCATACCACTGGTTTTTGTAGGCTATGGGTATTTCCCGCCTTTCCCCTGTTTCATATAAAAAATTTTAATTTACATTTATTATCCCAATATCTCAGTATGTAAAACTTAATGCTGAAACCAGTTCATCTGGGAGTGTTACGCCCCAATTTTTCAATTAAGTTTCTTAATTATTTCAACATGTTTAAACTACAGTACTCGACTGTTTTTAAGCAATCAAAAATATCACATTTAATGTGTTATTTTCAAAACCCATTATTTCAAAAGCGTAATTAGTATATAACCTTATCTTAGCAAAAGTAGTGTATGTGATGCCTTCGCAGTTCCTCAAAGTATTTAAGAAGGAAATGATATATGCCAAATAGATGTAACAGGTATCAAATGGTAGGTATTGGCGTGCCTCTTATGTGACAATTAGTAGCGGCAGTTTACCATTCTGGACGTACTAACGACACCTGAGTTTGATAATGATGGGTAATAATCAAATTTGGGAAACATTTTTTATGTCTGTGGTGTAACCTTGCCAATTATTCCAAACTTTTCGCATTTTCGGTTCCATGCTGTCTTTTCTGGTAGAATTGTTATAGTTAACTCATTTACCTTAAGAAAAAAAAAACACTGAAATTCTTTCAAGTATTCTCATTTCTGAAAACTGGCTCGAAATAATAACCGAACTTGGAAAACATCGCGTGTTTGGCATTACCGTAGTGTTACGAAATCTGTAAATATGTAGGAAGGAAAGCCTAATTTATATTACCATATGGGATGAATATGAAAAATCACCATATAAATATGTGGTTGAGAGGACCCTATAACTTCCATGCCTAAACTATCCCTCTTCTTTTCCCGTTCCCTTTTTTCCTTGCATGTTAGCATAAATAAAATATTTTACGTATTATGATAAATGAAGAAATCTTACATTACTTCAGGTTCTGAATGTAAATTTTTTCGGTAATTACGCCCTTGTAATAAAGAATATAGCCTATCAACATGGAACTGAAAAAAAGAGTAGTTTTGTATAGGCTGTTTGTTCATGGTAAAGTGAGCACTTTTTAAGGCCCTTCTAAATTTTTCCTTCCATCCCTCTCCATCTTCCTGCTGCTTTTAAATATAAACATTGCTTCGTGACGAATAAACACAGTGCATACATTTAATCACCCTCAAAATGTAATGCCTAATGCTGCAATAAGATATATTTATTATTGGTTGGGAGGGCCTTAAAAAGAGCTCACTTTACAGTGAACAGCCTATGATAAGATTTCAAGGAAGCACAAACGTATCTCTATAATAGTATCAACAAATTTTGATCGCTATCATTGCAGTTCTGCGTGTACTGGGTGCATGTCAATCAGTGCGCTCATTAAAATATATGCATGCAAGGACAGTGAATGTTTTTAATGTTCATTTCTGAAGTGCTCACTTTATTGTGAACAGCCTTTAACATGCAATGTGCTTTCACGTTGCCTGGCTTGAAAGCTGCGAGAATTTTGTATAGGAAAATACATGTTAATGAAATTTGATTTTTTGGCTCGATTTTTTTTTGGCGTTCCTATTATGACGGACATATACAAACCCAGAACTTTTTTTAGTATAAAAATACGCGCTTCTTTGCCATCGAAGCTTTTTATAACTAAGTATATCCTGTTTCCTGGAAAAATCAAAAAACTTAATATTAAATTAAAGCACTGAAAAGTAATTTGTTATGTATTTGTTTCGCTACAAAGCTTGAAAGTATTATTTCTCACGCTTAGGTTTTTGTTTCAAGCTCATATCTTCCAAATTTACTTAGAAAAAAAAAAGAATTTCATTAACATCCCATACCACATTCTCACTGTTTTCATGCCAAGCAACAGGCTTAGCCTATGGAACTGAACCTCCGCTTAAAGGCTGTTCACGATAAAGTGAGCACTTTTGAAATCAACCTTAGAAAAAGTTAGTTCTCTTACCTTCGCATATTTTAACGGGTGTACTGAGAGAAATGTGCCCAGTAAAGTTGGTAACGATGGATGGGAAGTAGTTCCATATCTTAACGTCGAATAAAAAGTGTTACATAACCATGCGTGATAAATTATAAATTATTTATTTTGCTTTCTGTTTTTTTTATACATCGAAGTGTAAAAATGTGAGCAGATTTGTAAAATATTTACTTTTCTAATAATTTCACAGCTCCACTTAACCGACGCATGAATAAAGTGATGAGGCCCATGACAATGTTTATCTCACATAAGGCGGAAGAATACACAACGTGCGTACACGTACATCTTAAGCAGGGCTTCCAAAAGTGCTCATTTTACCGTGGACAGCATATTTACTAAAACCTCCAGGTACACGCGGCTGAAAAACGGCGTCGCTATCCAGCGACGTGAGGGGAAGGCGTTTGCTTGTCAGCGCCTGGAAACTCGCGTTCCAATCGGCAGCTCAGCCAATAGGAAGTCTTCCGCAGCGCGCAGTAACCAATCAGACACAAGACCCGTTCCAGAGCCTCGCGCAGCCAGTCAGAGAATGGGTAGGCCCACATCAAAGGAAGCCGTCGCGCCATCTTACTTCAGCGGTCATTACCTATTGCGTGATGCTACCGAGGACATAAATATCTTAATGATGTTGAAGCATGAATAGAAACCCACATAGCACAGGTTATCCACCGAATTTCCTAATTAGATCCACGATATCTAAAAGTCATCTAATTCCTACAGTGAATCTCGAATGTATATAAGTTGGATATTGAGTAATAGATACCGATTTGTACCCCTTACTAGATATCCATTAGATATTACAAAAACCCAATGGCCATTACCTAAGGTATACACTATTCGCGGTAAAGGGAGCACTTTTGAAAGCCTTCTCATTTGGAATAATAGTCAATAAATATATTTTATTTCAGCCTTAGACGTTAACATCCGAGTGCGGTGGAATATAAACACTGTGTTTACTATATGCATGGCAATATTTTATTTTAAAATATGGTTATAGGATAAAAAAAACGACAGAAAGGAAAAGGTAACTAGGGCCTCAAAAGTGCTTACTTTGCCTTGAACAGCCTATACCTGACTACGTCTAAAAATGTGAATAGGACGTCCAATATGTCTGTATCACATTTTGGATATTGGGCGGACATTTGGATATATTTTGGCAGTCTAGCGAATGTAACTTTGCTATTCTTGGATGTCCTTGGACATCCCGAATGTCAGAGTGACATCCTTCTGATATCCTTTGGATACCTGTGTGCTAAATGGTAAGTATTAGTGAGTTTGATTCACAGATACGAACTAACCCTTAACGTAAACACAAATTTTTCATTTCAGGTGAAGCAAAAGAAAATTTGTAGTGTGGAAAAGTACTTACGAATATTTCTTATACGAAATGAAACTTTGGAACTAATGGAAAGTGTTTCAGTAGACCCATGGTATAAAAGCAACAAACTATAAAATAGTTTAGTATGTGTCAGCGACAACCAATAGTATTACTCAGAGAAAACAATATCCATATTGGTGTTAACTTCTGAACTCGGAACAACACTGACCATGATTTTAACTATTCTACAACAGGCCAGAGGCAAAGTAGTATACTCGGTGAAATATGTTGAGAGTTTACGATGGACTACACCTAGGTGATTCATTTCGGGACAAGATAGACGTCAAACACACAAACAGTGAATTCACCTTCCCAATTGGATCAGAGTTTACTACACACGCTCTGGGCGACTCTGAACCAATAGCGGACTTGCAAGGGAACAAGTAGCGAATCCCTTACTGCCAGGTGTGAGTTAACACTGAGGCAGCAGCCAATGGACAAACATCTGAGGTCCTAGTGTACACAGGGCTGTGGAGTATGGCTTGCAGGTCATTGAACTCGAGAAATTATCCTTCTTTTCGACAGAATATCATATCCCTGGGGATAAGATTTGTTTCATGCCCTTAAAAATTATTCACGGACTTTCAATTAAAGATAATGGTAAGCTACTTGCACTTATTTGTATGAATTTTCGAAGTTTCTAGTGTAGCATCACTGTACTAAGATTATTGGGTGCGTTTTAACACTGTCTAATGAGTGAGGTGGTGTAAAATATTTTACAGTTTAGGACTGCCTCAGTATCATGGTCTTGTCACATTTGTCAGCCTTTGACCTAGTCTTATGCAGTCCTTGTGGCGTTTACCTGATTTGTTTAAATGCGAAAATCCTGACTTTATGACAATAATGTCATTACTGCATGCTTCCTTTAAAGAATCCTTCACTGAAATCAATGCAAAATTGAAATGTTTGAGGTACATAACACAACCACAAAAAGTATTAAAAAGATTTGATTATATTACTCAAAAAATGGTTCCCTCTAACTTAATTGATGTCACATATAGTGAAAATATTTGATTGGTCGGTGCAACCTGCTGTTACATCTATTATGCTAAATGTAAAACAAACCGGCATTCAGATTTACACAGGAATACCAGTAAACGTGAATTTCTGAATACAGTGGATTCAAAACTAGTGATGGGACTATCACTTGTAAAATAATCGATTATTCGATTATTTTATTATAATCGATTCATCGATTACTTAAAAATAATTCGATTATTCACGATTTTAAGCTGTTTATACGTAAACAAAACAAAAACATTGCAGATACCTACATGTCTCGCATTTATTAAAAATATTAAATTTTATTTTTTAACCAATTTTCAAAATAGCATAAATTATTTAAAATAAACAGAAAAATTTGTGGCGAGAATAGTTAAAACAAATTTATAGAAATATACAGTATTTGAGGTCAAATTTTTCATATGGATTAAAACAAGACTATCGATTCTTTTTACCGATTATCTATTCGATTAAAAAATAATCGAATTCTATTCATTCGAATTACAAAATTATACGATTATCCCTTCACTATTCAAAACCTCTTCCACAATTCCTCACCGGGGTGAATGAATACTGAGCTACCGTCGGTTGCGTATTTTCTCTATCTGCCTCATCTAGCACCTATGCAGATGCATACATATGCATCATTTAGATGTATGCCATCACAACTCCCTACATCAGCTTACTTAGGTGTTGTTTGTTATTTATTTCACAACATTACGTTGTTTTATATTCATCCCAGATTATTTTACACAAAGTTTGCAGGCAGACATACATATAAATTCGTACATACAAAATATATGTAGTAACACATATATAGAGAGATAGCGAGAAGGAAAAATCCTTTTTTTGAAATCGTTCTGTATAGCAAGAGGATGCACTGCAGGTCCATAGTAAATATTTGTAGTATTAATATATATTGTCACAACCAGGCCTTTTCAGAGGCCCAAGCCATTTTATTTTTGAAGCACCCTCTCAAACATGAAGAAACAAATGCTTCGGTTTCTTTGAAATACGAAGTCCATATCCTACATTTGAGGCCCTCTATGATGTGAGGCCTGGGGCATATAACCCTGACCACGCCACCCCCCCTCTGTCTTTACCTGTCGGTTTTTCCTTTCGATAGGGTCTGCTTTCTTGAACAATGCAAATTGAGCGACAGGAATAGGGAATTACAGGAAGGAAGACGCTATGGTTCAATATTACGCGAAGAGAGGATGTGACAAATGGTATAATTAATCATGGGTTTTCATTACTGCCTAGTGCTCTCCTTTATGTTCAGGGGACAATCATAGTACCAGATATGAAGAAGGGCTGTTCACGCTAAAGTGAGCACTTTTTAAGGCCCTTCCAATAAGTATTAACCACTAATACATATATTTTATTGCAGCTTCAGGCGTTAACTTTTGGGAGTGATAGAATGTATACAGTGTGTTTATTGGTCACAAGGCTATTTTTTTTTAATTGACGGAAAGATACAAATTTGATAAAAAAAAATAGCAGGGCCTTAAAAAGTGCTCACTTTACCGTGAATAGACTATAGAAGTCGTACAACTAACCATTTGACGCCATCTTTAACCTAGGTCTTCGCAACCGCTTCGTTGGCATTATCATGGTTCAGATTCAGGCTCTGCGATTACCCAACTGGTGAGTTGGTGAGTTATTCTTTACTTGTACCTTTATGATAATTAACAGTCTCATGGTTTATGCAATGGAAATGTTATAACTATTAACACATTCATTAGATGCTACAGAATATCGCAATGAGCAGGTAGGGCATTAAATTTAGATTTCGGTCAATTAGGGGGTGTCTTTTTTACGTTCGATAAACACAGACATTTGAAAAAAAAAGTTTCAGAAACCAGTTTTAAGGTTTTCATTATACTTAATTAGAATTTTGTATTTTTATTTAGGCCTATGCAAATTGTAGATAGAGGTAACAAAATAACTTAAAATTAAATGACATAATCTATTCTTTTTCATAATAGTGTCGGAAGGATGGTAGGCAATGTTTTATCATGTAATGTTGAGATTTTGACTTTTTACTTTGAGTTCCCCAGAAAAAATACTTTATAAGTTATAATTGGTAATGAAATTGAAAGATTTTTTTTTAGATAATTCACTATATTTATTAGCTAGATGGTTGGAAATCAAGTTCAGTTCCGACAAGTGTTTCCTCAGACGAATGTTGGATTATTCTAACTAGTGTCATGAAAAAGAAGGTTACAAGATATACCCAAGTGTTACAACAGAATGGAGAAATATAGAAACACTAAAAAAAAAAAAAAAAATGACTATCTAAAAAATTTGTAACACGTATTCAATAAAAACAATTGTTTTGTTCTTGGACACCGCGAGCAATCTGCACCCGACTTGCCTGGAAGCTCAGCCGTGGGGTTTCAAACTCTACATGTTTACATTGGCCACTCTTTTTCTCACAATGACGTGCCCGAAAGGCCAGCGAGCGATGCGAACGATGCGGAGCGATGCACCTACACATTTCACCGAACCTGTAAGCTGCCCCCTCTCCCCCCCCCCCCCCCCCCCCCCCCCGAGGTAACACGCGGGGCTAATGGATTGCCCCCGCAATGTTGTGTGTACAGTACATCCTCTCATTCACTTCGCAAGAAGCGATACCCGGAGTGAAAAAAAAAAAAAGTGGTTTATGTGGCCGTCCCCTCTACCGCATGACGCGGCGCCAAAGGGAGGCGTGGTTTCGGCGCGCGTGCGACCGCGTGATTGGAGCGTTGGTAACCCCCCCCCCCCCCCCCTCCTGGTCATCGCCCAGAACCTTCGAGAGAGATAAGGCCGTACCCTGGCGGCGACCCGCTTTGATCTCGCCCGACCCAGTTCATTTCGCCAGCTTCACTTCGTCGGCCGGTATGTCCGCCCAGGAACGAAATGCCCCGGAGAGCTATTTCCGACGCTTCTCTTTCATCGTTATCGGGCGCCAAATTCACATCGGAGGCAATATCGCTGCCGGATAAATTCTGAACACGCTTTGTCGTTCCCAGGGATTTTCGGTGTAACTAGATTTATATACAAAACGTCGATTCCAGTGTGCATTTGGCTGTGAAAAAAATATATTAAAAAATTTTCAATACCAAACTGTGAGCAAATTGGGAAGGGGCATAACGATTACATCGAAAAAACGCTGCTGCAAAATCAGCTGATAAGTGCCACTGAATATTTGTGTAATTAGTTATCCGGATTTCAGCAAACAAACTCCTGTGCTAGTAGCAGAACGCTAAGTACGTTTATTGCAGTTAGCAGAAACAATCCAAACATTGCTAAAACCTTCTGGTGAAGTAACTGCAGCATATATGACAGTAAAGGCTGTTCACGATAATGTGAGCACTTTAGGAATGAACCTTAGAAAAATGTCACTGCCGCTACATGCATATATTTTAATGGGCGCACTGAGTGACATTCGCCCCAGTAAAGTTGGTAACGATAGATGGAAAGTAATTTATTTCGCTTTCTGTTTTTTTTTTTTTTGCATCGAAGTGTAAAAATGAGCAGTTATAAAGTATTTCCTTTCTTAATCATTTCACAGTTTCATTTGACCGACACGTGAATAAAATGATTATATCTATGGCAATGTTAATTTTACGTAAGGCGGACGAATACACTTCGTGAATACAAATAGATCTTAAGCAAGGTCTTCAAAAGTGCCCAGTTTACCATGAACAGACTATACTGAGATGACGATATCAATGTTGTTGTTTTTTTTTTTACTGGGAATACACTAATTTCTCCCAATACCATAACTTGTTGCTAAGTGGCGAGTCCAATGATGTGATTATTTTGAAAACCTGACGAGCACGTTTTGAGACATAAGGGGTGTTACATGGGTATATGCATACGACTGTAGCTATGGAACACAGGTATGGGACGCATTCGGAAGGTTGTTTGTTGGTGTTGTTTTCGATGTTACATGCTAATAAAACGTGTGTTTGATTTTATGCACATAGCTTGAATGACAAGGCAATTGTTTTCAAAATAATTACGTCACTGAACTTGCCGTGTATAACATCATATTATGCTATTGGGAGAAATTTGTACATTCTCATTTAAAAAAAAAAAAAAAAAAGGAAGTCGATATCGTTATCTCAGTAATTAATTACATATCGGAACAGACAGACAGTGTCGTATGAGCACCGTAGTACCATTTACGAATTCTAAATCAAAATGTCGATACTTTCAGCGGTTCGGAAGATATTTGGGGTGAACATCTAAGCAGAATAACTGTATAGCAACTAAGCGTAAAAATTTTATCTGTGCAAGAATATTTGTACGATTTTATCCTGTACGTGACAGCATCTGTATTGTTACAAGAACTCCTGTTAACCTATATTTGCAAAAAAAAAAAAAAAAAATATTTACCGCCTAACCCTTTTTATTTTATAAATTTTTCTATTGGTTCTTATTTACAATGCTTCATGCAACTTTGCATCTTTGTTCACACAATCCGTTAGCAACTAAAACATACCAGTGAGAGCTCTTTTATTATTTTATGGTTGAAAAATTTAGTGAATATCGTTGAGGTTTGCCAGTTAAAAAAAAAAAAAGGAGAGCTTGTTGGAGTTCACTTAAGATACTTTATTCCCTAGTCGGGGCCACGGTGGCTGAGAGGTTAGCCTGCTCGCCTCCCACCAAGGCGAACCGAGCTCAATCCACGGCCGGGTGACTTGTTCATTTAAATACCCTTCAGTATCATATATTATTCTCTATGTATTTTTGTGCATTTTATTTTACAAGGAGTAATCATAAAAACATGTGTTAATCTGTGATAAGGAAATTACGTGAGAGAATAATCGCTTTGAAGAGAAAGGAATGAGGATTGTATTTCTTTTCTGACATGGTGGTTCGTTACAAGCTGCAATTAACCAGGAAGCTGTTGCGTTAAAATGTCTGTTTCACATTATAACCTGCGCCATGTAGGGTGATTACATTACGAGGAGAGGCTCCACGACTTCTTCAGGACCTACAGCTGTTCGTTCGGAGTTCAGTGCGGAGATGACTTTAATATCTGCCACTAAAGTTGTGTGACAGCTGTCTCAGAACGACGCACTGACTTCAAGTAAGATCTAACCTGGTTTTAATATTCTATCCAAGCAGGATATTACGCGAGACATGTTTATTTGTGAAAATTACAGAAATGTTAATTAGAATAATGGAATTGTACTATATGTACTTTAATGTTCTACAAGTAACTAATGTGGCTTCCTTCTTGTCTCGAGGAGACTCGTTGCATAAAAGTTTTAAATCTGATATTTTAACTTGTGAAGACAGTAACTGCAAAAATTGTGCATTTTTCAGAATTCCAAGAACTACCAGTAACATCAATGGGTTCTCACGTAGTTCATATTGCTGATACACATTTTGAAACGTAATCACAATCGAACGATAGTAGAGCGCATTTCGTAAACTCTTTATTAAATTGCTTTTTCTGACAGCAGTTGTTCTCAATAGTGTTTAAGTATTGATTTTTTTTTAAATATTAAAATAAGTATTATTTTAATGATATGTGAGGGATCAGTGTCTTATTTTGTCTTGTCTTTCTCTTCTCAATAAAAGTGCGAAACTTGTGAAATGCTAATTCTTGTTCTGTGTAGTGTAGAAAATATGTTTGAAACGGCTATTCATTTTACACTGCTGGTATGTTAATTTGTGACGTCTCTCGACACAAAACTATTCCATTCTTTTATTAAAATGAATTTATACGTAGTACATTTTAAACCAATCTTCATTATTTGTCTTTATCTGATAATAAAGACAGGCGCCTCGACGTGGTAATTTCAATATACGGAAAATAAGACATTTTTCTACCAACTTTTATAATTTAGTGATCTGTAGTAATTTCCCCTTTAATGGCGAATGCGTATCGTCACATTACTGTACACACGTCGCTTGTGCGGTAGAGCATCGAAAAAAAACAGTTTGCCCAGTTATGAATTTAAGTTTGAATTCCCGGAAAACGGTAGGGTTTTACGAACTTTAGGCGATATTTTTTCGTCAGTCTTAACATGTTGATTAACAATAATTTCTTGAGAGATGTATGTGCTTCCTCGTCTTGGAATCTAAAGCAAAGCTGTCGCAAGAATAAGTTGATGATGACGACAGTGTTGCAGATTTTTCTTCCAACCACCTACTTCTTTTCACATATGATATTAATATTTGTTTTGCTATAACCTCGTATTTCAGCTCCAAGCTGAAAGACGTATACGCCCATAAGAGATCATATTTCACCGTAACTATTACATTTCATTTTTCGACTTACTTTTTTTTTTTTTTTTTCCGTGGTCTGTGGTTGTTACTCAGTTCCATTCTGTAGACTGACCGTGGAATGGTTTGCCTTCAGCATGAAGCGGATGCTCTTTATTCTCATTTTCCTCGCGTTCACATGTGGAGTGAATACAAATAAAAAGTCTTGAGTTTTTTTTTTTTTTTTTTTTCCCCTGCCCGTATTTTCATTTCTTGGATCGAGGGTTGGGTGGGGGGGGGGGGGGGGGGGGGGAGGGAGCAGTGTTTGAATCGTGCGCTCAGCTAATATACCTGCTCGGGAAGATGTTTTTATATACGCCGGTACGGCTGTCTAGTGAATATAAAGTAAGTAGACTAAAGATATGAGGTATACCACACTCGCTGGCTGCGCACAACCTATCTCCGTACATGTCTCTAGGGTTCGCACCGAGAAAAAAAGGTTTTGTTGAATCAAACACGATTCGTTTGGTGCAACCAAATTATTTGTTTGTATAGGTGCAATGAAATATTTTGTTGCTGAAAACCAAATTATTTTGTGGTTCTCATTTGGTTGCCATCAACTGTAAGATTTGGTTGGTGCAACAAAATATTTGCTTCGTTACACGCACATTAAATAGTTTGGGCAGATATAAAAATTGTTTTACAAGTTTGACAGAGTACCGAATCTAGATCACCCTGCGTCCGAGCGCTACGCCTTAGCAATATCAGCTGACGTGAAACCTGGCGGCTCAAGAAAGCTTTAAAATAGTTATACAGCAAATATTGGGCAACATGCGCAAACAAATATTTCAAGTTTTACAGCTTTACTTGCCAGTTTCTTGTTGCATTGTTTTATTAATGTGTTAATACGACTGTTCGGCATCAATAGATGCATTAACAAACGCGGTTACTATCCTAATTGTCACAGAAAATACAAACAAACTCTCGAGCTGTATTTTCGAACGAAGGCAGTCAAATGAGTGGCCAAACATATATATATATATATATATATATATATATATATATATATATATATATATATATATATATATATATATATACACGCCTACAGTTGATTCAATAAAATATTTCGTTGGCAGTCTAATTTATTTTGGCCTACACAAAGATTTTGTTTATTCAAACATATATTTTGATAGACGAACAAAAGTAATATTGTTGCTTTACAAATTTTGTTTGCTCAACAATAAATTTTGTTATGACAACTGAATATATATTTGACTCTATACAAACAAATGTTTTGTTCGTTTTTCTCTCAGTGTGGATTGTATGTTAGAAAACTGATTTGTAAACAAATGCTTTGAGATGTCCGTATACTTCCTCTAACCAATTTGAGATGCAGTTTGATAAGATACAAACAGGCAGTGATTACCATTTCAAAAATTAATATTTTAACAAACGCGTTCATCACTGTTGACCATGTGACTTTAACAGTTGTGTATGGTCGAGGTAGATCAATGTTGGGTACATGCGCAGTAGACGAATAAGCATTCTACCTCATCTTCAGTCCATGGAATACAAAACGTTGTCCTGGCGAGATTGTGAGCTTTCTCTTCCCTTCCTGTTCTCCCCGGGCAGTGAGAAGCGGTCGCATTCAGGCTTCGAGGTGCCCACGGAGGCAGAATAATTCAGCTACGGCGCGACTTCAATGGCGTGATTCACCAGACGAAGAGAACGGCGGCCAGTGCTAGCCTCTTCCCTGGCCGCACGGCAGTGCGCCCGAGGCCACGAGCCCGGCTCGGCCGCTCCTGGCCGCCACCTGCAATTATTGGAGAACTGTACGAGTGCAGGAGAACCAAAACTGCGTTTTCCGGTGAGCTGTCTGGCAACGGAATTGATCAGATCGTGTGCTTTGTTACGTTTTCTACGATGTAGAGGCGGAGTAGCTTTCCAAGGCACTGGAGAAAAAAAAAAAGAAAAAGAAAAATGTTCCGTTGAGTCAAACAAAATTTGTTTGGCGCAAACCAAATTGGTTTATTTGTATTAGGTAAGTGATATAATTTGTTGTTCCAAACAAAGGTTTGGTTGGTGCACCCAAACATTTGTTTGGCTCTTCGTATATTTAACCGTTTAGGTTAGTAAATAAAAAGATGGAATCTCGACCGAAGATTCTGACCCAGATATAATACGTGCCGTAGGCCTACGCACTAGTCACCTATGCTAACGTGACTGCAAATCAACTTCGAATGTTTTTAAAATGCATACATTTTCAACACTGGGAAACGTGCGCAAATAAATATCTCGAGCTTTGCAGATTTTCTTTTTAGTTTCTTTGTTGAACTTGTTTCATCAGGTTCATACCATTATTCAGCATCATTAAATACGTTAACAAACACTTGTATCCTAATAGTCCCAACTAATGCAAACAAAACCCTAGCTGCATTTTCTAACGAAGGCGGTCTAACGAATGAGCGGTCTAGCATATATGTACAGGTGATACAAAAAAAAATATTTTGTTGAAAGCAGAATTTTTTTTTGGCTCAACAAAGAGGTTTAGTTTGTTCAGACGTGTAATTTTTTAGATGAACAAAATTAATTTCGTTGCTTCCAAGTTGTCGTTACTCAAAAAATATATATTTTGTTGGAGCAACTAAATATAGGCTGTTTTGAGCACTACCCAGACAAATATTTTGCTGGCCTTTCCTTCAGTGTGGGGCACCGTACCTGAATAAAGACTATTTCAGGTCAAAAAATACGCCGGCCGCAGCAGTGACATTTTTTTCAGCGGTTCATTTCAAAAGCGCTCAAATAACCGCGAACAGACAATACCTATAATCCAGTCACAGTTACTTCACACTTTTCTGAATACCCTGCCAAAGTTCTACTACCAGGACATTCCCCCCCCCCCCCCCTCGTGTAAACTAAGCGTAAGTGTATTGGTGCACGACAATCCCATACTTAAAATATTTTTGTCACAATTTGTTTTACAGGGGATTTTTCAAAACTTTTTCGTTCGTCAAGATGTAAATAACAAATTTGAACATCTCATTACGTGGTTTAAAATTCCCTGCGTTCGTTATTCTCGCAGCTCTAGCTGAAAATAAGAAAAGAAAAAGAAAAAAAACCTTTCATTTCTTCCATCAGTGCTCCGAGAATAATGAAGGCAGTGAAAATCTAACGACGTAAAAAGGTGTTGAAAATTACTATTATTTTCGTCTTGTCGAGCCAAAAATGTCCATAACCTCTTTGGAAAACGACTTGTATCGGAAATCGGGTAAGTATACTACTTTCATGCACCATTCCCCTTAACGATCGGCTGTTCACGGTAAAATGAGCACTTTTGAAAGTCCTGCTTAATATCTACTTGTATGCACGTTGTGTATTCTTCCGCCTAATGTAAAATCAACATTGCCGTGAGCCTCACGTCTTTATTCACGCGTCATACAAGCGAAACTGTGGAATTATTAGAAAAGTAAATAATTTACTTATCGGCTCATTTTTAAACTTCGACGCATTAAACAAAAAAACTGAAATTGAAGAAAATAATTTCAGTTGCCACAAATAGTTACTCAACACTTTCATTCGACGTTACGGTATGGAACTATTTTTCCATCCATCGTTACCAACTTTGCTGGGCGCATGTCACTCAGGGCGCCCGTTAACATATATGCAGGTAGGGGCAGTGACTTTTTTCTAAGGTTGGTTTCAAAAGTGCTCGCTTTATAGTGAACAACCTTTGAGTTCTCGAAAATTACACCAAAGGACAGCGCACCGAACACGTGTGCACTCAGTTGTAATAATATTTTGCACGAGAAGTATTTCTTACTTGAAGTTTCCGACACATATTTTTTTCTCACGATTTCTATTCCTGTTTATTATAAATTACATATGCCATAATGAATAAATACAATATAGATAAAATTTAATTTAAAGAAAAATGATATACTTATACGTTAACAGAGGTATAAAACGCTTGAAACTTGGTTTAGAGACGTGCAAAATTCGCGTTATTATTTGAAGACAGGCGAGACTTCAAACACTTGTGTTTCGTATTGCCTTTGTAGTTGGACTACAGTTTGTTAGGACACGCTCGGGATGGCTTCGGACCAATAGGAAACTACTAAAATAAGCTGGCCCAATCACGTCCGCAATCAAGTGGAAAGGGGGAAATGTTTGCTCGCTGCTGCAGGAGCCAATAAAGAAGTGGCATCGGCTCGAACATGTACAGCAGGCTGAACTTGAGCGTGCTGCCAGAATATAACGCGAACTTTGCAAGTTCTCTATACACGGTTTGGTTCAACAAAATGTAAAGAAACCGCAAACAGACTATGATATTTATTTTAACAGTTAATAATAAAAGCGTACTCACATTTTATATACTAATACTTGGTTTCACAATCGTTTTAGGTTTAGGCTATTCACGGTAAAGTGAGCACTATTTAAGGCCCTCCCAACAGGCATTAACCACAAATAAATATATCTCATTGCACCTTAGGTGTTAAATTTTGAGAGTAGTGAAATGTGCACACAGTGTTTATTGGTCACATTGCAAGATTTATATTAAAAAGGAGCAGAAAGATAGGAATTGGGTGAAAGGAAAAAATTATGAAAGGCCTTAAAAAGTGCTCACTTTACCGTGAACAACCTATATGAAATCTTCCTATTAAAGCAGATTAACATTGCATTGAGATATTCAGCTTGCCCCTTAACTCCATCATCACAACATAAAATATTACGGCCACCACTGGTTTCGTACAGTAGAGACCTGAAGAATTCGCGGATTCATTTTGGGACAAGCTAGAATTCAAAACACGTGCGTTTATGTAACTTTAGCCATTGGTCCCCACTGTGTTTGACACTTCCTGCATAAGGCTGGCTCAATCGTCGCCTTCGACAACCAATATCCATTTGATATCGGCATGTTTGTACATAAGACTGTGGAATCTAGCCTGCAGATCATTGAACTCGTGAATTTTTCAGGTCTCTACGCTGTAAAAAAATTTCTGGTAAACTTCCTAAACTGTAATGGAAGTATTTAACTTATACACTGTATTTAAATAATACCACACATCAAGCTGCAGAGACAGGAATGTATAGCATAGCTACTATACAAAGTTGGGAACTTCCCTACGCATTTGACTGTTTACTGAGCTAATGTAGGAACGCTACTATGAATGTATAGGGGAAAACACTACCATTCCTGCTTTCTTACTATAGACTATTCACGATAAAGTAAGCACTTTTGAAAGCCCTCTCATTCGGAATAATAGTCAATAAATATATCTTATTAACGCCTTAGGCGTTAATTTCCAAGTGCGGTGGAATGTATGTACACACTGTGTTTATTACTCATATGGCAATATTTATTTTAAAAAGTTGGTTGAAGGTTGAACTATGGCTGAAAGGAAAACGTAAATAGGGCCTCAAAAGTGCTCACTTTACTGTGATAGGGATAGGAAATTTTCGCGATTTCAATTACCTGTAAGCTAGACTGCACAGTCCTGTATATACTCGAGCCTCGGATGTTTATTCACTGGCTGCTACCCTAGAGAGTAGCCAATGTTACTCCACACGTGGTAGTATGCAATTCGCTACTTGTTTCCTTGTAAGTCTACTTTTGGCTCAGACATGTGCAGGGTGCGTCTAATAAACTACGATCCAATTGCAACGCCAGCTTCAGTGTGCATATGTTAGACGTCTATCTTGTCCTGAAATGAATTCCCGAAATGTTCCTAGCCCTGCCTATAAGTTAAGAGTATACACTGGTATTGTAAATTTAGCCGAATAGTTTGTCAGAGCGTACGTATGAGGCGAACCCGCCGAGAGGAAGATGGCACGCCAGCTTAGTATCTTACGCATAAAGACGACCAGACCTTCGATGCGTGCTCTTAGTTCGCCCTTGGTGCTCCCACGCTTCTGGGAATCGGACACATAAAATACGTCCAGCCAAGCGTCGCCCTTAAGGGGAATGCTCGATAAACAATATAAAGGCCTCAGCGTCACATCCGGTGTTGAGGAAGCAATACGACGGCAATAGAAAATAGCGTAGGGTTTTAAAACAACAATCCATTCGGAAAAGATACAGCGTTGTAGTTATAGTTTAAAAAATGGTTTACAGAAGAATAAATGTATAATATATCCTCGCACTTTTTAAAATCAAAACTATGAAAAATTATCCAATGTATGACGTGTTTGGTCGTTTCCTATACATATCTATGTCATGTATAACCAGGGATAGGAAAAATTCGTGAGTTTAATGGCCTGTAGGCTAGATTCCAGAGTCATGTGTATATTCGAGCCTGAGGTGTCTGTTTATCGGCTGCTGCTCCATAGAGTAGCCAGTGTTACCTCACACCTGGCAGAATGGCACTCGCTACTTGTTTCCTTGCGTGTCTGCTATTGGCCCAGAGTTTCCAGGGCGTGTCTAATAAACTGCTATCCAATTGCAACGTCAACTTCAGTGCACACGTGTTTTACGTCTATCTTGTCCGAAAATAAACTCGCGAAATGTTCCTATCCCTATGTATAACTAGCGTTTACTAATTCCGTTAATGTAAAAGGATCCTATTTTTGGTAAAAATTGAACGTTTGTTTATATTTTATCTATGAATTATAATATTTAATTTATCATTTCCATGAATAAAAACAGGGAGAAAATAGTTGTGTTGGTAATGCCCAGTAAGAGAGATATCTCATGCAAAATATTACTGAAGTGATAGGCGCACGAATGCGGTGCGTTGTCCTTCTGGTATGATTTTCCAATCTTGGTCAAGCTTTGTTCGCACGAGGCGGAGGAATATCCTGAAAGAAGAACTTTACTAAGACTTCAGAAAAGTTGGAAGTAACCGTGAATGGACTATAGTAGACATAGCGCCAATTGCAGCGATTTTTACTGACTCCGGTGCTTTTTTTTATGGGGGCTACGGTGGCTGAGCGGTTAGCCTGCTCGCCCCCACCAAGGCGATCAGTGGATCACTGGATTTTCGCGTGTGGGAATCGTGCTGGGCGATGCCATCGGTCGGCGGGTTTTTCTCGAGGATCTCCCGTTTCCCCCCGCCCTTCCATTACGGAGCCCGTTTACCTTAATCACCCTCATCGGCTCTCAAAATCACGGTGTGAAGAGCAGCCATTTATGTTTTAATACCCATATGTATGAACGGACGACAAAATATCAACATTTGGTATCTGTCCAAAAAAAAACGTATTTACTTTGAAATATTCCATAATGTTTTAAAATTTATGATATACACAACTGAGTTACAATGAGACCAACTAGGTGAGGTTTCTTCGGGCTGTGTCTGGCGTTTCTCTACGGAAGCACATTCACGGTCGCTACACTTCTTCTAAGGCTGTATAGAGATAAGTTATATGTTTTTTTTTTATATTCAAAGGTAGTACGGCAAGCACGCATTTTTCTGGCCGTACGGCGAGGGTCCAAGGCCACTGACCCCGGGGGGGGGGGGGGGGAGGGGGGACTGCCGTGACGGCCCGGGGCTGAGCGCGCGTGGTGTAGTGATGAGCAGCTGGAGGAAGGCGGGGGGGGGGGGGGGGGCATGACACAATGCTTCCACCCGCGATGCTATCTGCATCTCGGAGGCGGGCGAGCATGTTTTACATATACTCGTGACGTCGGCGAGGCATCAAGCGCCAGTCTCCGCGCGAGAGTTGTTGCTTTCGTGTGTTATAGATTTGGTTAAACTTTTCGCTTGAGGCGGAGAAATATTTAAAAAATATATACCTCTGGACGTAACCGCAAAAGTAATAAACGTTAAGGAGTTTAGAGATTGAAAAAAAAAAAAATCTTTTCTAATGTTGTTTTCAAATGTTTTCAATAAATGTGAACCAGCTGTGAATTATAAAACATAACAAAGAAAGGTACACAGAAAAGTCTAAGCATATTTTGTTTAGCCTAAAAACTAAACTGTCGTTCTATCCTAGGTGGTCCGAGAAAGGTTGAGCTCTGCCGCATGAATGGAAATGTTTCTCCTTTTACAAAGCCGTGCTCTCTCGACTCTTCGGTTGTAATGCTCTCCTAGAGGGCGAAGAACTTCTCAAACAAAATTCCGGTTCGGACCAAACCGGATTCGTGATAATTGGTGGCAGTAAACAATGGACTCCGCGGCGGTTCTCTTCGTGTTGCTTCCCGCTCTCAACTTCACTACTTCGTTTTGGAATATTATTTCCGTGGCGACGTACCTCCCAGCTAGCAACACGATATTGTGTACGGGAGTTTACTTCGTCTTTTTTTTTTTTTTTTTTTTTAAGAAGCGGGAATACAACCGAGCTGAAAGAAAAACTACGCGTTTAAAAATAATGTACTTTCCCGAAAGATACTGATAATTATAGACCACCGTACAACTCGATTATTTTTATTTTGAATAAAATAATAAGCATTTTTTTTTGTATCGACTAAACGTACCGTGCTAACATGCGTGTTGTAAATCCCCATCGGAATTCCACATTTTCTCAACTATTAAGCATGAAATTTATGCACAAGATGTTAACTTCTTAACATGTGTGTCTGTACACGTGGTAAAATTACTAAATTTCAATCGGTAAGTCGTGGGTTTTATTTCGGACGCCGGCACTTTGAATGTTTTTTTTTTCTAATACTTTTTCACCCGCGATCCAAGTACAGTTCCTTAAACTGCATCCCTAAGTTCCCTTACGCATTTAACAACTATCACGATTATCGTTGGTGAATTACAGGAAATATATTTTTTTTTAATTGGCGTAAGACGTTTTAACGCCGTACTTAACACCCAACAATAATTATGGACACGTGTAACGTTTAATTTATACGTATGTTTAGTCCTTGTTATTGCTTCCAAAAAAACATTAACTTGCATCTTTCTAAAAAAAAAAAAAAATGTACTTTTTCACTCACTTTCTTCGATTTTTTCTTCTAAATTTCGCTTATTTCTTGCTGTTATAAAAAATTTCGCAGTTCAAAAAGTTCTTGGCTGAATTTTGATGATATTGTGGATTGTACTTTATGTTGCACGGTGCCAATATTGATGATAGTCCGAAACGTACCCATAGTTTTGGGCCGCGGTTTTGGGTCGGTCGTAGTGCCGGTATGGCCCACGTGACAAAGGGCGCTACTTAAAAATACGAAAGTACAATAGCTGAGAAGCCGTAACAGCGTACAACTTACTACAGGCCAGCCTGAGCTAAGACCGAGGAGCTAAATTTCGTGGCGGTCCTTTTGAAGTGTTTATTAATTTTAATGAGCTTTTTAGCTCCCCGCCGGCAAAGGACAACAAGAGAACGGATGGAGGAGGCGGCGGAAGGCAAGAGAACCAGAGGCCCGCCGTAGAAGAGATGACTCGACCAGATAAAGCAAGTTACGGAAGAGTGAGTTGTGCAGCGACAACAGGCCCAAAATGAAGACGTATTGGCTACCTAGAATGACCGGCGTGTCGAGCGTACATATACAGCATTTTTATACCACCCTTGGGGTAGTTGTTATCTGCGATGGTGGAGATGATAATGTTTATATATAGCTTTTTTAAGCTGGATGACTGATTTGGGAGTGGCTGTAAAACTTAACTAACCTGAAAGTTGCACTATCAATAACGTTGTTGGCTTAGCTGGAACACTGCACATTCTGATTTCTGTTCGAAACGTCCATCCACACGGTGAGTGCTATGTTAACCCATCCACACGGTGAGTGCTCTGTTAACCCATCCACACGGTGAGTGCTCTGTTAACCCATCCACACGGTGAGTGCTCTGTTAACCCATTCACACGGTGAGTGCTCTGTTAACCCATCCACACGGTGAGTGCTCTGTTAACCCATCCACACGGTGAGTGCTCTGTTAACCCATCCACACGGTGAGTGCTCTGCTAACCCATCCACACGGTGAGTGCTCTGTTAACCCATCCACACGGTGAGTGCTCTGTTAACCCGTTCAGACCGAGTGTACACATTTGTGTACATTAAGCACGTGTAGGTAATTTTTTACCTGTACTGCGCACTGCGAAGTTCAATAACCAGTTATCTTAACTGTGGCTGGTCTGTATCATGATTGGTTCATATAGCTGTAGCCAAACACATTGCCTACAGCTCACTGGCTGTGACAACGAAACAAGTGGTGGGTTGACTTTAATTACAGCACGCATCATAAAAACTTTTGTTTGCGACGCCTCACGCCATAAATTAAAGCAGTTCTAAAAGGGTTAGTTGCTCTATTTTTATCATATTCTCTTTTCGTTTAAAGTGGTGTACGTTAAGTGCATGGCACTCCGCACAAACCTTTACAATTGTTGAGCAAGTGTACGCAGTCTAATCCTATACATTCTGTCGTTCGGGTAGCATCACAGGTGGAAACCTAGTGAGGTTTAGTCTGTCGATCGGGGGAGGGGGAATCACAGGTTTTTGAGATTACGCTGTCATCTAACAAGCTAATTATTGTGCCCATAGACTCATTAGACGCCTTCCATCCGTGACTTAACTCCAGATTAGAACTATACAACTTGTGATGCAGAACCTAACATGTTTTCTGGAACATATCAGGCTATCCTCTCACTACCACCCGTCCTGTACCTGATCCCTGAGGTATAACATGAGGCAATTTATAGAGCCTGGCAACCATGACTTGGACATTTCCAGGTCCGGTACTACCAACAAGGGTCACTAGGAAAACATGTCCCTCCACCTGATTGTCCGACTACAGTTAAGCTTCTCAGGCCTGAGCGTGTTTATACACTGTGCGGATATACGGTTATCCATATAAGAAATTCATCTCTGAGAGGCTACAACCTCCGGAAAAAGAGAGACGCTAGAAACACCAGCCTCTTTTTAAGTTTGGAGTTTGAAACCGAACAGAGGAGCGACGCCACGTTGAGATTGCAGCGGACTGAGGTGAAGACGAAGCAGCGAGAGAGTGGAGTGCAGAGGGGGAAGCGGGAGTGCCCTGAGAAAACCAGCCTGCCGACGGCAACGTCCACCACGTTTCCCACGTACGAAATCTGGGAGTGATCGGGAATCGGACCCTAATCGCCGTGGTGAGAGGCGCGTGGTCTCATCACTGTCACTACGTAACTATAGGCTGTTCACGGTAGAATGAGCACATTTGAAAGCCCTTGCCTAAGATCTACTTGTTTACACGTTGTTTCCTCCGCATTATGTAAAATTAACATTTTCATTGGCCTCGTCACTTTATTCATGCGTCGGTCAAATGAAACACTGGAATTATTAATAATGTAAATACAGTACCGCTAAGTTGTATACTTCGGATCATTAAAAAAATTATTTAAAAAAAAAACAGAAAGCGAAAGAAATAGTTTTAAGTTATCACTAAGGACAGGTGTTTTTTCGCGAAAAGATTTATTCTCATGTTATACTTCAATAAGCTACGTCCACGACTACAACTTCCGTTGGTTATTGGCCGCGCGTCTACGTGAGAAGACATGTCCTCATTTGACTGGGCCAATCAGAATAAAGTACTCCGGTACTGAACGTCCATGTTTCGCGGACAGGCACTTTTGAGGCACGTGACATTTGAAATCATCCAGCCACGAAAGTGCATACGAACTAAAGTGTTTTGAACTACAAATGGTCTTGAAATATTTCGAGCTTGTTCGAGTTTAGGATATGGAACTACTTTCAATCCATCGTTACCAACTTTACTGGGCGAACGTCACTCAGTGCGCCCATTAAAATACGTGGTTGCAGGGGCAGTGACTTTTTTTTTCCAAGGTTCATTTATAAAAGTGCTCACTTTGTCGCGAACAGCCTTTAATAACATTCGTTGTTCCAGGATCGCATTACTGTTCGCGAGGTACCTTTCGGTTTTTTGACGTGTTAGTCTAGTAGGAAACATGGTATTTCGAAAGGGCATTGCGCGTAATCCGTGACGTCAAAAATCACGTGTTGGTGCGTACAGTTTCACTCCCGTGGATAATCGAGGCACGACCTTAACATTTATTTTGCAGCGGGCAATTGTGGCCTTTCCCTGGGAATAAAAGGTGGTCGATATGAGCATCATGGCTCTCCCCGTCGTATGACCTTTACGTCCCCAAGTGCGTCTGGGATCTGTTTAACCTTCAGCTACAGCTTTCTGTGATCCAGCAGTCAGTCCTGCTTGGGTAACTAGACTGTGTCGTGTTCTTCTATCTCAGCAGTGTATATATATATATATATACATACATACATACATACATATTTCCGAAATTTGATGTCGAGATAAACTTCCTTAGTTTACATGGGTACTAGAACAAATTTCATAACAGTTTGCAATGTGAAAAAAATACAAGTACTGTTTATTTCAATAAGAAATAGCTGTAGAATTTAACGTTTATTGAAACTATGGAGATACATAATGATTTATTTATGTATGTTTCATATATTTCGGTATCATAAACACAGGAGAATAAGTTACTTGTTGTGCCATGAGAATAACTAGTTTTCCAAGAGATTTGTTTGTCAAATGTACACGCATTTTACTCACGGAATGTCATTTAGGGCTCTCTTTAAGACGGACGAATCAGTTAAATGAACTTGGATCCAGTGCCTTTATTCGTATTCATAGCCATGTCAGGACGTTGGATCTGTTTTTTTTTTTTTTTTTTTTTTATTCTCAGGCTCTCTCTTGAGATGGAGACTTCGTTACCTTTTTTTTCTTTATAGTCTGTTCGTTGTTTCTTCACACTTTCTGAACATGACCGTTGAAAAATCACCCCATGTGTGATGTGTTTAGTTATTTCCTAAATATGCCATGCATTACAAGCGTTATATAGGCTACCTCCGTAAACATAAAATCAACCTTTTTTTATTAAATTAAAGTTTTACGTAATTACCACTCATAATTTATAATATTTCATTTACAATAAATATGAATAAAAACGGCGAGAAAACACGTGTTGATAGCGCCTAGTAGGAAATAGTTCTCGTGCGAAATATTACTACGACTGAATGAGCATGAATTCGGTGCGTTGTCCTGTAGACTTAGTTAGGCTTAGTTTGCGCGAGGCGGAGGAATATCCTGGAGGTAGAACTTTCGTAGGGATTCAGAAAAATGTGGAGTTACCGTGAATGAATCATAACTACGCTAACCAAATAAATATTTCTTATTATTTTGTAATTCGCAGAGGTTGTTGGTATCGATCCTGTGTCCAGAAAACACGTGATACGGCCACAAGGTATTGTGGCGGCTCTATTATTTACTGATCTTTCCCAACTTATGAGATTTTTATTTAATCAGGTTAAAGTTAAGTAGTTTTTCGATGTTCACTTGTTTCCGTCATTTTGCACCTTTATGGGAACTGGTCTCAAGAAAGGCCTTCAGTGAACTCGTAAATAAACAAAATGAAGCCATTATAATAATCGTTAGTCTACCAGTAATTTCTAGTGGAGTAATTTTCACAGGTTTTCCCACAGTTGATAATGTTTTCATTACACAAGGTTTACTTTCTGAAAGTAGTTCTATTTATTATTGTCGATTTAAAAGTGTTTGTGTACATTAGTGGATATTGAAATGATTTCGTTTCCTTTCTGACATTTTAAAGCATGTAAGCGTAGGAATAAATTGTTAATTTTTCGTATGGCAAAAGGATACATAATGGACATTAAATCAGATTCTAAGTAGGGATTTAAGCAATGCGCGATTCAAACCGCGTCCACATTATACAAACAACTTTCGTATTTCGTTTTTATGTTGACACCCAACAAATATTATTAATGAATAAGTTACTAAAAAATAAATTACTCCAAGGTCGTTCAACTGGCGAGTGGGTAAATAAATTACTTGTAAGAAACTGCATATATAAGTTTTTATGTGGATTAATATTAAATCTTATAAATCGCCAGTAAATATTATAATTTATTATGGTAGTTGTTGCGATCATTTTCTTGAGTCAGTGGCGCATTGATAATTTTCGTATACGTCGGCATCATCGTTAAAGGCTGTTCACTATAAAGTGAGCACTTTTGAAATCAACCTTTGAAAAAAAAAAGTCACTGCTCCTACCTGCATACATTTTAACGGGCGCCCTGACTGACATGCACCCAGTAAGGTTGGTAACGATGGATAGGAAGTAGTTCCGTATCTTAACGTAGAATAAAAATTGTTACGTAATCATTTGTCATAACTAAAATTATTTCTTTAGCTTTCTGTTTTCTTTTTTTTTTTTTTTTTTTTTTTTCCATGCATCGATGTGTAAGAATGAGCAGATTTGTTAAATAATTACTTTACTTATAATTTCGCAGTTTCACTCGACCGAAGCATGAATAAAGTGATGGAGCCCATGATAACGTTAATCTTACATAAGGCGGAAGAATACGCAATGTGCATACAAGTAGATCTTAAGCGGGGCTTTCAAAAGTGAATAGCCAATACTTCGTGTTTGAAAATTTGGTCCAATAACATCGTCGGCGTGCTTCCACCAATGCAAGAACAAATAATCGCCGATGGCATCCGGAAAAAAAAAAAAAAAAAAAAAACCGCGGCGAATGTGAGATAAGGAAAGACGAGGGCAAACAAGGGAACACGTTTCTCTTTTTCTCCTACCGTCGCGCTTCAAAGCTATTCGTCAACTGGAGCAGCGAGCTGGCTCCACCTCGGAATTATTCCGCTGCGACGCAATTCCATCCCTCCCCCCCCCCCCACACCCCCCATTCCCCGCATCATTCACCCGCGACTTTCGCCTACTCTACCAACCACTACTCATATGTCTCCGAGTAGTGAATCACCCGACGTGCTCCATCGCAGCGAGGTATGAGCTATTAGCGCCCCCTACTGCTCCTGAAGAGAATATAACGACTTCCCCACCTGTGAAACTCAGGTCTGGGGTGTCTGAATCGGCAGTTGTTTGAAATTACACTATTATCAGCGTCACAAGACACCCAGACGTTTGGCTTTCCGTGAGATTAATAATTAAAGATCTGTACACGTACATGTTAAAGTGCTATAGGTAGGGACATGCAAAATTCGCGTTATTATTCGAGGACATGTTAAACTTAAGACACCTTTCCTTTGCAATGCGTTTTTTTTTTATTTGACCATTCTTTTTTTTTTTTAACACGCCCCGGGTACGTCTACGCCAATAAATGAACACTTCGCAATCGTGAGCCCCAATCAGGTGCAATTATCTCAGAAAGGGAGTGACTTAACACCTAGGTAGAAGCCAATGGAGAAACGGCGCCGGCTCGAGTATATGTAGTGATGTGGATTTTAGCTAGATGCCACAAAATAACTCGAATTTTGCAGGCCTCTAGCTACAGGCTGTTCACCGTAACACGAGCACATTTGAAAGCCCTTTTTAAGATCTACTTGCATGCACGTCGCGTCTTCTTTCGTATTATGTAAAATTAACGTTACCATGGGCCTCATCACTTTATTCATGCATCGGTCAAGTGAAAATGCGAAATTATTACAGAGGCAAAAATTTAGCAAAACGTTTCGTTTTTACACTTCGATACATTAAAATAAAATTAAAAAAAGTGATCGGAATAATTTAAGTTATCACGAATGGTTACGCGACACTTTATTCAACGTTAAGATAAGGAACTAATTTCCATCCATCGTTACCAACTTAACTGGGCGCATGCCATTCAGTTCTCTCGTTAAGATATATACAGGTATAAGGAACTACTTTCCATCCATCGTTACCAACTTAACTGGGCGCATACCATTCAGTTCTCTCGTTAAGACATATACAGGTATAAGGAACTACTTTCCATCCATCGTTACCAACTTAACTGGGCGCATGCCATTCAGTTCTCTCGTTAAGATATATACAGGTATGAGCGGTAACATTTCCCTAAGGTTGATTTCAAATGTGCTCACTTTATCGTGAACAGCCTCTAGTCGTGTATTTACTTTCGTCGTGTAGTTTCTTCAAACTTTACGAATCAAACCTTTAAAAAATCACCCAATGCATGGCGTGTACGTTGTTTCCTAAGTACGTAATGTACGTATCGTGTGCGTTTTATACCTCTGTTAACATAGGAGTATTTTATATTTTATTAAATTGGACTTTAACATATATTTTGTATATAAGTTACAATTTTCAATTTACAATTAATATGAATAAAACAAAGTTAGAAAAAGGTGTATTGGTAAAGCCTTGTAAAGGCCGTTCACGGTAAAATGAGCACTTTTGATGCCCTAGTTACGTTTTCCTTTCAGCCATGTTTTATCCTTTAAGCACCTATCTAAATAAATATTGCCATGTAAGTAATATACACACTGTGAATATTCCAACGTACTCGGAAGTTTAAGTTTAAGGCTGAAATAAAATATTTACTGAATACTTCCAGCCCTCCATATTTTCGCTCAGGTGTTACGGAGTGACTACCCTTGACTGCCCGTGACTACCCGTGACTTCCTGTGACTACCCGTGAATACCCGTGACTACCTGCGACTACCTGCGAGTAGTGGTTTTGTTAGAGTATTTTTAGAAAGCTGCCATGTAGCTCATTTTTCTCTGACTTGGTTTACAAATTTCGAAATTTCTCAGGGATTTTTAAAATTAAACGTAGCCTATGTCCATCCGGCAAACTTTAGCTTTCTAATAGTGACAAAATTGTAAGAATTGGCTATGTAGTTTCCGAGATTACCCGAGACATATAAACAAATAAAATCACATTACCTCTTTATAATATTAGTATAGAATATTTCAGATGAGACGCTTTTCAAAAGTGCCACTTTACCGTAAATAGCCTATAGTAAATAGTTCTCATGCAAAGTATTATTGCACTGAGTGAGCAAAAATACGGTGCGGCGTTCCATTGGTGTTATTTGACTTGGTTAAGCTTTGTTTGCATGAGGCGGAGTGATAGCCTGAAAGTAGAACTTAAGCAGGGCTTCAGAAAATTTTGAAGTAACCGTGAACGGACTATAAAGGGTGTTGCGCAGATAACCAGTGAACCATTTCCCTCCCACCTCGTCATTCTTCTCGTGTTTATTTCTCGAGCATTAATGAGTAGAGTCCATAAGGCTAAAGATGGGCTAGACCGATCTCAATGGCTGCGCACAACCAATCTCCGTGTCCTAACATTCAACTGCTTTTCTTCCAATACGTCTAGCGAAAACGGCATGGTTTGGATTTTAGGCTAGAAAACTGAATTGTAAACAAATGCTTTGAGATGAATGAGTATTTGCTCTAACCAATTTGTAATGCAGATTGGTCAAATTAAAACTGGTAAAATTATTTTATTAATATAACAGTGCTTGTCATTTAAAAATTAAGATATAAACAAACACGTTCATGACTGTTGACCACGTGACTTTGACACTTGTGTAGGGTGGGGGAAGGTCAATGCTGGGTACATGCACAGAAGACGAATAAGCGTTCTACCTCATCTTTAGTCTGTGGTAGAGACCTGCAAAATTCGCGTTTGTTATTTGAAGACAGACAAGACTTCAAACACTGTGATTTTGTATATTGCCTTTCTTATTGGACTACAGGCTGTTTCTACACGCCCTGGATGACATTGAGCAACACGAAAAAAAATAATAATAATAACGAGAGGCTAGCCTTATCGTGTCCAGCCAAGTTGAAAGGGAGATTGGATCCCCGCTGCTGCAGAAGCCAATAAACAAGCGGCACCGACTCGGATATGTATGTGACGGTGGATTTTAGCGTGCTGCCTCAAAACAACGCGAATTTTGTCTCCATTAATGAGACGCCCGTTTAAGCTGGCGTTCGGTCCGAGTAACTTCTGCGGATATTTTGCGAGGAGTGGGGTGGGGTAGATCACAACACGTGCAGGCTACCCTTCATTCAAGTTGTTGAGAAACATGTGAGGTAGTAGAGGATCGAGTAAGTATTGGGAAATGAAAAACAATCAGGAGCGGAATACGAAATTAGAATATCCAAATGCCGAGATGGTTTCTTTGTTGCAAACAGTTGTCAGTCTCCTTCCGGGTTCCTGAACGTTCGTTAATTCGGCGAGATGTTAATCCACGAGTAAATAAATATTAAAATATGAAACTCTGCAGTTTGGACTCATTCGGTAAAGAGTTTGGACAAGTTATGATGATACGTACCTTAACCTCCGACCTGGCCATGGAGGGAAAACGAGGTAGAGTGCGCATTCTAACTGCACAATAACCAATCTCTATGCTCATAAATTGAACCAATAGAAATGCCAGAACAAACGTGAAAAGAGTTTGAGGTTAGAAAACAGTTGATGTAATTAAGGGTTTGAGAAGTGAGTGAAGAGATTTCTAAGGCTCTTAACGTCGAGGTTTTGAGAGCCGATGAGGGTGATTGAGGTGAGTATGGAGCAGCGGCGGAATGAAAAGGGTGGGGGAAACGGGAGATCCCCTAGAAAACTCGCCAATCAACGGCATCATCTAGCACGATATCCACATGCGAAGGGTTTGAAAAGTTTTTACACTTCTTCTTATCATGTTTTAATACAAGTGGATCATGTCGGACCTTGTTCAAATGTAAACAGTCACTTTCATCACAGTTGGCAATGTGACTTCGACAGTTCGACTATCGACTATCGATGGATGATTTAATGCTGGGGGACAACCACGAACGTCATCAAATAAATCGACCTCATCTTTAGTCTATGGACCTGGCTCTATGTATGTCGAGTAGTCAGCGGGCTCAGCTACAACTAAAGTGAGGAGCTCCCGTCTTTTATGAATTTTTTGCTCAAAACAAAATGATTTAGAACTTGAAATTAAACTATGATTTTTCTTTTAGAGGGGTTGGGTGGGTTTTAGGTAGGCGTATACTGGCAGTCATTGTTCTTAGCTATCCCGGCAGAACAGAAGGGGTTGACAGGTTTTATCACCCTAAGCCCGAATCAGTTATATCAATCAGTGAATCATATTCACTGGAAGTTAGTTAATAAGCTACTGCCGTCTGGCGAATCAAGCAAACAAACCGGAAACAAAGTGACCTATAAGCGGTAAAATTCTTGAAATTCAGTGGAAATCACAATTAAATCAGTGAAATTCATCCATCATATCAATTATTTATCTGACACTGATTATCAATAGCTAAATGTTCACTGTTTTTCATTTATTTGGCTCAATTCTCACTGATTCAGATTTAGAGTGAAAAAAAGCTTAAAAGGTGGCAAAATAATTGCAATTAAATAATATTCTGAGTTTGGGTACATCCAAAAAACCTCAAATATTTCTCTTCTAGAAAAGATGCTATGTGTGAGTTGTTTTCTAGAAAAATATGATTACAACATGGAGAAAAAAGTTCCAGTTGCTCAATACGAAATTATACAGTATGATCACTACGCACACAATGTTATTTCAAAATAAGTTAATTAAGCATTTGTGGATACTTCGAAAACATTGAAATAAAAATGGTGGTGATTTCGTGTTTTCGCGAAATTTGAAGTCATCATTTCGTGAGTTACCTTCAGGAGAAACCAAAAGAAAATCAAAACGTGAGATTTCTCATAATTATTCTTTACGAAATATAATTGGGTAGACATAAAAAAAATATTGCCAATATTATAACAGACTTAGAGAATCTAGGTTGAGAAAAAATAGCATAGGTTTTTAGGAACGTGGATAATTCATACAACTATAAAATACAGTATTTTGTAAAATATTTTTAAAAATGCATAACGGTGAGTCAATAGTGCTAATTTTATTTGTAAAAACCTATCCGTATCTGCTGGTGAGTTAGGAAGGTGTGTAATGATATGCTGGAGGGTGGGAAAAAAAATTATTAAATTGACGATTCACGCAAAAACACAGCCAAATACAGTATACGCTTCAAAAGTTGGGTAAAAATATTTTTATTTAGTTCAGCGTACGAAATGAAAGGCGGGACCATTGCACTGGTAATTGTCGTCAATCATAGTTAAAGGAAGCAAAAAAAAAAAATTTATAACATTGAAATACTTTCACCAAACTTTAGGCGGGAAATCCTAACTTCCTGGCACGGCGCCAAGGAATGGCGAACTCTCTAGCTCGTTGAAGGCACAAGCAAACTTGAGGGAAATTTTTTTACAGCCTGCGGCGATAGGAAGAAGAATTTCCGGGAACATGTTTGCTCAGGCTTTTACTTCTTTTTCCTGTAGTCTCATGTTGACTTCCTTTGCAATGACCAAGAAGCTTGTATGTAGCCAGACTCGGACCTTTGATCTCCTACGGTGTACTTATTCCGGAATGTTAGAAATTTCAGAGTGCGAAACATCAGCTTGGAAACACTACATGTGATGTAATGTCAAGGACGTAAAAAAAATGATATTCTATACTTATTGAAGAAAATGCACATGCCCAGTAATAATTTATCAGTTTTTCAAGCACAGGTAATAAACCATATTTGCTGCAGAAATTAGGTAACTTGGTTTGAAAAAAAAAAGTTTTTCTGAGCTATGCGAAACTTCACTGTAATTTCAGAGTGAAATATTTTTGCATTTTGAAAAGTTATTTATTATAGGTTGCTCACGGTAAAATGAGCATTTTTGAAAGAGTTGTTTAAGATCTACTTGTATGCACGTTGTGTATTCTTCCGCCTTATGTACAAGGAACACTGACATGGGTCTCATCACTTTATTCATGAGTTGGTCAAATGAAACTGCGAAATTATAAGAAAAGTAAATTTTTTTTTTTCAAATATACTTCGATGCATTTAAAAATCAAAAAGCGAAAGAAATAATTCAAATGATCAGAAATGGTTACCTAACATTTTTTATTTGACGTTAAGATACAGAATACTGCTCATCCATCGTTACCAACTTTACTGGGTACAGTTAACTTAAGGTGCCCGTTAAAATATATGAAGGTAGGGGCAGTGACTTTTTTCTAAGGTTGATTTCAAGAGTGCTCACTTTATCATGAACAGCCTTTAACAGAAAGTTTATAGTGTGTTTTTTTTTTGTGGTTGTTCTCAACTTTTGTAAAATACAGCTTGCTCAGCACATTTCACAGCGAATTTTTAAAATAATGCTTTACAGTTTCTTTCGTTTTATTTTTCAAATGATTGTGTTTGTTGTGGTTTTTCCCCAGTGTGACGGCCTACGCACATAAAAATACGTCTCAGCACACCTCGCCTTGAGAAGCAGTTTATACGCGAGGGCGTGCGACGGAACCTGTTCAACTGATCGCCTCACTGCTGAGGCCGGCATGATTGCTTGAGGGAGGGATTGGGCAGCCATGGCCTACGATCGGGGCTATGACTACCTCCCTATGTGTACTCATAGCTAAGCTAATACTAGAAGAGACTGGGTAAAACCGGCACATAGACACCGTAAAAACCCAGTCGACAGGATAGAGCTCAAAATATTCATGCATTAATCAGAAATACTACGGGAGACAGAGTGTGTGTGTAACATGCTCGTGTTAGTAGAGATGAAAAAGCTAGTAGATAGAGGGAACGGGAACTATATTTCCTTTCGCCTCGGCAACTGGAGGGAGACACTGGCTTATAACCAGAGAGGTGCTTGGACACCTCTCTGGTGGGGGAAGTGGCTCTATTGGGCGACTTACCCCCGATTCCCCAGTAGAACCTGAAAATTAAAGAGAATAATGTGAGTTGCCAGTAAGCGCCAGCGTCAGCGACAGCTGATATCCGGGAAGAGACGGTACAGCCTGTGAAAAGAAAGAGGTTAATAATTAATCTAAGTTCAAAACAGCCTAAGTGTCTATAGTAACATATGTCCTCGGGGACATATGGGTCTAAACTTAATGCTGTGCTACTTCGCAGCGGCCAATCCCTGTAGCATATCTACGGCCATATGCTACGAGTGCACGAAGCTTCGGATATGGGAGGGTTGATTGGTCGACTCAGGGGAGGTCTCCCCGCCTGTTGCCTCTCCCTCCGCTGCAAACAGAGGGCGTTTCCGGACCGAGAACATCAGCAAATGATTTCTGAGTCGACAAGTTTTGTACACGAAGCCTGTTTTTCCCCTTGTTCGAGGAGACAGGCCAGAGACTTTAATAAAGAATGAACTAATGTTCCTTGATTTTAATAAGGGGGGGGGGGGGGTTTCTGCTGAATTTCTAAAAGTTATGTAAAAAAAATGTTTTGATCTTTTGTATTTTAAACACATACTCACTGTAATTGTAAAATCTTGTGGAGAAACTAATATAATTGGGTTCATAGTACAATTTTAATGATCCTTTTATAATATTTATATCATCCCACTATGGGAATATATATTTCTGTACTTATGGGAAGCGCTATATAAAATACTATTTTACGGAAAGAAATACTGTACTGTGCAAACCAAAGCCTTTACAAACTCACAAAACTAACATTTTTCTTGAGGAAACTGAGAGATGGACACCTGTTTACATGTGTTGGCAGAAACTGTCACACCAGAAACAGTAAAAATGTGTTTATGACATGTGACTATACAAAAAGTTTACAGAAGCCACTTTTTTTTTTCATTTCCTGAAAACTACATGGCGTGTTATAATTTCAACGTTAAACAGTGTTTCACGCAAATGAATAATGGCAAATGTTTGAACAAACGATTTCTCTAACCTCTTCAAAATTTTATCTCATTTTGAATACATTTTACTGTCATTTTTAAACCGAATATACACATTGTTTACTACTTCAGGCATAGTAAAGTTAAATTAATTTTTTTTTACTTGAAGTTGAAATTAGGTTACGCTTCGAAAATTAATTTGAGCTTTGTGGACTCGTACCTACATAGAAATAAACTTTTTATGGAATGTGAAATAATTATATTTGAGGTTGAATTGCACACGACAGAAACTACCCGCGTATAGTCATGCTCAGATAATAATAACTGTCTATGATTATACTCTGAAGTATTCAGGCGGATGTTTAAAACACGATTGTACACAACTGCAAGGCTTTCTGTCCACAGTATAAGTTTGTTTCGATGGAGACAACTCGTAAACAGGTTTTCATGCGTGTAAAATCTTAAAATAACCTAATAATTTTTTCAAACACGTTGTTGCAGAAAACATACCGTCAACTGGTGTTACTCAGGCACTTGCCGTAATTTGAGGACCTTTAAAGGAATTTCGTTTATCGTGAACAGCCTTTACTAGCAACCAGCTTCAGGGCAGCCACGTGAGCAAACAAACATGCCAGCCTTTACTAGCAACCAGCTTCAGGGCAGCCACATGAGCAAACAAACATGCCTGCCTGTAAATAATCCCAAGTTACAATCAGTGTCCTAAGTAGGCCTACCTCCAGTTGATGGTACATGCGTAAAACAACAATTGTAAAACTTTTCACCCATAGCACAAGAAATAAATGGCCAAGGAAAAATTACATTTAGCGTACTGTTATTTGAGACGTGCATTGCAATAAACATCTACGGGCTATATTCTTTATATCATCTGCAAATAACACAAATAACTCTTTTTTTTTTTTTTTTTACTTTCAACATCTACCCACAATTTTATTTACTGACGAAGTCACGTACTAGCTACACCGTTTGCCACCAGTCTTCAGAATTCGAAAGAAATTATATTTGCTAGCATGACTCGAATGAAGTACGTTTTAGATCAAATAAAGGCTCAAAATGGTAAGAAATTTTAAGGGGTGTTGTAATTTTTATTATTTGAATGAAATTTTACTCATTTTGTTTCTCAAGCCACGTGCTGGAGTATTATAGCCGAAATGTCTTCGGAAAACAAATTTACATAAAGTCTCGATGATAAAACTTTATAGAAACAAATCTCTACCAAAATCTTTGAAACAGTGTACCATGAATCAGTCTTTGAGATACTTCAACCTAGGAACTTGGATTCTGAAAAATTACAGTCCAGAATAAATAGTGACAGGAAATACGAGTGGATCAAGGTAAAAATTTAATTCAATTTTTTACCATAGATTTTCGGTGACCCCGTGTGGGGAAAAAAATTTAATTTCCCTTTCATGAGTATTGAGCAAGGGAAAAATTCCCGGAGGACACGAGAGGTTAATTTTAATTTTGCGGCGTGTCTTTATGATGTCCGGGGAGCTGACTACGCTGAGTTTCCCGGTGATGAATTCGCGCGCCTGCCAGCTGATTTCAATTACAGATCGTCTGAAACAACGGCTCTTTTTTTTTTATTTTGTGATGATCGCGGACTGGAGCGCCAATTATGAACCGGACTGCGCTCTATACTTTGTTAATCCCAAGGCGGCTGCAGACATGAGCATTACCGCAGTCACAAAGTCAAAGCCACTGGTTTGCTGCACTCTTACGTTCGAACCAATGGTATCAAAGATTGAAATAACATTCGCTGGGAAAAAAAAGTTTATAAGCTACCGCTGACTGGCGAATCAAGGCAATTTAACTGGGAACAAGTGCCTTGGGGCAGTGTAATTCTCGACACTAATTGGGAATCACACACAAATCAGTGAAATTCAGCCACCGTATTAATCAGTTATCAGGCACTGATTATCACTCACTCAATTTTCACTATTTTCATTTATTCGGCTCAATTATCACTGTGTCAGATTTAGAGTGTTGTCGGTTCACAGTAAGATTGCGGCAGGATATAGTTCCGACTGTATTTTGCAATTTTAAGGCCAAAACATTGTGATTCATATCTTTACGTATTTTCTTCGAACATCCTATAACATTAAAACACTTTGCGCCCATGAAAGAGCACAATTTCTTGCAGCTTTAAAATAGTTTCATTGTTTTCTCTTTCGTGGTAGATACGTCAAATGCAAGATGGCGGACGTGACGTACAACCATGTGTTGAAAAAATGAAAAGAGGGAACGCTTTATAAAACTGAAAGAAAAGAAATATGGTTAATATATTTATAGCTTAGTGTAAAGTATCCTGTAGATACAATATGGTTCTGACAGTTGAGTACACATGGCGAATGCATTTGCAGCCGTCAACACGAGTAGCTTTCAAATTTGTGGCCACTGAATTTATTTAATACATTTTATATATGTTTTACGCTCATTCTAGTAAAAATCCCAACACATTTATAGTTTAAATAAATTCGCACATTTCATAGTAGCAATTGATTGGCGCGTGAATAATGCGAGAGGGTTAGTGGTAATGCTAATTGAATATGTGATGGAAGAGTACAAACCGAGCAGACAATTAGATCTTAGGCAGGCCTTTTAAAAATGCTCAGTAAACCGTGTGAGCAGCCTTCAACACAATGAGGTATGCACACATTTACTGGCACTTAAGTAGGCGTGGGACGTAAGTTAACACCAAGCACGTAAATTGATGTTTACTGGTTTTGAAAGCCAACATAGAAAAAAGTAAAAATGGCAATCCTAGATAATAGGTTTTGCCAACTTAACGACCAAATATTTTGCAGCATTGCTGTATCAATTTAGCATTAAGTCTTGCGCCACGAAAACACACAAAAATTGACGGCGTCAGAAATATCTCTGCAGAATAACGTCCCCCAGGTAAAATATTTTATTTCGTAGTTAGTAAAAATTATTCTGTATGGTTGCCCTTTCTTTGTTTTCTCTATTGGCTTCCAAAAATTTTTGCAAAATACGATAAACCTCAATGGCATCAATTTATGTCCCGTGCCCTCTTAAGCCAAATTAGATGTGAGTCATCTATATACACTACTGCAAGAATACCGGTTCTGTTGGTTTTTGTGTTAGAACTCACTATCGTCCTATTGGGCCATACCACACCGAACACGACACTGTACTTTACAGCGTTCATTATTGGTCGGTCATCAACCAATGGAGAGCCAAGCTGATATTGACCTAATCAAATGTCCTTTATCGTAAAAAAAAAAGGATTTGCACTCAATCATGTCCCTTTCAGTGGCTATAGAAAAAATAAATTATATTGTTAGCAACATAATTTGTTACTGCTCTGTGGTGTGCTTATGAGGTCGTGTCAAACACAAGGCGAACAAAGGCTACACAGCCATGCGAGTTTTGTTCTGAACAACAAGGAAATTTTCAAATTAGCTTTGCTCGAGCTACACTATTGCATAGTCTACAAAGTGTTAAGAAATACTACTCTACAAAATATAATTGAACTAAGTGTGCATACACAAATACGGCGCGTTTTCGCATTAGTGGATTTTCTGCACTTGGTTTTTTTTTTTTTGTACGATGCGGAGAGAATAGCCTAAAAGTAGATCTTCATCGGAGTTTGAGAAAAATTTAAAGTAACCATGAATATACTATAAGTAGAGGCGGTGGTTTATCGCCGGAAAAGTTAACTCTTTACTAGGATCCAACATACTATACATATCTCCGACAGTTTTCTTTCCTTATTGGCTGTCATGCATGTATGAAGATAATACCCCTTTCCACTGGACCAATGAGGATTACGATACTATAAGTCACAACGTTCGTGATTGGTCTGCAAACAACTTACCCGAGTCAAAACCTTGTTCATCTAACCATGAAAGAATATACTAGTAAGAGTGTTATAGAATATAGTCTATGTTCGCTGAAAGATTTTTCGCGATTTTCCACCATCTATAACTATACGTAAGGTTATCTTATTTTCGCGGGAAAAAATTCCACGACTAGTTAGTGGTGGGATGATTTGCACTGTCACGCGTCTGAGGTGTCTGTCAGCCAATCATGGAAATTCAGTGCCGGAGTAACTTAAATACTGGAGACATGCAAAATTAACGTTATTTTCTGGCAGTTCACTAAAATTCACCGTCCTATGCATGTTCGAGCCAGCGCCACTTCTTAATTGGCTTCTGCAGCAGTGAGGACACATTTTCTCTTTCGGCTTGATTGGACGCGATCGGGCCAGCTTCTCGTTGGCGGTTTCCTATTGGCCCAAAGCCGTCCTGGGCGTGTCCTAACATACCGTAGGCCAATTACAAAGGTAATACAAAACACAAGTGTTTGAAGTCTCGCCTGTCTTCAAACAATGATGCGAGATTTGCACGTCTCCATGATAGGCCCAGTCAAATAGATCATGTATGCTTACGCAGGCACCCAGCCAATAACCAAAGGCCACCTGCTTGTGCGCACGTGGCATGCTGATGATGTCTGTCCTGCACACAAATCTTTGTGGTGCTAGCTACAGGCAGAGCAGGGATTCAGCCATCCCTGGCCAGGGACAGGACGCGCGTCGCCGAAGTCATGCGGCTGCACGGGCTGACGATCGTGTGGGCAGGTGCGTCTTCTTTTTGTTTGGCGGCCTTGAATAATGTAACGGACTCGGGGCGCGCTGGGGCAGCTTGAAAGCAAAGCTGTGACGTCAAGCAAGGCGGCTTTTAGGAGGAGGGGAAAAAAAGTTTTCAACGTTTCTGCTCCCGTTTCGTTGTGAAGAAGTCGCCGTTGGAAGGTGCAGCGGGTTTCCAGAACTCTCGTTACGCGCACAACACGCCAGATGCCAGCGAGAGTCGGTATTGAATGTAGTTGTTACTTGGTGAGCCCAGAAAATTTTATCTTACGCTTTTAGACAATTTCTTTGCAAAAAATAATCTACTGTGTCCCATATTTTTTTTTTGGTATGAATCACTGCTTGTATAATTACGAAAAAAAGAAGCATTCTTTGCGATATAAATAGTCAAATGAAGGATCGAATTATTACTTCAGTCGATATAAGTGGAATATTATATTTTAACACATTGAGGTCTGCACACATTTACTGGCACTTAAAACAAATTAGAAGTGTCAGCTATAATCCACTACTGCAAGAACACCGGTTCTGTTGGTGGCTGTGTTAAGAACTCACCATCGTCCTATTGGTCCATAACACACCGGACACTACCCTGTACTTTACAGCGTTCATTATTGGCTGGTCATCAACCAATGGAGAGCCGTTCTCATATTGTCCCAATCAAATGTCCTTTATCGTACTAAAGCATTTGCGATCAAGCATGTCCCTTTGATTGGCTATTAAAAAAAAAAAAAGGAAATTCTATCGTTAGCAATATCATTGTTACTACAGGCTGTTCACGGTAAAGTGAGCACGTTTGAAACCCTAGTTACTCTTTTCTTCGAGCCATTTCCCATTGTTGGACCACCTTTTATAATAAATACTGCCGTATAAGTAATAAACGCAATGTATATATTCCATCGCACTCAGAATTTTACGTCTAAAGTTAAAATATAATGTATTTACTGGCTATTGTTCCAAATGAGAGGACATTCAAAAGTGTTCACTTTACCGTGAACAGCCTATAAGCTGTGGTGTTCTTGTGAGGTCGTGTTAAACACTAGCCGAACAAAGACTGCACATCCATGCGAGTTATTGAATTCGCTCGAACTACACTCGAGCGAATTAAAACAAAGCGAGTGTATGAACATTTTAAAGTCAATTTCGAGTTTAAAAAGTTTTGTAAACTTTTCTTTACCAAAGCCGAAGTACATTAACTCTTATTTACACCGAAGCAACTTCTTTGCAACGGAGTACTTAATTAAGAATACAGAAGTAAACATTCGCTTGTTATGCGAACGCAAGTCGCACACGCCAACAAGATGGCGTCGCCAGTTATAGCATAATTCCGGAACTCCGTCAGTCAGCATCTGGTAACTTACTTGCCCGCCGACATCCCAGCTAATAGGGAATCTCTCGCAACATGCCAGTCGAGAATCAGGCGCAAGGTTCGTTGCCAGAGCCTTGCGTAGCCAATCGGGGAATGGATACGCCTACATCAAATTAGACGTCACGCCGTTTCAACTCCAAGCAGTTATCTACACTGTTTCTGCAACGTAGAGAATCTCTCGGCTGAAGAATTAAGAATTCGATCTAGAATAACTTACAGAGCTGGAAGATTTAGTCACTGCCAAATCATTAAACTTTTTTTGGAAATACACTTTGAAGCATTTGTTTCTATTAAAGTCTTTTGCAACGGGTTGTTATGTTTTATACTATAGGCTGTTCACGATAAAGTGAGCACTTCTGAAATCAACCTTAGAAAAAGTCACTGTTCCTACCTTCATATGGTTTAACGGGCGCTCTGAGTGACATGCGCCCAGTAAAGTTGGTAACGAAGGATGGGAAGTAGTTCCGTATCTTAACGTCGAATAAAAAGTGTTATGTAACCATTTCTAATAACTTAAATTATTTTTTCTCTTTCTGGTTTTTTTTGATGAATTGAAAAGTAAAAATTTGCCGAATTGTAAAATATCTACTTTTCTAATAATTTCACGGGTTCACTTGACCGAAGCATTAATAAAGTGATGAGGCCCATGGCAGTGTTAAACTTACATAAGGCGGAAGATTACACAACGTGCATACAAGTAGATCTTAAGCAGGGCTTTCAAAAGTGCCCATTTTACCGTGAACAGCCTATATCAACTAGTGACTAGCGAAAATTTTTTCTATTAAATGCGAAGAACTGAAGTTAACCATGAGGACAGCACAGATATTTAATATAATTATTATCAGATTCTAAATATAAGTAGCGACCTGGAAAATACGCGAGTTCCGTGACCTGTAAGCTGGAACCTACTGTCTTGTTTACAAATATGCCGATATCAACAGCACATTGGTTATTCGCTGTCACAATGAAAGGCGACAGTTTGACGCTACTCTCCAGGAGGTGTCAAACACCGGTTGGACCAATGGCTCAAGTTATATATACACGCGTATTTGAATTCTAGCTTGTCCCAAAATGAATCCGTGAATTCTTCACGTCTCTATACACGAGTGGAGACCTGAAGAATTCGCGGATTCATTTTGGGATAAGCTAAAATTCAAAACACGTGCGTTTATATCACTTTAGCCATTGGTCCCCACGGTGTTTGACGCATTCCTGGAGAAGGCTGGCCCAATCGTCGCCTCCCACTGTGACAGCAGACAACCAACAACGTGCTGTTGACCTCTGCATATTTGTACATACATAAGACTGTGGAGTCTCTGCTACAAGTCATTGAACTCGCAAATTTTTCAGGTCTCTATATATAAGGTATTGGCGAGAGAGGTCCTAATCATTTACAGTATACGACTAACCGAATGATACAGTCGCTGGAGGCAGAGTGTTGTGTCGGAAAGCTACGAGCGGCGCACCAAGCTGAATCTTGATGGCTTCACCTCAGCGTGGGTCCTCAGACAGACGGGACCCATGAAAAGTGTCGCCATATATTATATAGTTCCCATTTATTATTATTCAGTTAAGGAAGAAAGTGTCCCACATATTCACATACGATTTTGCATTTAAAAAAATCACCTCACGAAGCTTATCGGTCGAATCCAGCCCCATTATATATATATATATAATATATACACACACGTTGTTCACAGTAAAATGAGCAAATCTGAAAGCCCAGCTTATGATCTACCTGTATGCACGTTGTGTATTCTTCCACCTTATGAAAAATTTACACTGTCATGGGCCTCATCCTTTATTCACTTGTCGGTCAAGTGAAAAAGACAATGTCTTACAAATCTGCTCATTTTTTTTTACACTTCAATGCCTCGAAAAAGCATAAAGTGAACTAAATAATTTAAGTTATCACAAATAATTACCTAACATATATTTTATTCGACTTCAAGATATGGGACAATTTTCCATCAATCGTGACCAACTTTACTGGGTGCATGTTACTCAGCGCGCCCGTTAAAATATATGCAGGCAGAGGCAGTGATTTTTTTCTAAGGTTGATATATATATATATATATATATATATATATATATATATGTATATATACACACACATAAACACACACAGAAACGCACACTCCCCTTACCTTGCATATAATAACACAGCAACAGGCGCAGAATTGTTCCTACAGATATGTATCTCTTGATTTACTAATGTAGGCTAAAGATACACTGCCTGCGGTATTCGGTCGGAGGAAACTTGTTGCTCAGAGATGCGTTATTTCGAGAGACAAGTTGCTGCGTTGTTTTCTTTATTTACAAGTCGACTTCCCGGTGCTTATCGAAAAAAGCTGCTGATGTTCGACTTCAACTGTGGTGGGGAGTTCACGTGGACCCTTGCTCCTGAGATCTCGCCACCAGCATCAGCTCTTCCACGAACCATTCCGTCGCGTGGTGGGGGGGGGGAGGCCTCCCCCGCCGCGACTTGATTTCATCTCCCCCGCGCCGTAATTATTACAACCAGACGTCAGCAACTGCTCTCTTGATCCCCTCTCCTGGTTCTCCTTCCTGTGACTCCCTTGTGGTCGTCTGTCTCTTCAGATCGCTAGCTCGCGATTAGGAGCAAGTCTTGATCTTTACGCCGAGTATTTCTCCCAACCGTTGGTCGTAAAATCGCGTCTCGTCTCCATTTATAACTGCCGTAGAAGAGTATGGTTTTGTTCGAATACATCAATTTTCGTTAGGTCTTTAAACGGGTTTTCTTGAAGATATAGCAACTATATTTATCGCTAGCCGTATAAAGTCGGCATACCGATACGAGTTTTGTTATGGAATACCAAGAAATTTTCATATGAGCTTCGCTCGAGCTATACTCGAACTTTGTCTCCTTAAGCCCGCCTAACTGCTACCGTTTACTATAGGTAAAGATAGGAACTTCTCGCGAGTTCATTTCAGGACGAGATAGACGTCAAATACGTGTACACTGAAGTTGACTTTGCAATTGGATCGCAGTTTATTAGACACGCCCTGGACGACTATGAACCAATGGCAGACTTGCAAGGAAACAAGTAGCGAGTGGCATACTGTCAGGTATGAAGTAACACTGGCTGCTCTATGGAGCAGCAGCCAATTCGAACAAACACCCGAGGCTCGAGTAGACATATGACTGTGGAATCTAACCTGCAGGTCATTGAACTCGCGAATTTTTCCTGCCCCTAACTATGGGCTGTTCTCGGTAAAGTGCGCACTTTTGAATGCCCTCTCATTTGGAATAATAATCAATAAATACATTACATTTTAACCTTATACGTAAACGTCCAAATGATGTGGACTATATACATTGTATTTATAACTTACATGAGAGTATTTATTCTAAAAGGTGGTCAAAGAATGGGAAATGATTAGAAGAAAAAAGTAATTAGGAATTCAAAAGTGCTCACTTTACCGTGAACATCCTATACGTGTGAGACCGAGAAGCTGCGGAGGCGATACGGACGACAGTGGCACGCCCACTGTGGCCAACTGTCTACGTGCTGCACAGGATGATAATTTTTTACCGGTACTGTACTCCTCGAAGCTCAGTGTCCAATGAATTTTCCTGGGAGTAACATATATGTTAACCCAGTTATTGCCATACGTTACGACTGGCTCATATCACTGTCCACTGAGCACAACGCCAAGACAACCTAACAGAAAAACAAAATATCATGGTAATTGTTCGTTTTATGCCTTAATATTGAAAATTGGCCAGTAAACATAAGTGAATTATTAAAATCGTTTCTTGTAGGCCTTTACATTGCTAATTGGCCAGTAAACATGATAAACATATTGAGGTCTGCACACAGTTATTGCCACACAAGACAAATTAGAAGTGAGTCGCCTATATCCACTACTGCAAGAACACCGGTTCTGTTGGTGTCTGTGGTAGAACTCACCATCGTCTTATTGGTCCATACCACACCGGACACTACCCTGTACTTAATTAACAGCGTTCATTATTGGCTGGTCATCAACCAATGGAGAGCCAAGCTGGTATTAACCCAATCAATTGTTCTTTATGGTACAAAAGGATTTACAATCAATCATGTCCCTTTGAGTGGCTATTTTAAAAAAAGCATTATATCGTTAGCAATATCATTGTTATTGCACTGCGGTATTATTGTGAGGTCGTGTTAAATACTAGCCGAACAAAGAATGCAAATCCATGAGAGGTTTTTTTCTGAAAAACAAATGATTTTTCAAATTAGCTTTGCCCGTGCTAAACTCGAGCATAGTCTATAAAGTGTTAATTGATCAAATGTTTTGGCTCTTCTATTTTGCCAGTTATAAAATAATAAAATGTTTCTTTGTGGCCTCTGTATCTGACTTTTGGCCAGACTTTCACATAATCAAATTACATGTTTTTCATTAACCTTTTCCATCCGTGGGCAGTACATCAACATAGGAATTATAATTAGAGTCAAGATTAAAATATAAATATTTTGAATACCAAAGCACCAGAAAAATCGTGTATGAAATTTTTGACTGAGCAATTGTTTGCTTGTTCCTGGGTTTTGTGGCAATATATTTTTAATTAGTTTAAAGTATTGTTATTCGCATATACGTTATATATATTTATTTATTTGTAATTCTTTCCAGCTGGGATGTATGTTTTAAAGGACAGCTATGCCGACCCAGAAAAGTAGTCATTATCATAAAGAAATAGTTTCTTGCTTGTGAGAAAAAGGCCAGAGTATGCTGACCTAAAGTTAAAAATATAAATATACTAGTTTGTGTATTTTTAGAGAGTAAAAACAAAACGTATAAACCGTTTGATGTTTCCAAATGTTTTGAATATTCTAGTAGAAACCAAAATATATCAATCATGTCATATTTTCACCAGTTTTTGAACACGGGATATAATGTTAAACTATGGGTTCTATTCCTTCTAGTTTCGTGTAGGAACTTTCAGTTATGATGCCAAACATTACTTGATGATTACTGTTTGCTGCTGTTGTATTTGTTTCATGTATTTTCTATAAAAGAGAAAAATTTTTAAAAAATCAGTATTAAGGCTGTTTCTGAATTTTCAGTACATACTTGTTAAGTATATATATTTGCGTACTATAGGCTTTTCACGGTAAATGAAGCACTTTTGAAAGGCCTCTCATTTGGAATAATGGTCAAAAAAAAAAATTTTTTTATATATTTTAGCCTTACAGTGCATTGGAATATACACACAATGGTTTATTACTTATAAAGTAATATTTATTTAGAAATGTGATTAAAATAGTATATATGGCTGAAAGAAAAAAGTAACTAGAGCCTCAAAAGTATTCACTTTACCGTGAACGGCCTATAGCAGTGATGCGTACTAGTTGTGTACTTGTTGAAATTATTCGGACATGTCATCAGCTATTCATGTTAGACCGGTCGCACATTCTGGTGGTAATATCAGAATATACGTGACAACACAAAATTTGGTGCAATATGGTGTTATATATATATATATACGTTAAAACTTCTATGGTTACGCATTAAGTAAATGCACGTAACCTTATAAACATTTATTTATTTTTTGTCATGGTTTTGTACTGTACATTGACATCTTACTAGTTTAAGTGTTGTATCATGGCTTTAGCCAGGAATGAGTAATTAATAGGAGCATTAGTGGGCGTGTATCATTTGCAGGACGGAAATGAAAGGCGACGCAGTAATATTGTCGTACACTGGTTGCTTGGCAAAACCGCAAGACAACAGGTGTGTGTTGTGTTGTTTTCAGCGAAAACTAATACAAACAAATATGCCAGCATAATGTCTGTGTTTCGTCATCGTACACTGTGAGTACAGATTGTACAAAAGAAAAACAAATTGCAGAAATAAACTGGCCAAAAGTGTTTCGTCATCACCAAACTGATTAAGCTGTGTTGCACGAGTGACATTTCAAGTGGTGGTTGCCAGTTAGCTGCGTTCGTAAGAATTTTGGCGTATTTATTATTAATTATTATTTTCACACCGTCTTCCAAGATAAATAATTACTAGCCATTCAACACGCACAAGAAAAAATTTTATTAGAATGTAGTTCCCGGAATTAATCATTATATTTTATTGATAAAAAACAGTCAGAATAAATAACTTAATTTTCTCCCTTTCAACCAAGCTTGCCACCTCAGATCATAGAGTTATCGCGGACAAGGTTGATTGTTTGCTTGTCTTCAACGCACTGTACACATGCCTAACAGATGTCTTTCATTATTGGCTGTCATGCGTGTGTGAAGATACTATCCTGTTTCACCGAGCCAATGAGGATTGTGTTACTATAAGGCACACTGAAAGAAAATACTTCCGGGTTGCTACAAACACACAGCCAAATAATTTTGTGGTAAGCACAGAATATTTTGTAGCCACCGCATAATACATTTCCAGAGGCCACACTTGGTTCGCGGTGACAGCTAAAAAATGCTGTGTTCTCCACAAAATAATTTGGCTGTGTGTATACTGACAAAATATTTTGTAGCAGTCGGATAGCATTTTTTTTTTTTTTTTTTTTCCAGTGTAGATCGTTCGTGATTGGTCTGCAAACAACTTAGCCGAGTCAAAAACCTTGTCCATCCAGTCATGAAAGAATAAACTAATTAAAGTTTTATTGAAAATATGTTAGCTCAAAAAGTTTTAACGATTTTGCATCATCCCGAAGCATAGTTATTGCGCAAAAGCGAGAGTATTCGAAGGTGAAAACTTCGATCCCATTTTACCACGCTTCTAACGCACAACTGCCACGAGGCATCGAAAAGGAGTTCTGTAGTCACATTACGCGGCGCTTAGAATAGAGTCGTGATCAACAATTACGTCTGGAAGCGTTTTCATCCTCGCCACGGCCCGGTCATTACAAAGTAGCTGTCAGAGTGTAGAAATAACAACCATGGAGTGTCTTTCAAAGGGGTTTTCTTTTCCGGCGAGGAGAAGGGAAGGGAATCGTTCCAGCCTTCGCCTGGACAAAGGTGTCGTTCGCTGTTGACGGCGCGCGAAGAGTAAACCACAACGACGTAATTAATGGCCGCGCGGGCAAAAGAGTCTCGCGAGAGCATTCAGGAACTGGCAACCATCGTGAGCAGGCGACAGGAAGAGTAAAGCGAGGCGGCTATTTAGAAGAGACCAGGCGAGCCACGCCAGCGTCTTTTTCTTCCTTAAATTCTTGCGGACAAGGAAACATTCTATTAGCTGGCGTTCAAACGAAGAATGGGCCGTCGGGATTAAGGTCCCTGTCTACCTGCAAGTTTCTTTCCGCGTCTGAGGCCGAGAAGCGCGGGAGCGATAAGGGCGACGCTGTACGGCGCTAAGCGCAAAACTCTGAAAGTGGCGTGTGCCTATGAGAAGAGACCTGAAAAATTCGTGAGTTCAATTACCTGCCGGCTAGACTCCACTGCATTATGTACAAATATTCCGATATCAACTGCGCGTTGATTGCCTGCTGTCACGGTGGAATGCGACAATTGGACACCATTCTCCAGGAGGTGTCAAACACCTCGTGGACCAATGGATAGAGTTGTATAAACTCACGTATTTTGAATTCTAACTTGTCCCAAATGGATCCGCGAATTCTTCAGGTCTCTCTACCTTTGGAACGTTCAACGGTGAACGGTGGCGCTATTATTTTATTGGCGGAGGCGTAAAAATTCGCGGATTCATTTCGGGAAAAGCTAGAATTCAAAACACTCGTGTTCGTAACACTTCAGTCATTGGTCCACACAGTGTTCGACACCTCCTGAAGAAGGCTAGCCCAATTGTTGCCTTCCAATGTGGCAGCAAACACGTGCAGTTTATATGGGCATATCTGTGCATAAGGCTGTAGAGTATGGGCTGCAGGTCATTGAACTCGCGAATTTCTTCAGGTCTCTATTTATTGGTGGAAAGTCTGTAGGGAGGTTCAGAGCAGGGTCCTTGAGTAGTTTCGTTTGCATCTGGTGCGTGTGTTTTAAAAATGCAGAGCTTTGAGAAAGACGTCTATAGCCGTTTTGTTTGGAGTTCTCAGTTTCTAACGTGCGTGACATTTCGAAAGTACTCGACAGCCTCGTCTGAAGAAGCGTTCCTTTTGTAGATCAGCACATATAGCGCACGTTTAGTCGTTTCGCGAAAGAAAAAAAAAACGTACATTTCAAACATTCTGGACCGTAGTTCTAGCACCAGATAGGTGTAGCACATTTTAAATCAAGCCTTTGAAAAATTACCCCATATCTGACGTGATTTGTTATTTCTTAAAAATGTACTTTATCACAAGCATTTTATATCTCTGTTAACATGGAACTAGTTTATTTTTCGTTAAAACTGTAGTTTAGCTATTTTTCTTTATAATTTATAATATAACATTTATAACAAATACGAAAAAAAAAAAAAAAAAAAACAGTGACCCACGTGTGTTGGTAGTGCCCAGTAAGAAATAGATCTCATGCAAAATATTATAACTGATGAGTGCGCACGAATTCGGTGCGTTGTCCCTTTTGAGTAATTTTCTAGACTTGGTTAAGCTTAGTTTGCACGAGGCGGAAGAACATCCTGGAAGTAGAACTTTAGCAGGGATTCAGAAAAGTGTGTATACTGAGAAAGTGAGATTATAGAAAATTTATATTTTACGAGTTGTTTAATATTTTAGTTCTTAAATTAGTTGTGTGTTATCTGCTTGTTGTAAATGTCAACAAGATGTTCGCTATTCACGGTAAAATGAGCACTTTTGAAAGACCTGCTTTAGATCTACTTGTATGCACGTCGTGTATTTTTCCGCCTTATGTAAAATTAACGTTGCTACAGGCCTCGTCACTTTATTCATGAGTCGGTCAAGTAAAACTGTGAAATTATTAGAAAAGGAAAATTGCGCAAACCGGCACATTTTTTTTTTACACTTCGGCGCAATAGAAACAAAACAGAAAGTGAAATAAATAGCTAAAGTCATTACAAATGGTTACCTAATATCTTTTATTTGAAGTTCAGGCATGGAACTAATTTCCCTCCATCGTTACCAACATTACTGTGCACATGTCACTCAGTGCTGCCGCTAAAATATGTGCAGGCAGGGGCAGTGAATTTTCTCTAACGTTGATTTCGAAAGTGCTCATTTTATCGCGAACAGCCTTTAGTAAATTGTACATTATCTATAACCAAACGTTTTCAGTAATACCTCTGAAACTGAAAGAATTGCACGAAAACGAAGAATTCCTACGTAATAGATGAGGTCGAGCCTTAACGAAGACAGGGCTTCAGCTATGTGTTGAGTACGTCCTCTTCGGTCCGAAGACACAGGAAGAAGCGCCAGATGAAAAATGAATAAACAAATAAACCGAGTCATCCATACGCTCGCCGTCCGGCTTGTTGGCCTTGGAAGTAGACAGTTGGACCTCCTTTCCAGGCGTGGAAGATGCACTCCGACCAGTTGCTCTCAGTCGCCATAACCTACCCATGTACAGCACTTGGAGCCCCCCCTGTAGTAGTTCAACACGCTAGAATTATCTGGAAACCTCTTTTATTGCATCCTTTTTTTCGCTGTGATATGAAATATTTGTTTGGTGAAAGTATAAGGTTGGAATGAACGGGGTTCAGAGTGTACGTTTGTAGATTACGTGTTGCTGCGCTTTGATTATGCAATCATGGGGATATTGATAAGCACTGCGGGAGCTTTTCGTAGTGAAAATTTATGACTAGACAGAAAAATCAAAGCTATACATGACATTTAGGAATACTTGACTATTTTTTTCTAATTTTAATTTTTCAATTATACCTGAACTATCCCATGTAGTATTGACATTACTAAATAATTAAGCGATATTTGACAACGGTTACAGATGTGAAACTAATAATGTAAGAATAATAAGTTGTATTCCGAAATAATTGTCGATATATTCCTTATGCCTCGACGAGCTTAGTTTCTAAGTATTGACTCCGAAAATTAAGTCATGGAGGAAAGTACGTGAAGCGATGATGGCAAGAACACGTCCTCCTTAAGGACCCTGCCTACCGGCTGGCCGCTGCGAAATTTAAATAGGAAATCCCATGTCAACCTTTTCAGTCACAATGCCGCTACCTGGTACGTTGCATATGAAGTGGCTTGAATGGTCTGCACTGTACACAGCAGAACACACTGTCCAGTAAGAAAGGTTCCCTGCGTGTGGGAGACATCATTCGCTGCTGAGAATTGGTTCCGTAGCCACATATACCACTGCTGCCAGTTACATAAAGCACAGATGAATATCTATTGGTCCCGATGTAATACAAAGCGTCGTCTGGAAGTCAGTACAGTTCCGAGCAAAAGATTTGTTTTCTGCAACGCCTAAAATTGTATATTTATATTTGACTGAAACGGTTCAAGAAATTTCGCCTGAGTGCGTTATTGTTAAATATAGGCGTTTCAAACAAGACGTATTCTTCAAGAATTGTTTTTAGGAGAAGATCCCTACGAGCGTATGTTTTCGACATAGATAGGTGGTATACACTTTTCTGTAAAACGTAAGTTTTCAAAAAATTCCCTACAAACAGGCAACGTGAGAACGTGAGTCAGACTTCGTGTGTTTGTCGTAGGCCACCTGTTTCGCCACTGGCTGGCTTCCCTGGAGAGTGTTATACGTGGGGGTACGACGGGCACCTGCTCGGAGATCCCGCGACCTTCCAGAGTGACCCCGTAGTAGGTTTCACAGACGACGGCAATAAATCTGAGGCCTGTTATCGCAGCATCTCTCGATGTCTCGGGCACACTTCCGTGTGGTCCAGCATCTCTCTTTCTCTCTCTCTCACTCTCTCTCACGCTCTCTATCCCCAGCACAAGACCACGAGTAAACATCATTCAAGGGCGTTGGCCGCGGAAAAATTTGTTGAGAGTTGAGTCGAGGGATTTGGGCTCCTCTTACCAACGAGATCTTGAGAGCCGATGAAGGTGAAATGAGGTTAGAACGGAGCAGCGCCGGAATGAAATGGCGGAGGGAAGGGAGGTATATCCTCGAGGAAATCTGCTGACCAGCGGCATCGTCAGGCGAGATTCCCACTTGCGAAAATCCGGAGTGACCCGGTCGGGGATAGAACCCGATTCGCCTTGGTGGGAGGCGGGCACTCTAACCGCTCATCCCCGAAAGCACTATTCTTATGTTACAATTTTGTGGAAGCCAATGCATGAAAAACTAAGTAGGAGCAGTCCTAGATGATACATAATTGTTTATATTAAATTTGTGCTAACATATTTTCTACGATGTACACGGTAGATTGAGCACTTTCGAAAGCCCTGCTTAAGATCTACCTCTGTGAACATTGTGTATTCTTCCACCATATGAAAAATTAACATTACCGTGTCCTGATCACATTATCGATGCGTCGGTCAAGTTAAAAAGTACAATTATATAAAAGTAATTAAAGCATAACAATTCTTACACTTGGGTGTATTAAAAGAATCATTTCAATTTTAAAAAATGTTTAACTAAAAAATGTAATTCAATGTTAAGACATGGAACTACATTCACTGCCTTGTTACCAACTTCACTGGACACATGACACTCAATATTCTCCTTATAATGTATGCGGGTAGGGCCAGTGACATTTTTCAAGTGTTGATTTCAAAATTGCGCACTTTATAGTGAACAGCTTTTAAGTCTGGTAACACTTTAAAATATTTTTGCTACAATATAGTAACTTACATTTTTTAAAATACCGTTTAATGTCTATTTTAGTCAAAATTTTAATCGTATTATTATTCTTGATGCTGTAAAGAACACGTTTTTCTGGGATGACCATGCAGAAAGACTATCATAGTAATTACTGTGTTAGTCATTACGTTTGTGTTGTGTATTCATTGCTTCACAAAACGAACAGGAAACTCAAGTTAAATGCGCAAGTTTTAATTTGTGTTAAAGCCTGAAGAAACGCGTTGCCAAACTAAAGAGTAGAATGAAGATGTTTATACATCGATGTCAGTAGTCGCTCAGGCTTCAAACTGAGAAGATGAAGGTGGCTTAACGGGCGACGGTTAGAGCAATATGACTAAACAACCTTAGCATCGAGTCAAAAACAAGTGGTTCGGAGCCCATGTGGCGTAAAATCCAAACTTCGACACTTTTTGCCTGCCCGATCAACGCTAGTCTCTCGCAGCTGAGGTCCGTGATTCGATTCCAAAATTCCCTGCCCAGCCAACTGTTGTTCCAGACGAGTGTGGCGGAGTTGCCGTAGTACGAGTGTTGTCTCCGGGTTATCCAGTTTTCTCTCCTTCCTCATTCCGATGATATTCAACTTTCATCCTCTCTCAGGCGTGTCTCGCTGGTAGATGAACTGATCACGTTTGGCGCCAGCCTCGTCTCATAATGGCAAATGCACAGAGGAAAACAACTCTCGCGTAATACTCTTCCTAAATGGGATAACAGAAAGTTAATAGTGTCGCATCATTGGCCACCAGCTTATGTCTTATACGTAAAGATTACGACTCCACTGCTGAAACTACGTGTTACTATCAGAATACACTGTCCGTTGTACAACACAAGTTTCTCAACAGCAGATTCACAACAGCCATTCTGAGCGTATTGTGTGGCCAGGTTGCATGGCTGTCACGCGTTCTACTACGCACATCCTTTATTTTTTCTGGAACTACTGGGCTGAGAGAGTTGCATCAAGGCAAAGATTTTTGTTAATTTGAACATGGTTGACAACAAAAATCGGTTAAAGCAAAGTGCTATGCAACTGTGAGCAATAACAAGAGAAAATTCCCTATTTTACTACTGACAGAGAACTGATATTATGTTTCGAAAAAGCACTCTTAACTTGTTAATACTTTTCTGTATCTCTCTCAATAATAACTTTAGGCCATAGATCATATTGCGTTTCCCGTCTCGTTTTGCTTAAGAAATAACTCCCCAACATGTAACATAATGTTAGGATATGGCCTAGGTGTGTGTATGTAAATGGTAGACAAAAGTCTAGCGCATAAAAAATAACCTCTGCATAGATGTATATCCTGCTAGGAGTTAAGTATGGGGAAGTGGGTTCGTAAGTGAAGGAAGAGTACAAAATACGAAGGATAAGTATAGGCTGTTCACGATCAAGTCAGCACTTTTGAAATCAACCTTTGAAACATTTCACCGCCAGTATCCTGCACGTATTTGAACGGGCCCGCTGAATGGCGAGCGCCCAGTAAAGTTGGTAATGGCAGAGAGAGTGTTGGTTCCATGTTTTAACATAGAATAAGAAGTGTAAGGTGAACATTCGTGAATAATAAAATTATTATTTTTTCTCATTCTGCTTTTAATGCATATAATATGTGCAAGATTGGGCAAATTTGTAAAACATTTTCTTGTCTAATAACTAAGAATACAAAATGCGCGTACAATTAGATCTTAAGAATAGCTTTCAAAAGCTCTCGGATTATCGTGAACAGCCTACAGCAGTAAGAACTACAGAATTTTCCTGTGTAATTACTTATGCAGTTTATTATGTACACACAAGTCATGCACAGTCTCTAGCTGGCATGACATTTGAACCGTGTTTGCGTGTCTATTCTTCAGCAGGTATGTGGGGGGCATGTGTCGACGCTGCAGTCCTGGGAAAACAGGTGGCCCTCGGTAAGTGCCACGGAGACCTGGGGGCAGGCAGGCGGGGTCACGTGCTCACGTCGTGGAGCTTCGCCCCGACGTGGGACTGCACGGAGGGGCCGTCGCAGTGGTCACTTGCCCCGGGGGCGCTGCCACCCCCCCCCCCCCCCCAAATCGACGCTGCCTTTCAGCTCTGAGATCTTCTTCTGCATCGCAGTGAAGCCCTTGTTGAAGAAGAACATCTGGCCGAGCGAGGTGAGTTAAAGGGTACAGTTTACAACTCAAACTTTTCTGACATCTAATTATAGGCTGTTCACGGTAAAATGAGTACTTTCGAAAGCCCTGCTTAAGATCTAATTTTATGTAAAATTAACATTGCCATGGGCCTCGTCACTTTATTAATGCGTCGATCAAGTGACTGTGAAAGTATTAGGAAAATAAACATTTTTACAAATCTGCAAATTTGTATACACTGATGCATTAAAAAACCAGAAAGCGAAATAAATACTTAAACTATCACAAATGGTTACCTAACACTTTTTATTCGACATTAAGAAATGGAGCTACTTTCCGTCTAATGTTATCAACTTTACCGGACCCATGTTACTCAGTGTGCGACCTTTGAAGCATATGCACACAGGGGCAGTCAATTTTTTTCTACGGTTGATTTCAAAAGTGCTCACTTTATCGTGAACAGACTTTAATTATAGTTCATTTACGGTTACTTCCAACTTTTCTGAAACCCTGCTAAAGTTCTACTTCCAGTATATTCATCCGCGTCATGCAAACAAAGCTTAACTAAGACCAGAAAGTTACACCAAAGTAACCACGTCACGCATTCATGCGCACTCAGTTTATTTATATTTTGCATAAGAACTATATCTTACTAGGCGTTACTAACACACTAATTTGCTGTCTAAAGTTTTATTTATATTGATTATGAAAGAAATGTAATCATTTATCGATCAAATATAAGTAAAAGTTAAATTTAACAAAAAATTATACAGTGTTATGTAAACAGAATTTTAAAACGCTTGAAACCTTAGAAAAATGTCACTGTACCTGCCTACGTATATTTTAATGGGCTCAATGGGCGACATACGCCCAGTAACGTTGGTAAAGATATGTGGAAAGTAGTTCCATATTTAACGTCGAATGAAAAGTGTTACGTAACCATTTGTGATAACTTAAATTATTTCTTCCGATTCCTGCTATTTAAATGCACCCCCGTTATTTTAATGCACCAGAAGTGTAAAAATAACCAGATTTGTACTTTTATAATAATTCCACAGTTCCACTTGACCGACGCATGAATAAAGTTACGAGGTCCACGGTAATGTTAATTTTACATAAGGGGGAAGACTACACAATGTACATACAAGTAGATCTCAAGCAAGGCTTTCAAAAGTGCTCATTTTGCCGCGAACAGCCTATATTTAGGAAACAACCAAACATGCATGTGGTGATTTTTCAAAGGTTTCATACAAAAAGTGTGAAGAAACTGTGAATAGTCTATACCTTACTATACGCAGTACAGAAATGCACCCGTATACAACATGCAGAACTCATTCTAAAGTACTACAAACACTGTCGAAATTTTCAGAAAGAAAGATGTATCTTACATATCGTTACTCGCCAACTGCCGTTCGGGTCCGGCTCTGTTAGGTGTGACCGACCTCGATCCTCCCTCCCACAGGCAGACCCACTCGCGGTCCCGTCGTTGGGCGGCCGGCAGACCTTACTGGCGTCAGATCCCCTCCTCCCTCTCCCTGTTGGAGAAGCCGACGACTTTAGCGGATGCACGAGAATGTTCTGGGGACTAGGACCCTCGGCGCAACGCGGCAGTTGGAGAAATTTCTGGGCGATGACCCACGACCCTATAAATCCCAGGGTTTGGCAGTCTGTTGGTAGAAGACTTTTGCTGAGTGCGGTAACCCGGGCGAAGCCGAGAGCGACGAGGGACATTGGTGGAGAGGATGGACAACGACGGACGAGTTGTTTGAGGTGTGAACGGACGAGAGGGCGTCAAATCCGACAAGTGAAGGCTACTGTGCATGAGAGCGCTCGGAGAACTGTATATTGGTGGGACCTGGAATGAACTGAGGTGGGACTGAATGAACATGTGATACGGACTTTATTAAGTAAATCAGTAGGTTTTGATAGACTGTATACTGGGAATGATTTTAGTTAATTAATTACAATAATATCTCTGAGGTAATTAAAAATTGTAAAATAACAAGATATGCTAATTTATTGTGAGATATTGAGACGAGAGTATTTTCTTTGAAATGATTTATAATGAATTAGGAACCTATAATTAACTCTTCTTTAATTAAGTCATCCATCCCTTTACGAACCTGGTACAGCACACTGTCTTTTGAGAAACTGAAACAATATCAAAGAAGAATGCATGTATTTTGTATTATTGTGCAATATATTGCTAGAATGTACTCATTCAATGTTTTATTTTAACTTAAACGTAAACGTATTTCAATTCTGGATGCTTCGGAAACCATATTTTGCGGGGGGTGGGGCACCCCTTCTTCAAGTAAGCAATCGTAATTAGGCCTATTACTATGGTTGAATGTAAAACAAATATTAGTAGTAATGTTAGAAATTGTTTTCAATAACTGGATTTTATGTGCGCTAATTGTAAATGACAATTTTCGTAGCTGAATTGGATTAAGAATATTTGTAAAAAGAATTACTATTTTTAATACATACTAACAAAGAAATTGGTACAATTATCTTGTCTAATTTTTTTTCGCAGTATTTGCTTTATGAAACATTCAAAATGGAAATACTCTTAAATATAAATTAATAATTAACTCTTATTAATTACTTTGTGAAACCATCGAAATATTTAAATTATAGCTAAATGTTTTAAAGCGTTACAAAATATACCCATTCTTCTTTCATATACAAGAAATTTCGTATTTTATGACCATTTTGGCACTGTGTGTACTACATTTTAATGAGTTCAGCATGTTGCACAGTTGAGAGCAATGCCCTCTTCAAAGTCACTCTACTTCTACCTTAGGCCTGTTTACAATGAAGTTAACGTGCTGCCGTTACGTTGACTTTGCGTTAACTCTGTGCCAAAATTATTTTAAAATTGTATTTGTTTTCGCTGTAACCTAAATCACCACTCCCTTCTCCCCAGAGAAAAACATCTAAATAGAGGGGTATGCTTTGCCACTTTAGAGTTTACTGCACCGTTCTTCTTAGGGATTTTCAATTTGGCATGGGGTTCTCTTAAGGGGAAAGTTTCATCCAGCCCATGCATTTTGGATACTTTTGATTTTTTTTTTTTTTTTGGCACCATTTTTCGATTCGCTTTATTTCCGAAACTGTGCAACGTACGGTGTTTTAATACTCTCTTTGACCCTATATACTTTCCCATCGCCCCACGGAGTGCCGTAAACCACCTTGATTGTACGATTTGTTGTATTACAGAGCGTTATATATCTGAAGGATTGGTGCGCTCAGTGGCCAGCCGACTTTGATCCATTAAGACTGTGGTTTTGTGTGGATATTCATAACTGCTGGCTTATGTTCCGGGAGTATTCATTTACCATGAGAAGTGATATTCATTAATGCAACCCTAAGGCTGAACCAGTATCACATTAAGCGCTAGCGCGGAATAATCCCACAGAGTTCCACAGGCACGTTACCAGATTTGTGTCTGTGTGTGTCTATATATATATATATATATATATATATATATATATATATATATACATACACACATATATAATACATGATTTTCATGAAATGAGTTGCAGCAGGCTAGGCTTCTATATCCAGCATGCACACCTATAATTTCCCTTCGTCGGTTATTGCCAACATATCCTTATGGTAAAACGATTTAATATTTAACTGGGCCGACGAGAACTATGTCGTTGCAGCATTTATATGTATGTGATTCTCCGTGCAGACATTCAAGATGTGTCGCAAAATTTCAAATAGTTGAGTGGATAAAATGTTTTTAAACTAACATTTTTGGAAATACAACTCGACAAGAACACTTTATGGAGGAAATGTGGTGTCCCAATTTACAATCGGCGTGCTGGCATAATTATTTTCGGGGAAATACGGTGTCCCGATTCATAATAGGTGTGCTGACGTGAATTCTTTTCGGGGAAAGCTGGTGTCCAGATTCATAATAGGTGTACTTGGTGTACGAGGATCACCTGGCTCTGCATGTGTTGACGCAGGAGTTCGCGGTCTTTGCGCCAAGAGTCGGTTGCCGCCCTGACTGTCTCTGCCACTGCTTCCAGCGCCTTGTTGTGCAGCATCCTCTTGGTTCTCTCCGCCTGATGCCGCACCACAGTCACCTGGCGGGCGCTCTCCTCCCTCACCGACGTCAGGTTCTCCGACAACTGCTGTACCTGAGACACACACACACGACACTCCTCTCTTTCTCTGCACAAAGGAGCCGCGGTGGAGCAGCGGCTGCAGCATTTATCCCTCACCGAGTCCAACCAGGTTCGGTTCCCGGTGGGGTCGCTCCCTATTTTCACGCGTGGGAAACGTGTCGGTCATTTTCGCTGGTCGGCGGGTTTTCACTGGGATCTCCCGTTTCCCCCGCCCTTGCATTCCAGCGCTGCTCCGTATCCACTTCCTTCACACACATCGACTCTCAAGACAGTAGATAGGGATAGTAGGTTCTGGCGCAAAGAGCTGGGGAGTGTCTCGATTACACGGCCGGCCGCCATTTTGTATCCCACCATACCGACTTCCTACCCAGTCAGTCTGGTTGTACGACCACCATATTGTACTCCGCCATGTCTGTAGCCAGTATGCCACCATATTTGTAGCAACATCGCCATTTTGATAGCCAGTATGTCATGTTTCACACTCTATCATTACATGCTGTTTTCATGCTCTATAATTCTGTGTTGCATCTTGCATTCCAGGGTTTTCTTCAAGTGCTCCCACATTTTTTCTCGCTTGCATTCTCTATGTCATTTTATTTCTCTTTCCTTCTTCCTCTCTTCCTTTTTTCACTTCTCTCTTTATTTCTCTTTCTACCTTTCTCTCTCTCTCTCTTTCCTTTCTCTTTTTCTCCGACATTCGTTTGTCATTTGCTTACATCAGCTGTTGCTGGAGGACGCCATATTGTTTTTTCTTATAGAATTAGTCTGTCACATTCGTGCGACCTACCATATTTCTTTACACTGGCTGTCATTTATCTCTCACATTCGTTCGACCGCCATATTCGTTTTTTTGTCAATTGTTCCCGACTTATATCTTGATTCTAGAAATGACTGCTAGGAGAGCTGGTGCCACGCTCGTTTTATTAGTCTCTATACAGCCATCTTGGTTCTATAGGTAGCTGCTAGGAGTGCTGGTGTCGCTCTACCACCATATTGGTTTTGGAGTTGGCTGCTACAGGCATTGCACTTTTTAGAACTCAAAATACCATCTGGAATTGTGCGGGATCTATCCGCTGGGCCCTGGGTTCCAAGAATAGCTACTTAGACCACACGACTATCATGACATGCATTTGGACAGGGTTTTATAAGAAGTATATAGCTTGTGCGTATGTGGAGAATAAATATCTTGTCTGTCATTAAAGCCATTTCTTTTTTATTTTAACTGTTTAAGTATTTATTTTAAGTTTTACATTTTAAGTATCTATTTATTTATTATTCAGAATTAACTTATATAATTTTTGAGTATTTATTTTAACATTTACATATTTTATTTACACATAATAATTTTTTAAGTATTTCTCTTTTTTAAATTTTTTAATTATGTAAATTATTATTATACTATCCTAGAATTATATAGGCCAGCAATAAGTTTTACATTTTAAGTATTTATTTTCAGTACTTATTTAACTTTTAGTATTTAAGTATTTTTTGACTAACCCAAACTTAATTTTTTTTTCATATAAGCATAAATACTTTTAAAGTATTTTTTAAGTATATTGTTTAGTTTAACATTTTTTGGTATATAACTATTAACTTACTAATCCTTTTTTTACTATCCCATACTTTATTTTACTACTCATTTTTATATATAATAGTGTTTTTACTGTCCCAGACTTAAATATTTTATTTACATGTCGAGGATTTGTACTTACACTGAACTTAGAATAAATTTCCTACCCCTATACTAGGACTAGTATTTTTTTCCCCCCTCACACAATCCCTTAATCATACATAATAGTTCAGAAAAATGAAAATTAAAAAATCATCAAGCATATAATGACTATTTACGATCACGAACCAAGTAATTAAAAAAAAAACACTAGATGATGGTTGAAATTTCTACTCACAGAAAAATAAATATGCTGTTAATATAATAATGAAGAAAGAAAACATCTGCAAACAAAACCAGAGTATACAAAACTAGCCTGCTACCAAATAACGTCTCGATTTATTATCCCGAGTATGCACTGTCCACTATCTTATAATTGAATGCTAATCCACATAAGGTGGGAAACGTTTGCCTGTTCTGTTCAAATAAAGTATATTCCTACACAAAATCCCTTAACCTAACTTCACTTAACCTAACATAACTTATCCACCATGTAAGACGTATGAACTTGACACATTTGTTTAGGACTCTTGATTATTATTTTTTTTACATAGTACCTATTTTTTCATCTTTACTCGACATACACTTCACTTCATATAAAGTAACATAACATAACATAATTTGGCCTAACATAACCTATACATCATGTAGGACTTGTCAGCTTCACTGTACACTAGAGTAGACATCTGTCGCTTGCACTCCTTCCAGCAATCGTGATGTCCTGCTCTATCATTCCACCCCACCTTTGTTACTGACATATTACTCATTCTTTAACCTTCGCTCCACCCCGCCATTTTGAATTTATTCTACTGCAGGCAACCATATTTCTTAGGTATGCAAAAATTGCATTTATTCATATTCATTCCAACTTGTGTAGGATTTAGAAAGACATGTTAACCTAATCTAACATATCCTAACCTAACCGCCTTGTAAGAAATAATTTAATCAATTTGTGTAGAAATGCTGTTACATACATATACATTGGTCTTAGCTAGTACTCCTTCGTCAGCAAACATGACAGCGGAGACATCCTCGTCGATGTTTAGGTTATACACCTCCTCTTCACTCGATGAGTCGTGAAATTCCTCCTCTTCACTCAGCAAGTCGTAGAGCTCAGTTCCCCAGTTGTCAGACATCTTGAGCGAACCGTTGCTAGCTTTCTACCGGGTCCGGTGTTTATATGTCTGTCTTATATCGATTGCAAAACCACCAAAGCCCAATACCATGTTTCAAACCAAAACACCTTTACTCTCTTCATTTTATCCGAGGTCTTCGGGCCAGCTGACCTTGTTAAACTTTAAATCAATGGCAAGATCAGTGTTAGCAGGTCTGCACCTGCATAGAGTATGATAATTGCATGCGTAAGTGCTTTCAATTAGTTTTCACAATCTGCATAAGCCCAAGTCAGTACATAGCAATGTATAAAGGTCTGCAACTGTGAGGTGTCAGGTAACGGGAGTTAACTAAAGAGAATGAGTCGGGCTGTAAGCAAACGAATATTTATTGTCACAGGCGAATATAATTTGTGAACTATTAAAACCAGACTCGTAACATTCAGTTTGCAAAAATAATTTATAATGTATGTTTCAAATCCTTTATAACCATAGTTGTTAACCAATATTTTTGGCTTAATAGTGATATTTATAACCAGATCTGTTTATAAAGAGGGCTACGATACAGGATTAAAATAAGAAATAAAATATGACATTCTAAATGTTTTAAATTTATTAAAATATATTACTTCAAAAAGCACTAAAAAAAAATATCCCATTTACCTATGTACCTGCTGACATTCACTTTGACCCCTGCATTTGTTTCTGGAAACAATGTTACTTTTCATAGGCATAGAAGTATGTGCAATAAAAATCTGTATTTATTAGTCAATTTTAAAATTTATTTTATTTTTTTAAAGTTGTGTTTGAATTGTACTTAGAAAAATGTGGAACTACGTAAACGTCTATCATTAAATTGTTTCATTTCAAGTCTCCTATCTTCAAAACTAAATACGACATTATATATGTTAATTATTTACTGCCTCAACTGTTTTGTAGGTAAAAATATCCTACTCAGCTCTTGTTCATGCATGTTTATGTGACTAAATCAGACATCAACATATTGTCTATAGCAAGGTAAGTAGGTAGGATACAACACCAGTGAGAAATTAAATACTTTTCTTTATATATATATATATATATATATACATATATATACACACACACACACACACACACAAACACAAACACAAACACAAACTTCATACTAAAAACATCAAAACAGAACACTTAAATTTCCCACACCATTTACACAGAATCTTTACAGCAGCATGCTCACATTTCACGTAATTAATATAATCTGTTTATACACAACTCAAGGTAGTCTATACTAGCAAGCGTCCAACCAGAACCCTTGGTCAAATATTCTTATTCTTCATGACAAAGTTTTTTAAGACCGTTACAGCCCCTGGATTACTATCTACATTGTCCGTGCGTAATTCGCTGTCTTGAATGCTCGGTGACTGATGGCTTCATCCAAATTATGAGGCTTTTCGTAGCCACACTCCAGCAAAATATCGTCATTTATGGGACCTTCTTCAACTTCTTCTATTAATTGATTGATTATCCTTAATATGACCAAGGTATGTACATATGTTGATATGTTTCTCTTACCTACAAAGTTATTTCAAATCCTATATCCTTTTAAAGTACCCTTGGATGTGGATTGTTTCTGGTAGAATCCTTTCGATGTGGCTTCACCAACAGCTAGTACAAACAGTATCTTAGCTGCTGAAACTCTACATTTTCAGTTCTTGCTATGTCTCTTCAGCTTGTCATCGTATTTGAACAGATGCTCGCACTCGATGCATTGCTGCATAGCACAGGAAGGTCCCTTCACACAAGAAATTCTTACATGCTACCTTGCACTTTGACCGTAGGCAAATATCTTGTCACAGTAACAGCAACATAGCCTTGGCGATTTCATCGATGGCGGTATTGCTGCCACAGGTGTCCATCCGAAGAAGTTGATAGCACTGTGCAACCTCAGGTGTTGGTGGACCAGTTACTTTTGGCTCCAAAATATATTTCAGTTGCTTACACGAGCTGAGACGAAGCATCTTTCACGGCTGTGACTGTCAAACTAAGCTTCTTAACTGAAACCCACCTCCTTTTATACTCTCAAATAGGCACCTTGACAATTCAATGATACACCCATAATAACCCAAGTGTACTAAGCAACTATACAACTGAGGCCAGCCCATAACCTAACACCCATTCTACTTATTCTGCCAACCTACGCCACTTATAGCTACCAACCATACCATAACCATTTGTCCACACAGACCATACAAAGCAAACATGCAGCCCATACCAGTGACACAATCAATTCTTCATACCATCCACCATCTTGATTGACACCAGTCAAAATACACAGACCACACAAACCAAACACTTTAACTCGAGCATTCCTTAGCATTACAGAACTCACCGACACACATACTGTCCACACCATTTGACATACACCAACAATCGCAAGAGAGATATGCTGAAAGACATATCACCCAACCATTCCATCCATGACAACCCCAGCATACCAAGCAAATTTATAGTCCAGACCAACCCGAAACACAAACATAATTACAATCTGTCAAACGATCATTACCAACTGTTACCAGACAAACGAACATACCATCACCTATAACTACAAGAAAAATTAAATTCAACCATACCACACCATACCGTTCATTAACCCCACCAACCATAACATACAAGGTAACAATCCTCCACCATACCATCCATCAATATTAATCACTCTATCAACCAACAAACCAGTTAATTATGCCAGGCATCTATACTAATAGCTGCCCCAACAATACCTACCAGTTAATATAAATACAAAATACTTAACCATATTGACAACAGATTGGTACTGGGTACCAAAAAAAAAGATATAATAACTTTCACCATGACATTAGCTTGCCTCGGCCATACGACGCCAAAAGCCATACAACCCAGCATAACAACATACTATACCATCTGAATATATCAACGAATCACTATAGCAGATAACCATACCAACCATAACATACAGCCCAAACCATACCTCAGACTTACTGATCAATCATTACAGCCAACTATATTGACTACCATTTCAGCCTAACACATCTACCAGTTACACATATAAACAATCCACACCAGTAGCAGAGCCAATCAAATATTCCAATCATAAGCTCCAGCCATGCTATAATAAGATCGATACCTACTACTAATTTAAACACCTAAGAAACTCATTCAGTATTAATTTCCAGAGACCATACCAACAAAAACATACATCGCACATTCTTAAAGGCCTCTACCAAAAAATAAGCCTACATACAATTCATATTATTAGACTGACCAAGATAATATTCATGCCATACATTTCAACATTATATACTAACCATCACACCAGTCATCATACCTCCTGCCCTCCTGTTTAACAGTCACACAGACATGTCACACTCAGAGACGCATCTATTACATCAAAAAACTTCCCCCTGCCATCAACCCAAACTACTTCAATGTCCCAATCACACATTTCAGGCATCGCTACTACCGTACTGATAGGCATACAAGCAAGACACATCACCAAACTAATAAACCAATGAATATAATCATTCGTTACTACAGATTATACTGGCAGAACATATAATCTCACCATATCAATTAATTGAACAAACAGGCCATGTACCATCGATCCATACCGACCATACACATATCTGAAACACAAATGTCGATGAACCAGCTATGCAGTCACGTCAAACCAGTAGACCACACTGTCAGAATAACTAACCATAGGGACCTACCAGCCATATAGGCTTTTTACCCTGTTATTCGAACAGGTAGACGAATGTCCTGCTGGATGATCTGCACGCAGTTTTCTTCTGCTTAGTTTATGCCATACATTGGAGGAGGAGGAATAGGCGGAGGATAGTCTCGCCTATATAAAAATTTCCAATATTGTCATAACTTTACAATATTACAAAAAAAAATTACAAATCTTTTAATTATTTATGCAGTTTCTGCTGCTTCTTAAGATATTTTTTTAAATTTTCTGGAAAGAGGTTCCTCGCCTCTAACATCATAATATTAATTAAATTTACCGACCTGCATTCCCTACTGGCCCCACAACCAATTTCAATATCTACTGACAAAAAAATATCCCAACCAGTTATTCATACGAAAATATCCCTACCAAATATTATAAAAATAACAGTAACATAATACCATGCTGGTTACATGGACAGATCATAACTACCTACAATCCTTTCCATTAGGGCATATCAGCTAGAAGAGCCATACTAACAAAGCTACCAACTAGACACTCTTATGAAATATTTCACCGAATTATTCTAACAAACTATTTCCTCGTGTAATACCATCCACATGGACATAGCATACAGAATTCCCTTGCAGATGAATCAACGATACAGAAATGTCATGTCAGTTGTTCATGCAACCAGACCAGCAAATCACATGTTCCAGACAATAAAACATTCCATCTATCAATACTCGCAGACCATATCATGCCACACCGCCCATTTAGACGGACCATAGCATCAACTAATAAAAACATACTACTATACCATACTGTCAGAACATTCCGTCATACCATAATGTAAGAACTTACAAATTACCCAAAAAAAAATATTCAAAATTCTGACCAGCCGTACCATCCATTTGCAAAGATACAATGCCAGCAAACCAGTCATACAAACAAGACATAACAACCATCGAACAGAAAATGTTTCAAACAATCATTCCAACCAACAATTCTAGCAGACTATTCCATCTGCCCATACCCACCGACCATATCCATCTGCCCATACCCACCGACCATATCCATCTGCCCATACCCACCGACCATATTCATCTGCCCATACCCACCGACCATATCCATCTGCCCATACCCACCGACCACATCCATCTGCCCATACCCATATACCATATCCATCTGCCCATACCCACCGACCATATCCATCTGCCCATACCCATAGACCATATCCATCTGCCCATACCCACCGACCATATCCATCTGCCCATACCCACCGACCATATCCATCTGCCCATACCCCCCGACCATATCCATCTGCCCATACCCATAGACCAAACTATTTGAACAAACCAACCAGTCACTACGACGAAAATATTCAAAACCCAACACTTATAAAACATACCTCCATGTCATGTTGATCGTTTAGGCAGATCGTGTAAATAAAGACACAACTATGTATGGAGACCACTTCAACTAATAATACCGGTACCCTACCACCATCCACATCTACAAAAAAAAACATTTCAATAGTACCATTCAGACTATAATAATACAAACCTTACATGTATTGTAAAACATATTCAAATTATTGATTCCAGTAAATAGCATACCACACCCATCACCTTGTAGTAGTTCGGAGGACAGCCCTGTCTAGCATGTTTTTTTTTCATCTAATGATAGGATAGTCGACGAAGCTATGTGTAGAGACACATTATCCGCACTCAATTACACATAGTTAGTTTCTGATAAAATAACAAAGACTGGAAGGAGGAGTAAAGTGTATGATATAATGTGTGCTTGAATATGATGCAAGCCAATGACGATGTAAAAGAAACAAAAAAAAAAAAAGTTTGTATCAGTTTTTTTTTTTAAACAGAGTTCGTTGAAAAAGTATTTTTAAAAAGTTTTATATCAGTGTTAATAAAACACACTGTTGGTTTAAGTTAGTGTAGGTACATGTTAAAGGAAACGAGAGACCACAAATGTACATTACGTATACAAACGTAATTGAATTTTATAAAAGGAAGGAAGAGCGTGCAGCTCCAGGCCGCTGCGAAAGTCGCTTCAGGGAAGACATGTGCCGGCCAGGAGGTTTTCGCCTCGTCGGCACTTTTGCACATGTTGGTAGCGAACTTACTGTCGCCGGCCAGCAGCCATATTCCAGAGACAACTTCATGACACCAAAAACCAGAGCATGAAATTATTTCACAGTTAAAGTCTAACATCCCAACAGACAGTCGGGAATTAGTAAAGTCCACGTCCGACCCCTGAAGCACACATTTCCCTCAGAAACAACACAATAACCAAATAATATGATACAGCACTGGGGAGAAAAATATACCCAGTAAAATACTGAAGGAAAATTATTTGGAGCAATACTTACAAGAAAAAACTTTGCAAGTGGAACAAAATACGTGCTACTATATTAACTGGGGAACAAACCCAGTTTTCAAATAATTATTCACGTCACCCTACACACGACGAGACATTACATACGCGAGGGGCACCTAGTGTAATACAGGTGGGGAACATGTCGATGATAAAACCAGTGCACGTAACATATAGAAACCCCTACACTGCCAAGGCACACACACACACACACACGCATATATACATATATACACATACACACACGTACATCATAAAATAATGTTTGTCGTATTAAAAAAGTTATTCGGAGTTTGTCGTGACAAGGAATACTTTCAAATGCTCTTTAAACACCCAAATATGTTCATGAAAAAAAAATGTGTGTCTCGTCAACCAATACAATGAATTTATATATAATTATACACATATGCAAGAGAAAACAATTTATGGCCATCCGCTACGCTAATCACCAAGGTAAACTGATAGCAAAATTTATGCGTGTCAAAAAATACGCGCACATCCCAAGGTGTGGAAAAATATATCAGTTGCCTCGTTTTTACTGTGAACATGTACATGTCTCGCACCCATGAGTGCATATACAACAGCCCACAGGCATTTGAATTTGAAGGGATATAATTGAAAGAACAAATATTTCAGCAAAACGTGCAAAGATTTATTATTGCAAAAATTATACATGTATATGAAATGTTAGTTGTAACAGGGTTGTTCTGACAAAAATGCCCTTCTCGTCGACACAGGAATCATCATGATTCAAGTGACCCAGCCACTGCATGTACGCGTGGCTATTACGTCATTTCAGAACCTTCTCCAGCAAGTACATGTCTGGAAACTGTGTAGGAGTAAAATCCACCAATGATGAGTTCGCCACGTACGTAATCGAGGCAAAACATGTGTGGCTAAGCATGTCGTATACGTACCACCTTGTGGAAAATTCTATGCTGTTTCGAGATCTGCACCAAGTCACCGATATTGGCTTTAGACTCTCGCGGCTCCCTCCTCTTCGGAATATCGTACAATGTTCGAAGCAGAGAGTAATTCTTCCTGTCTTCGGGCTTCATGGGAGTAATAGAGTGAACGGTAGGATTACACTCGCGTGCGAGTTTCTGGAGTAGTGTCAAACCACTTGTCGTTTCCGTTCGCTGTGAAATGTCTCCACAGTTTAGATTTTTGGAGTCCCGTGAAAACACTCGACGAAGCTGGCCTTGAGCCCAGAGAATGTGGAATACTGATTGATGTTGTGTTACTTCAACAGAGCATGGAAAAGAGCATTAAAGTATTCTTTAACATCATCGGCGTGGAAATTTTTTTGGTACGCGCCTCTTCGTGAAATACACTCGCCACAACTTTCGCTACGTGTTGTGCATTCTTCGATTTGAGAGGTCTGGCCCAAACATACTTGGAGAACGTATCTATCACGGTCAAAACGTAGCGGTGGCCTTCATTCGCACGGGTAAAGTCTTGCATTACCGTCAGGTTGGATTGAAAAGTATCGTCCAGCCTTTTCATGATGTATTTTTGGCGTGGGTAATTTGTCCTAGCATATCTGTGTTCTGTTTTACGTAAATAGCCGACAGAGTGTTTTAAAACTGCCTGAAGAGAGCTTAGGAGCTTTGCGACTTTAAGCATAACGCAGAAATACAAGGTGTCTTATCACCGCCATACTAAGTGACCGTTGATCCAGCGGTGGAGTGCTAAAGACGTTTCTTGTTAATTACACATTTAATACAACACTTTCTTGCTGATCACACAGTGCCTGAAAATAAGAACTCGTATTTCACTCTGCCGAATTTTGACATTGCTAGCCGGGAACATTTTATTCAGTGTAGACGCATAGGCAGATTTATTGTAAAATGTAACGTGTGAGTGTGATTACTATTTGAACATTAACCAAACTTTCTCTACACTAAAACATTTTTAATTTGGTGCGGGCTTTTAAAAACAGCAAAGACTTTAATTATGGTTGCCAAGCACACATATAATTGCTATTTTTGACAGACATGCAGAGTTTTAAATTTAATATTCTAGTCCAGCTGCTGCGTGGTATTTGTATATATTCTGTGGTTACAATATAAAGTTGGAAACATTATTTAAATTGAGAAAATATTTTGTTTGCATTAAATTCCACTTCATGTTTTTGCGGTGATTTTTGGTATTTTGCAGTGTGTGTTCTGTCACCTACACATTCAGTTGTTCGTTTGCAAACCCTGACTGCATGTTGCATAATAATTACATATATAAATATCTCTCCATTTGTTTTCACATACATTAAAGAACCCCAATTAATTTCAGTGACGTCCATGCGTGGTGCTATAATGAGCCCTATACATAAATGCTTATGGGGGGTGGACCCAGGGCGAGGGTCATCCCCGGGCATGACATGAAGTGAGGCCCTAGGATGGAGCGGCGTTGGAATGCAAGGGCGGGACGGGAGTTCCCCGAGAAAACCCATCCAACCCGATTCTGGGAGTGAACCCGCCGGGGATCGAACCCGGATCGCCTAGGTGGGAGGCGAGTGCGCTAGCCACTGCATCACCGCTGACCCGTGTAATGAGCCCTAATGTGCACATACAAGCCAGCTCTATGTCCCCACCTAATAAACCACAGTGGTTAATACTCATACGTGGGGCTTAAATATTATTTATCGCACTATTTATCTTACAATCTTCCCCACAGCATAATTCATTGCAATGTTTTACACGATATAAATAAGACGATTTTCAAACTTTTTTTTTTTTTTTTTTTTTTTAATTTCAAAATAATTTTTAATAATAGATTTTTTAACAAATTTAAAAATAATTTTTAATAACGAAATTTTTATAATTTTTTAATTTTTTTTTTTTAATTTTTTTGGATTTCTTGGGTCAGAGGTCGTTATGATACTGGGGTCAATATTAAAGCTAAATGTGTCAGGGGCAAATGTCAATTACTTCCAATATGGCGGATGGGTGACGTAACAAGATGGCGGCTGCCTCACGCACTTGTGCATCAACATACTAAATCATACTACTCGTGATGCCTATGAAAAGTAATATGGTAACCAGAAAAAAAAATCAAGTGGCAAAGTCAATGTCGAAAAGTATATAGGTAGCTGGGTTAATTTTTGGAGTGTTTTGTAGTAATATATTTTAATAATATTTAAAGCATTTAAAAGGTAATATTTTATTTCTTATTTTAATCCTGTATCGTAACCATCCTGTTATAAATTGATCTTGATTAAAATATCACTCTAAAGCAAACAAATAGGCTAATCACTATGGTCATAAAGGACTTAAACATAAATTATAAATGATTGTTGCAAATTTAATGTCACTAGTTTTTAATAGTTCACAAATTATATTCGCCTGTGACAATAAATATTCGTTTGCTTACAGCCCGACTCATTCTCTTTAGTTAACTCCCGTTACCCGACACCACGCAGTTGCAGACCTTTATACATTGCTATGTACTGACTTGGGCTTATGCAGATTGTGAAAACTAATTGAAAGCACTTACGCATGCAATTATCATACTCTATGCAGGTGCAGACCTGCTAACACTGCTCTCGCCATTGATTTAAAGTTTAACAAGGTCAGCTGGCCCCAAGACCTTAGACGAAATGAAGAGGGTGATGGTGTGGTTAGTTAAAACATGGTATTGGAATTTGGTGGTTTTGCAATCGATATAAGACAGGCATATAAACACCGGACCCCGGTAGAAAGCTAGCAACGGTTCGCTCAAGATGTCTGACAACTGGGGAACTGAACTCTACGACTAGCTGAGTGAAGAGGAGGAATTTCACGACTCATCGAGTGAAGAGGAGGTGTATAACCTAAACATCGACGAGGATGTCTCCGCTGTCCTGTTGTTGACGAACGAGTACTAGTTAAAACCAATGTATATGTATGTAAAGGCTGTTCACGATAAAGTGAGCACTTTTGAAATCAACTTTAGAAAAAATCGACTGCCCCTTACTTCATGTATTTTATCCGGGCGCAATGAGTGACGTGAGTCTAGTAAAGCTGGTAACGATAGATGGGAAAATAGTTCCAGATATGAACGCCGAACAAGAAGTGTTAGTTAACCATTTGTGATAATTGAAATTATTTCTCTCGCTTTCCATATTTTCTAATTCATCAAAATGTAAAAATTTGCAGATGAGTACGATAATTTTTTTCTAATAATATCACAGTTTCCCTTGACCGACGCATGAATAAAGCGATGATGCCCCTGGTAATGTTAATTTCACATAAGGCGGAAGAATACACGACGTGTATACAAATAGATCTTAAGCAGGGTTTCCAAAAGTGCTCATTTTACCGTGAACACCCTATAACAGCATTTCTACACAAGTTGACTAAATTAGTTCTTACAAGGTGGTTAGGTTAGGATATGTTAGGTTAGGTTATGTATATTTATTTCTTTTAATTCTTACACGAGGTGGAATGACAGTGAGTGACTAAATGAAATGTTTGCATGTCCGACAAATATGGTTGCCTGCAGTAGACGAAGTTCAAGATGGCGGGGTGAAGCGAAGGTTACAGAATGAGTTTTAAGTTGACAAAATAGGTGAGGTGAAATGATATAACATGATATCAAGATTGCTGGAAGGAGCGCCAGCCACAGATGTCTACTCTAGTGTACAGCGAAGCTGATAAGTCATACATGATGGATAGGTTATGTTAATCCAAATTATGTTTTCGGTTATGTTACGTTATATTAAGTGAAGTGTATGTCGAGTAAAGATGAGAAATTAGTTACAAAGTAAAAAAAATAATAATCAAGAGTCCTAAACAAGTGTATCAAGTTCATACGTCTTACATGATAATTAAGTTATGTTAGGTTAAGTGAAGTTAAGTTGAGGGATTTTGTGTGGGAATAGACTTTATTTGAACAGAACAGGCAAACGTTTCCCACCTTATATGAATTAGTATTCAATTTTAAGGCAGTGGACTGTGCATACTCGGGATAATAAATTGAGACGTTAATTGGTAGCATGCTAGTTTTGTTTGCAGATGTTTTCTTTCTTCATTATTATATTAACAGTATATTTCTTTTTCTGTGAGTAGAAATTTCAAACATCATCTAGTGTTTTTTAATTACTTAGTTCATGTTCGTAAATACTCATTATATGAATCATGATTTTTTATTTTTATTTTCTGAATTCTTATGTATGATTACGGGATGGCGTGTGAGAAAAAAAAAAGTCCTAGCATATCAGTAGGAAATTTTTTTCTAAGTCCAGTGTTAGTAACAAAGCTCCTACATGTAAATCAAATACTTAAGTCTGGGCTGGTAAAAAATGTGTTCTATGTTAAAGTGAAGAGTAAACTAACATCAGTGATAGTAAAAAACTATAACATGTAAGTTAAAAAAATTTATATACTCTTCAAATGTTAAACTTAAAAATGTAGTTTTAAAAATACTTAAAAATTAATTATGCAAAAATGAAAAATATCTTCAAATCTGTGATAGTAAAAAAATACTTTAATAATAAAACTTAAAAATATACTGAAAATAAATACTTTAAATGTAAAGCTTATTGCTTGCCTATATAATTCTGGGATAGTAAAAAGAAATTATTCTATGTAAATAAAAAATGTAATAAAATACTTGAAAATAATGACATGTAAAAAAAAATATGTTAAACTTAAAATCCATACTTAAAAATGTTATAACATGAATCTGAATAATAAATAAATACATAAAATGTTAAACTTAGAATAAATACTTTAATAGTAAAACTTAAATAGAAATTTCTAATGAGAGAAAAGAAATGTATTCGTACACATACGCACAAGCTATATGCGTCTTCTTTTAAACACTTGTCCCAGTGCATGTCACAAAAGCCGAGCGGTCTAATACGTTAGTCTGGAGACCCAAGTTCTGGTAGTTCGATCCCACAATATTCCACATGGTATTTTTAGTATTAAAAAAAGCAGAGACCCTAGCATCCAACTAAAGAACCAATATGGTTGCCGAGCGACACTAGCACTCCTAGCAGCTAACTCTAGAACCAAGACAGTGGTGTAGCGACTAATCAAATGAGAGCGACACCAGCGCTCCTAACAATCAACTCTAGAATAAAGATGGCGGTCGAAAACAAATGGCAAACTAAAAATAAACTAAGATGATGGTCGAGCGAATGTGAGAAATAAATGACAATCGATGTAAACAAATATGGTGGCTCGGACGAATGTGAGAGACATATAGCAAACAAAGAAATCAAGATGGCATTCTGCAGCAATAGCCAATGTAAACAAATGACAAATTAATGTGAGAGAAAGAATTGATAGGAAAGGAAGAGAGAGGAAGAATGAGAAAGAGAGAAATGAAAGAAAAAGAGAAGGGAGAGAAATGGAGGGAGGAAGTAAGAAAGGAAACAGATAAAGAAAGAGAAGGAAAGAATGCAAGAGAGAGAAAATGGGAGAACTTGGAGAGTACCAACATGGCAATGCAAGATGGCGACATTCTAGTTACCAACATGGCAGTGCAAGATGGCGATGTACTGGCTACAAATATGGCAGGGTACTTGCGACAATCATGGCAGAATTCAAGATCGTGGTCGTATTACCAGATTGACAGACCAGGAAGTCGGGGTGGTCGGATCAAATATGGCAGCCGGTCGAGCCACCGAGCCACCAGAACATACTATACGTATCTACTCAAGCCGCCCTTGTTTAACAGTGTCAGACCCCAAGAAAATTTTTATTTTATAATTTATTATTGTTCAACTCGTATGCATAGTATGTGATGACATTTTCCTCGAATAAAAAAATCTTTCACTGTATATTTCTTGGAATAAGGTGATGTCAAATACAAAATTTTTCTGTTTTGTTGCAGCCGTAATTGTTAATATTAACAAAGTTGTATTTATGAAGAAATTTATAACATAAACTGCTGATATATTTTCAAAAAAATAAAGTTTAAGATATTCGAAAATGTCCTTATATATAAAGTTTACATTTTTACACTCGAGGAAAATGTCATCACATACAATGTGTACGAGTTGAACAATGTTTAGAACCAGAAAAAAAAAAAAAAATTAATCTTTTGGAGCCTGACGCCCTTAACAGACGCCCAGACATCTCCACTCCACAGGGAACTGGTAAGTGCACAGAAGTAAAGTTGTGTAGCCCAGCGGTTCTCAAACTGTGGTCCACGGACCACTGGTGGAACTTAGGTGTGTTCACGAAACTTTCTAAATATGCAGACAAGTATCTTTATTGATACGATAAAGTGAATTATTTCTGCTTAATGCTGTGTTAAGTGATTCGCAATGTTCATTTGCATCTCGAAATATAATTTTAGAAAGTACTTTTCTATTAATTTCCTTTCAACTTATCCAAAGCTAATAAAATAAATGTCAAGTTTTAATTATTACAATGCATTTTAATAAGTTTTAAATAGTTATTCATACGTTTTTGGTACTTAATGGAAAAGATGCCCAGAGGGATGTTCCATGTTAAGTTGACAGTCTACACCTTGTGGCCCATGGTTAATGAATATTTGAGAACCACTGGCATAGCAGTTCTTTGAGGTAGGTGTACCTATTCAATGATGGCCGCGAAGTCTATAAATGAACTTCGGACGTTAAACCATTTAATCATATGCATTCTTGTAGATAATTGCTTACATCATGTATTCACTAAGTGTTAGTACATAGTATTCAACACTTTGTGCAAGGTTGTGTAAGAACTAAAAGCTTTATTGCAATCATTTCAAAAAGTGCTACATTTGAGTCCATGCTGAGAAAAAAAAACCTGAAGTCTGTGTTTCTGAACGAGTGGCTGCCAGCAATAAAGGCTAAAAGCGACGAGAGTTTTTTATTATAGTTGTGTCCGTACCACACGATTACCGAATTTGTGGTCTGAAATGATTATTTATGCGAAGGGTTCGGCTACAAGAGGTCCGGTCTCTTCGCAGCATGAGTGGAGTGCAGAAGGGTTTGAGAGGCTCTCAAGAGCGAGGTCTTGAGAATAGATGAGAGTGATCGAGGTGAGTATGGAGCTACGCTGGGGGAAACAGGAGATCCCCAAGAAAACCGGCCGACTAGCGGCAAATCGTCTGGCACGAATCCCGGTAGTGACCCACCGGGAATCAAGCCCACGTCGCCTTAATGGTAGATGAGCACTCTAAATGTTAAGCCTACACGTCATTGCATATGTGCGATGCTATAGAGAGAATGGCTATCGAAGTCCAACTAAAGCAGCACTAATAGTTAATTGGCTGGACTAGGTCGTAAAGCGATATGCGCGAGTTAGGTATATCCTTAAAATGATGACATAGTGTTGAAGACTTTGTTTAGCATACAGTCGTGTTAGTAAATTAAAAAAAACTATAGTGATGAAATCTTTAAAAGTAACCGTTTTGTCATTATGCACACGCACATTTTTGGTGTTAATAATTTCTTCCGAAAATTTTTGTAAATTCTTTCATTTTAAAACTTGGAGCCAGCTTTCTTGGCGAATTAATGTCTCAGATTGTGAAGAATGTGTTTTATGAGTGAATAACAGTGGCATTGTTATTTTAGATGTACCACAATAATTATGTTAAAATCACGTACATGATGTTCTGCAGCAGCTAGTTGGTCAGACTTCATTGCCAACTGGTTTTGAAGTATAGCTACGAGATTTTTCATTTCCTCATTTTCCTGATGCAGGCGAGTCACAATGCCTTCCATGTCGCCCTCATCAGACTCCTCCTTCTGACTGTTTGCTGAGCGAGGCATCCAGCTTATTCACTATGTACATCATTCTATCCTCCGAGACCTGCAGGTGTGTGGTTAACTCTGTGCACTTTTTGTGCAGTTCCATTACACACATGCCGAGGTCGTCTTTGCCGTGATCGTCATTGGCTTTCAGACTCTGGGCCACTTGCATCTGCTCCTCCAGCGCACGCAGCGACTCCAGGTACTTCTCCTGCAACTCTCCTAGTTGTATCTCCTGGTCATTTATCGTCTTTGTGGCCTTCCTCAGGAGCACGTCGACTCTCTGCTTCTGATCAATGACCTCTCTGAGGTTGTTCTCCAGGTCTCTAACAAGGTCTCGAGTCCTCGGAGTCGCACTAGCATTGTTTTCCAAATCCCAGAGTCTCTTTTGGATCCTAGTGAACTTCATCTCTCCCTGTGCTTTCTCATACTGAGCCCTTAACACCGCTTCCGTCAGCGCCTTGTTCTCGATCATGAGCTGCGACACCTCGTCTGCCTTTGCATGGAAGCTCTCCCTCAGCATGTTAGACTCTTCCTGAAGCTCGCGCAGTTGCTTCGATGCGGGGTTTGCCTGCGGCTGTGAGTCGACATCCCAAAGGCAGTTGCACGTGCCGGGCCGGCGGAGGTCCTGCTCCGTGAAGCGCTTTTTCTCAACCTGGATCAGAGGGTTGACAAACTAATAAACCTTTTTAGACACCCCTCGGACGACTTTTCACCAATTAAAAAACTGCAAAGAAAACAAGAATCGAATACCATGCTCCTTAGACCGGAATTTAACTGGAACAACATCCAATGAACAACTGACTGAACCTTGATTAGCCAAAGGACTGTGGGGACTACCTTGCTGCCGAATGAATCCACGAAACTTCCAGGTCTCTATCTAGAAGGCACGGCTGAACATATTTCCCCATTGCTATTAGCGAAATCTAACCTGGCAGATTGAAAAATTGTCCACAGTTTTAAAAGAATTGAATGTCCATCCTTTACTAACAAAGGATGTTCACAGTAAACTGAGCACATTTGAAAGTCCTAGTTAAGTTCTACTTGCATGCCCACTGTGTATTCTTCAATCATTATGTAAAATTTATGTTGCTATGGGCAACTGTATTCATGTGTCAGTTATGTGAGAATATAAAATTATAATGGAAAAAGGTGTTTTTGAAATATGCTAATTTTTATACTTATATGCATTAATAACAGAAGAAAACATTATTTTAGTATTCTCGCATATTTACCTAACACATTTAATTAAATTTTAGGATGTGGAATTACTTTTTCCTCCTTCATTGCCAGCTTTAATGAGCGCATCCTCAGTCAGTGGCAGCATTTCACTTCTGGACCACTAGGCATGTGAGGTGACTAATTTGCATAATTGCCTAATTTGCACATTGGAATGCAAATGAGCATATTAGTTAATGGATTAATTAATTTGTTTTATTTGATTAATAGATTAATTAGTGTAATTGGATTAAGTAATTGTTTGATGAAAACGATTTTTATTGTTTAATATCAGATTTTATTTTATTGGTGTTGAAAGGGTTGAAATGGTGTTGAAAGGGTTGAGTGTCATATGAGTGATATTGGCGGAGCCAACTGAACAGAGGGGTGGGTTGTAATTGCTTATATAGGTGTTGATGTTGGAAGATTGATCTAAGGATTTTTTTTTAATATTTGTTTGTGACTAATGAGTGGAACACACGCCCATTCAGGCCACTCTCTGGATGCATATTGAGGATTTAGATGATGTTTTCGGCGAAGAAAATATTTTTTTAACGAAAAGAGTCTATTTATGTTTAAATAGCCTACTATAAGAATTATTAAAAAATTATTTAATCACTAACCCGATTGACCAAAAGACTTTAATCGTGTGATTACCGAATGAAACTATTTCCCTGTCGAAGTAACTGTTCTCCCCTTTAATCATGTAACATCAAATCGACAGAACCAAACATGTATTCATGCTATTATGGAATTTATGTTAATATTGTATCCACAAAACTATTTCAAATGTAACAAATGCTAACTGAAGTCATTAAACAAAGATAATGAAAATAACCAAACACATTTTCAAACGAATCAATAACGACAAACCCAAGAATCAAGCTGTCATAAACACAATAAAACGATTTAAAATTACAGCTCACCAGCACTCCAGGTGTCATAAACCCCCATTCCCTTAATGTAATCCCATCCCAACAAAAGTAAACATACACGAAGTCACACCGAAACACGAATATAAATACGTACCTTACTCCGTCCCTCATTGGCTCTCAAAACCAATATTCTAGTCGCACAAACATGCATCCAAATACAGGTTAAAGCATCCTTCACAAACTGATTGATTACAGTAAGAAATTAATGGTAACACCAATTCGCAAACCCCCCATAGTCTATTAAAACTCACTATGTTATTAAACTGCACGCAAATCACATTTAAACCTAACACAGCTATCCAAGGAAATCGCTTCGCTTTCAACACACTTTAAAAACGCACTATCGCGATCCTGCTCTAACAAATACGTTATAAGTTGGCACACAGCAATTGCTCGAAACATTTTTCATCCTACGCCAGCAGATCGCCACTCTCAACGCTCGCATATTGAGAATGCCAGATGCAAACATGTCATGTAAACTAATCAAACCGAAGCACTTATACGAGCATGCAAGACTTTAATAAATAAACAAATTTGAAAACTGGAAGTGTATTGTGTAGGAAACTGCATCACTTGTCCACAACTTGCATTAACCGGCCAGGCCAGCTGCTCGCTTAGAACTGATGCCGCCCAAGAGGCAATAATTTCTCCGCTCATTTCCACCTCCTCCGCCGTGCTCCCAGCAGGGACAAAGAAGCCACACCAATTTCTCACGCCTCAAGACAGGTGTGGCGCCGCTCTGTCGGGGAACAGAGTCACCTACTGGACAAGCCTAGCTTGCCGAGGAAATTTTATATACTAGAAAATGGATTTAAAAAGTAATCCCATCATGCATACAGCAAACTATATTTATTGCATAAAAAATATTTTCAATCTATATACATTCTAAAATTGTTACCCAAAGTAATATAACACAAACACAGGCTAAACAAACCGATTTATGATAATTTCAAGTAGAGTGTTTATTAAATATATTACGTTTATTAATGATCACACTCGAGACTCAAAACTTAATATTTTAAAATCCGTTTTCTATTATTAACTAGTTGCTATCCAAACCTTATGCTATCAAACGTTTTCTGTTACCAACAAGTTGGTGCCTGCCACGATTCGATAAGTATATTAAACATGCATACATTTTTCTAAAATATGTTTCTATGTCTACGAAACACAAATTCGGTTTGTAATAAGTTTAATTTTAAAATTTTTGCCACCCAAATATATAAGAAAAGTGTCTACTTCGACAAACATACATACATTTATCTAAAAATTAGATTTTCCAGAAAATAAGTTTCGACAAAATATCACGTATCCTGCCTGAAATGATTTGTAAAATATCAAAATCAACGATATTTTAATAAATTTTCTAAAATTCCCTCTTCTAAGCAAAATTAAAGTAAAATAGTGACAATTTTGAATCCGTACACTATATAAGAATGAATAATTTAAATTTTCTCTCAGTCTTCAGCCAGCAGTTGTCGAAGTCAGATCATGTTAGAAGTGTATCACCAGGAGGGTTACATCAATCAACGTACTTCTCCGAGGCATCCATCAGTCTACAACTTCAACAGCAGGTAATATGCACAATGGCCACTGCTGCGATTACTGTGACAAAGAATGGATGAGAGTGTTTAATGCCATTTTAGCGCATGGGCAAACCAAAATGCTTTTAAGTTTATATATTGAGAACCTCATGCTGCTGCCCTTATATTAACTTTTGCGGGACACGAGGAATTAAGAGGCAATGAGGATATAGTCAGTATTTGCCTTGTGATGAAGATTGTCCCTATGTTACACCAGTTTTTTTCAATCAACCAAACACAATCCATCTGAGAAGAGATTGTGTAATGCGAAGGTGGTAAAACGTAATGAACCTTGTTAATCATCCCATTTACCAAGAGACGATTCCCGTATTGATAAAGTTGATTCGGAAGCCACAACTGAACTTTTGTAAAATTAGACTTATTAAACTCTGATGTAAACATGATTGAAATAGTCTAATCATGATGTGCTATGTGGGAGGATTTGAAAACCACCATGACAAGACTTTTATTATTAAAGAACTTGCCATTTCATATGCAACTGATAATAATGAGAAAAAAGTGTTAAGTTTCAAATCTTCTAAACCTTGGTTTGCTTTAAATCCAGAAATGAAAATGATGTTGCGGCATCAAACTTACGAAGTACATGGTTTGAAATGGGACTCTGGTGTTATAGCTTACGAAAACCATTTCCAATACATGAACGATGCTCTTCTCGAAAACTATTCAGTATACATACTTGGAAAAAAGCAGAAGGAAATTTAAAAAAAAAGTTTGACTAATGCAGAAATTGTAAATATCAGAAGATATCATGACTGTTCAAGCATTAATTTGTTAGAAAAATGCTATAAATACTAATCATTCTGATAAAAAAAAGGTTTTCTTCGCAATGCAAAAGCAAAACTTTGAATGAGTATTTATATCAACATTGTACCTACGTATAAATATAATAATAATTTAAGAATTTTTGTTGCAGGTTCACACATGTGTAAAAACTTTGAAATGGAGACATTCAATCTAGCGCAGATGTATGAGAGTGTTACTCCAGGTTACAAAAGAGTGTGGTTCAAATCTGTAAAGAACATATACTCCCAATTCCAGATGCATAACAGAGATGAACATTGGAACTTTGCACAAAATTTCGCAGGAAATAAATATACAGAACGAGTATTGTGTTATGAATAAGATGACTGCTCGAATTTTAACATGCGACCCAATAGCGAATTTCCCTGTTTGTCTTGGGATCTGTGTTTCAAAACAGAAGTGAAGAAATAATCAAGGAACCAGGATTTAGACAAAAAATATATATAAATTAAGTAGAGAGTTCTACGGCACTCCAACCTTGTGGACTGAAACATGTAATAACAAGCAACACACCACACAATGCAAGGAAATAGCAGCATTAAAATGTCTCCTTGTGGTTTGTGAGATTGTGAGCTTTGTCAGAGCAATGTTTGTGTTTGTAAATTCGATCTAACTAAGATGACTTTAGGAAAATATTTAAAAAATTTCAAAATGATGTTTAAACCTACTCAGTGGTACACTCCCATCAAAATCTAAAAACAATTTCTTTGGAAAAAATATATATATAATGGAACAAACATACAGCAGCATGTCAGTTTCGATGCAGAGGTTCTACTCAACACTTCAATGTGCTAGTGTTACTCCAGCCTATAGGAGAGTGTGGTTTCGACTTGAAGAAGAGGGTCCACTACAAATTCAAATGTGTAACAGACAAGAACATTCGCGTTTCTTGTTAATTAGTCCGACATATACTTAAAATGTTTTCGACATCCAAACCAACAATATAAATTTTAACAGGTTTCAACAGGTTCCGACAGGTTATAACAAGTTTTATCAAACACTCGAAAAATCTCGAGTATCACTTAAAAAGTTTTAACATACAAAATAACATTACTATGGCTGTGAATCAACACATTGATGTCTGCTGTGAAGAGATAATATTCTTCAAATATATGTTGAGATGGATGGTATATACACAATTATTTTTAAAGATTGAAATTGATTTTTTCAACATTTTAAAGAGTCTACACAATTTGCAAGATTAAGTCTATACTTGCTCCCCATCCACATACACTTGCTCCAGATGATCCTCAATTGCTCCACACTTAAGACTTAACACTTAAGGCTTAACTCTTAGGAATTATCACTTTGAACCACATTGCACCACACCTTGCTCCACATGCTCCACAATCTGCTCCACACCTTGCTCCACATGATCCACAATTTGCTCCTCACCTTGCTCCACATGCTCCACAATCTGCTCCACACCTTGCTCCACACACTCCACATGCTCCACAATTAGCTCCACAACTTTCTCCACTTGCTCCATGCCTTGCTCCACCTGCTCCACAATCTGCTCCACATGCTCCACAATTTGCTCCATGTGCTCCACACTTTGCTCCATATGCTCCACACTTTGCTCCATGTGCTCCACACTTTACTCCATGTGCACCACACCTTACTCCACATGCTCCACAATTAGCTCCACATGCTCCACACCTTGCTCCATGTGCTCCACACCTTGCTCCATATACTCCACATGCTCTACAATTAGCTCCCTGCACTTGGGGTAAGTTAGATTAATTTCTTAGTGGAATCAATCAGTTTGTGGACGATGGTTTCACCTGTATTTTGTTGCGTGTTTGTGCATTTAGAACATTGTTCTTGAGAGCCGATATGGGGCGGAGTAAAGTACATATTTATATTTGTGTATGGATGTCAGTGTGAGAGGGGAGGTGTTAGTGACACCTGGAATGCTGGTGAGATGTAATTTAAAATCATTTTACTGTGTTTAGGACAGCTTAGTTCTTGGGCTTGTCATTATTGGTTCATTTGCGTATGGGTTTGATTATTTTCATTAACTTTGTTTAATAACTTCAGTTAGTATTTGTTAAGATTTGAATAGTTTTGTGGATATAATATTAACATAAATTCTGTAATTGCATGAATACGTGTTTGGTTCTGTCGATTTAATGTCACATATTTAAAGGTGAGAATAGTTTTTTCAATAAGGAAATAGTTTTATCCGGTAATCACATGATTAAAGTCTTTTGGTCAATCGGGTTAGTGATTAGAATAATCTTTTAATACTTTGTACAGTAGGCTATTTGAACATAAATCGACTCTTCTCATTTAAATAATATTTGCTTCGCTGAAAACACCATTAAAATCCTCAGTATGCATCCAGAGAGTGGTCTGAATGGACGTGCGTGCCACTCATCAGTCACAACAAATAAAAAAGAATCAAGTATTCCTTATACCACTCTTCCACCAACACCAACACCTATATAAGCAATTACAACCCACCCCTCTGTTCACTCGGCTCCAGGACGTCACAGAGGACACATCGCTGCTGCTCCGCCAATACCACCCTTATGACACTTAACCTTTCAACACCAATAAAATAAAGTTTGATAACAAACAATAAAAAATTTAATCAAACATTTACTTAATCCAATTGCACTAATTAATTTGATTAATTTGATCAATTAGCAATTGATATGGTAATTAGGCAACTATGCAAACTAGACAATTCGCAAATTAGGCACCTCGCACGCCTAGTGGGCTAGAAGTGACATGCTGCCTCTACTCATCTCGTCGACAGCGACGTCATTAGAGACGGACGGGCAGGTTGCACAGGGAAGTTATTTTGGGAAACCATGGGAAACCGAATTCGGGATGGCCGTTCAGGAATCAAAGCCGTTACCTCCCGAATGCCAGCCCAGTGAGTTACCACTGCACGACACCTGGTACGGTCAGTGACATTTTTCTAGGGTTGATTTAACGTGTGGTTACATTGCCGTGAACAGTATTTATTTACTCTGCGGACCTGGAGCTTCTCAACTTTCCTCTCGACCCGTCGGAGCTCCTTCTCCAGTCCTTCTCCGTAGTTCGCCACCGGACAGAGGCACACATCTGCATCGCAGCCGACGCAGGGGATGGCCCCGAGGTTCGGCGAGGTCACGGGCCTCATCATGCACTTTTTATCCTCCTTGCGGATCTTGATCTGCCTGGAGACGTCCTTCAAGTCCTCCAAGTCCGTCTGCAGCTCGCGCACGACCTTCTGCAGTTGGTAGCTCCTCGCCCGGTCGTCGCCCACCCTCTCCGACGCCTGCAGCACCAGATGGTTCACAAAGGCGTCCAGCTCCTGGAGGACTGCCTCGTGCTCGGACGTCGTGGAACCCTGGTTACTCAAATGCCCACTGGCCTGTGGTTACACATGAGCTTAACTGAGGTTACATTATTCTACTACAGGTTGGGAAGATCAACGTTAAATGTTTGGCAACCAAAAATTTTCGCCACTAGGTAAGTGCTAGTTTCAGCAAGATACCAGATTTTCTCTATTTTCTACGTTAACATACAGGTTAATTCTAATTATCATAAATATAAATAAAATACCTTCATAAGTGATTAAAATCTTTCTCTTTTATTATTCACGTAGCTTAAAATTTTATTTAAGAGTTAAATTTTTAACACTGCGTTCCTAGAGACGGAAAATTCCCCTATACCAAACTCACCAATAATAAATCACTTTTTGTTCTAATATGAGTAGAATTAACCATAGACTAAATATTAGGTAGACAGCTTATTCCTCTTCTGCGCATGTACCCAACATTGACGTAACCTAAAATTATCACAACTGTCAATGTCACACTGCAACAATGATGAACATGTTTTATACTTGAATTTAATCGAACAGCATTTCTAATTGGTCGAGGGAAGTGTACAAGCGTCTCAAAGCACAGTGTTCTAACCTCAAATCCATTCCACGCCGTTTTCGCTAGTCGTGTTGGCAGAAAAGCAGTTCAATATTGGGACACCGAGATTGGTTGTGCGCAGCCAGTGAGACCTCGGTCTATTTCATCTATAGTCTATGGAATTAACCTTAGTTTAACCCGAAATTTTCAAGTATCTGCACTCTAAATTTGAAACAGTGAGAATTAAGCCAAATCAGCGAATACAGTGAGAATTGAGCATCTGGTAATCAGTCTAGACAACTGATTAGTATCGTGACAGAATTTCACTGATATTTGTGGTTTTCGCTGAACATCAAGAATTTCACTGCTATAAGTAACTTGTTCCCAGTTAATGTTCTTGATTCGAAGAATAGTAGTAGTTTAATTATTAAGTGACTTTCAGTGAAAGTATTTTCACTGACTGATATCACTGATTCGGACTAGTGTGTATGACAACTGTTAATGTGATACGTAAATATCTGTGCAATATATCTGGAATTTTGTCACAGTAAGAAAAAAATATATGTATAAAAAAATGTAACAGTGGAGATATGTTTTCGCATTTTTTTTAAGGGGGAAATTTTCAATTTAACAGTGGAGTTATGTTTTCGCTTATTTTTAAGGGGGGGGGGAACCTTCGACCCCAGGTTTACTAATTTTGTGCATGGGCCTATGTCACTAGGCATTGACAAGTCAAAATACTGCATTTCTTCACTACTGAGGTATAATCAGAAACTGATCATTGGTTCCATGGTAGCACTCATAAGTGCATGTCTGGTGTTGTAAACAAAATGACAATAATTCATTTACGTTTATGTGAAACATTAATCCTGTGGCAAACCTTACTACGCCCTAAGCTTCTGACAAAATACTAAATGCGTTTTTTGGGTGGATAGAGTTCTCTACCATTTCCTTCTGTTGCCATTGAGGTGTGACATCGATGTTTCCCTTCACCACATCACGGACAGTGATCAGGGCATGCCTTAACAATTCCATCTCAATAAATATTTCTTATCTTAATTTTCCAAGCATTAAGAGTTATTCGAGGCAGAGAAGAGAGGGAGTATAAGGGTGGATCCGACCTACGTACGTATTGCCCCGCGACAATTACAGGCGAGGCTCTGCAGTGAAACAGATAATCACTTTCTGATCACTCCTCAGCAGTAAAGCAGAGCAATGTTTCGACTTGCAAATGCCCTGTGACATAGGCCCACACTTAAAATTAGCAATCCTGAGTCCCAATGTTTGCCATTGACTTTATATAGCTTTATGTTTAAGCTACATTTTATCGTATTTTTGTTAGCGTCCACAACAACTTCGATAGACGCTGTGTTACCAAGTTGTATACATGTAGCCATTGCTAGGCCTCTTCCAACCAGAGACTAAAGATGAGGTAGACCGATCTTGTTGGCTGCGCACAACCAGTCTTCGTGAACTGCTTTTCTGCCAACGCGACTAGCAAAAACGACGTTGAATGGATTTGAGATTAGAACACTGTTTGGTAAACAAGTACTTTGAGATGTTGGTATACTTCCTCTAACCAATGTGCAATGCAGTACCTACTCCCGTTGTTCTACTAAAACTACGTGACTTTATGTCTCGCATTAACTTGTTTTGAAGAAATGTTCTTCGCTTCCGTGTCATAATTTCGCATTCAGAGCAATTAATGACAATCTACGATTATAGAATATTTACATTTTTTGAGTTGTTGAATATTTTTGTGTTTAATTTTAATTGTCTTAACTGCTAGTTGTAAAACATCAAGAATATATTTATATTTTATCAATACGTTCCTGCCTTTTTGCAAGCAGGAAATAGCACACAACGAAAATCATATACAAGAGTACTAAGCAATCAGTAAATCGTAAATTTTTCTATAATCAAACATTTCCAATAGTAGCACTGAAACTGAATATATTACACGAAAACGGAGCATGTCTACATAATAGGTGCAGCCGAACCTTAAGCGGCGGCTATACAATTTTACTAGTGAAAACTCTAACAGAGTTCAGTTCATCTCCCTATACTAGTTGTGAATGTTTCCAGTCACTACCTATTGCGAATAGGCAGTGCGAGAAGGTAATTTTTAGGTACGTTAGAGCGCTCGGAAGTAGTGTATGTAATTTACTAGTGAAAACTCTAACAGAGTTCAGTTCATGTCCCTATACTAGTTGTGAATGTTTCCAGTCACTACCTATTGCGAATAGGCAGTGCGAAAAGGTAATTTTTAGGTACGTTAGAGCGCTCGGAAGTAGTGTATGTAATTTACTAGTGAAAACTCTAACAGAGTTCAGTTCATGTCCCTATACTAGTTGTGAATGTTTCCAGTCACTACCTATTGCGAATAGGCAGTGCGAAAAGGTAATTTTTAGGTACGTTAGAGCGCTCGGAAGTAGTGTATGTAATTTACGTGGTGTATTTGTAAGTACTCTTCTTACCTCGTCTCAAGTGTATTTTCTTTTCGTAGCTCAGCACATGCGACACACGCACAGTAGTTTGGTTTAAAAAAAAGAAAATGTATACTTCAAACGCACTGAAACGCAGTTCAAACTTAAAGTAGTGAAGGCATGTTGGGAGCATACATTTAATCAATAATTTGTTCATATTATAATTTTTTTCTACCGGTCGTAAAATGTCCTGTTCTCCTAAGAGTGTATGCATTATAAACTCTTTTGAAGTATCTATTGCAGTTCGTCCTCTTATATCGTTTACCCATTTCTGCATTTTTTCGAGTTTTCTATATGTTTAGGCTCATTTCAACTATATGTTCGTTGTATGTTCCTTCCTTTCATCCTGCAGTGTCTCTTATTTGTTCCTCCTACAACTGCTCTTAGAAACTTCATTTCAGCTCCTTGTAGTGTATTTTTTTGCTTGATTGTTCACTACTCTAGTCTCACTACTAATAATTTAATTCCGTTTCCAAGTATAATTGAGTTTGAATTTTTAACTTCGTTTAAGATTTACTTCTCAGCAGTCATCTCTCTTCGGCTGAACATTAGAACTAAAATTATTTGCGATAATAGACGCATGAGAACTCTATTCTCAAGAAACTGTTTTCACCTACTTTCCGTAGGAAAGATTATCCATTTGTCTGTCTGCGTGTGGGTCTCTCTCTCTCTCTTCGCGGCAAAGTTTCCTTTCAGCGATGTTCACAAACCCGGTGCACTTGGGAGTACTTAAAGACGCAAGACTTTGTTCGATTTTAACAATGTAGGATGCCATGTCAATTCTTTGGGTTCTATGTAATATCTTGGGAACCACTCATCCGATTCCAATAAAAACTGAGCGTCGATAGATCATAATGTTAAAAAATATTTAGAAAAATGTGCTCATTAATTAGTCTTTTGGAAGATAATGTAAACTGATTACATAGAGCTCATGCGTCGTACCTCAAGAGCCACTCAAAATATTCCCACTAAAATTTGCGCAGAAATAGTGTGGGGATAGACATACAAATATTTAAGACTGCAGTATATCACATCCTTGTTTTCCAAATGGTGGCAATGTAAATACGTATTTGTTGTTAGAATTCCATACATACTGGACCATCAGATGTGTTTAAACCAAATTTGAAAAGCAGACTGCGCCTATTACGGACATGAAATATGATAATTCACAGGCTCTTTTTTTTCTGCTATTTGGTAAGTTAGGGCCACCTAGAAAAATTAAGATTTTAGATCATGTCACGCAGCTATTATTGCCACGTTTGGCAATAATGACTCTAAATCTGCATTATTTCCGTGAAGCATACCAGGTACATTTTAATAACTTCAACTATATAAATATTTTGTTTTAGTGCGTTACGTCTTTAAAACAATTAAACTTGTTTAACCCGACTCGTCACGCTGGCAGTATTTCGGTGAACGACAAATTCATTTCTTAATAGGCTTGTCTTACGTTCTGTAAGATAGTGCTACCAGAAAAATGAATCATATTAATATTACATTCCACAAACTACAAAAACCAATCCCAAAAAAATCAACATTTCAAACAGTAGCTACCATTATACTAGACAGTAAGAATTAAGGAACATTAACTTAATTTATTTCGAAATAGCTTCCTTGTTGCAACTGGTGTTTCACTTTCATATTAGTATATACAGAGTGTCCCGGAACGCGCGCATAGGAACCACGCCACGTGAATCCTAAGCGGAGGTGGAGATGAAAAACGTTGGTGGCAAAATGTCGTACGATGATGTTTCTCGTGCACAATGTGGCAACACAGCTCGGAGTTAGTCCCCTCTTGCAATTCCACTGACATCGTACCACCACTTTTCTGGCAATTCCGAACAGTTTAGCAGCGTGTTGTTTATGTAACATACATAAAAAATACCAGGACGTGAAATCAACAAGTATTTTATGCCCATTCACGGTTAATGTTATGCCGAGTGTTGCGCTGCGCCCTAATCGCAGTTGAAGTTGAGCCTGGGTACTGTTCGGAATGGCTGGGAGATGAACCCACGCCCATAACATGAAGGCCAGAACGGTGGTAGTGCGATATCAGTGGAGCATAAGAGGGGACTAACACCGTGATGTGTTGCCACATTGTGCTCGAAAGATGTCGTCGTACGACATCTTGCCACTAATATTTTCTTCAATTGCGTTCGTGATTCACGTAATGTGGTTCTTCTGCACGTGTTCTGGGACATTCAGTATATTCGGAACAATTAACTAGATTTCAACCCAACTTGGCATGCTGACGTATTTCAATTTCATATACATTAGATACAATAGGTTATGAAGTATTGAGGGTAATATGCTGTTAATACAATCGCTTGGCTAGTATCCCAACACACATTTGCACGTCCATATGTGAAGATTATTGTCCACCTGTTCGTGGTAAGGAAAACGAGTCATGACTGCGTCCGCTTGTATGTCGTCTACAGTACAGAATTCCAACAACAACGCAGTGCATGCGCAGTGTGATAGGGACAACAGGTTCGTCAGATGGCGTATGCACGGCTGGGCCGCTACGTATCGCAGGCCAACAAACAAGCATCTTTGCGCCTACGTACAGCCTGCATGTGACGTGTTAAGTACTCTGAGGCGCTCCTGCTGCAACTAATTTTGTTGTGTGTAATCGTGCTGCGCTTAAGCGCCCTACCTACCGGCTGGCAGCTGCGAAATTTGAATAGGAAATACCATGTTAAGGAAACTACGCCCCATTTAATTTTAAAGCCAGGCCTTTCAAACAATATTTATTCTTCACGAATTTTCTAGAAGTTCCCTACAACGAAGTTTCCATTATTTGTATAGCCTATTTGCAAGGAATTTTCAAGATTTAGATTTTTACGAAAAAGGACGTACTGCATATATATATATATATATATATATTATATATATATATATATATATATATATATATATATATATATATATATATATATAGACACACACACGCGCGCTCCAAGGGATCTTCTCCATAATTCGTGAATAATACATTTTGTTTGAAACTCCTTTCTTTAAAATTAACGCACGTAAGTATAATTTACTTAAAATGGGATTTCCTATTTCAATTTCGCAGCTGCCTGCCAATAGGCAAATAGGCAGTGCCTTTAATGACACATCTCCCGACTCATTTCCAGAATGTGTTGTCTAGATATTTCATGCTTGTTTTTTATTTATTTACACGCATTTACGCAACATCCTCATTGCAGCAATAACCACGTGCCTGGCACCCTAGATGTCAACATCAACCAGTCATAAACTAGAAGTGCAGACGTGCTCACGATTAGGATAACCCGCGGGGAAGGCACTGGCTCACATGGGCACTGTTTCCTTGCCCTTTGCATAGCAGGTCGTAAGTGTCGTTCCTGGGCAACACGTATGCTATCGTGGACACAAGGACAGAACAGGTCACGGGCAGGCTCGATCGACAGGAACAGCAAGCGCGGTATAGGAATTTGAATGCAAAATTGTAAGTCGCGTTACGCATTCAGGTTTCGTTATTTAGCATTAAAACTAAAACTGTACTACAAGTTTTGAAAACGACGAACGCGCTACAAGACCAAAAACAATGTTTTATTTATTGAAAATACGTTATACTGCATGTTTAAACATTAAATCCGCTGCACGTTTCAGGCTATGCAGTTTAAAGGTTTAAGAATGATATAACGAACTCCGTTACTATGGAACAATGAACATGTCAGTGGTGGCGTAGCTATATTTCTTATAGGAAGGCTGTAGCACGTATTCGCGTAATCTAAATATTCGCTGAGTACTGGGTGATGTGTTGGAATGGCGAGCGCGCATCGTGAGGGGAGAGGGGGAGTAGGCTGGGGTGGTGTAGTTGTCATGACTGTTATAGTGATGACCTAGCGGCCTTGAAATATCTGCTCGGGCTCGTTTGTATTTCCACTATGCTACAAGGAAGTTGACAAATGCGGGCAAAAAAATTTTTTTCGCCGTACAGGAGAATACATAGCCAACCCATTCAGTGTATAAATTGATAAGGAAGGCCCCTCTTAAAGTACAAGCTCTTGTAAACGACAATGCAAGCCACATGAAAGTTGCTTCGAAGCATTTAAAAGGAAAGTATTCTCACTCAGTCATATTTGGCTGTCTTGCACATGGTTTCTGGCAAAGGACATTGTTAGGTTAAATACAATTCAGACAACAATGTCAAACTTCAAGGTAATTGTACAAATATTCCTCAGTAATTATGTTGCTAATCAGACACTTAAGAGAATACAGAAAGAGAAGCAAGGATAGGAGAGTTCACTTTTCTTTGCCAGGAGAAACTAGATTGTGTTCAGCTACATGCATCTTAGATAGTTTTCTGTCAACAAAACAAAGTCTGTAATGTGCATCTATAGATGACACTGTGGCAGTATCACATATTATTTCTACAGAAATTTGTAACCTGATTCTTGACTATGATGTGTTCTGGATGCACGTTCAATCAGCATATGGCTCATTACTTCCAATATCAGTAGCAATAAAATAAACTTAAAGGAAACACATCTACTATTTCAGATGCTACCAAGATATTAAAGAATCTTAATGAAGATGTCCTTGAGCTGGTACCTTCATCTCTACCAAAAAAAATAATAATAAAGGATAAAACTATTTTGAACCATATAGTTGAGTTTTGCTCTCATTCAGTTCACTTAGCAGCATATATTTTGGATCCTAAACATTGTGGGCAATATTTGTAAGAAGATGAATCACTTACTGCACTTGATACAATCATAAACATTGAAAAAAATCCCAAGCATTGACGAAGTAGCTGTGATGGCAAATTTGGCAGAATACCGTGCCAAACATACTTTGTGGAGTCGAGACATCATTTGGTGGGCAGCAGAGACTATCTCTCCTCTTGCATGATGGAAGGGATACTGTACAACTCGACTGTTATCCAAAATCCCTATAAGGATTCTAAGTATTCCACCATCAGCTGCCTCATGTGAACGCAACTGGAAGGTATTCAGCTCAATTAAAACCAAAAGAAGAATAGGTTAACATGCGAACGCCCTGCCAAGTTAGTTTCTGTTTCTAAGAATCTCTTCTTGTTGACACTGGAAGAGAATCCATCAAATCCAAATAAACCAGAATCTTGTGGTATGGGCAGCAGCAGTTCTATGGACACGGACCAGCAGCGACAGCGAGAATGACGAATAACTAATTGTTTGCACAATTGCAATGTACTGTGTTGTGTAATGTCATTCCAGTTGCTAAAATTTGTTCATCCAAGTGTGTAATGTACATTGCCAGGAATTATAGAGGTATCAGCCTAGGATATATTTTAGACTTTGCATTTATTGACTCTTCGAACATGTGGAATTTCAGGAACCATGACATTATTATTTAAAGTCTACTGTTCACATTTTCTTTGTTATGTTTTGTGTGTTTAATTAAATCTCATAAGCCATGGTTGATTTATGATTTGCTTAGTTGAAAAATTGACATTACAGATATAATACAGAACTTCAGATTTGTTTTGAAATATATGTAAATTGTACACTTCTTCCACCAAACCCTCGATTCATTTTGAGTCAGGAAAATTTTCTGGAAAATTTACAGGAAAGTTTTCCTATCCGGAAAATCCACATCTCTGATAAACATATATAATTTGTTTGCCGAATGTTTTCAAATATAATATACGGTATCCATCTGTTCGAACAGTGGAAAGAAACGCGGAAACAAGACAATTATTTGAATAACATTTTACCTATCAACTTCGGATACATCGTGTCGGATAACAAATTTCCGCGATCAATGTACTGCATACAGTTCGAATTAATCCATCCCGATATCCCGAAAGCAGCGGAATAATTACGTGATTTACCTGTGCTTTCGTCTCTTTCCCATGTTCTTCTTCCTTCTTCTTTCCTTCCAAACCTTGCTTCGCTGCGCGCAGCTCCACGAGAATCTTTGTGAAATTTGTTTCTGGATTGTCTTGTGACACGTCCCGTGCTGTCTCTATCAGGCTCGCTGCTGACGTCTCGCCCGACTTCTTCGCATTAGTGTAACGTCTTGCCAACTTTCTAGCCGGTGACTTAGCTATGGCAACTGTCTCAGTATTTTTGACAGTGTCCGGTTTTATCAACCCGAAGATCAAAAAAAAAAAAAAAAAAAAAGCATTTCAATTATGAAACTACTTGAAAACTTATTCATGAGAACAGTTTCAATGTTATTTAAAGTTCCCGTTATTTCCTAACTGAAAATAAAATAACATACATTTCAAGTATTGAACTACTTGAAATTTAATTAAGATAATAGTCTTGTTCTTATTCACAGTGTCCTTTATTTTTTTAATTGGAAATGAAAAAAAAAAAAACCTACATTTCCATTATTTAACTTTTTGAACAATTGGTTATGATAATAGTCTTAACATCATTTACGTTATTCGTTTTTACCAACCTGAAAATTAAAGAAGGTATTTTTTTTGGAATTAAAATGTCTTAAAACTTAATTATGGGAACAGTCTCAATATTATTTACAGTGTCTAGATATTACTAACCTAAAAATAAACAACGAGGTACTTCAAATATTGAATTACTTGAAATGTTCTTGTCGACCAATCATGCGTTCGCTAATACAGCGAAAATGTAATTTAATACTATTAGTGTCATATAAGATAACTTATCATGTTTAAGGCAGCATAACTTAAGCCATTATTATAAAGTTCTCCTGGATATTAATCATTTTTGTAATATTACTTTCTCCACTTTGGTGAAGCATCAACATATTAATTTCCCGTAAATTTCCTCTTATTAATTAAATCTTCTTATCAGCAAATCATTTGAAGTGAGTTATACATTTGAATAGTACAATAACTAGTGCACATTAGTAGCTTTTCACTAATGGATGATATCTGACCAGAGACGGGGACTCTTCACTGCTACCATGCCAAACTGACGCAAAGCTCAACTGAGCAGACTTCAAAGAGTTCAATCAAATTGTTTTCACGTACTTCACTCCTTCCTATAAAACTTCCACTATGTGTACACACACTCTGCGGTGGATTGAAAGAGACCGGTTGCCCCACAGTCCAATTTCCCATACGCCGCTTTATACGTCTGACCCTTCGGTCAGACGTATAAAGCGTGCTATGTACATAGCAATTTTAATGCAGAAACAAAGCCGCGAAATTCACTTTTAATAATCCTCAACAAGGGTAATATCTAAAAAAATGTTCAACCCATTTACCGCTCATTGCAACAAATCACGACGCCTTAAGGCAACGTTCCACCGACGACTGTCAACAGTCTATTTTTTTTATCACGCTCCTGGTACGACATATTCTGTGTGCTTTTACCGCCTGTAACCTATTATCCAATTACGTGCAACCATACATTTTATTTTCGATGTTCATTGGGGTCATTTACACCAATACGAAAGATAAAATCCCACTGGCAATTGAACTTTATCTATAGTAGTGTGTAATGTAAAGGAGCGGGGATTCTATTCATCTATTAAGATCCGTTTCCTCTCCGTAGTCTTTCGCCTTCCATGTTATAAAAACCAAACAATTAAAACTTACAGATCTGTCGAAAACTTGAATCACTAATATTCTACTGGTCATTTTAGTCGCTGGTGTTTGCTGATCAAACAATGATTTCTAGTGATTCCTAGTGAAATGCACTCACCTGGTGGTGAATCTTCAGTACACTCCACTGATTCGCCAGTAGATAACCGCTCATTAACTAAAGTTTCAGTAGAATAATTCTACTGATTGGAATCACTGATTCGGATTTAGACTGCTCTAGAGCCAGAAGTTACGCTGGAGTGAGTGAGTGAGTGAAGATATTTGGGCGGCTCTCAACATCGAGGCCTTGAGAGTCGATGAGGGTGAAGCGTGGTGAGTGTGGAGCAGCGTCAGAATGCATAGGCGGGGGGGTGGGGGTGGGAACGGAAGATCTCCGAGGAAACCCGCCGACCAGCGGCATCGTCAAGTACGAGTCCCACATGCGAAAACCCTGGGGGGGGGGGGGGCGAACCCGCCGGGAATCGAACCCACGGGCTGGGCCCTTCTGAAGTGCAACAAGAGCCACTGCGTTATCTGTATTGCTGCAGAAACCAATTGTTCTCGTTCCATTTACGACTCTTCGTCTCAGATCCCCGGCCATCGCTCAAATTCACTGTTGACTCTTTACCTGCTACCTTATGAACCGACCTGATAAGGGCGCGTTCACGCCCCTTAAAATGGCAATAGCATGCAAACTTAAAGTATTATTTTATGGTGCTTGTTGGATACTCGCATTTATGCAGAATGGCTAAAATTGCGGCAGAGAGAGAGAGAGAGAGAGAGAGAGGAGGAAAGGCTTACAGGTTAAACCGACCTTAACTTACATCTAAACTAGCACAAACTTTCATGACTTGCCTGGTATTTGAAGATGACGCCCCTCTTAGTCAGCAGGTAGTGGCTTAGCAACCTTGGTTGGTTGGTATCAACGCCAGTGGTGTGCCAAATTAAAATATTTCCTAAAAACATGTTCAACACATCGCACTTAAAACAGCATGATCTTCCGTAGTATCGCCGGCTACGGCAGTTTATTTCTGGAGCGCAAGAAAATTTTGGTAGAAGTTTTTTACATTGTTCCCCAAAAAAAAAAAAAAGATGCAAGCGTGAAATTTTAATTGCAGGACCAAGCTTAGCGTAACCCTAAACTTAATGACAGTTCAGGGTAACATGCTTGAATAATGTGGACTATGAGAGACGCCAGGAAGTTACTCGAGACAGGAGTGAATGTGCACACCTGCCTAGGTAGCCGTGCTTGGAAATATTTACAGTTCTGTTCGCATTTCTGTAATAACTGCCTCTTCTGAAGGGGGGGGGGGGGAATCCTAACGAGACTCTAAACCTACAACCGTAGCTGTACCAATTCAGTGCACTATATATATATATATATATATATATATATATATATATATATATATATATATATATATATATATATATCACACTACGTGGAATCCATCAAATCGATGCTCTATGCTGATATGTCAAAATTATGCATGCATCCGTATTCCCATTGTGAAGTTGTGTGGCACGCAGTCATGCAGATAAAGGTTGTTCACGATAAAGTGAGCACTTTAGAAACGAACCTTAGAAAAAAAATTCACTGCCCCTGCATGCACGTATTTTAATGGGCGCACTGAGTGACATTCGCCCAGAAAAATTGGTAACGGTGGATGGAAGGTAGTTCCGTATCCTAATGTCGAATAAAAAGTGCCAGGTAAACATTTATGAAAATTTATATTATTACTCTCGATTTCTGCTTTTTTTTTTAATGCACCGAAGTGTAAAAATTTGTAAAGTATTTACTTTCTCAATAATTTCACAGTTTCACTTGACCGACGCGTGAGGCCCACGGCAATGTTAATTTTACACAAGGCGGAAGAATTCACAACGTGTATACAAGTAGATCTTAAGCAGGATTTTCATAAGTGCTCATTTTTACCGTGATCGGCCTTTCGCAGCGCAGCTACACTGTTACAGTAGTGGATGCAACATAACCGATAAAACTATGTTCCTGTAGTAATTCAATGAAATATCGAAAACAGATGAAAGTATACCGCTCGCTTACTGGCAACGCTTGCCATTAAACTGAAAATGCAGTTCAGTAACGAGTCTAGTGCACATTTTTCTTGCCAATGACTTAACCACTTGTTTTTATCTGAATACCCACAATCACCAATATTCATGTATTCATTTTCCCGAAGAATTTTACTTAAGTGCATCTCTATTGTAACGTCTGGAAATTTAATTCATTTTTATTATAGTTCAATTTTCTGCACTAACTTAACTGGCAATAATTTGATCGTTGTTTTGATACACCGATATTTAATGTACGTGATATTTCATTTAATAATTTATTTGTTTTACTGTTAAATAATTTACTTGATTTTTTTTATATTTTAATATGAAGTCATTTATGGGGATATTAAGTTGGTTCATTTCGTGAGAGAATTTTTAATTTTTGGAAGAAAATTGGCTACCTAAATTTATTTACCTTGTTACGTCAACGTACAGATGGTAACACTAATTCAGGCACGTGATACGCGAAATTACAAATGTAATTGTTATAATTTTTTTTTTTTGTAATTTTTAAAAACTCGACGAGGGAGACGAGCCATAGGTCTATTGAATTTCGAGACCGGACCAGGGTGCTAACTTATATAGGCTGTTCACGGTAAAATGAGCACTTTTGAAAGCCCTGCTTAAGATCTGCGTGTATACATGTTGTGTATTATTCCGACTTAAGTCAAATTAGCATTGCCATGGGTCTCATCACTTTATTCATGCCACGGTCAGGTGAAAGTCTGGAATTATTATAAAAGTAAACATTTTACAAAATTGCGCATTTTTACATTTGGATGCATTAAAAATACAGAAAGCGAGATAAATAATTTAAGTTATTACAAACGGTTACTTAACACTATTATTTCAGCGTTAATATACGGAACTACTTTCCCCTCCGGCGTTGCCAACTTTACTGGACACACATCAATAATTGCGTCCGTTAAAAAATATATTTAGGTAGGAGCAGTGACTTTTTCTAAAGTTTATTTCAAAAGTGCTAAATTTATCGTGAACAACCTTTAGTATGATTTACGATTCCGTTATCAAACTCAGGGCGTCTCCGATGTAATAGGAGACGTGCCGCGAATTTGGAAGTAGAAGAAAAGGGCCTGAGCGGACTACAGACGCGGTACTATTGTGGTTATTAGTAGGTGTGTGTATGTGTGTGTGTGTATATATATATATATATATATATATATATATATATATACACACACATATATATATATATATATATATATATATATATATATATATATATATATATATATATATATATATACATACAAAAATATTTCACTGAAATTCTTGAGGTTAAATTTCGCCGTGAAAACTGCCTCTGATGCATGCATTCAAAATTTTGTTTAGCAATTTGCTATAGGTAGATGTGCAAAAAAGTAAATTAAACACTGGTGTGTATATATATATATATATACATACACACACACCAGTGTTTAATTTACTTTTTTGCACATCTACCTATAGCAAATTGCTAAACAAAATTTTGAATGCATGCATCAGAGGCAGTTTTCACGGCGAAATTTAACCTCAAGAATTTCAGTGAAATATTTTTCTAATTTATACTTCTTAATCCTAAGAAAAATGAGAAATAATGTTCTTGGTATTGCATCTCATGCATATTTCTTTGTTTTCTGGGTGGGTGCATACTAGTGTATGAAATGCGATGTTGCAATAAAACATATTCTAAAGATAATTTAAATAATTCCTTTAAAAACTATACAAATAAGTTAGAAGTTGCACCATTAACATTCAGATACAGTAATGTAGCTTGGAGAAACAGAACTGTCTCTGAAAGCTTAATTTTCAGTCTCTTAAATCATTGCCATCAAGTTCACATACAGCCTTTATTTCGTATAATAATTCCTTATTTGTTTGACAAATCGTGTAAACGTAGTAACCAGGAAACAAGCAGGCTACGTATCCTTCCGCCGCCACGTTGTTTCCACCTGACTGTCAAAACATGTCTCGTTTGCAATGACAGGCAGACATTGATGAGATATTATGCCTGCCTACTTACCTACATCGAAATATGTCGCCAAGCTGCTCACGCATACGTAATTAAAATAAAATAACTGATTTGGCTGTAAAAAATGTCATCGCTTCAACGGACATAAGTTGATTAAGACCCATGGTACATTTACTTAAACATGTTGTTTGAAAATCGCAGCTTTCTTGTCTAGCAAACAGAGATAATGCATCATAATGATCAAGGAAAAATAATTATAGGTATTAATCTTTGATTGATTTGTGAGAGTAATATGTTCATAATATTACTACAATTTTTCTTGTCAAATCCATTCATATGGTCACAATACAGGCTATTTGAAACATTATCCGTATGTATATTCAATATTACAACAACTTGAGAAATTTTATTCTAATCAATAGACTGCAATTGCATTTGCAACTCGCACAGCAATTTTCACTGAATGCTCCTGCAACTATATTCGTGTGTCAAGGCGTGTACTTAAAAGCATGACTAAAACTGTGGAGCTTCATTTGTTATAGACGGCGAATTTGGTTTAACAGCCTTAATAAGATGTTAATTATGGTTATTATAAGAAGCAGTTTGTACGTTACTGTTTCTATGTGAAACATTGAAGTATTAAGAATACTGGGAAATTGCAAAACAACACATTATCATTCATAATAATAAATTATTTCGCGACTGAAAGTGGCGTCAGCTCATCAAACAGGTGAGATCGAGTAGTTTACAGTTTTTTACACCCAATGATGAAATTTATAAATTAACGTCAGTATTGAGTGCGCCTGAATGGCAATTTATCACTTTAATATAAATATTATTTGCCGTAAAAATGGTTCCATCACAAAACGCTGCCTGGGTTTAATAAATAAATTACATTTCTTTTCGGTTTAATATTGTGTTGCTGAATTGACAGGTAACACGAAACAAAATGGCGAGCCGTCAGAAAGGCTCGGTGAATACTCACAGAATTTAAATTATTAGCAAGCAGAATTACAGCACACTGAAAAATGTTATGTTAAAAAATATATAGATCTCGCGAAACGTATAAATTTCTGGGAATTCGTTCGTACACTATATGAAAAATTTACAATTTTTATTGATAAATTGTTTGTAATCTTACAAATTCTTGTAGCAGCACAAATATTTTTCTTGTAAAACTACAAGGGCCTGTGTTTGTAATAGATCTTATGAAATGTTACTGGAAATGGATACTGAGCCGTATCCACGAACTTCAGCAAAAATGGCGAACACTCAACCGCGTAAAACCATATATAGCTGTTTGTGTAAAAACTATTGTTAAGTAAAGTATAGCTGCGTGTAAAAAGAAATGTATTGCAAGTCTGAATTACGTAAAACACTTAAAACAACTCAAATAATTATTATAAAATGACAATTTCAATAAAACGTGACCGTATTATACATTATTTGTTAGTGTTTCCTAGCTACACAGAACTCTTAAATCGGTTCTTAATACCCCGTTAAGAGGCGTCCAAATCTTTTAACTCAACAAATGAAATCTTCGAAAGATATGCACGTACATATTCTTCGTAACCGTATAACTGCAGTATTATTTTGTATGTCACTGTAAAAAAAAAAAAAGTGTAATTTTACACGAATGTACGTGGCAGCACAATCTCCACACATGTTCGTATATTTTTACAAGTACATGTGTACGTGTACTTATACTGTGTATATTTACAAATACAATGCCAGTGTAATTTTACTATAGTTGTTATTCATTTTACCAATCATTATGTTCAATTACACGTACTTTGTATGTGTCATTTTACTTTTTTTGTTACCAATATCAATCCACATAATGTAAATTTACACAAACTTTGTTAGTGTAATTTTATCATACCTGTCAGTTTCTTTTACTAATCGTCGCATCAAATCACATGTACTCTCTACACGTTATTTTACTATACTTGCTACTAATTTTCTACAACACATTGTAAATTAACACAATCATTGTCATGGTAATTTTACTACACCAGTCTGTTACTGTCATCATACCTAATTACATGTACACTGTAGGTATAATATTACCATATCACTTTGTAATTTTAACCCATTATGATGATACATAACATGCACTCCGTGCATGCAATTTGACTATGCAGATTTTAGATTTCCTGCCACATGCTGTAAATTTACACAAACATCAAAATTGTTATTTCACCACTGTGTATGTGCATTTTCTCACTAACTAGTGATGGGTAGTTCACGAACTACCAGTTCATTTTGAACTGGTCTTCAAAAAGAACTAGGTACATAGTTCACCGCGACATAAAAGAACTAGTCTCTCGTGATATTGGTCAGTCATTCTCTCAGTACCAGTAACTACGCCAGGTGCGCCACTGCGCATGCTCAGATAATCCGTCGTTCGTCGCTCCCTGCAGCTTTCCTCCCTCCGGCCATCCCACCCTCCTGCTAGCCCACCCTCCGTGACTGGCCACATCGCAACTTCCATATTTCTTATCTATCTGCCTCTGTCTATCGGTATCTTTGTTTTAACTCTTTCAGCACTGCCTCGAACTGTAGGGATCGCAGCGCAGACCTACCTAACCTAGTTCAATAGTGACATGAGTCGCAAATAGGTTGGGAACTGCAGGACACACAGCACGAGACAGTTGGCAGACCTGTGGCCGTGCAGCGATCTTTCGTTCTTTCTTACTTTCTCGTGCCGACCCCAATTGCGTAGTCGGCTGCACACCGGTCTGCGGTGCGAGGGGTTCCGGGCTCTAAACCCAGTCAGGGCATGTATGTTTGTGTCGTCCATTTAACTTGCTTCATCATCATCGGCACTAAAGACCTCGCTGTTGCGGTGTCCTAAGACCCTCCCACTCACTCGCACTATAAACACGATGTTGCCAGACATACGGAAACTCCCGTATCTGTAAGAAAATACGCCTGATAGACGCAGTAATAAGTGTATGGCTACGACAGCAAAATATAGGAAAATGCTCATTAATGTACTGTCACCTTTTTGCACACTCGAAATAAAGAAGTGAAAAACTGTTTTTTTTTTCTTCTAGTATATTCACGCGATACTTCGGATATCGATTTTTGACATTATTCGTATCATATTAAAATTAAGTTATTTTTGTGATCAAAGTTCTGTTAAAATGTTTCTAATACTGGTACGAATAAATCCATTGTGTCGGAACCAGCTTTTGTTGAGTTTGTACACCCCTGACTTGGAAAAATTAACTTTACAACTGGTTGTCTTTCGAAATACAACGTATTATAATATTGTTGAGGTCATTACTATCAGTGTAAAAAGAAATTTGGTGTTATATTACACAAGATAGTCGTGGATAAAACAGTGTAAAGATATTTTCATTCTATATAAAAAAGAAGTAATTTCATCTGCACACAATAAAGCACTAATCCTTTAGCAATTAATTAACAAACATCACTTATTTGCTTCTCCCCATCACTATCAGAAAAGTAAAATCGCAGATTCACTGCAATTGTAATTACAAAATTTCTGTACATTAACAGAGTTATAAGAAGTTATCTCCAAAAAGCATATAACGATTGACTTAAAATATAGAATAGGTAGTTTTATACAAAAGCCAGTATATACAGTCAGTGGGAGTTAAGATTTCCTTTTGAACACAAAAGGAGTTCGAAGTAGTTCTACTCCCTACCGCTAGATCGCATGTGTTAGCAAATACTTGTAGTTATATTTAAATACGCAGGAACATTACTTTAAAATTACAAATAGTGTACTCCTTTTAGGAAATTACACATAAAAATGTAAATTTGCCGTAAATTTATGTGTAAATATTCGCTCATATACTTTTGAGTTTTGTAATTTTACACCCTTTTTAATGTCAATATACCAGTACAGTTATGCATTATTTTTTTTTACAATAAGATTGTACTACCTATTGAGTGAAATAGTAAAATATGTACTGTTACAGTGATGTACGTGTTTTGATACAACATTGGCGTGGTTGTAAAAACACACAGAATTTGGGTTTTAGTGACATGCATTAGTGTATTTTTACACATACTTTCGCATTTGTAATTTTACGCCCTTTTTAATGTCGATATACCAGTACATTTGTGTTTTTTTTTTACAGTAAGATTGTATTGCCTTTGAATTAAATAGAACAATATGTACTTTTACACCGATGTACATGTTTTAACACAATATTGGCGTAGTTGTAAAAATACACAGATTTAGGTATTAATACTTCACGTTCGTGGATTTTACACATACTATCAAATTTGTAAATGTACACCCCTCTTATTGTACCAATATATTTGTGTTATTTTATTATATCAATTTACTGTGTTATGAATAAGGTTGTACATTGCTGTAAATTTACACGTACTGAACTTATTTTTACAAATTACACACAGAAAATGTAAAATTACCAAAAGTTTGTACGTGTATTTTTACACTTTTTTTTACAATGTACTTGTACCTGTATTTACAGTAAAAATAAGCGTGATATCGGAAGTCAATTTGGTTTTGTGATTAAAGGTGCGGGTTAATCATACAAGGGGTGTGAGTAATAATTTTTGTAAATTATATTTTTAAATAATTGTTTTTAGTGGTTATCTGTTACTAATTCATCATAATTTTTTTTTTAAGAAGGAAAAAAAAAGTAATTTTATGTACACTTCTCAATAACGCCAGTTGTAATACAAGGCTATCATTTGTAATTTTACAAATAAATGCTTTGTAGATTTTACAAGGAAACTCTTTGTAGTTTTACGAACGATGTTCTTGGCAACTGGGTTTCCAAGTATTTTTTCTCGTAAAAGTACAGAAAAAAACATTTAGAGCGTATATTCGTATTTTACAGTTGAAACACAGGTAACGTCATGAATGGGTGACTTCAGAAGCGAGCAGACGCTGGCCAACAGATGGCAGTAAAGCTGCTTGTGCTCGACACTGGAAAATATCGCGACGGTCGGCCTATGTCGTGCCATGATAAAGAAGGCTTGCCTTTGGGAACCGCTGACCTGCCCGAGTGTTGCTAAGAATTGAGATACGCGCGTGGCTTCACTTTGCTTCAATCGTCATTATGGAAGCTTACAGGTAGTGTGTCGTTAGAGAACGCATGCAGCTGCGTGATAACCATCTCTATGTCAAAACACTGAACGACTGTTTTTTCACTAGAACGGTAGAAACCACGTAATTTCGACTAAGGTTTCGACAATGTTTACCCAAATAAATGGTTTAGGAAATTTACACATAAATTCTAACCTAATTATATATATATATATATGCAAACACGTTACAATCAAGTTACGGATAACGTTAATTTTCTTTTTGTAAACACGCGTGTTTGTAGTAAAACAAAATTTAGACAAATAGTACGCAACTGTTTAAAAACGTGATCTGGACAGTTCTTATTGTATTTAATGAGATAATTTTTGGAACATAAGCAGAAGACTAAAATCTGTTCATCTCATCTTTATTCTATGTATGGAAGTTATGGTAGGTACTCTAAAATCCCTAGCTCTGTGTGAGGCATGTTGCAAACTACCCGGCACTATACGGTATAGCAAGTATACATCTTGCAGCTAGCATTTAGCTTTGACAGAAACCAAATTACTCTATTAATTAGGAATGTACCTCTTTCTAAGAGACCCAACCCAACTTCAGAAATTTCATTGGCAAACACTTGACTAACCTTTCCTTCGGTTCTTAACTCACTCTCGAAAGCTGAGAACCCTATCGGCCAAGTCTCGGGAGGTAATTTTTTTCCTTGGCATGCAATTACGAATAAAAAAAATTCACGCCTTCATATTGACCAAACAGCGCAGGCGCATATAAATTTAGTCGAGACTATGTGCACGCTAGCTAGTCAGTGAAAGACTCGGCCGGCTGGGTAACTGTGGTTTAGCTATTTCAAGGATTTGTCAATAACTCTGGTAAAGTTGTAAAAGCGAATGTATGCCATTAAAAAGTTACCTGGGATTAGTGTCACCTTTGCAACCACCGATTTTTCCCTTGCTTCCCATGTCGGATATTACAGGACTCTAAATATTTAATACGTTTCCCTTGTGTCAGAAAATAATACCTCGAAATTAACTACAACCGGAAATTTGAAATTTTAGAAAGTATGAAATAAATTTACAAATATCTATATAGAAACACTATAAACAGCCTTTTAAAAAAAATGAAGTTATTGTGATTTGTCACAGAGAGGTTTTCTTTACAGGGTTTCCTTTTTCTTCGTATTGAGAAATGAGTTTGTTGAAAACTATCGTATCGAGCACATACGACAATTCGGCATTCTCGATCAATGTTAATGCAACTTTGCTACTTCAAGCTATTTTGTTTGTTGGCTTTTGCTTGCAATCCAAGCTCCAAAAGACATCGAACTAATTATTTATATAGACAAGTGTAACGCGTAGCCGAAAACGTTGAATGCATCAAAGAAGCCAGCAAATATACAAACCAGGAAAGGGTATGCAAAATGCATAAGTTTGCATCCTGTTCTTGTATCTGATACAGAAACATTTCAGTGAGATGTTTAAACGGATACGATATTTTGGGTGCTTGTATGAACCATGTACACTTCCGGACAGTGAAAATAGCGCACCACGAATAAACCATTCGACGACCACGAAACGACGTAAATAGCTAGAGTAAGGGCTGGTCCCACAATTGGTGCGTTTGAATTCTGCCGCACTCCCGGCAGTGGCACTGCAAGCATAGACCAGCGGTCGTAGACACTGGCATTTAGTCGAAACCGTATCAGCGCGAGAAACACCAAACGATATCAAGCAAGAGAACAGAGTGAAGAAGAATGCCTGTAATACGCCAAAGACATCGCTTTACACAAATGACGGACTTCGAAAGAAGATTCATAATCTGGCTGAAAACCTCAGTGTGGTCGTATCTCTGTACAACCCACCATGAGGAATTCTTCAGACCATACTGTCCGATGCTGTTGGGAGCAGAGGATACGTGAAGGCGCCCACACACACTGAGGGCCGGCTCAGGACGTACGAGATAAGAGTGCCAGTCGAGAGATTGACGGATCGTGTGCCAGGCGCGAAGGGAGTCTATTGGCGACCCGGTCCACGATACTGGATAAGAGACACTAAAAGAAATTAATTAATTGTAATAGTTGTAGGCTGAAAAATTAATACAGTTTTGTTCCACAGTCACTGTGCATGTTAACTAGAAAAATGTATGCTTAACTGTAAGACCTTCGAGCATTAATTGAGGCGTTTAGGTAACCAAGTGGTTAATACGAGCACGAGTATTAATTGCCTTGATAACAAAATTAGTAGTGTAAAAGATAGTGTAAACGATAATGTAAATAGCCAGATAACTAATGTAAACGATTTGGTAGACAGAAAAATTGACTCTGTAAATGAAAATGTAGACAGAAAAATACACACTGTAAATGAAAATGTAGATAGGAAAATAGACACTGTAAATGTAAATGTAGACAAGAAAAAAGATCATGTATATAGGAAAATAATAGAAGGCATTAGTGTGTTAGTGAATACAAGAATTGGTAGTGTGGACGAGAAAATTGCCTGTACAAAGGAAAGAATTAACAGTGACAGTGGGAGAGTGTACAGTATAGAGAATGTAATGAACGTGACGAGGAAGACACGGCAGGAATTTCTTCAGCAGCGGAGTGCTACAATCACAACATCAGCAGCCGAGATATGTGGGCAAGGAGTGCAAGTCGGGATCAGTGCCGAAACTTCGGACCAATGTATAACCGCGCAAGTACAAACGCATATGTAAAATACAGTATACATAAATATACTATATTTGAAATAATTATTTAAGCACTTGCAGTAATTGACTATGCATATTCCATACTAGCGCAACCATACGAGCAGACGATATTTTGATACAATTTCGAACTACAATACCGAAAACAGATCATCAAAGCATTCCTACGAAATAACACAATCTAGCATACCACCCAAATCAAGTAACATTACTTTCACAAAACTTATAACATCTCTTTAAATCATCCTCTTAAATGAAATGCACAATCTCGCATTGCAGGAATAGTGTCGGTAGAGATCAAAACTATACACAATTAGCTGGAAAACAGTGTTGCTGCTGTGGAAAGAAACTTTTTTTTAGTGATAACTGAGGGTTTGAAAAGGGTAAAATGTTAGATATGGCTGACCTCTGAACTGCTACGGCATGGTGTGCCATGCAAGACATGTAAAGGTAATGTTATAACATCTGGGTGGTATGACTAGTAAGTACTGGTAGGTATGCCGGGAGGTATGTGTTCAGTATTATTGGTAGAAATGGACTTGTGACATGGTTGCGGCTGTTTTATTTTATTTTTATTTTTTTTTTGTAAAACATGATGTCATGATTGTCAAGTATTTGGTTCTAATATTTTCGTAGGAGTGACTGGCTGGTATAATCAGATAGTATGTATGGCCTAAGGGCATTGCCAGATGGAATAGTCTACTAAAATTGTTGGTCGGAATGAAACGTTGTAATACTTTTGGTTTCGATGGTTGGTATGTCTTGTCTGTATGATTGGTTTGCTGACATTGTGGCTTTGCAAATGTATGGTATGGTGTAATAGTATGGCTGGTTAGGATTTAGAATATTTGGTTGGGTAAAAGGTATGTTCTGACAGCATGGTATTATATTAGGCAATGTTTGATATTAGATGATGCTGTAGTCTGTCTAAATGGGCAGTGTGGAGTGTTATGGTCTGCGAGTATTGATAGTTGGAATGTTTTATTTAGCTAAAGCATGTGATTTGCTGGTCTGGTTGTATGACCTATTGACATGGCATTTCTGTATTATTGGTTCGTCTGTAAGGATGTTCTGTATAATCTGACCATGTAGTTGGTATTACATGAGGGAATAGTTAGTTATAATTATTAACTGGAATGTATCATAGCCGTGTCTCTACGATAACTTTCTTGGCATAGCTGGTATAAATTGAACTGTTTAGTATAGACGATATTGCCTAATGGAATGGACTTTAGGTAGTGACTGATCTTATGATATGCCCGTGTAGTCGGGGTATCGTATGATATATTATTTTTGGCCAGTACAATCCATAGGAATAACTGGTTGGTATGTTTTCTCAGTAGATATGTTATGGTATCAGACATTGTATTATAGTTAGAGATATGGAAAATTCGCGATATTATTTGAAGACAGACGAGGCTTCAAACATTTGTGTTTTGTATTGCCTTTGTCATTGGACTACAGTTTGTTAGGACACGCCCAAAACGGCTTTAGACCAATAGGAAACCGCTAATGAGAAGTTGGCCTAATCATGTCCAATCAAGTTGAAAGGGTACATGTGTCCTCACTGCTGCAGAAGCCAATAAACAAGTGTCACCGGCTCGAACATGTATAGGATAGTCAATTTTAGCGTGCTGCCAGAAAATTACGCGAATTTTGCATGTCTCTAATTATAGTTAAAGCATTTTTCGTTGGTTAGTTAGGTTCGGGCTATATAGGTGGTTGATATGGCATTAATTATGGTTGGGTGGTAGGAAATGCTGGTTGTCAAATTGAATTAGTATTGTGTCGATAGTGGTGAGGACCCTGTTTCTAGAAAATGAAAAATTCCCTTAACTGACTGCAGAAAATTAATAAGCTATTTAAACATTGGTGATTTTTTTTTTAATTGTGGTAGTGTTATGACAGTATTGAAAATTTGTATACAAGTGAGACTATGCATAAATTTGTCGCGGTCAGTTTTTACTTGGAATGATATTTTAAAGAGAAATTCTAAAACTTGTACAAGTGGTTTTCTGCAACTGCGCTCCTCTCCATACGCTCCTCAACCCTCTCCGCATGCTCCGCACCACTCTATGCTTATTCGCGTACCGCTCCGCATTCCCTTCACTCCTCTCCGGACGTTCTCAGGCTGCTCCGCACATACGTGGAACGTTCCGCACATACGTGGAACGTTCCGCACACTTCGCACACCACTCCGCACACTCCTGCTCATTCTATGTAGTATATACGACCAGTATATGAAAACAGAGTGCAAATAATCCAGCAGGACATTCGTCTTCCTGTGTGAGTAACAGAGGAAGAAGCCGATATGGCTGGTAGGTCATTATGGTTAGTTAGTCTGTGGTGTGGTCTACTGGTTTGACATGTCTTCATAGTTGGTTCATTTACATTTGTGTTTCAGATATGTGTATGGTCGGTATGGATTGATGGTACATTTGCTACACCTAACCGGCTAATTTGATGAAATGGATCGTATGATGACATGATTTGTTCAATTGGTTGTTATGGTGAGTTTGTATGTCCTATCAGTATAATCAGTAGCAAAGGATGATTATATTAATTGATTTTGATGGACTAGCTTTCTCTCTAAGTGTGACATGTCTGTATGGTTGTTAAACTGGAGGGCAGGAGGTATGGTGACAGGTGCGATGGTTAGTATAGAAGGTCTAAATGTAGAGCTTGAATATTATGTTGGTCAGACTGATAATATGAATTGTTTGTTGGCTCATAACTGGTAGAGGTGTTTTAGAATGCTTGTACTGAATGCCCTCTCTGCTTGGTTGTTATATGTAGCTTGTTTAATAATATGTTTTGTTGGTGTGTCTGACTAGTGTGCTTTGATGAGTATGGGTCCTGAGTATGTCTTGATGGTTGGTTGTCTCTTGGAAGGGTTGAAATGGATTGAGTGACATGACGATATTGTCTGCTGGGATGGGCTGCCTGTATGATTAGGTTTGTTTCTATGGCTAGTATATCTTGATGGTATAATCTATCAGTATGACTTAGTTGTACAGTTAGTTTGCTTGTATGGTAGGTATAGGTGTTATGTTGTTGGTATGACTGATCACATGTTTGGTTTTTTTGACAGTATGACAAAAACATGAGGAAGTAGGAATGGAATGAAAGAGCATGATGTTAAATATTGGGCATGGAATGATAAAATAGGAGCAAATAAGATACAATATGGCAGGAATGGTATGGCAGAGTATGATGTCAAGATGGTGGGTGTAACAAAGGTAACTAATAAAAATTGAATCCAGGTGTCTAACATGGAATAACAGAGTATGAAGTAGAATGACAGAGCATTAACTGGAAAATTATAGAAACAAGATGGCAAGTTGGAATGATAGAGCATAAAAAGGTGGGTAAGGTGAAAAGAAATGACAGAGCATAATAAAGGGTGACTAAAAGGAAAATAAAATCCAAGAAGGCAGACATCGAGGTGGAATGACAGAGTATGAAACAAAGGTGACTAATTTGATAAGGAATGATAGAGCATGAAAGAAAGGTGAGTAATCATGAAATAATATGGCAGTGGAAACAATATTGCCGCTATGATGTAATACAAAATGGCAACATAATAGAAAATGATGATGTAACACAAAATGGCGACGATGAAGTAATTTAAGATGGTGGCGATGACGTAATGCAGGATGGTATGGTGGCCGGAAGCAAGATGGCGGCATTGGTGTGACGACTGGGTCATTCTTGGTGTGTTTTAGGGACTTTCCTCTAAAATTGGTAGCCCTGTGTGTGCGATCTGGGCCTCGCACTAAACTCTTATATATACATATATACTTTTACTATGCATTTATACTTAGGTCATGATCGCATATTTTATTTGGTTTTAATTTCTCCGCTGAATTGTATATTAATATTTGTAATGTAACTCATTTTCCTTGCATCTGTACTGAGGTACTGAAGCTCTTTGATATTGTATGCAGTTCCCGTGGTTGTCGCTAGTGGCGCTTGGGTAATGGGGTGTTCCTTGCGGTAGGTCGTGCATAAGGTGGCCAGCTGGAGGCACCGGGAGTATACTCGCGATGTCAGCTTTGTGTTTGCTGAGCGCATCCTAATGGAAGGCAACGGTGAAGTTTGCCTGTCGCCGGAAGAGGCTTCAGCAGTGTTAAATGTATAAACGGTGCTAGAGATGCCTGCGATTGAGTTGAGTATAAGTTGCTTAAAGTTTTGTCCCGTAAAGCCTTCGCAAAATCCACAGTAACTTGTACGTGTGTACTTTGCTGTATGAAGTTCCGTAAGTCACGTCTCGTTCGTAAAGTTTACATGTGCGTGAATAGATTGCTAAATGAAAGCACGTAACTTATGTTCCGGAATAATATCGGCAGCCTGTTGGAAATATTCTCCTCTACACCGGCCCGCGTGTGGACGACCCCAGCCCCATTTGAATCAATTTGCTCTGCAGGCTTTGTAGCTTGCGGGGATTACAGCTGCTCAGAACGGCCGTCGCTTTTAGTGCATGTCTGGAGGTAGCTTACACGAGGTACTGTTTCGTCAAAAATTGCACCCGACAACACCACGGGCTGTTCCGTCTGAAGGTTTCCCCACAAGCGGCGACCACCTTTTTTAATGTGTGTAAACAGTATTTTTCATAACTATTTTAATGTGCCATTTTGGATCACCTGTGTGTGGTGTGTTTATACTTGTGATTGTATTATATACTTACCGTCGTAAATTAACGGTAGAGTGCACCGTGTCTATGAAGGAAATTAAAAGTTGTGTATCAATCATTTTTGCCGTGAGTAAAAATAAAATAAATCAAACTTTACTTGCTGGAATTATCCATTCATAGTGTTGCTGATCCTGGACATATTATATTTAAGTAATATTGCACAAAGACATGCATGTGTATTTGCCTAACTACAACAGCCATACAGTTTATTTAGTTCTCTGGAATATATTCATAGGAATGAAGAGACACAAGTGGTTTTTGTTAAAGACGAGTACCACTTGTCCCTTGATATGTTATAAATGTTATGTGGGGGTTTCTGCAAGTGAGGTAGACTTGAAGTGCCTAAGCCCTTAAGGGACAAGGGCGACTCATTGGCTCCGTGGCTGCCGCTCCCATTCCTGAATCCTGTGCGAGAACATACTGTGCTCTACTACTCACAAAGTCACCTGTTCCACTCACTCAGGAATAATAAAATTGTAATAAATGCACGTTCATTACACTTGTATTAACATATAATTGAGAAGTCAATAATTTCTTGTCCGTAGCATCAGTTAGACCCAAGTTAACAATGGCAATCCCTGAAAACATTGTGAGATCAGTTCAATTCCTTCACCGTAAAAAAAAAAAAAAAAAAAAAAAACAGGAAAACTTAATTCAGCTTAACAAAGCTTAGGTTCGAGGAAAGTTATGCAAATCTCGCCTGTCATCATGTGGTTAGTTGATTTAGCGCAAGCTTACTGTTGTCAAAGATCCGCTGTGGTGGTTTTTCGTAGAAAAGCAATGGTGCGCGAATTGAACCCAACCAATCAGCAACATCGCCTGGCAGAAATAAAATTAAAAAGAAAATTATTGGTCCACGGTGAGGCGGAAATCAGTTCTACGAAGTGGCTAACCTGTAATCACTTTTTTCCGGTTGAGAGATCAGACAAGAGAGGTGTGGCGGATGCCTGTATAATGGCGTGTGACGTAACGACTAGCGATGTCAAGGTTTCTAGAGCAGCTGTACCCTGTTTATGGTGGAATAATTCTCTCTTAAATATTGTAGTTCCTCTTTACTTGTCTACTGAGATGTTTAACGTTAACACCAGTTTAAATATTCCACAAAATACTTACTTCTTTTCCTTTACAGATAAAAACATTATATTTTAAACGTTGCAACGAACATATTTCCTACTTGGAACTGTACAAATATCAGTACAACGCACACTGTCACGAGTGCCCGTCAGAATGTTCTGCCATGTGCCTGTTCGGAAAAAAAACGTGTTCTGCAAAATGCCTGTTTGGCCGAACGCTTGGTTGGCTTAATGCCTGTTCTGTCTGGTGACTGTTGGGCCAAACGCTAGATGGTCGGGTTGAGAGGATTACTTAAAGGCGAAGAAAATTCATGTCAAAGGCCTGTTCTACCAAACGCCTGTCCGGCCAAATACCTGTTCCGCCAAACGACTGTTCGGCCAAATACCTGTTCCGCCAAATGAATTTTCTGCGTCCGGTCAAACGCCTGCTCTGCCAAATGCCTTTTTGTGATTTTGAGAGAGAAATTTTCGCCCGAACGCCTGTTCGGCCAAATGATATTTTGGCCAAAATGCCAAGTCCCTGCTGTCGTAGGTCAGCACCAATAAAAATGTGCTTTTGTTTGATGTTTTTGCAGAAGCTATTTAGGAGACTTGGGAAAACAGTCTCAGCAGCGGGTGTTGTCTCTCACCACGTAGAGGACTTTACTTATTGGAACCTATTTTCTGCTGCGTACAGTGCAGGTCATTAATCCACTTCCTTTGCAACGTCGTGAACTCTGACGCAGTGTACACATTTGTGCACATTACGCACGTGTGGGTAATATTTGGTCCGTATTGCACACTGCGAAGCTCACTCACCAATGAATCTACACGTGGGTAAATTACTCGCAAACCGCCTTACATGTCTAGGTCTTAATTGGTCCATATAACTGTAGCCGAACATACAGACTACAGCTTATTGGCTGTTACAACGAAAAAAGTGTTGTGTCGACTTAGATACAGCACGCATCATGTAATTTTTTTTTCAACACCTGAAACCTTAAATTTAAGTAGGTCTGAAAGGGTTAAAGTATTTGCTTTGCGTTCATGCACACGTAAATATCTAAATCACTACTTATTTATCATAAATTTAGAATAGACACTAAATTACAGATTTTTAACTTGTTTAGTTATTTATTAATTATTTGATTTTATGCATTTATTTGGACAATAACGAGCACACAAAAGTCGGACATCAAGCTAATAGGAACTAAAATACTGTTTTTACATAATATACGTCACCTATAGCTGTGTTATAGATTACTAAATAGTTTGTAAAGAAATATACTTGACTGCTAAATATTTTTCTGCGGTAATCGCATCTGTTGCAGTAATAATATTTCAAAATGGGAATTTATGAAAATAATTTTAATAGCGTCACTGGTTTTAGACTTAAATAAATATTTGAAAACAAATGAGTATAACACACTGTAAAATACAGTAAAGTATTATAAATTTTTTTTGTGTTTATGCCTGTGAATGAAAAGTATGACTCAACCCATTAGCACAGAAAGTAAATATATTTATGTCCACGTCTGTACAAAACGGGGTAGTTTCTTCTCGCGTAGTTGGTATTATGACACGTGGATGTCGCTACGGCTCTGCTTTGAAAACATTGAGCGCGTTGTACATTGGCTATTCCACGCAGGTACAACATAGCGAGTGAGTGAATGAAGAGATCTGAGCGGCTCTTAACAGCGAGGTCTTGAGAGCCGATGAGGGTGAGTGAACCCAGTTCGCCTTGGTGGGAGGCGAGGGTGCTAATCGCTCAGCCACCGTGGCCCCTCGGTACAGCATAGGCTATACTATAATATTTATTACTAGCCTTCTACTGAACGTCATAATTATCAAAGCCGTGAACCAGCCGTCGATGAAATCACACTGAAATATTATTTTAAAAATATAAATATCCTACTGTTAATACTATGACTGATCTCGCTCTAACATATATGTAACAAGTTTACTAAACGTTCATGGCTACTCGTCTTATAGAAAGTTGAAATAGCTTATGAAATCATTTTTCTAAATCCATCACAAGCGCTTCCGTATGCTCGGCTATCAGTGCTTACCTTGAAATATATAAAGCTAATAGCTATATATTTTTCAACATTGTGTTTTAAAAAAAAGTATTAGATAATCACAGGACAGCATCCTCAGACATTCGCCCACAAACCCGCACATCTGTAGAATAAAATACAGAGAGTTTGGTACGCTGCATGCATTAGCAAAGTTTCTTTCTTGAACGAGGTCAGTTTAATACCGCCCGTTCTGAAATGTCATCCAAATGCCACAGAAATTTTTGCGAGCTTGTATGAAGGACGCGAGTTCAGGATGGTTCGAAATTCTTTGGGGTCTGATTCAGCTGTTCGAGAAACTTTGCGATCATTTCCAAACCACGGAATTTACTTATCCTATAAATGTCTCGAATGAGTTTGTTTGCCAACAGAGTCCACCGTCAAAAATGGCTGACTATAGAAGTAGGAATTTGTAGCAACCATTCTTTTCCGTCTGGGATAAACTATCTTGGAGAGCTTCGAACTGAAGTTGGAAAAGTGCACACAGTGTACTTTTTTCGCGTAAAATTTAACCAGTTTTAATACTCCTACATATACTGAGGTTCGCACAGTCAACTTTTCTGAAAACTCTTTTCCTTGCCCGCTTATATTTACGAGAGTTACTCGACAAGTTAAGCTACAAATACCTAAAAAAAATTTACCAATCTTTAGAGAGGTATGTTAACAACATGTAATTATATTTAAGGTTTTGTTACATTAGGAACATTTTTATTGTTTTGCTGAAGTAAATTGTAGTATTCGAATCGAATTGTGAAGTTCTGTTCACATTATCTAAAGTAAATCACACCACGCTAACGTCGATGCCACAATACGATGACGTAAACGTAACTGAAAATATAATTGTAGATTTAATGGTTTTCTACTACATTTAGCAGATTTTGGAAATACGCATTTGTAGTACCGCAGTCAATGCAATTCAAAGACTTCGAAAGAAAAAGCTTTGCTTTAAGAGTGGTATTAGATTTAAGGTGTCGTTCGAGCATCATCCACGCGTAAATTTCTGCGTAGAACTGAATTAATTCGTATGTATTTCACGGGAGTAAGAATACTAGACGCATAGCATTTTACCGAAAATTTTAATGACTCTCAGCCGAGAAATTTTAATTTTCGTCTAGTTTAAAAACCAGTAGCACGTTTTAAAGGCGCAATGTGAGGCAATGGTTAACTCGCTGGACTTGAACTCTGGAGAACCCGAGTGCGATTCCCGGCCTGGCCATACCGATTCCGGTTTCCCGAAATCACTCCAGGCGAATGCTGGAATTGTTCCTTAATGCAGCCCCTAACCTCCTTCCCTTCCAGTCCACGATAGACGTGGCCGTTACATCTGTCTGTAACTACCCCACTTTCGACGAGACGTTGTCATACCTACTTACTTAACTTCGGCACTTTAATGGGGTTACATATGCCTTCGTTGGTATTTTCCGACTATCTAATTCGTCGAAAAATTAAATCCGCTTAATTTATTTTTCACATTCCAAAAGATTGGAAACATTTTCTCGCCTGAAATAATTCATAAAATTAATGTGGCCTTAGCATTTTCTGAAACAGATCATCTGTATTTTGTGTTTTCGAACTTGATTACTTTACGAGAAATTTCAATTTTGACACACTGAAAAAAAATTTTGTTTTTTGTAGTGGACACAAAAAAAGTTTTATTCGCTACAAAGGAGTTTGTTAGGTTGAATACCAACAAGAAAATTTTGTGATCACCACAAAGTATAATTTTTTTCAGCGTAGCAATAGAGGAAGACTTGAAACTGGAGTATTCCTGGCCTGTGTAACTATTTCATTGTTTTTTATTATTAGCCCTTCGAGAAGGAAGCTCGTATATAAACGGGGATGCGTTTACATGAAAATTTATTTTCTCTTTGATATAAAACTAACACTTTTATAGTTTTACTGTTTCGCTGGATGTTATCGGAATCTGACTAAAAAATTGCAACTCGCCAACCTTTCAACTCGTAAGTATATAGAAATGCTTTTTAAATAATTTCTCAAATGAACATGATAGATTTTAAAACGTGTTTAATCTGTAGCGACACATTAATCGGTACATAGTCAACACGCTACATCATTGGTCGACGGCCCCAGCCAGTAATAAACGTCGCAAAGTACAATACAAGCGTATGCTGTTAAGCCAGGATCAATAGGACGATGGTAAGTGGAAATACACAGACCAACACAACTTGTAGATCTGTAGTTGAGAATATAGGCCGCTCACTTCAATCTTGTCCTCAGTGCTAGTTAATATAGACCTGAAGAATTCGCGGATTCATTTTGGGATAAGCTAGAATTCAAAACACGTGGGTTTATATAACTTTAGTCATTGGTCCCCACGGTGTTTGACACCTCCTGGAGAAGGATGGCCCAATTGTCGCCTTCCACTGTGAAAGCAGACAACCAATGTGAATTTGATATCGGCATATTTGTACATAAGACTGTGGAGTCTATCCTACAGGTCAATGAACTCGCGAATTTTTCAGGTCTCTACCAATTAATTTATGCCGTCCTGAAAGGGTTAAAAAAAAAAAGAACATAGTTGTAACCCATTCAGTCCCAGTGCCCATGACAGAGGACATGCTGCACGTCAAAGGACGTTTATGTTCGGTACTGTACTAACAAGGAATCAGTAGCTGATGTTTTGAGAAATCTGATTTGCTGAAATTTGTGATTGGTTAATGCTGACGTCATCGAACATGCATTGCGTTGTTCACTGGTAACGGGAAGCACGCTCGATACAAATACAACGCGCACCAGAGAATTAAAACGATTGCAACACCTCAGCTCGTAAATGAAGGACCAGGAATGTTGGAAAAATATCGATGTATCGAAATGGTGGTATTTATTCAACGATATATCGATATAAGATGTCGATATTTTTCAACGATATTTAATGGAAATCAATTTTTTTTCGGGTATCGGAAATAAATATTCTTAAAATGTACTTTTAATAAGCAATGTTTTGAATACAAAAATTTCATTTAAAATTTCTGTCTTTACTTTGGCAACATGCACCAAAAACAGGCGCTAAATCTTTCTGCGATGCCTAATGTCCTCAATATGTAAAATACCAAGCAATTTTACATTTCGTCTAATCCTTTAAATACATAGGATATAGGATTTCGATGTACCAAAAAATCCGACTTTTTCTTCCGATATATCGTTTCGTAAAGCAACGCGTTTATAAACACCCAGTAAAAATAATATCAATACTTTTTCGGGTATCAACATCCTTATTCGAGAGTGAACGGGTTAAGTGTATTTTACAGCGATATAAAGAGGAAACGTTATTTAGTTAGCATTATATTACGGTGTGAGTTGGGGGAGTATTTACACTCTATTTTTATGTGACACAATGTGAGGTGTTTGATCAGTAGATCCTCCAACCCGACGAGTCAAACACAGATCTTTCAATCCACTTTCAGCTTCACCACTTTAAAGCAAAACGGAACCTTGTCGTCAGAACAGAACTCTCTTGGCAATAACAGGTCACGTGAAGCAAAATCGTTGTCATATTTCCGAAAAATTACAAAGTACCCCCCCCCCCGGTAAAAAAAAAAAAAAAAAAAAAAAAAAAAAAAAAAAAAAAAAAAAAAAAACTGTTTAGGCTACCATAGTCTCCTTCTGTCATGACTTCGTGGTAACTTGGAAGTTTCTCTGAAAAACCGCACAAAATAGTTATTTCATTTCGTTACGGACGCAGAACAGGCGGCCAGTTTTGGTTTTAAATTCAACCCGTCGGACTTAGGTCGCTATTGTATACAAAGATTTGTTAGGCGTGACTTCTTTACTGTAGCGTGACACACTCGTTTCCGGATGGCTACCGGAACGACATACAAATGTGAGACTGCTTGTACTCGACTGGGGGTTGGATGGGCCGTACTGCAAACGCTGGTTCGTCGCAGAAGTCTACGCTTGAGTAATCGAGATAAGGCTGGCAGTATCAAAGCTATGTGCCTAGCCACGTTCGAGAAGAGACCTTTAAATATCCTGTTGTCAAAGAAATTTATCCTCTCTCTGAGCGCGCTAAGCTAATTTAGCAGTATAACTTACATACCTTGACGAACAAATACTGCCGCAAAATTCATATGATGTACGCTGCTTGTTCCGCGAGGATAAAGGTTGATGATATATATATATATATATATATAATATATATATATATATATTATATATATATATATATATATATATATATATCCGTCCGCTTTGAATTATGAATTACGTCACAGGCAGGAGCGATATATATATATATATCTATATATATATATATATATATATATATATATATATATATATATATATATATATATATATATATATATATATATATATATATATATTTCCGCGAGGATAAAGGTTGATTATATATATATATATATATATATATATATTTTATATATATATATATATATATATATATTCCGCGAGGATAAAGGTTGATTATATATATATATATATATATATCATCAACCTTTATCCTCGCGGAATATATATATATATATATATAGATATATATATCGCTCCTGCCTGTGACGTAATTCATAATTCAAAGCGGACGGATTCTGCCATATTTATCCACATTTGTAGAACAGCTTCAATTTCAGCACTCATCGTAGAATTTTTTTGGTTTCCAATGAGGGCCGTGGTGGCTGAGCGGTTAGACTGCTCGCCTCCCACCAAGGAGAACCGGGCTCAATCCCCAGCTGAGTCACTCCCGGAATTTTTGCAAGTGGGAATCGTGCCGGACGATGCCACTGGTCGTCGGGATTTCCGGGGATCTTCCGTTTCCCCCCTTCCTTCCATTCCGGCGCTGCTCATTTCTCACCTCATTTCACCCCTCGTCGACCACGGATCTCTCAACTCAACTCAACTTTGTTCGCAATACTTGAAACCCGTAAATCAATGCGAGCCTGAGAGAGTTCAGGTGGCCCGCCTGGATAGGCCGCCGAACGGCATGCACAGCTCCAGCAGAAAACGTTTTGTTAAAATACCATTCGACGGGCGTGAGTGATGTCTGGTAACAAATTGCTTTGATAGCACGTTCACGGTAAATTGAACACTTTTTGAAGCTGTTTCATCAAACATAGTAACCAATAAATACATTTCATTGTGCCCTCGGACCTTTGGTTTTGGGTATGGTGAATGTATGCACTGTGTTTATTAATCACGTGGCAGGGTTTACATTCGCAAGTGGTGGAAGGATATAAATTTGTTGAAAGAAAAAAGTATTAGAGCTTCAAAAGTGCTCACTTTACCGTGAACGGCCTATAGGAAACGTTACGCTCCTGTATGCGATATTCAGTTCACGGTCATTTGTTAGGTATTAACATTCTGGTACGAAACATTTAGAAAGTAATGAGGACGTGCATAAAACCTTTATCTTAATTATTAAGTCGTAAAAGGTAGGGGTCTCCGCTGAAAGTGTCATAGAGGTGCGTTATCGACGGCAGTTCAGCGCTTTGCGCATAGAGGCGATGAGAGAATTGATGTTCGTTTCTGGGTCGCCCCTAGCGCTATGGTGTTAGAGCTGGGTTGTTGGCCCGCGTCGCTAGGCTGCGCTGGGCACCGACGACTCTCCACAGGCGCGCAGTCTACGTTTGCCGGACCGGTTAGGGCTGCGGCCGCTGGGGGGGGGGGTTGTGACGTCACGGCGGGTGACCTCGCCTCGTGCCGGTGAGAGGGAGCCAGGCGGTCTGCGCGCGCCCAAGCCTCCGTTCCATTGCGCATGCGTGCGCACGACAGCTGCGCACAGACCAATTTCCCGTGTCCCAACACCCAGCGATAATTCGGCGATAAACCTGTCAAAAAAAAACCATTCGGCTTGAATTCTTGGGTAACGCAGCTGCTTTGAAAATTCATAACACCTCCTCCTTACGAATTTTAATGCGATTCAAATATTATAAACATGCCGAAGTAAACACGTGTATATTAGAAGACCAAATGTAAACCAAGGCCAGGTCACTGAGCTCGTGATTCTAACTGTTTGCCCAAAGTCCTCGTACATCGCTGACAACATAGCCCGTAGAGAAAATCTGGCTATAGGCTGTTCACGGTAAAGTGGGCACTTTTTAAAGACCCTCTTTTTTTCCCCCAAAAATGCATTAACCCCTAATAAATATATTTCATTGCATACTCAGGCGTTAACTTTTGAAAGTGATGAAATGTATAAACTGAGATTATTAGTCATTCTCCAATGTTTACATAAAAATTGGCGGGAAGGTAGAAATTAATTGAAAGTAGAAATTTGGCAGGCCTTAAGATGTGCTCACTTTACCGTGAACAGCCTCTCTACCTCGTCTGTTTTCTTAGTAAATGAAGTGAGCATCATTTTTATTTATTATTCCAACAGCTGTGTCCTTTAATTTAAAGAAATTATTTTGCAATGTTTTAATATATAATCGAGGGCCACGGCTGTTCGCTCTCGGATTCTCGCTTGAGGGAATCGTTCCAACAGATGACGCCGGTCGGCGTGTTTTCTCGGAGACTTCCCGTTTCCTCTCGCTTTTGCATTCCGGCGCCGCTCCTTACTCATATCGCTCCACCCTCATCGGCTTTCAATACCCCCGCTGTTAAGAGCCAAGAGCCCCGATGTTAAGACTTGGTCAGAGGACGTATGCTGGAGTTTCAGTGATATTATATCTGTGTGTAATAAGCTAATCATGACTCTGGAACACGTGGGTTTTGACAATACAATCCATTCACGGTTACCTCACACTTTTCTGAAGCCCTGCCAAAGTTCTTCTTCCAGGATATTCCTCCGCCTCGTACAGACTAAGCGTAAATAAATCTAGAAAATTATATCAAGGACAACGCACAGAATTCGTGCGCACTCAGTTGCAATAGTATTGTACATGAGAACTATTTCTTACCAGGCGCTACCAACAGATATGGTTTCTCGCTGTTTTTATAAATATTTATTATAAATGGAACATTATAATTTATAGATAAAATACCGGTCGAACTTCAATGTAACGAGAAATGAAATACTTTAATGTTAACAGAGGCATGAAATCCTTGTGATACATGACATGTTTAGAAACAAACTAAACACGTCATGCACGGGGTAATTTTTGGAAGGTTTGTTTCAAAAAGTTTGAAGAAACCGCGAATAGACTATTTAGTCTCTACACAGTTGGCAAGCGCTTTTCTAGTCTACATTCGTTCTATGAGGCCAGTAATTTATAACACCCACTCCATCCGTTGCTCGTGCTGCCGAATCCTTTTCGCGAACAAGCCAGAACAGAGGATCTAGGTATAAGCTGGGATTATCGTTCAGGTCACGATGAAAGGCGTAATAAATGAGACGCGTACATGCGAAAATGTCAGTGCAAGTTCCTGCAACTCATCGTGTTCGAGGCAGCTCTAAAGTGTGCGAAATTGGAGATATATTTCGTGTCTCGGGCGTAAGACCTTCAACCAATAACGACTAGGTAAAGAGAAGGAAAAGATGGTGATCTGTTTTTATTTTAAAGTTTTGGTTGAAGAGAATATTTATGGATTTTTTTTTTTTTTATATAAAAATTCCTCCGGCTAATAGTACATCATTACTTATCAAGAATCAACTTAATTTCGAGTCGAGTGATACTGCCTGAGCATAGCACAAGTACATTACCTATGAACACGTTTTTCCTGTCTTGCATGCAAATGTACTCTCGCGTCATTGCCGATAAGAATGCGAAACTAAAGGTGAGCAAAGCTTTAGTAGCTATTGTTTGTTTTTCAGGCAATTCATCACGTGGCACGTGTTATGTCACGCTACATTTCATTCCGGCGAAAGTAAATAAATTACTTCCGTGGAAGAAAAATGAAACTGTACCAGTTGCAGGCTGGGCAAGCAACTCGTATTCCTTTCTGCCATTACATCAGCTGCCCTTGTACATTTCCTCGCCTTCGGTTCTGTGCGGCAATCACCTCTGTAGTAGACAATAATAGTACCTGGTGATGCCACATCGCGGGTTGTGAGTTTGAATGCCATGAAATGAAGGGAAAATTTGAAGTTTGAAAAAAGTTTTGGAATTTTACGTTTGCAATACATTATTTCCATATGTTAGTCATTGCTGTGACACTAAAAATGATCTTAGAAGAGGACTAGGTGTAAGAACTGGTGTGGTATTTTGCTGAAATTGTTAACAATCTCCTTCGTTTTGCTAGACTAGGAAACAAATACATGAATCGTTGCTGAAAGTGCTTTAAGTAGTATTTTAAAAAAAAAAGTGAAGTAAAAACAATCCTTCTCTGAACTTCATATTAAAACCCTGACAGATGATTCCTTATGCAACGTAATATAAAAATGTTTATAGACGTTATGGTCATTAAGGAAGATACACGTTTTAATCTTCATTACTGAAGAATTAAGAAGAGTTGATGATGAAACAGCAAAATCCTTAACAGAAGAGTGGATTATTGAGTTGAAATATTAAGTTTGTCGAGATTTTGGGGATGACGTCATTTTTTTCATTACGAAAATTAAGCACTATAAATCTCGCCATTTTATAATTTGTAGCTCTTTTCCTCGAGAATCGATTGTCTGAACAAAACATTAAAATTAATGCATAATATACAGGATGTTCCCCGACTCAACCGACATACTTCGGCAGTGTGTTATACAAATCATTGGCAACAAAAAATTTAATATACTCAATTAGGCTGTGCAGTACCATTTCAGAGTTACGGGGATGTAAATGCAACAAAAACACAAATTGTAATTACTGAATGTGTTTAATGCAACTGACTACATTCATGTTTAATGTCTCACGTGAGCTGTTCAAAATGTTCACCATCTGACGGTAAACAGGCTGCGATACGTTGTAGCCTACCATGGCGTGTTGCCGCTGCATGCCTGCAAGTTCATTTCTGAATCAATTAGTGGCGTCAGTTATTGCCTGTAGTAACTGACCTCGTGTATCTGATCGCCGTCCACTGTAAACACTACTCTTCAGGCAGCCCGAGAGTAAAAAGTCCAACGGGGAGAGGTCTGGAGAGCGCGCAGGCCATGGGACTGGCCCACCTCTTCCAGTCCATCTGCGTGGATACTCAGCTGCTGCACCACATCCATTTCCGCCACAGTACCCGTAAACACACACCACGTGTGCGTACTCTGCACGTGTAAACATTCCTGGCTTTGTTGCACAATCACTCGCCTCGACACACTAACAAAGACTGGCCACGCCAGCCACACTAGCAGTGTCTTTTTGCGGTTAGATTTAGCACATTTTGAACAGCCTATGTGGTACTTATAACATGGTTATAGTCAATTGCTTTAAAGATATTCAGTAATTTTTTTTTTTTCATTGCATTTAAGTCCCTGTAACTCGGAAATGGGGCTGCATAGTCAACTTAAGTATGGGACTTTTTTGGTGCCAATTATCTGTATAGCACTGTCGAATATGTCGGTTGAGTCGGGTAACATCCCATATAAGTAAAAGTTCAACTGAACAAAAAATAAGGTAAATGGCACACGGCATATTTAGGGAATAACCAAACATGTCATACATGGGGAGATTTTTCGTAGGTTAGGTTCAAAAACTGTGACGCAACCGCGAATAGACTATAGCTAGAGACCCGCAAACTTCGCGTTATTATCTGGCATCAGGCTAAAGTTCACATTACTATGTATACTCAAGTCGGCATCGTTCCTCCATTGGCTGCCGCCTAGATGTGAAGTTACGCCCTCTCTGAACTGCACGTGATTGGGGCACACGATCAAGAAGCGTTCGTTTATTGGCGGAGAGTTTGCCTGGCGCGTAACAAATAAAGTTTGGTCCAATGAAACTGTATTGCAATGGTACGTGCGTTTGAAGTTTAACGTGTCACTAAATAATAATGCGAAATTTGCAGGTCTCCAACTGTAGCTGGGAGCTGCGCTGCCAGCTGGAGAGTAGGTTCCCAGGCGCTGATTGGAGAACAGCGTTCCGGCATTTTGCTGGCGAGTGCCGCTGGAGTTCGCGGTGCAGGCGACAGTTTTACCTCTGTATTCCTAGCCCTTCCATTCCCACGTCCATTTGTAGTTCCTGGTGTTGCAATTAATAACATTTTTGATGCGTGCTGTACTTAGGTTAGTTAACCTGTTCAGTCTCCGCGTCTGCAATCGTGGACATGTTGCAGATTAATTATTTTAATGGCCAGTACTGTACACATGAAGAAATCAGTACCCGATGCCTTGAGAGTCTTCCCCGACAGGTAACGTGATCTGTGGAAGTTACCATACCTCTCATTTACAATTGGCTGATGGTAACTTCTTTGAGCTCGTATCACGTTATATACTGATTGGGAAAAGTGCACTAGATACAACTACAGTCACATCAAAATATCACATGGTTGCGACACCTTGTCTCAGAAATTAATTCGTGACGAAACGGGTTAAGAACTTGTTTCTTTATCACACACAGCCAATAAGGAGGGATAGGAAAAATTCGCGTGTTCAATGACCTGTAGGCTATAGTCCAAGGTCATGTGTATATTCGAGCCTGAGATGTCTGTTTATTGGCTGCTGCCCCGTAGAGTAGCTAGTGTTACCTCCCGCCTGGCAGTATGGCACTCACTACTTGTTTCCTTACAATTCTGCTATTGGCTCAGAGTTGTCCAGGGCGTGTCTAATAAACTGTGATCCAATTGCAAAGCTAACTTCAGTGCACATGTGTTTGACATATATCTTGTCCTGAAATGAACTCGCGAAATATTAGAGCCACGAGTATTTCGCGAATTCATTCGGAGGCGAGGTAGACTCCAAACACTTGTTCATTTCTCCTACTGTTGTGATTGGACGACAGTTATTTAGACACGCCCCGTTTAACTGTGAGCCAATAATAAGAAGGAAACAGTAGTAAGAGTGAGTGTTTGACAGTCCTGTACAGAGGCCTCACTTGATCACAGCAACCAATAAGCAAACGATGTCTTGAGTGTATAGAGGACTGCCAACTCAGTCCGCGAAATACTTGGATCTCTATCAATAAGCTGTAGGCGTTGTGTTTAAACAGAAAAAACAGTTCTGTTGTGGCCACAAAATTATTTTGTCAATATAGACATCACAAAATATTTTTGAGCACCAATAAAGTGTATTGTCATTCCAGTATTTAGTGGCAACTGCAAAATGACGTTTGTGGTCACCAACAATTAAGAAATAAAATAAACACTGCCAGGAGCGGGATTCGAACCCTGGACTTCTCATACGCGAGCCCAATGCATTACCGCTGCACCACCTTGTTCGACGTTGGTAAACTGTCTGGAGCACGTAGATATCATAAATCTATATGTGGCACATACGACAAGACCTGCACAGTTCACCTCATGGAAAGTTAATTTCCTGAAATCAAATTACATGTAACATTTACTTGGCCTATTTAGAAGAAGGGAATGTTGTAAACGATGTTCTTAACAACGTCCCCCATGAATTAGTTCGTAACCTTGTGTACAGAAACTAACACGGACAAATACGACGTCGTGGCGAAACAGAAGGTGGCCTATTCGAATACGCCAGCCAGAGCGCACGCGCAGAATGTAATGGATGCAGTTTTACAGTCGCAGCTAAAATTTTATTATTGTGGATGACATTAATCCCATTGCTGCTAACTAAATGTTTTGGTGGGAGCCATTGTTTATAAACAAATGTGAGCACCAAATTGCGTTGGTAGTTGTCAATGTACGTGTTACTGGGCACCACAAATCAGTTTTTTTTTTTTTTTTACCAGCAACAAAACTTCGCCTTAGAAAGCATCAGCCGAACAGTTTGTCTAGCCACTAACAAATATTTGCTTTCGGTGTAGTGATTAGTGACATGGGCCAGTTGCAATGTAGATCTGTAGCAAAGTTCACGAGTCAGTTACTTCCAGGGAAAATCATTGGGTACTGGGCTTCGTAGAGTACAGTGCCGGTCAAACAATACCTTCCTGCGCAGCACGTACACACCCGGCTACAATGGGCACGAAAGGGTTAACACCTTGAAGTGTGGGCACAGTTGGAGACATTCTAGACAAGCTAGAAGCGAGCCACGTATATCCTCCACTGCAGGAATATAATTTATGCTCGTCTTTATTTTTCCGCTGATTGCTATCCTATTGGTCCAAACTACACTGTACAGTCTTTGTGTCCTACTTAACGTTTGTTATTGGCTCGGTTTCTGGCAATGGAGCGCCGAGTTCACAGTATTCCAATCAAATGATATTTTATACTTATCATTATACACAGTCCATCGTAACCATACACAGTCCGTAACCATACAGAAATGTGGTATTGTATTCACAACATTGCCTGTTTGGTGAGAGGAAACGTTCTGTTGAAATTATGGTAAAAACTAGGAAAACAATGAAACTATATCCGTGTGAATATTATCTTTAGGGATGGAGATATACCAAGATTTACTTTGCCTGAGTGAAGATCGGGCATGGTCTTCAATGCTTTAATTGCCGCTGTACAAACAAACAACTGGGTTGTGACTAGGCAGATCTTGATTCTTACAAAACCTTTCTCTCGGCGTGACCTGATGCCGAAACCTCGCACGCGCTCGGCCACACCCGGGTCCCTGGACTGGAAGTCGCTCCTCCAACTGAGCGATGACATTCGACTCCAGGGGAATCTCCCGCCGTTTAGTGCTGGCTCTCGGATGACCACAGCCGCATCACGTCGATTAAGCACCGCTTCTGTGATAGGCCGCCAAGGCCGGGGTCCCGGCACTTACCGCCAATCAGTGGTCGGGAACCCACGCGAGCGAGATACGCTCCAGTTCTCGCTAGTTAATTGAACACTTCCACAGCCATGTGTAAGTTTTAACATTACCATGAGAATACACATTGAATACGCTTTAAATAAAGAGCTTATTTTAGTTCTGAAATTTGTACGCATCAAAGCGAACTAACTAAAATTATATTTGTTTTTTTTATTGAATTTTACATGATTGATTTAGTTACAACCAATTTGATTTCCTTACGCTGCACTGAGGTTGAACCAAGAAGGGTGCTAAGAGGCTTCAGCCTCCATTAGCCATGGAGTTTTATTTTACACGGAATAAAAAAGATTATTTTTGAAAACATATAACATTTTAATAATAATGGAGGGTTAATACAGTTCATACGCTTAGTGCACTAACACGAAATTTAAAAAAAAAAATACTATTTAGAGTGGTAGGGTTTGAGGTTGAATCACTCGTATCGCATATATGTGTAATGATATTAGTTTTGAGAATAGGTTTAATTAATTTTGTGGACCGTTCCCCCACTTTCATCCCAACACACACTTCAAGCATTTAGCGTAGAACAGCTGTATTATAAGTAATAAATGTAGCTGCAAAAATTTGTGACTTTATTTCATTTGTTTATTTTTCTATTTTGTATGACTTAACACCATCATGACTGCAGATAAAACTAATTTACATAATGTGTACTAAAATATCAGGGCACGTATTGAGCAAGTAGAGTAATAAACACGAGTGCAAACCACGTGTAAAGGTAGTTATACTGGGATGTGAGTCATTGATGGCAGACAGCTTGAATACTGTGCGCTCGGAACACCATATTACCTCTACTAAAAGAGAAATTAATTACTCCTCGTCTCACAGATGGCTAGACTTCAACGACGGGCGCGTTTGTGTACGGGCGGTGGGTGTGCCACGCTGTTCGGCCAGCTGCCACCGGGAGACGGATTGACAGGTGCGGGAGCACCCGGAGAAAAGCCGGTGACCTTGGAGACAATGACCGCGCGGCCACGCCTACCCGCGCGAGCGATTCAAGGCCGCTCGGGCAGTGGGAAACAGCTCTGCGCTGCCTCTGACAACGTGTCATTAAGGCTCCCCGCCCACGTCGCGGCCAGCTTTGCATGCTCGGGGCGATGAGAGCGAGGCGGGCTATAAGGGTGAAGGCGTAGCGGTCGTTATGATTTCTCGTCACCTCTACAGCACGCAGAAATCGCTGTGTGCTTTAACCCCCTTATGTGGAAATAAATTTTTTATTTCAACTGTTGCAAAATAGGAACCATGTCGTGTGAATAGTACCTACGAATTTTTTACAACAACTCACACTTTGTAACCAATGGGAAGTGTTCCAGTAGATCCATGAAACCAGAAACAACCAATTACAAACTAGTCTGTATGTCAGTATCCGCTAATAGCGTTGCACATGGAAATGCGATGTCAATATTGGTGCTACCTTCTGGAGTATTTTAATGGGTTGAAAATGTTCTAACCCTTCAAGCTCAAGGTCACGGACGGCCGTTATTTGGCAGATATGTGACAACCTTCAAAAGGCTTCGACTTGCACTCGCTATAGCCTCGTTATTTGTAAACTATTCTGAAGCAGTGGAAATGTGTTGCTGGAGACACCAGAGTTTCACAAAAACAATTCCTGCTCAATTCAGTTATATAAAGCCGTTCAAGGTTGATTGAACGCTTTTGGAAATCAGCTTTTAAAAATGTCACTGCCCGTATCTGCATATATTTTAACGGGCAATAAACGTTGAGTTAATAGTGTCAGGTAAGTGTAAAAATAGGAAAAGTTTTAAAAGATTTACTTCTCTAATAATCCCACATTTTCACTTGACCGACGCATCAATAAATTGATCAGGCCGAGGGTAGTCTTAATTGTGCATATGGTGGAAGAATACACGAAGTGCATACAAGTAGATCTTAAGCGGGGCTTTTCAAAAGCGCTCATAAGGCACAGGAATGTTATCTTTGGTCGTTGCTGTACACTGTAATACTCAGTGCATAGTGATATTTGTTTTGGGTTATCTGCGCAGCTATAATTTCACGAACCAGATATTTTCCATGGCGGTTCGTATAGTATACCGGCTCGTGCACCAGGCCTTACAAAAGATTGTACAGAATCAAGCACGGCAGCGAGCATCGTGTAACATTGGCTTTCAGGAAGCGTCTAACATACCGTGGATAAACTGTGAAGGAAGGAGATGTCCAAGGAAGATTTTTTTAATAGTTGATGGTTTAAAATGCGGACGTTAATTGACAAGAGGACAAGTTAAGTAAGTTACTCAGTGTCAAAAAAGTTATATTCTTGTGTCATTCATTTATAGATTTGGTTTGCAGAGCGTCAAAGTATATTTTTGATAGTGAACTCGTATTTTTCTTTCAATAGGCTCGTACATAGAGACATAAAGAATTCGCGGATCAAAACTGGAATCGCTGGAATTCAAAACACGAGCGTTTATATAACTTCAGCTTTTGGTCACGAGGTGTTTGACACATCCTGGAGAACGGTGTCCAATTCTCCCCATCCACTGAAACAGCAGACAACCTATGTGCAGTTGACATTGGCATATTTGTACATAAGATTGTGGAGTCTAGCCTACAGCTCATTGAACTGCAAGAGAGGCTCTACAGTCTTATGTACAAATATGCCGATATCAACTGCACATCGGTTGTCTGCTGCCACAGTGGAAGGCGACGATTGGGCTAGTCTTCTCCAGTAGGTGTCAGGCATCGTGTGGACCAATGGCTGAAGTTATATAAACACACGTGATTTTAATTGTAGCTTGTCTCAAAATAGGTCCGCGAATTCTTCAGGTCTCTACTCGTACATAATTCGTTTGACCCTACTTTCGCATACATTAATGTAAGAGATATTTGTTGGAAGACGTTTACTGCTGACGAGGACGTATAGCTAGATCTTCTGTAATTTATTCCCTTTGAAAAGGTGACACTTTAATTTGATGGGATTTCGATGTTTCGTAATTTGCTCGGCACTACTGGTGACACGTTAGTTTGATTCTCGCAGTCAATAAACTACCTGCTTAACGCACATAGCCATTCATAAGCCCGGAGAGAAACAGCGTTTATGAAGCACACAAACCTTGGAAAATACTCCGGATGTGTCGAGTAGTGATGCTTCTTATGTACGGTTTTAGTCACGGAGATCCTTCCTTTTTCTATGATCTTAGTCACAAAAGCTGAAATTCATAAAGTTAGCTTTCTTCCAATTCTCTGTGTAGTATACCAAGCTATGTGTTATTAAATGCCAGAGAGACATGTTCTTTTCTTATTTAAAAAAAAAAATGTAAAATGAGGACTATTCCCCGGATGTGTTCGGGCGTAACTTGTTAGAATATTTGTTTCCGCATTAAAAAAAAAACAAAGCTGCTCCGGATATACTTACATCAATTCTCTATTTTATAAGGATTTTAAATTAGAACTAACACATCAACAACGATCTTTGTAAATCAACGACAGATTTTGTATAGTCACTGGAATGAACACGATGATATGTACATACATCTTGTTGCATACGAAAGAACATTTGGTTATAAAACGGGTACACTTGGCACGCCATTGGTTCACAGCTCGCCAATACGGACAAACTGGTGTCGTCTTCGCCAATGGAATGGCGTTAAGTGACAATAGGAACCAATAGATCGTTTTATCCCTGCAGCGGTGGACTTAGGTAACTAACGTCTATCTTGTCTTTAAAAGTAATAGAAATGTGCCGACCTCAAAATGTTAATATGATGTATAATCACTAGCCAGCTTCTCTACGACGTTTGTAATCAAGTCAACCGTTGCTTACGAAAATCTTTTGAATTATCTGGTACTCAAGAACGCATTAAAGGCATACGACCAAGATAAAGTCGCCCTAATGTTTTCGAGTTAACTATCGCAGCAAAAGAATTACGCGTTTAAAATTATTTTTATAATGAAATTCTTTGATTAGTCGGCTGTTCAAAGCTTTTGTTTCCGACAGAAAAAAAAGAGTAAAACACGAATTCGGATTGCTCGAGTTCAGAGAGCTTTCCTCTCAACCAGCGTTCCTCTTTGAAGATTATACGAGCTTCAAAATATTTCCTTGAAGCTCTTAATTAGGAGATGCAAAACAACTGGAAGTTTAAGTTGAAAGCGTAGTATTCCTCGAGATCTTGGTTTTCTTACGTCATCTCGTTGAAAGCAGCTCAGACTTAATTTATTGTGTTAAAATAATTTCATGGTTCATAAAATAAAGACAACTTAATGTCTTCAGCAGTACAAGACGCAATCCTTCTTACTTCAAGTTCTTAAATCTTCTTCGTAGGTATTCCAAGGCTACACAGTAGGTATCTTTTTTTGCTTGTTTCAAACAGTTCTTTCTAAGATAGTTGGCAATTAATTTTTTCTAATTTTGCAGATGAAATATTTTATACTTGCAACACATTATTTTAGAAAACAAAAAAAAAACTCTTGAAGGCTACATCACTCTCTAGCTATAGGCTGTTCGCGTTAAATTGAGCACTTTTGAAAGCCCTGCTGAAGATCTACTTATGTGCACGCTGTGTGTTCTTCAGCGTCATGTAAAATTAATATTGCCTTGGGCCTCATCACTTTATTCACAGGTCGGTCAAGCGAAAATGTGAAATGATTAGAAAAGTAAATATTATACAAATCTGCTCATTTTCACACTTCCGATGAATTTAAAAAAGAAGAGAAAAAAAAAACAGAAACCGAAATAAATAATTTATGTTATTACAAATGGTCACCTAACCCCATTAATTCGACTTTAATGCTTGGCACTATTTTACCTTCATCGTTACCAACTTTACTGGGCAAGTGTCGCTCAGTGCGCCTTATCGCGAACAGCCTTTAGAACTCAATGTTACTTTTCACATATCCCCTGCCAAAACTTTGAGAAATTTAGTCTACATGAATTGGAGTGTTGCAAAAATATCTTTGGCAACAATACCTTGTACAAATGCAGAAATTTTCAACAGCGTACTGAGTGTGAAAATTGCGTCACTAGTTTTTCCGCTTTCGACTCCCGCTGGCTCGGAATGTGCGTCCTTGCTTTAGTTAGGCGGCAATAAACTGTTCATAAACGACAAGAGGTACGGGGAAATGTGTTAACTGTAATTTGATTGCGTACTCCCCCCCTACTAGTTACATCACTCGTGTAAACACGCGATAGATAATATAATAGAGAACTTTATTTCATTTCCGTTTGTGCTAAAGAGGAGGAAAAATAAAAGGGGGGTTGGGGGGGTGGGATGTCGTACACCAGGAAAGGGAGCGGAGCTCGCCGTTTTGTGATAGAGCGATGCGGCAGTAATTGAATATAAACAAACACCCGAGAATTTTAAAATTATTCAAATCTGCCGGCAGGCAGGCAGGCAAGTTATTAACGCAGTGCATTGTGGTCGCCAGGGCGTGCTGTTGTAGATTGTTCATTGCCTCTGCCTTAATTAAGTATCGGACAGGGGACGTTTTAACCAATCACCGGGTAGGTCCCGTGGCAAGCGTAGCTCTGCGAGTTCGGAGTGGCGCTAACGCTCGTTGCGATTGGTGTTCAAGATACGTCAACGTCGAGGACAATAGAGGAAAAATTTCGCTTTCTCATATTTTCCCGAGACTCCGTTAAACTCGTAGACGTGGCATTTGAAGTCATTAGCGTCAGACACAAAAAATAATTATTGCGTGCCAGGATTTTTGCATTTTCACACGTCCAAATCACAGAGTTGCCATTTCTCGAACACGCAAACGAAATAAACCTAACCATTTAAATGAAACGTTTTATTGTTCAAAGTGGATTAAAAAATTTTGCGTATAGCTATAAACAAAAAACGTGCAAAAGCAACCAATTTCTGCTTTGCGCAACACCATTTATTTATTTTTTTAGCGAGAATTTTTTTTCCCCTGTGTAATTACATACGTGCACTGTAAAAATGCTTTCTTTGTTACAATACATAATTTTCTGCCGCAAAGAAAAATGTGTTAAAATATGAACTACTGCAAAGTAACCTTGCCACAGACATAATTTTTCTTTTATCTATATAGTAATGGCTATGGCAACCTCGCATTGTCGTTACAGTAGTTCAGGAGGCGCTTTTGTTGCAATGTCAGTTACACAGAAAAGAAAATTTGTGCTCTGACAAACAAACCTAATTTGTTAACAAAGGAGAAGTAACAAATATTTTTAATAATGCTCACCAAAAACTAGGGCCGCTCCAGGATTCCAACCCACACGCACCTCGTGTTATTAAACTAACGCCTTGCACTTGTTTTCGAAGTCGACTTTGTCGGCATAGTGGCCGATACAATTTGCCGTTGGACAGAGCCTGTGTGAGGTCATGACAGTGTGGGTTGTTGACATTCGACGAGCTCAAGTCAGACAAGAACTGATGACAATCTCGCACCACGCGCGCGCGCGCGTGCGAGCTGAAGATCCGCCGCAGAGGAGCCGGGGCCGCGAACTGCCGACCGCCCGACTACGAGTCGGCCTCTCTGCCCCCTGAGCTACGACGGCGACGCCGCCCCACGAACCACCACTTTGTCTTTTCGTGTTGGGACTCCAATTTGACAGACGTGTTGCGAAAGGTAGTAACATGGTCCAGAAGAATTGAGGTTGGTGGTGTGGAGAATCGCTGAACTTCAGAATGACATTAAACGTCTGCAGGAGGACTATACATTTGCGCGACAGCAAACTCGTAACTGTAGAACACTTATCATCTATGAATGTCAGAAAACATTTAAACCGTTACCTTTGGTATAAAGTAATATTTCTATACTGTCAACAAAACAGCTCATATAATGTTTATTTCTTTGCTATAAAGAAAGGTAATATTGCTATAAAACAAAAACATATAAAGAAAACATTTATCTGTGTAACTTTCTCTTTGAATTGAGCTACATTACGTCGCTGTAAACAAAATAGCCTCGAATAAATGGTTTTCTCAGAAAACTAGGTATAATTTTTTTTTTTTTTAGTGTGTGAAGAAGTTTGTTTCTAAAACAATCTTAAGTAGATGACTTTACTTTTGCAACTTTCTTTAACAGCTTTCTGGACACGCCCTAAATGAATATGAGCTAATAACAAACACTCAAGTAAACAATAAGCGATTGCCAAGCTATCTGATCTGGGGTGAAACCAGCTTACCCACTGGCTCAGCAGTAAATTAACGAATATAATACATTCACGGTTACTATAAATTTTTTTGAAACCCTGCTGAAGATCTACTTTCGGGATATTTTTTCGCCTCGATATTTAAAATTATACCAAATGCACTACGCGCCGTAATTGTGCACACTCAAGTTAAATACTATTTTGCATAAGACGTATTTCTTATCAGGCGTTACCAATACACCTCTTTTATCTCTGTATTTATCCGTATTAAATATAAATAAAAAATTATAATTTGCCACTAAAATATAGGTGAGCGTTTGATTTAACCAAAAATGTATATTTTTTATTTTAACGTAAGTATTAAACGCTTGAGATACGTGAGATATTAGGGGGTCACGGTGGCTGAGTGGTTAGACTGCTCGCCTCCCACAAAGACGGACCGGGTTCAATCCCCGGCCCGTTCGCACCGGATTTTCGCAAGTGGGAATCGTGCCGGACGATGCCGTTGGTCGGTGGGTTTTCTCGGAGATATCCCATTTTCCCCGCCCTTGCATTAAGCGGTGCTCTATTGTCACCTCATTTCACCCTCATCGGCTCTGAAAACCTCGATATTAAGAGCCGCCCAAATCTATTCACTCATGTGACATATTTTGGAAACAACCAAACACTTCATACAAGGGGTGATTTCTCAAATGTGTGATTCAAAGTGTGTGAAAATATTGCAAGCAGACTATACCTGAGGCTCCAGTCTACATAAGAATGTGAAATCTAACAGATTCTTGCGCTGGGGGTACACTCTAAATTCGAAACAGTGGGAAACCACTGATTCGCAGTGAGATTCAACTACTCTTATTAGTGAAAATGGCCCCGCTTTGAAACAGTGGAGAACCACTGATTGTTTCGGTGAAGAAATTTCACTGATTGAATTAGTGACGGCCGACTGCAGTGGTGAATTAAATATCACTTTTATTGAATGTAGCCAAATAATTACGTGAATTAATCATATTTACGATAGTTTACTATTTATATCGTGCAATTTACCGTAATAACTCTCTTTGCCACATTAAATGCAGTTCAAACCCTCAACCAGAGCGCTGTGATGTTTACATGGAAACGAAATAAAAGACGTAGAAACGGAATGAAAGACTGTGTGTTCATATTACCTCGTAAAATGACGTTTTGAAAGACGAAACACATTTCAGAAAGTATTTAGTTTTGAGTTTTATTCGTTTATTTGTGGTTGCTACACGTTATTTAACGACCATTTTTAAACCACTGAGTAAACAGTGACAAAAGTGACTGACGAATCAGTGGGAAATGTCACTGAATCGATCAGTGAAGGAAACATGGCATTTTTTCACTGGTTCATCAGTTAAATTCACTGAAGTGACTGTTGTTTCAGTCAGATACGTTTGACTGATTGGAACAGTGAAGTTCTCATTGATTCGGATTTAGAGTGTAGTTGACAATCACATGCCTGGAACTCCCTCTCTCTCCTCGTCGAGCAGCAAAGGCGGCATCATCGCAAAACTTGAGGACCAGCCTGTAATGAGTAAGCCGAGCAACCAGCCTTATAATTAGAGATCATGGAAAAATGGCGTAAAATTTTTTGAGGCAACATATCTTCTATAACTAGAGACCTGAAGAATTCGCGAATTCACGGACCTGTAGGCTAGACTCCGCAGTCTTGTGTACAATCTTGCAGATATCATTACCCATTGGTCGCTTGCTATCACAGCGGGAGGCGATGATTGGGCCTACAGTTTGTTGTGTGTTTAGTATTGTCTCACAATTCAACATGAGGTGTCAAGTACCGAATGGAAGAATTACGAAAGTAAAACGAACGTACTGGTTTTTTAATTCTAGCTAGTCCGTAAATTAATCAGTGATATTGTCAGGTCTATAAAACACTAACTAGTTTATTCTTTTGTGATTGGATGAACAAGGTTCTGACTCGGCTGAGTTGTATGCAGACCAAGCACGAACGTTCTGCCTTACCGCATCAGATTCCTCATTGGCCCAGTGAAAAGGGGACAGTAACTTCGTACATGCATGACAACCAATAAGGAAAGAGAACTGTCGGACATGTGCACAGTACGTTGACTCCTAGCCAACAGTCAACTTTTCCCGCGATAAACCATCATCTCTACTTATAATTAGGGACTGGAAAATTTCGCGAATCCATTTCAGGACAAGTTAGACCTCAAATACACGTGTATGTCTTATATGTTTACAATTGGATCCCAGTTTATTAGACACGCCCAAGTGAACTCTGAGCCAATAACAGACTTACAATGAAAGAAGCGACGAATCTCCTGCCGCCCAGGACAGAGGTAAAACTGGTTACACACTGAGGCAGTATCCAATGAAAAGAAAGCTGAGGATTAGAAATTCATGGGACAGTGGAGTTTAGAATACAGGCAGTTGAAAACGCGAAATTTTCTTGTCCCTAATTATGAATGTAAGGTTATTCCTGGCACACTCTAAATCTGAACCACCAAGAATTTCACGGTTTAAATCTCCCACTTACACAACGGTTGGACTGCGTTGTACAGTGATTTAAATGCACGTTTTTTAACGAAAGTATTAAACGTGCGTTCAACGCACTGTTCTACGTAAATAACACACACACACTACAGACTGGCTCTGTTCAGTGCTTTCAAGACGTCACGCACATTAAAAACTCCACTTCAGAAATACTCCAAAATTGCTAAGAACAAAAAAAAAATTCAAAGCGATGTTTCTCTTATGTGTCAGATCCATAAAGAATAACTAAATCTCCCTACAGACTTTCCACCAATAAAATTACAGGGTCGCCGCTGAAAGTCCCATAGGTAGGGATAGGAAGGTTTCGCGAGTTCAGTGACCTGTAGGCTAGACTCTACAGTCCTGTGTATAATCGAGCTTCAGTTGTTTGCTCATTGGTTGCTTCCCCAGTGAGTAGCCAGTGTTACGTCACACCTGGCGGTATGAGTTTCGCCGCCTCTTACCTTTCCAGTCTGCTATTGGCTTCGAGCCGTCCAGGGCGTATTCAATAAACTGCGACCCAATTGCAAAGCAGAATTCAGTGTACACATGTTTGACGCCTACCTTGTCCTTAATTGAACTCGCGAAATGTTCCTATCTCTACCCATAGGTACAGGTAGTGCGACGAGAACACTGCACGCAAGTTCAGAGCCGTGTGCTTAGCGGCGATGCCACACTTGATACGCGTGCCAGCGTCGACCTTATCGCTCCTGCGCTACCTTGTCTCAAACGCGGAAAAAAGGTCCAGGTAGGTCGGGGCCTTAAATCAGTTAGCAGCGCCTGACTAATTTAGCAGTTATTCGAGTTTAGGGTATAAAAATAATCCAAAAATTCTTGCGTTCGGCGGCCAGATTTTTTACTACTGTGGTAAATACATTGAACAGTTTAAGAGTTTTTATAGTGCTTTAGGGTGTCCAACTTGCATTCTGTTATAGTTTGAGACATGCAAAATTTACGTTGTTTGCTGGCATTACGCTAAAATTCACCGTCCTGTATATGTTCGAGCCGATGCCGCTTCTTAATTGGCTTCTGCAGCAGTGAGGTCACATTTTCCCTTTCGACTTGATCGGACGTGGTGAATGGGCCATCTTCTCGTTAGTGGTTTCCTATTGGTCCAAAGCCGTACTGGGCGTGTCCTAACAAACTGCAGTCCAATGACAAAGGCAATACAAAACACAAGTGTTTGAAGTATCGTCTGCATTCGAATAACAACGCGAATTTTGCATGTCTCTAGTCATGGCTAGATACACCTGAATTTCGGCGTTAATATTTTACGCATATGCTAAATTTTAATACAATACGGGCTTACCAGCAGTTATATTTTACTTATTAGCGGAGTTTCTTTGCGAGCAGAGATTTTCTTTCTTGACTGGCCAACTAGAATTAGGCAACTCCGATGCTGTACGTCTGTGATTCGTGGGCGTAAACCTTAGATACCTAACTCTTAGATCATCCAGTCAATAAAGTGGATCTGAGCTTCAGTGTTATGAAATACAACTGGTCGTGAAATCTTTTCGCGAAATTCGGGTGTCCCTAGTCAAGGTCTACACCGTCTACACTGAAGTCACCTTTAAAACTGGGTAACAGTTCACTAGACACGCCCTGGATGACTCTAAGCCAATAGCAGACTTGAAAGGGAACAAGTAGTGAGGTGTAATACTGTCCTACGTGGAGTAACACCGGCAACTCTCTTGTGCAGCAGCCAATGAACACACATCTGAGGCTCGAACGAACACAGGACTGAGGAGTCCAGCCTACAGGTCATTGAACTCGCGAAATTCTCCCATCCCTAGTCGTGGTGGATACTGCACAGAGGAGATAAAGCGTGGCTTTTTTGATACGACGTGGGAGTACGCGTCGTCTGATTGGCCAGCGCCAGGCTCAGGAAACGAGTCTTCTGTTTTGATCGGCTACCGCACAATGTGAAATGTTACCCACTGGTCGGGCTGTCGACTTGCGAGTATGTTACAGTGGTGCTGATTGGCGAACGCCGCTCAGGCACGTGGTTGATCGCTGACGTCGTTTCGTTGGCGCGTGCGGCTTGAATTCGTCGAACAAGCGGCTGTTTCGTGTCTCTACAATCTGTTCACGATGAAATGAGCACTTTTGAAAGCCCTGCTTAAGATCTAATTGTATGCACGTTGTGTACTCTTCCGCCTTATGTAAGACTAACATTGTCATGGACCTCGTCACTTTATTCCCTCGTCGGTAAAGTGAAACTGTGAAATTAATAGAAAAGTAAATATTTAACAAATCTGCTCATTTTTACATATCGATACATAAAAAAAAAAAAAAAAAAAAACGAAAGATTTAAGTTATCAGAAATGGTTTTTTAACACTTTTTGTTTGGCGTTAAGATACGGAACTACTTCCCATCCATCTTTGCCAACTTTACTGGGTGCATGTCACTCAGTGCGGCCGTTAAAATTTATGCAGGTTGGAGCAGTGACTTTTTTCTGAGGCTGGTTTCGAAAGTGCTGACTTTATCGTTAACAGCCTTTATTCTAAAGTACTCCGTGTGTTTTATGCTGGAATCACAATAGCGCGACTGATGCAACGTGAAAGGCGTTTATGTAAACACTAGATTTTACCGCCTTGCGATCAACATTTTAAAATACTTTTTTATAAATTGTCTCTTGCTACTACATACTTACATATTTTACGATGGTCATTAATATTTTCATTATTTTCTTATTTTTTCGCATTCCATTCAAAAAAATCTTTCCATGTCCGCTGATACTTTGAGCGTGAAAATTTGGATGTAATTACATCTAGGCATTAAAATGTGTTGCTTTGCTTATTGATATGGTAAATAATAGCGCACGTAAAACTTTAGCGCTAGAACTATGGCGGCTTAGACAGATTTACAGACTTTTCGCACTCGCGACGCGAATGAGTTGGTATTATTTTCTATTCGGAATTTTCGTCGCGTTTTCTTCACAGAAGTCTCGATCCTGATTGGCTGGAAATTATTTTATTCGCGTCGCACACATCACGTCGCGTCTATCGCTCTATTGTGATTCCAGCACTAAACGAGTCACTAACACAATCCAGTCCTTGAATTTGAGTTGATACAAAGTGTTTTGAAAGATAACTAGCCGTGAAAATTTCATAGCAGTGTCTTTGGTCACTGGAGTGCTGAATGTTTGAAATTCCCTTGGAGTCCGTCCGGGACCGTCGGATGAACACAAATCCGATGAGTAATTGAAACTCACATGTAGGCTAGTTTGAACCATTTGAGGGCGGCACAAAAATTATTGGCTCTGAGGACAAGATTGAAGTGAGCTGCCTATATTCTCCTCTAATACTCTATAAGGTGTGTTCGTCTGTGTATAGGCTGTTCATGGTAAAATGAGCACTTTTGAAAGCCTTGCTTAAGATATATTTGTATGCACGTTGTGTGTTCTTCCGCACTATGTAAAATTATCATTGCCAAGGGCCTAAACGCTTTCTTCATACGTTGATCAAGTAAAACTGTTAAATTACAGAAAAGTAACTGTTTTAAAAATATGAGAATTATTTCACTTAGGGACATAAAAAAGCTAGAAAACGATAGAAATAAAATGTTATCAAAAATTTTTACAAAACACTTTTTATCCTAAGTTAAGATATGGAACTACCCCCCCCCCCCCCCCCGGCCATTCGAACTATTTTTCTCAAACTCCCTTTATTCCAACTTTACTAGGCGCGTGTCACTCCGTGCGCCTGTTAAAATATATGCAGGTAGGAGCAGTGACTGTTTTCTAAGGTTGATTTCAAAAGTGCTCACTTTATCGTGAACAGCCTTTAGTTCTACTTACCATCGTCTTATTGGTTCTGGCTACACCGCACACTCTTATATTGTACTCTGCGATGTTTATTATTGGCTGGCCGTTGGCCAATGATGTAGCGCGTTGACTATGTACCAATTAATGTGTTGCTACAGATGTGATACGTTTTACAATCCTTCGTGTTCATTTGAGAAATTATTAAAACGAACATTTTATATACTTACGAATTAAAAGGTTGGCAAGTTGCAGTTTTTTCTTATATTCCGACAACGTCCAGCTAAATAGTAACACTATAAAAGTGTTGGTTTTATATCCAAGAGAAAGTAAATTTACATCTACACGCATTTCCTTGTATATACGTGCATACTCCTCAAAGGGTTAAGGCCAGGCTTCACCATGAATCGGCGTATAGGGAATTAAATGCTAAATTCGGGCAAAGATATCTCAGTCGTTTTTTGTGGTAGTGTTTTCAACTAAACATTTTTTTGTTTGAGAATGACCGCATCTAAATCTGTAAGCTTTCTAGTTTTAGTTTTTTTAATTTTATTTGCATTTTTAAATTTTTTATAAAATTGTTACAAACGACTGCGTGAGCCTCAAAGCATAGCGAGGTCTGGCTTTTTCGAGCCCGACAAAGTGGCGAAGAGGTTTTAATGTTTAAAAAAACGCGCGTTGTTTGTAGGACAAGGGGAGTCAATTATCCCCGTGCCACGAGAATGTTTGCCTTCCCCGGCCGACACGGCTAACAGGTTCCCCACGGCTATCCACCGAACACAGCGCCGCGATGCGACATGTTTACCGACGCGAGGATAGCAACATGTTTACACTTTCTCGAACCACCAGCTTTACACAAGTAGCTGATGCCGATACGTTTACTGATGGCCTTTTGGGTAATACGTGCGTCGGCTCCCTTTCTGAGTGAGAAAAGCAGCCGCGCGTAAAATTTAAAGGTGCCATACCACACCGACGCCATTTAGCGGGAGAAACATCGCAGCCTATTAATTTATTCAGACGTCTTTAAAGCAGTTTAACACATTGAGATCTGCACACATTTACTGGCACTTAAGATGGATTATAAGTGTGTCACCTATATCCACTACTGAAATACCACCAGTCCTGTTGGTGTCTGTGTTAAGAACTCACCACTGTCATGTTGGTCCATACCACACCAGACACTACCCTGTACATTAAAGCGTTCATTATTGGCCGGTCATCAACCAATGGATAGCCGAGCTGATATTCTGACCCAATAAAATAGCCATTATAGTATAAAAGGATTTACAATCAATCGTGTATCTTTCAGTGGCTATAAAAAAAAGTGATTCTACCATTAGCAATATAATTGTTATTGTGCTGTCGTGTTCTTGTGAGGTCGTGAGCCGATCAAAGACTGCACAGCCATGCGAGTTTTGTTCTGAACAGCAAAGAAATTATCAAATTAGCTTTGCTCGAGCTACACTCGAGCATAAGTCTACAGAGTGTTAAGTCCCAAATGTAACATAGCCTGACTCAGCTCAGTAACTGGCAACAACGAGGTTAACCCCTATACATACTATCCTGATTCTAATCTTTCACATCAGAAATGATACATAAGAGGTTAAATCATAGCGCTTTGCAAGTTCAGAACCTAGCACGAATACGGATATCGCCTTTCCCTGGGCAATGCTATTGGTTGCTGTTGGCACACTAACTATTTTACAATTGGTTACTTCTTGGGCCACAGATATACTGGAACCCTTTCCATAGGTTCGTAAGTGTCAGCTGTTATAAGAAATTCGTAAGTACTTTTCACTGGAAAATTTCTCTTTCGCAACAATTGAAATGAAAAATTAATATCAACACTAAAGGATTAATAATTTATTCCTTCTTGAAATACTACATGCTGTTCATGGTAAACTGAGGTGTGTTCAAAGCTATGTCTAGGATCTGTTTCTCTCATTACATTGTATTTTTATTACGAGACACTGCACCGGCCACAGGGAAGTAGTCGGGGTTGCAGTGTTTCAGAGACACGGATTAAACAGTAGAGCCGTCATAAGGTAAACTAGACCAGCAGGATGATATGTAAGTAGGTATAGGAAAATCTCGCGAATTCAGTTCGGGAAAAGATAGACGTCTAACACATATACAGTGAAGTCACCTTTGCAATTGGATCACAGTTTCCTAAACATGCCCTGGATGCCTCCGAGCCAATAGCACACTTGCAAGGAAACACACAGCCAATTCCATATTGCCAAGAGTGGTGTAACACTAGCTACTCTCTAGAGCCGCAGCCAGTGAACGTACAGCTGAGGCTGGTGTATACATAGGACTGTGGAGTCTAGCCTACGGGTCATTGAACTCGCGAGATTTTCCTATCCCTAAATATAAGGCAGGGGACCACAAGGAAGACCTCCAATACGTTACCGAGTCGCCGAAGCCAGCGATCCAGGTGTATGCAAGCGAGGCAGTGGTGAAGCTCTCGTACGTCAGTCGTGCTGCATTAAGTCCCTGTCACACTGTCAAATTTTTCCGTCGAACTGCTTCCAATAACAATAAGTTTGGCCAAACAAAGTTGGACAGTTATCATGCCATTGGAACGTCTTAAACGTCGCCGTATTTGTCTGAAAGAGTTGGATGGCTTCAGTTATCATCAAACATTTGAAAATTTCACGGGTTCTAAAATTTATTTGATGTTTGACGGTCTCAGCCAATCAGAACCGTGCACGACCAAAATGGATGCCAAGAAACTTAAAATAACGAACAATTTCTAGAAACGAAATAAGTTATGAAGATAATTAATTCATGTAGAAGCTGTCCGGGCATAAATGTTATTTTTAGTGAATATTGCACACGATATTACGAACTTGGAGGCATTGAATTCCATCGTGCAGGAAACATATCTTATAAATAAAACTTTAATTTAGTAAAGAAACCAAAATAAAGTACAATACTACTTACATTTCTTCCTGTGATTGGCCCCATTGAAAAACAAAAGCAGTATCTCGCTATGAAAATAATTTTTAAATGATATTTCAAATTAAATTATCGCAATAAAATTTTGACAGTGTGACAGATTTTCAAGTACATTCAAGATTATTTGGTAAAATTTGTTGGAAGGAAAAATTTGATGACCGTATTTTGTCTTCAAATTTTGTTGTCAAATATAGTTAGAAGCGAAAATTTGACAGTGTGTCAGAGGCTTTACAGAAGTCTCAGTGGTGAGGTGAGTAAAACACCTAGTTGAAGAGGGGCCATGCTGGCTGAGCGGTTAGCACGCTCGCTTCCCACCAAGGCAAACCGGGTTCAATCCCCGGCCAGGTCACCGGACTTTCGCATGTGGGGATTGTGCCGGACGATGCCGTTGGTCGCGGATTTTCTCGGGGATCTCCCGTTTCCCCCGCCCCTTCATTCCGGCACTGCTTCATATTCACTTCAATCACTCTCATTGACTCTCAAGACCTCGCTGTTAAGAGCCGCCTGAATCTCTTCACTCTTCACTGACCTAGCTGAATGTGAGAAGGGGCGTACCAAACAGAGGCCGCAGTCAGTATTACTATCAATTACGGTGCTAAAGACTGTTCACGATAAAATGAGCACTTTTGAAAGCCCTGCTTAAGATCTACTTTTATACACGTTGTGTGTTCTTCCGCCTTAGGTAAAATTAACATTATCATGGGCCTCATCATTTTATTCATGCGACAGTTAATTGAAACTATGAAGTGATTGGAAAAGCAAATATTGTACAAATCTGCCCATTTTTACACTTCAATGCATTCAGAAATACAGAAAGCGAGATAAATAATTTAGGCTGTCACAGATGGTTACCCAACTTTTTGTTTCCCTCCATCGTTACCAACTTTACTGGGTACATGCCACTTATTGCGCCCGTTTAAATACATGCAGATTGGAACTGTGACTTCGTTCTAAAGTTAATTTCAAAAGTACTCACTTAATCGTGAACAGCCTTTAACAATATTATTGAGTCAGTATTATAACTCATTTGCATATTACTGTGAATATAAAGATAACGTTAACTTGTATGTTTTGTAAGGAGAAGATAATTAAAGTGTCATATTTATTGAACGACTCGTCTTTCTCTGAGTTAACAACCCTGTCATTAAAGTAATATACCAGTTTTTGATCACTTGTACCACCTTAGGATCCTATGTTAAAGTAAGGGTAGGTAACACCTTTCACCATATGAAAGCTTAGCTTTGAAACTGTGCTGGTCACTTTATTCATGCAACATCCAATTGAAATAATAGAATAGTTAGGCATGCAAATACGTCACTTTTATGCAGATTCTTACTGCAATGTGAACAAAACAAGAAACACTAATCTTGCTGGACATGGACAAAACAATAAACACTAATCTCGCTGGACATGGACAAAACAAGAAACACTAATCTCATTGGACATGGACAAAACAAGAAACACTAATCTCGCTGGACATGGACAAAACTTTAAACATCACGCTCGCAATACAGTGCCGAACCATGGGACTAGTTCTTATCCTTAGAGACCTGCAAAAATAGGCGTTATTATTTTGGGGACACGTCAAACTTGAAACACGCGTACCTTTGCAATACGTTTGTCATCGGACCATATCTTATGTGACACGCCCTGGGAGACCCTGCACCAATAGAGGAATACTTCACCATTGTTTGCCCCAAACACGTGTAGTTCAGTCAGAGAGGGGGTGTCTTCAGATCTATACAGCAGCCAATGGCGAAACGACACCGGCTCTAGTGCATACAGTGCTGTGAAGTTCAGCCTGATGCCAAATAATAACGAGAATTTTAAAGTCCCCTACTTATCCTTCGCTGCCAACTTAGCAGGGACTCCGCCCAATATGCACTGTAAAAATGTACGTAGTTACGACCAGTGACATTTTCCATAGGTAGATTTCAAAAGTGCTCACTTTACTGTGAATAGTACTATCAGTACAGATGATGGCTTACGGCGAGAATGTTTACTGTTGCCTACGTTTCCATGTGCTGTGCACACGGCAGCAATTGTTCTTTTGTTATTGGTACAGATCCTGACATTTCGCGTTACTATTCAGCGCCAAGGTAGACAGCGTGTGCGTATGTGATAGTTCCACGTGTGCCATTGGACATCCACTCATCGCGACACGCCCTGCAGGGCTCAGAACCAATAGTTAGAAACCTGAAAAATTCGCGTGTTTAATGTCCTGCAGGCTAGACTCTACGGTCCTGTGCATAAATATGCAGGTGTCAAATGTGCATCGGTTGCTTGCTGTCACAGCGGAAGGCGAAGATTGGGCCACCGTTCTCCAGGACGTGTCAAACACCGTGTGGCTTAAGTTATATACACACAAGTGTTTTAAATTCTAGCTTGCCCCAAAACAAATCCGCCAATTCTTCGGGTCTCTACCAATAGTAAAGACTGGTAGCTTCATTCCGTGGGCCCAGGTGGAACACGAGATTGATTTCTGCTATGGGTGGACACGAGCAAAATTTGCGTCATTATTTTAAGACAGGCAATACTTCAAACACTTGTGTTTTGTATTACCTTTGTCATTGGACTACAGCTTGTTAGGACATGCCCAGGACGGCTTTGGACTAATACGAAACCACTAATGAGAAACTGGCCCAACCACGGCCAATTAAATCGTAAGGGAAAATGTGTCCTCACTGCTGCAGAAGCCAATCAAGATGTGGCACCGGCTCGAACATGTATAGGACGGTGAATTTTAGCTTGATGCCAGGAAATAACGCGAATTTTGCATTTCTCTACCCATGGGGTATTTTCCCCCAGGCTAGGCTTGAATCATGACTAGTTTTGATGGCTGTGGCCTGGAGGCGGGCCAGTCGACTCCTTTACGGCAAGACCGTTGGGGCCCAAGCGAGAATTTGAAAGTAAAGGAAATCAAAACTACTCGGAAATGAATGAGACACACTGAGAGAAAGACCAAAACAATCTTTCTTAATATAGTGCCAAAAATATATTTAGTTGCTCAGAAAAAGTATTTTGTTAAGTAAACAAAATTTGGAAAGCAACACATGCTTTTGTTGGTCTAACAAAATTCATGATTGAATAAACAAAACCTCTGTGTTGGGCCAAAATTCTAATTCCCCCCTTTTTTTTTTTTTTTTTTTTATTTGCAAGCGGGACGCTCCGTGCTTTTTGAGATGAAAAACGGGAAATTTTTTTGGGAACAAAATTAACATTTTAGGAAAATTTGGTCGCCTTTAAGAGGGGATAGGGATATTATTAGGAAAAATGGCCGCCTGCCGACCAGAATAACAGAGCATGAACAACTCCGATCTCCGATCCCAGATCCCATTGCCTCAAAGTCATCAAAATTATTCTACTGTCATGGTAAAGAAGTAGGATCATGGGCTAGTCCAAAGTGCCCCGGCTGTTTTTGATTGAGCAAGTGGGGGACCTGCCGCCTTTCGTCATTCGCCAACTCGCTCGAAGCCATGTTGGACTCGTGCTGGTATTGGTTGAAAATTCGCTAAGTTAGTGGATAATTATTTCCTAAAAGGAGAATGTGCTTACTACTGGCACGGTGAGTTATGCCCAATGGGTAGAGACATACAAAGTTTTTGTGTTATATTATGTGACGTACTAGACTTCGCTACCCTCTATCTACTTGAGCACTATTCCTGATATTTCATTGGCGTCTGGCAACTACAGTGTACGGAGTCAATTACCTGCGTGGCCGCTTTAGCGGAGATTGGTTGCTCAACCTTTAACACATTCAGAGCCAGTGTACACAATTGTGTACATTACACAAGTATAGGTAATTTTTGGTCTGTAATGCACACTGCGAAGCTCAGTTACCAATGGCCTTACCTGTTGGTAAATGATTTGCAGACCGTGTTAGTAGTCTACATCATAATTGGTTCGTATAACTGCACTCTAAGAAATGATTCCGAAATTTACCATACCAGTGTTTACGCTTAGTGAGAAATGAGTAATTGTAATGTGTTCCCCTATACATTCATTGTAGTGTTCCTACATTTGCTGAGGAAACAGTCGAATGCATAGGGAAGTTTCTAACTTTGTATAGTAGCGCTGCTAAACATTCCTGTATCTGCAACTTTATTTGTGTTATTATTACCATACAGTGTATACCTTCCATTGTAGTTTAGGAAGTTTACCAGAAAAATGTTAACAATGTGTAGCCAAGCATAGCCTACAACTCATTGGCTGTGGCATAGAAACAAGTGTTGTGTCGACCTAAGTACATCATGCGTCATAAATTTTTTTGTTTGCAACAGCTGGAAGTAGGTCTGAAAGGGTTAAGAATTTACTATTGGTTGAAATCGTTCCTGGGACATTCCATCCAAATTGTCGGCTAATGACAGCGTGTTGGAGTTTACCTTGCAGCCACAAAATAACGCGAATTTTGCAGGCCCCTACCAATTGCGCAGGTGGCCAGAATAACTACTGCAAAATAATGCTGTATTATATCGCGAAAAGACAGGGTCTCGAGTTGTAGGTTGTGTAAAAAAAAAAGGGTGAAGAAACCTCGAAAAGATTACACCTGCAATCGCACAGGTATTGACGCAAAACCCACGACACAGCCACACCCCCGGTATATTTTCTTCTCAGAGGTTGGTCCCGAATGCACTAAGCTCCTCGCGAGACAGCTGCAGTTGGCACACCTGTTGCTGGGGCTAGTGGACGTCCAATTAAGTGCGGGTCGCCCCTGCAGGAAGTAATCAACCCTCCTTCGTCGCCCGAACGAAAGTTGAGAGCGGCCACCCCTGGATTACCGCGTCGCGCGCCCGCTGTCTTCTTCCGTCGCTGCTGGAAACTACCCTTTCTTCTCCATCCCCCCAACTCCCTTTGTTTAACACATTCTGGAATAGGCTCGAGCTGAGTTCGAGCAACGCCAATTTAAACATTTCGTCGTCCTTGGAAATAAAACTCGCGTGGTTACAGCGCCATTGTCCCGCTGGTATTTGACAGAATCTTACAAGATCAATACAACCTAGCAGCAATCGTTCTCCTGCAAAAAAAATTGTACTTTTTGCTATGCCCTTATAAAAGGACACGATTGACTGAAAATCTTTCACACAGTAAGCTACATTCGATTGGAGCATAATCAGCTCTGCGACTCCAGTGGCCGACGACCAGCCAATGACGAACGTTGTCAAGCACAATAAGCACACCCAGTATGGTGTGGACCAGTAGAAGAGTAGTAATTGGGAATACGGAAACCAACAGAATAGACGTTCCTGCAGTGGCTTACACAGGTGATTAACTTCTAACTTGTCTTCAACTATAGTAAATATGTGCAGTTGTGAATGTGTTAACTACTGTGTTAAATATTTACTGTCAATCGTGTCCTTTTATAAGGGTATACAAAAAAATAGATTTTTTTTTGCAGGAAAACAATGGCTGCTGGGTTGTATTGTTCTTGTAAGATCCTGTGAAATACTAGCTGCACAATGGCTCTACAGCCATGCTAGTTTTATTTTCAAGGACGCAAACATTTTTAACTGGCATTGCTCAAACTTAGCTCGAGCGTAGTCCAGGGTGTGTTAACTACAGCACCGAGTGAGGTGGCGCAGTGAACTCTCACCAGCCTCACAATCGGGAGGGTGCGGATTCGATTCTCGGTTTTCTACTGTTTCCCCGAAATCCATCTGGGTGAATGCTGAGGTGGGTCCCTAACAAAGTGGGTGAGTGAAGAGATCTGGGCGGCTCGTAACATTGAGGTCTTGAGAGCCGACGAGGGTGGAGCGAGGTGTGTATGGAGCAGCACCGGAATGCAAGGACGGGCGAAACGGGAGATCACCGAGAAATCCCGCTGACCAGCGGTATCGTCCGGCACGATTCCTACATGTGGAAATCCGGGGGATGGCCCCGCCGGAATTTGAACCCGGTTCGCCTCGGTGGGAGATGAGTAGTTTAAGTCGGATTCCCACAAGCCATTTTGTATTTATCGATTTTTCACCAAAGCTTCTATTTCAGAAGGTATATTGAAATATCCCGCACGACATATCCTAAATAACAGCTTCCGAAACTTTATCGAATTGCCACAGCTTCGCTACATTTATTAATTTTTAGCTGGTAACTGTCGAGGCAAAACGCGATATTGTTTCTTGCGAACGATTACAAAGGCGTCGATATCAACAGTAACCAAGAAATACTGACCGCGGACAATGCACTAGGCGATGCTCTGTGCTCTGTCGTTCCAAAAACATGACATAAAACTGCATTTCCAGAGTATGGAAAAAACCTCATAAATCCAAGATGGCGGGTGAGAATCTGCCTTAATCAGTACACCTACGTGGCCCACTCATAAATAAAAGTTTAGTTTTACAGATTTACTTTTTGTTTCTTGTTTAAATCGTTTCATTGGTACTAACATCATTAAGCATTAATACATGCACAAACAAGCGTTTTCGCTACCCTAACTGTCGCAAAAATTACATGCAAACTCTAGATCTGTATTTTAGTTTCAAGACCTTCAAATTACCGAATTACCCTGCAGCCAACCGAATACCTTATACAAGTTTTACCAAGCCGATTTTGCTACCGCAACAAATCCTGAAGTAATGCATATCAGATTTCTCCAGGTAACCAAATTATTTATTTGCCTCAACCGGAATATTTATTTTACTCTACTATGAAATGTATAATGTTTACGGTCACCAAACTAGTTAGTTGAACGTATTTTTAAAATGGCTGTTCGCGCTAAAAAATATAGGTGATGTTGGAACCACCAAATAATTGTTTTAACACAAAAATTACTTTTAAATGATTTATTTGTTTCAAAGGAACGAATACTAACGTTTTGGACCAAGAGCATATTAGCTAAATGAACAAAATAGCCTACTTTGCAGACAAGTACTTTTAAAGCAAATGTATTTGGTATTTCAGTGCATGGATATCGTATCGCGAGCGATATATCGATACATCGCACAGTACTACTGCGCGCAACGAGATGCGAGCGTGTCTCAGATGCCGCGAGCGCGAGGTGACGCGTCCTGATTGGCGTTTGATCGGCTGGACTGGCGCAACCCATCATCGGGCTGCTCGGAATGACATGTGGCAGCTAGGTCTGTTCGATATCATAAAAATTTAATATCGATATTTTTCCGAACTGTTACTTGGTATTTTCGATATTTTGATAATACCGGAATTCTCGGTGATACGAAGATTATCGATAATACCGAAATTATCTATAATACTGAAATTATCGATAACACCTCAAATTTTGATAATAACGAAAATTCTATAATACCGAAAACTTCGATAATATCACAAAAATCGCCATACCGATATTTTTTTAAGTAACATATCTTTCGGTAAATTATTTCTCTTATCGATATATCGATATTTCGATTAGCCCTAGTGGCAACTCGTGGCAGAGAGTAGGACGACGATGCTTGTGAAGAGAAATGAAGAGAACAGCCACCGTGTACGTTTCGTGGATCTTGTTCAATGCCCTCTCCACCCTAACTTTTATTTATTTCTCTTTGCCACTCCTCCGACTGCGTGCTGGAATAAGAAGACAATAGTTACTTATATGCGGAGAGAAGACAATGGTAGCCCATAGTGCTGCGGTTCGCCATTGTCAACGTGACACATCTGAAAGGCACTAGAAGTCTTTATTTGTTCGTTAGTCTTGGGTTTGCTGCTATAATGTAGCCTGGCGTCTTAACGTCAAATACAGCCACGTGATACGACGGGCTCAAAACCATTGTTTTCTGGTTAGCTTTACGACTTCCAGATCACAGTCAGCTCTTCTGAGTACACTTTTTTTTTTACATGTGATAAACACTTTAAGCAATATAACTGTGTGCGGAGCACGTCACGTGGCCTAAAAGCCATTTGGTCTAGAATTTCAGCAAAAGTCCAATTTCACGAAAAGGGATTTCGTCGTAAAGACTGTTGACCTAAAAGTCACATCGTCTAAAGTAATTTTGCCTGAATGCTACTTGGCCTAAATAACCTTTGGTCTATAAATAATTTCGCCTAAAAGGCATCTAGCCTAAAAGTGATGTTAGTCCATTTGGACTAACATCACTGGCCGTAAAGGGCATTAAGTTTAAAGTCCCTTGGCCTAAAATTCATTTTTCCCAAAAAAAAAAAATGTTTTCCCTCAAAGTCCCTTGGCCTGAAATTCATTTGGCCTAAAATCACTGTATGTCAGATGACTTTCAGTCCAAAATGACAAAAAGCCACGTGTGTAGCTCGTAATACGCTTATACAATTTTTTCGTCCTTGAACAAAAAATTAAAACACGAACACTGTATAATTGTTTCGCAAGTACTTATCACACTTTTATGAGGACATTACAAATAATTTTCTTAAACAAAAATTCTTACTATTTCTGATTAATCAAATGAACAGAGTAGACTGAATATTCCTGTAGATATAAAAAGACAATTTTATGGGATAATATTAAGCCGAAACTGAAATGGTTGGCAGGCGGCCAGTAATGAATTTTGTTCATGAGATGTGCGCGATGTACTGAGAGCCTACACGACGTTGATAGGTGACGACACAGGCTAACAGATTTGCCGTTTCATGCACTAGTCGATCTCGATTGCACAAGCTTCCTTGAGTGCTGGTTAATGTGCCTGACAAAGCGCAAAAAGTTAACACATTGACGTCTGCATACATTTACTGGCACCTAAGACAAATGAGAAATGAGTCGCTTATATCAACTACTGCAAGAACACCAGTTCTGTTGGTGTCTGTGTTAGAACTCTCCATCCTTCCTATTGGTCCATACCACACCGGGCACTACCCTGTACTTTACAGCGTTACTTATTAGCCGGTCATAAAACAATGGAAAGCCGAGCTGATATTCACCCAATCAAATGTCCTTTATCGTATGAAAGGATTTACAATCAATCATGTCCCTTTGAGTGGCTATAAAAGAAATAATTTCTACCGTAAGCAATATCGTTGCTACTGCGCTGTGGTGTTCTTATGATGTCATGTTAAACATTAGCCGAACAAACTCCGCACATACACGCGAGTTGTGTTCTGAACAATAAAGAAATTTTCAAATTAGCTTTACTCGAGCTGCACATCTACAAAGTCTGCATAACCTGCAAATTCTGCATAGTCTACAAAGTGTTAATAGGGACACAAAACTTTCGAGAACTTATTTAGAAGCAGAAAGTTCGAAATACTCATCTTCCCACGAACGTATCGAGCGTAGGTCGAATGTGTTGATCTGCGAGAAGAGCACACAGTTCATTTGAGGACTTTTGAGTGCTTTCAGGAGGTCACGCAAATTAACACTTTGAAGTCTGGACACATTTGGATACATTCGAGACAAACGTATGCTACGTATGCAGGAATACAATTCCTACTAGTCTCTATTTTTCCGGTGATAGCTTTCCTATTGGTCCAAACTACACTGTACAGCCTTTGTGCACTACTTAACGTTTGTTATTGGCCCGGTGTCTGCCAGTGGAGTGCCGAGTTCACAGAACTCCAATCAAATGTTATTTTACACTTATCACTCTACACAGTCCATCGTGTTGATTTTCGTAACCATACAGAAATGCAGTATTGTATTCACAACATTGCCTGTTGGTGAGAGGAAATGTTCTAGTGAAATGATGGTAAAAACTAGGAAAACAATTACATTATATCCGTGTGCATCTTATCTTCATGGGTAGAGATATTCCCAGATTTTCTTTGCTCGAGTGAAGCTCGGGCATAGTCTTCAAAGTGTTAACAACGCCATTCCAGAGCACTGCGACGTAGCTAAAATATCCTGTTTCAAAACACTACATCTCGAAATATACGCGTCAGATACATACAAAACTACTCAAGGACCCTGTAACGAACCTTGTCATAGGTATATACATGTAGCGTGACGAGAACACTGCACGCTAGTTCAGAGTGGCGATGGCGCACTTGACGTACGTGGAAGTGTCGCCCTTATGGCCCCTGCGATTCTCGGCCTCGAACGTGGGAAACAGCTCCGGGTAGTAGGCGGCCTTTAGTTGACACAACACGTGTTTTGCTGTCACAATCAACTACCTGTAGGCATTATGCTATAGTCTATTTGCGGTTCCTTCAAACTTTTGACTTGAATACGTCTTTAAATTTGCAACCATAGTGGAAGGCTATCCAGGAAATCCGATGATAACAAAATCGGGGGAAACAGTTTGGCATTGCAGCTCCGAATCTATAGTCTACAATCAAAATTAAATTACACCACTCCATTGCCAAAGGATCAAAGAATACGTTACGTTGAGTGAGGACTGCGAAGTACATTGTGTGACTGGATGAGGAGGGGGGAGGAGGGGTGCAATTTCGAGTTCGTTTCGCCGCGTCTCATAACTTGCGCGTAGTATAACTTTTGACGAGGAGAAGCTACGACACTCGTTTAAGTTTCAATCGACATCTCTTGTCAATATCAATCGATTGCGTGTACTAAAACATTCATGTGGCGTGGTTATGGGGAAATTGAATGAGTTTAATGTAAAAAATTAAGAAAACTAAACTCAATGTCGGCCTACACTCGTCAAAAAGCCAAGTAGAAATACAGAAATCGTATACGGTTGGAAAGAGCAACTCAACAGCAATCCAGTGATACCCATAAAACCCCACATGCTCGAGTGAAGCGGTGCCGGGAACGTAAAATAAACATCAAGGCGTCCGAGCGCGTCAACGTAGACGCATTCACGCAAAACAAACGGCCGTGTCCTCAACATAACCAAAACCAATCTTTTTAAACAAACCTTTGAAAAATCACCCCCTGTATTACTAATTTAGTTATTTCCTAAATATGGCATGTATCAAGTGTTCTATACCTCTGTTAACATAGAAGTATCTTATATTTCGTTAAGTCGAAGTTTCACCGAAATTTTATTTACATATCATAATATTTCATCTATAATTAACCCGAATTAAAACTGTGTCGGTAGCGCCTATAGCTTATTCACGATAAAGTGATCACTTTTTAAGGTCCTGCTAATTTTTTCCTTTCAATTTTTTTATATCTTCGCACCACTTTTTAATAAACACATTGCCATGTATCTAATAAACATACTGTATACATTTCACCACCCCAAAAAATTTAATATCTTTAGCTCAATAAAAAATATTTATTAGTAGTTAGTGTCTGTCGGAAGGGCCTTAAAAAGTACTCACTTTACAGTGAATAGCCTATAGTAAGAAACAGCACTCATGCAAAAAAGTTTGTTACAACTGAGTGCGCACGAATTCTGTTCGTTGTTCCCTTTGGTGTAATTTTCTCGACTCAGTTAAGCGTAGTTTGCACGAGGCGGAGGAATATCCTAGAATTATAACTTTAGCACGGCCTCAGGAAAGTGTGAAGTAACGGTGAATGGATTATATACACAAGGCGTTAAACAGGCGACACGTCCGAACGTAACTTTATGCGTTACGCATATAATTTTATTGGACGCGACTCTCTAGCGAAGTCCAATGCATGAATCTGTCGTAGTTTCACATGTGTATCTGGTTAGTATATTTTGAGATAGAGCAGTTTTAATAACCCGTCGAATGTACTCTGGGATATACTTTCTTTTCGCAGGTTAAAACCATTGGGGGCGAATTTAATGGTTTCGTCAAAAAGCGCATTTTTCAAACACTCTGCAGCACATTTCAAGCGTGAAGTAGACGCACGCCTTGACTGGACATCTCCGTGCGAATTTCCGTGACTGTAGGGAAATGCCTAACAGTGTAGCCCCAGATCGCGATCTTCTTTTCTTGCAGGTCCGGCATTGTATCTGCGGCCTCTATGTCGTGTCTAGTAAACTGTAACGTTGTTTAAAATGTAGATACACGTTTTTGAACTCTTGATAGCCCTAAAATAGTTAGCTCAATTTTCCGGTCCTTAACTCAGTGGCAAGCGCGACAAACTGTTACGCCCGACAGTCTCCCCTTCACAATAACACTCCATCAAAGAAAATCCAATAGGCCTCTCCTTCGATAAGCGTTCTTACTGCAGCTTGGTGTCTCTACGAACGTTCACGTTTTTTGTTTCCCAATCACATGTTCACACTATTCCCGTTCTACGCGTGTACAAGCTGCTCGTGGTAAAATGAGCTCTTTTGAAAGCCCTGCTTAAGATATACTTGTGTGAGTGTTGTGTATTCGTCCGACTTGTGTAAAATTAACATTGTCTTGGGGTTGATCACTTTGTTCATGCGTTGGTCAAGCGAAACTGTGGAATTATTAGAAAAGTAATTATTATACAAAACTGGTAGTTTTTAAGCTTCCGTGCATTTAAAAAGAAACGTAACGCGAAATAAATAATTTCATACATCACAAATGGTCACCTACCGTGTTTTATTCAACTTTAAGACGTGAAACTACTTTCCAGGCATCGTTGCCAACTTTAGTGGGTGAAAGTCACTCGGTGCGTCAGTGGAAATATGTGCAGGCAGGAGCAGTGACATTCTTTTTAAGGTTGATTTCAGAAGTTCTCATTTACTCGTGAACAGCCTTTACACGCGTCGACAAGCGCGCACTATTACGTATACGAGAGAAAGCTGGAGGAAGCGATGCAGATATATTCCTTGTTCTGTAAATTTTCTGTTTTTAATTCAGGTGTCAGAAACCATACGAATCGAAACAAGACGCTTAATTAATTACTATTTCGTAGCACTTCTGACAGCAACTAAGATCCTTAAAAATGCCGAGAGAATTTCGTGTTAGTCTTCGCATGCTCTTTCTAAACATTGTTCAAGTAACAGGCATCGTACAATTTTTTTGAAAACTTGTACGTCGTGTTTCGAGACGGAATTTTTAAACTGATGTTAAATATTAATTAACGTTCGTCTAAATCGTTCCAATAGCCCATATCCTCAATAATACGATAATGACTCTATAAACTCAAAACATGAACGCTAGCATGCAATAAACAATAATGGAAATAACAATTTGTATAATAATTTTTTTCCTTTAGGAAAAAAAATACTAAAAATCCACTTTATTGGGTGTGTCGTTGAGTTGATCAAAACCCTCTTTTATTTGTTTAACATATATTGCATAACTTAAATATTCTGCAATCACTTACAAAGCGGTTAATCTGTCACTAGGGCCCCGAGCATTTCGCGGATTGAGTTGTCAGCAAGATAGTCTGGACAGCCCTCCATACACTCCAGACATTATCGTTTGCTTATTGGTTGCTGTGATCAAGTGAGGTCTCTGTACAGGGCTGTCAAACACTCACTCACACTACTGCTTCCTGCTTATGACTGGCTCGCAGTTAAACGGGGCGTGTCTGAAGAACTATAGTCCAATCATAACAGTAGGAGAAAAGAACAAGCGTTTGGAGTCTACCTCGCCTCCGAATGAATTCGCGAAATACTCGTGGCTCTATCTATCACTAAAATGAGACAGTGGTTCAACTTATTAATAAACCTTTCTCAGACGTTTTTAAAAATTATATAAAACATCATATATAATATATATAAAGGAGAGAGAGAGAGAGAGAGAGAGCAAGAGAGAAACAAATGGATCAGTATCACTAACAAAATCGTCGGTCGCTGCAACCAATTCTTTTTTCATAACTAGGGACACCCGAATATCGTGAAAAGATTTCTGCACGTGTTAGATTTTAATAACCTACCGGCGCACCAGCAGTTTCCATTTGCTTATACCGACCACGAGTCTTTGTGAGAAGACATTTTCTTACTTGACGGGCCAATAAGAATTAGGTTACTCCTACCTTGTACCTAGATCAGCCAATCAAAGAAGGGGGACTGAGCTAAAGTGTTACGAAATGCAACGGGTCGTGAAATCTTTCCGCGAAATTCGGGTGCCCCTATTCATAACATATCGCACGTAACTAAAGATGCAATTTATGATATTTACAATTTATAAGGTTTACGAGATATAATTTTGTTGACAAATTGTAGCGATACGTTTTTTTTTTTTTTTACATTATATATTTGTTTAACATACTGAATCAACAGAATTGTGGTTTGGTAGAAACAAAAATTGTTTTAAATAACTTATTTGGCTTTTTGAACAAATTTTATTAATTTGGTGGAACGTAGCCTTGGTTATAAAAAAACATCATTTAGCTTAAACAAACACCACACAAACATATATTTAAAGCCTGTTCGTGGTTTCTTTACATTTTTTGAATCAAACTTTTGAAGAATCACTCTATGTAAAATATGTTTAGTTATTTCCTATATATTTCAACTATAACAAAACTTTTTATACCTCTGTTGACATAAAAGTGTTTTATATTTAAAGTTGAAGTATTACCTACATTTAATTAATTAATAATAATATTTCATTTATAATAAACATGAATAAAATCAGTGAGAAAACCTTTGTGTTGGTCGCACCTAGTAATAAATAGTTCTCATGCAAAATATCATTACAGTTGAGTGCGCATGAATTCGGTGCGTTGTCCTTTGGTGAATTTGTTCTAGACTTGGTTAAGCTTAGTTCGCACGAGGCGGACGAATATCCTGGAAGTAGAACTTGAGCAGGGCTCGAGAAAAGTGTGAAGTAACAGTGAATGGATTATATGGGTGTACTGAAGCAATTATTTTCTCAGTGTAAGAGTTTGGCACACTGTACTGTACCTAGCTGCGTAGCAGACTGGATAACATTTATTCACTAATTATGTAATTTTCTTCTTGTAATCTTCCAGAACGCGTGGTGGCACAAACTTAATTCCAAACCCTGGAATCCTATATAATAAGGAGACGATCTCTGTCTGTCTGTCCGTCTTTAATACCTCTAAGACCCTTGAACTTCATCAGAAGTTCTTCAAATTTTGCAGGGCGAATCCTCAGGGTTAAATACAGGTCAAGTTCGAATTTCAAGATCAGATTACGCGATCATTACCTTTTACCCTAAAAACTCATTTTTTAATTAATTTTTTCTCATATGAAAGTTTTGTATTAATGCATAGATATTATTGCATAGAGATATGAAGGTAATGGTATATCGTTTATTTTAAATGTCTCTCTTCAATACTGAGTTAATTTCCAAGTGGGGCCACAGTGGCCCAGCGGATAGAGCGATTCCAAGTGGGGCTGCAATGGTTCAGAGGATAGAACTATATCAAGTGGGGTCACGGTGGCCAAGTGGGTAGATATATAAAATGGGGCCTTAGTGGCTCAGTGGATAGAACTATATCAAGTGTGGAGCCACAGTGGCCAAGTGGATAGAAAAATGTCAAATGGGGCAGCAGTCTCTTCAATGTTGACTTAATGCCACGTCATTTAATTATTACCTACGTGTATATATATATATATATATATATATATATATATATATATATATATATATATATATATATATATATATGTGTGTGTGTGTGTGTGTGTGTGTATATATATATGTATATATGCATGTGTTTTTTATGATAACCAAAATGTGTATCATGGTAACTATGGTCACGGCTGGGCCCCTAGTTGAATAATATTAGTTTGCAGTAAATTAAATGCAAATTTACTCTATTCAAGGTCAGTGTAATCCTGATCTTACAAAACTTTTCTTAAGGGTACGTCGTGTACGGACTTACAACTTAAAAATGGACGATCGTTTTGTACGCGAGCAGCCAACAAAGAAGGCGAAAATCAACCGAACGGATTAGTGTCGCCAACATATGCTTTGGTCGCAGGAAAAAAAAAATATGTGTTCAAAATACATCGCACGTAACTAAACACATTATTTTCTTGACAAATTGTTATGATATATTAACTTGCACTAAATATTTGTTTTACAAATTGAAACGACGAAATATTTGTTCGGCACAAATAAATTGGTTTCAAATAAATTATTTATCTTCGTGAACAAATCTCATTCCTTTGGAGGAACTGATGATTGGTTGTTAAAAAAAAATATTGTTTGCGTGAAAAAAAAAATCTCGAAGCAAACAAATATAGTTACTTTACTGAAACATTAATTCTTTTTCTCAGTGTGTACTGCAAGAAAGTGGGGCTTGATGCGTAAGTGGCGGGCATTTGAAATGATTTTAATGTATGACAATTGACATTTTGATCGTATATATGGGCGTAACTCAAAACTGAAGATCAAGTGAATGTAATATAAAGACTTCGACAAGAACTCAAGATACCCATAAGAATTGCGCTCGCGGGTAGGGATAACAAGTGTTATTATTGGCCCGTTCGGACCCAGTGTGCACATTGGAGTACACTGCGCACGTGTAGGTAATTTTTGAACCATCTTACTGGTCTGGATCATGATTGGTTCGTACAACTGTAGCCAAACACATTGCCTACAGCTCATTGGTAGGGGCGGTGATATACAGCAAAAAAAAAAGGTTTTGAGACAACGTACAGTTCAAAGTACTGCGGGGGTCGTCCAGCTTTTCTGATTGGCTGAAGCATGTTCTGGTCCGTGTTAACGGTTTGCGCACGGATCGCGAAGGTAGAGTGCCGGAGTTGCGGAATCTTGGATGGCTCGGTCTAATGCGGACATGACAACAGCAGCCAATGTAGGTATGATTGCAGTCGAGGTGTATATATAGTATTGAAGTCTACTGTGTGCTCAGATTTATTCGCGGTTCATTCGCGGGTTGACTTTGTACAGTTCGTCATAAAACCTTTTGTTTGCAGCAACTCACACCATAAATTAAAGCAGGTCTAAAGAGTTTAAGTTTAAATGGTAGCATTGTTTATTTTATAATATTTAAATAAATTATGAATTTAATTTTATCCCTTCTATTTTGATGTAGGCTTTAATCTCTTATCAATGTGGATACGCCCTCGACATTTCGCAATGCATTATCGGTAAGCATAAAATTATTTTGATTGTTATATTCTGCCATTTAGTTACCGCACCTGTGCTAATTAATTTCAATTTTACAGTTGAAATGTGTGGAGTTGTAATTACGCGAAACTCGCGACGCCTTCGTCGGGTCACGGCCGCGGTGTTGAAGTGGTTGGACTGCTCGCCTCCAACCCAGGGCGAACCGGGTTCGATTCCCGGCGGAGTCGCCTCCGGATCTTCGCATTTGGGGATCGTGCCCCAGACGGTGCAGTTGGTCAGGCGGGTTGTCTCGGGGATCTCCCGTTTTTCCCCGCCCTCGCATTCCAGCGCTGCTCCGTACTCACCTGGCCTCACCCTCATCGGATCTCGAGAACTCGATGTTCTGAAGTACATACTTGTGCGTACGTGTCCCCGGAAGTGACGTAAGTGCGATACGAATTGCAAGTGAAGTATGCAAGTAGACAAGTAAACGAAGATGTATGCTTCTGGCATACTTTCGGAATATGTGATAGTTATTTTATTAAAAGTTTAATAGGGCATCATAACTACTTTTTAGTCATAGAATTTTGAAATGAGTTAAAAATTATCATGAAGTTCGCCTTAAAAAAGGTCTAAACAACAAATTTGTGTTAGGACTATGTTCCTAACCTACATAAGCTAAGATAAAAAAAGCAACCAACTTTGTACTCACATATAATAATGCAAGATAAATGTTATGTAAACCAAATTGAAATATTATTTAATAAAGGCTGTTCACAATAAAGTGAAAACTTTTGAAATAAAGCTTAAAACATGTCATTGCCTCTGTTTGCATATATTTTTAACATGTGCAATGAGTGGCATGTGGCCAGTAAAGTAGGTCTCGATGGATGGGAAATTAGTTCATATATTAGCGTCGAATAAAAAGTGTTTGGTAGCCATTTGTGATAACTTAAATTATTTCTCTCGGTTTCTATTTTTTATGCATTTAAGTGTAAAAATGAGAAAATTTTTACAGTGTTTAATTTCTAATAATTTCACAGTTTCACTTGGCCGACGAGTGAATAAATTGTTGAGGCCCAAGACAATGTTAATTTTACATAAGGCGGAAGAACACACAACGTGTATACAAGTATATCTTAAGCAGGGCTTTCAAAAGTGCTAATTTACCATGAACAGCCTAATACTTGATTAAACACATAAAAATTTCGGCAACTATCAAATTCTTAGTTGGAATACACGTGCATTAAAGTGGTTAGCTGGCTAATAACTAGAGACCTGAAGCATTCGCGGATATATAACTATAGCCATTGGTCCCCACGGTGTTTGACACCTCCCGGAGAAGGCTGGTCCAATTGTCGTCTTCGACTGTGACAGCAGACAACCAATGTGCATTTGATATCTGCATATTTGTACATACAACTGTGGAGTCTACCCTACATGTCGTTGAACTCGCGAATGTTTTAGGTTCTCTACTAATAACTGTTACCAAAGCCCCAACAAGGCTGCCTGTCCGAATTCATCAAGTTCGACGCCAAGGGTAGGTGAAGTAAGCAAGGATGCAAATACGCCAGTTTATAACTGAATCCGGACACGGCCTGAAGTGACCCCGGAGTGTACACGTGTGCCTAGCGGGCGCGTGCAAATAATGGACACCCCCGGGCGTGGTCGCCGCGGCGGCGGATAATCCCCCAATGTCCTATCAGTCCAGCGCTTGCCTTAACGGAGGTCAAAGTACACAAAACACGGAGATAAAACGACTCAAGGAGACAGGGCTAGGTGTTGGCCTCGCAATCAGCCACGGCCCCGCTGTCCGGACAAGACTGGGGGCGTCGCCGAGGTTAATTACCATGCGAGAGAGAGAGAGAGCGAGAGAGAGTGTGTGTGTGTGTGCGTGTGTGTTGATTTTCCCCTGCGCCGAGTCGCGAGGTAAGACACGCGCACCCGTCGGGAGTCGACGAACTGGTCGGCGCGGCTCTTGCGTCACGTGACACGCACGTTTCCGTCCTGGAGGTCGACAGCGTCACGTCTTGTGCGGACAAGCCGGGACGATGACACGGCCGCGTGCTCTGCGAAGAGGACCGTGGTGGCGCGTCGGTCAAAACTAGGGATGGGTCGATACTACATGCTCTCGATACTCGATACCAATTCCGATACCAAAACATTCTCGCCATACTCCATATCGATACTTTTCTCGTTACCAAATTAAAATTGTTATGAACACTAAACAACTTGGCCAGTAAAATTGCTCATTTTACTAGTATCGTTGACACGCGCTGAAACTATATAAAAACCCACATTAAATTCGAAACAAATGGTGGACGGCCTGTAACCCAAATGTCGTTAACCAATGATAAATCTTTGGAATGCTCGCTCGCAGCAGAGATAATTATGGTGTGCATTTAAAAGTTGCTATTGATATCTTTTGAACCGTTTTACCTAGGTCAAATTTCATACGTACGTTTCAATGCCCGAAGGACGCAGATTAAATTCTGGTATGATTTTCTAAAGTATCTTGCACATTCCGAAAGGTATGGTGTGCTTGTACCATAGCTGTGGCACAATTAAATGGGTTTCATGTGAAGCTATGGTACACTTTTGAAAAGTATCGTGTGCATTCCAAAAGTTATGGTATTATCGTGCCATAATTATGGCACGAGAAAATTAATGTTAAAATTCGATACTTTTAGATATTTTCATGCGATACTCCATACTTTAATGTATGGAGGGCGCGGTATCGAGGATCCAATTCCTTGTCAGGAATACAGTCCGTTCACGGTAACTTCCAATTTTCCTGAAGCCTTTCTCAAGAGCTACTTCCAGGCTGTCCCTCCGCCTCGCATAAACAAAGCTTAACCAAGTCTAGAAAATTATATCTAAGGATCGCCACAGCGCATTTGAGCGCACTATGCTTATTTATACTTTGCATGATACCTATTTATTAAATTCTATTTCATCATAAAGAGGGAACTATTGATATCAACCTTAGAAAAAAGTCACTGCCCCTGCCTGCATATATTTTAACGAACGCACTGAGTGGCATGCACCCAGTCAAATTGGTAATAATGGATTTAAAGTAGTTACACATCTTAAAGTCGAATGAAAAGTATTAAATAACCATTTCTAATGTCTTAAGTGATTTTTTTTTTTTTTTTTTTTGCTTTCTGGTTTTTTAATGCACGGTAGTGTAAAAATGACCAGTTTCGTATAATAATTAATTTTCTAAAAATTCCACAGTTTCGCTTGACCGACGTATAGGCCAAATAAATTTACGAGGCCCATGGTAAGGTTAATTTTACATAAGGCGGAAGAATACACAACACGCATACAAGTAGATCTTAACCAGGGCTTTAAAAGTGCTCATTTTAACGAGAATAGCTTATAATTGGTATTGCTAACACATCTTATTTCCTTTCTATTTTCATTAATATTAAATATAAATGAAATACTATAATTTATAAATAAAATATAAGTAAAAGTTCAGTTTCAAGAAAAATAAAATACTTTTATGTTAACAGAATTATAAAACGCTTGCTTTACAAGACGCATTTAGGGAAACAACAAAACATGCCATAAGCGGGTTAATTTTCCAAAGTTTTGATTCAAAAAGTGCGAATATACTGCAAACAGACAATATTCGTCACCCATCAAAGCGAACCGGGTTCGATTCCGTGCGGGATCACCCAAAATTTCGCAGGTGGGAAACGCAGCGGACGCTGCCGTTGGTCGGTGGCCGCCCTTGCATTCCGTCGTCCTCCTCCCCCCATCACCACCTCATCACACCCTCACTGGTACTCATGTCGAGGGACAGGTGTTTTTACGCGGAAATATTTCAAGACCAGTTGTACTCCAAAAGACTTTAGTTCATATGCACTTTCGTGGTTGGATGATTTTAAATGCCGCGTGCCTCAAGTGTGTGTCCGCGAATCATGGACGTTCAGTATCAGAGTACTTTATTCTGATTGGCCCACAGCCAATAACCAAAGGAAGTTGTGGTTTGTGGACGTAGGAAATTGAAGTCCAGCATGGCCATAAATATTTTCGAGAAAAATCACCTGCCCCTACACATGACCCTCGATGCTAAGCAAAGACCAACAACGGCGTAACGGGAGATCTCATGGAGCATAGACATATCTATCTGAAACGCGTGCCCGCAGAATTGTGCGATTGGCTAAACACTTTCAAGGCACACCATTTTTACATTGAATTCTTGCTAAGCTACATAAATTTGCGAGCTAAATTCCTATTGAGCTGGAGGCCTAGTGCATGTTCGATTAAATGTCTGGTGAACGGGATGCGTGTTTGACTGTGTATGTTTGGTTGGGTTGATATCTGTTCGCCCAAACAATCTCGTGCTGAATGCCTGTTGTCCAAAGGGCATGTGAGATGCGGAAAGGGGCACAGCAATATTGGTTGATGCTCCTCCTCCCCTCTTGACAATGTAAAAAAAATTACTCCATAACATTATCTTAAATACGTGTGTACATATGTATAATATCAATATGTCATACACAGAGACGTGCAAAATTCGCGCTATTTTCTTGCAGCACGCTAAAATTCACCGTCCTATGCATGTTCGAGCCGGCGCCACTTCTTTTTGGCTTCTGCAGCAGTGAGGAAACATTTTCCCTTTCGACTTGATTGGTGAGTGAGATTCTATTTTAATGTTTTATTTCTTTGCCACCCTGTTTATTAACCGCGACGACATGCTTTGATGTTCGAGGTCGACATCCGTGGCCGTGCTAGATTTTAATTGCTGCGATCTACTTTAACCGTCAATATCGAGTTTTGTTGCCAACATCGACTCTAAAAGGCCCAGGCAGTGCGGAAACATATGTTATAACGTGTCTTGAATGCATGTATATCAATAGAAATTACCGTACGTGCTCGCAATTGTATTCTTACGGAACGATACCACACTTCAGACTAGTGGAGAATGTGACTATTATGACATATCGCAAATAGAAATACAAAATTTGCATCGCGTGGTCGTAGCAAAACTGAATCTTGAAAACGCGTCATCTTAATACATCCTCTGTGAACACATGTGGATAGACACCTGAAGAATTCGCGGATTCATTTTGGGACAAACAAGAATTCAAAACACGTGCGTTTATACAACTTAAGCCATTGGTCCACAAGGTATTTAACACTTCCTGGAGTAGGCTGGCCCAATCGTCGCCTTCCACTGTGACAGCGGACAACCAATGTGCTGTTCATGTTGGCTTATTTGTACACAAGACTGTGGAGTCTAGCCTACAGGTCATGGAACTCGCGGATTTTTCAGGTCTCTACCTATGAACCTTGTTTAGAGGATTGCACCAATTTGAACTAACAAAGAGACAGTGTACTCGCTTGAAGAAAAAAAAAAAAAAAAAACCTGAAATTTACATCTGGCCACTAGTAAGCATTGCGATGGAGATTGAAATAGCATAAACAAACTTTGCTTGTGTTCTTCCTCCTAATTTGAAACTGCAGTTTAAAAAACAATGGTTAAACTATGTGACGAGTGTAAGGTAACATTCGCAAACTTGTGGGGGAAACACAGTTTTCCTTGCGGGTAAGTTACAATTATCGCACTCTGGAGTACAATTCACGTACACGGTAGTGAAGAATCCTATATATGATAGTAAAATTACCTTACGACGCGTGCATCTCTTTAGCATTGTCTCGACAGCTAAGTGGGGGGGGGGGGGAAGGGCGGAATAAACGATTCTTAAACACGCTAATATTCAATCGTGCTGTCGTCGTGGTGTAATGGGTAGCGGATCGGCCCGTAGTGACCATGGCTCGCCCCGCCCACCAGTAAGTGACGAAGATTTTAATTTTGAGATTTCGGTTACTATTCGTCATAATATATAGGTAATAAAAAATTATCAGGAGTAATACTAAGGGATATTTTTTAACATATTTTTATTTTACAATATTGTAGTTAATTTTCCCTTACTGTATGGGATCCCCCCCTTTTTTTGGTCAGGTACTTTTTCCTTGCGATTAGGGAAAAGTACTTTACTTGTTCTGTAAATTTATTCTACATTTAAGAGGCAATTTTCCCTTACTGTATGGGATCCCCCCCCCCCTTTTTTTGACAGGTACTTTTTCCTTACGATTAGGGAAAAGTACTTTACTTGTTCTGTAAATTTATTCTACATTTAAGAGGTAGTTTTTACCTTACATGTAGAGGTGATTAGCTTCCGTTACATGTAAGGGAATTTTACCTCGATTTTTTTACAGTGCATGGCTACGTGGGTTTAATATAGCAATCTGTCCAGAAAAGATACAGTATTTTCGCTGTAGTTTAAAACACTGTTTTACGCAGAGATAAATGTCGCAAACACAGAGCTACTTACAACGAGTTTTATTTACTTTGCGACTTTTCAACGACCAAGTTTACGTTTCAGTAACCCAATTTGCGAGTGTGTAGCGAAATACTGGCATCAATTTCTGTCGTGAAGAGATTACATTTGAATATTCCATGGCTTATTAGTAAAATTGGAATAGACATAACTGCGTGCAATGAGACTCGTATGAAAAATAGGGAGGTCAGTTAAAAACTCCACATTTCGAAGCATCGAAACCTCACACCAGTCCAGTGGCTTTTTTACGTGTAGAGATGACGCTGGAACTTTACGCACGTGCCACTTCCTCTCTAAAGCCTGTTACACACGGTCAACTTTATTGTACAAGAAGGTGTGCACCGCTCTTGTTCAAGTTAACGTGCATTGTGTGACTGGCCGACTCGTGTGCAAGTGGCTTGCATGAAAGATCTTGTGTGCCAGCAATAATCATTTAGAGACTGTTAAATTTTGCGTTCGATTTCTTGTGCAAGTAGTTTGTTTACATTTGCGTTTTATACGTTTATGTAGTTCCCATACATTTATGTATGCTGATCTACTTAATTTGAGGGTATAAAATAGATTTTCTTTCCGTATTAGTGATTTTTTAGGTTTGTAAAATCTTTATGTGTTGAGGTTGGAATGAGTGTCTGGCATGCTGCAACATTCAAATACTACTGCTGTGTGTACAGTGTATTCGTGGGACTTAAATACAATATTTGTTCACATTTTGGTGATGAACATCTTGTTCACAAAAGATGTCCGTCTGTAACAGGCTTTAGGATCCGTTGCTTCTGCGCCTCATAGACCTACGTGTAAGGTAGACCCAGGAAAGCAGGCGCCTTAATTATTGTGATCGACGTTAATTGCTGAGAAGGCTATATTTTAGAAATGGCTCATTACAGCCGATTGCATAGCTTCTCCACGCGTGCTCTTAGTGCGGTATATAATTTTGTGATCAAATTCTAACGATTACATGTAATCGTTCTGGCGTGCCCTATTTTTTTTTTATTTATTTTTTTTTTTTTTGCATGGAGATCACGTTTTTCTTCTAGTTCCTCATTTCACAGACAATATTTGGTTCATAATTTTACAAATAATTTCTCGGTAAACAGTTCCCAAAAATTTTCTTGCGACTCTAAAAGAGAAAATTTTTATCTTTACGACGTTCAATGAAATATGCCTTTTTTTTATCTTCATGTTTATGACCCATTTTTAATACTTAGTACGTGTTTGTTAGAATGTGGCATTAGTATTACACATTCCACAATAACATTTTGTAAAATTTTGCCTGTTTTAATAGCAGTGCTGGTAAAATTATTTTGGCAATGTAGAGACCTGAAGAATTCGCGTATCCATTTTGGAACAAGCTGGAATTCAAAACACGTGCGTTTGTATAACTTTAGTCATTGGCCCACGAGGTGTTTGAAGCCTCCTGGAGAACGGTGCCCGCAATCGTCGCCTTCCACTGAGACAGCAGACAACCAATGTGTAGTTGATATCGGCATGTTTGTACATAAGACTGTGGAGTCTAGCCTACAGGTCATTGAACTCACGAATTTTTCAGGTCTCTAGCAATTAGTTACCAAAAAATAGTATGCAAAGATATAGAGAATTTTTTCAGTGTAGTCGGTAACGTTGGAATTTTCGTGGATTTACGACGGTTGGGGATAAAGATGAGATTTAAGTTTCCTTTTTCTTTGTAGCTAGGGATAGGAAAATCTCGCATATATAGTGAAGTCACTTTCGCAATTGGATCACAGTTTATAGACCCGCCCTGCACGCCTCTGGCCCAGTAGCAGACTTGCAAGGAAACGCCAGGCGTGGAGCAACGGCCAATGAACCCACAGCTGTGGCTCCAGTAAGCAGAGAACTGGGCAGTCTAACCTACAGGTCATTGAACTCGCGAAATTTTCCTATCCCTGTTTACAGCTCACCCTGCTGCTGTGGATTCCTCGGTTCGATCCTGGAATCCGTTCGGCATGAATTATTGCGGTTTCCGAAATGAGGAGTGCAGCAGACACTTATATGATGAACGTTCTTATTATAGCTTCCTTTCTACGAATACGTATTTCAGCTTTTCTCCTCCCCAGTCTTCATTCTGCTGCTGCTCCAACTATATCTCTTCCTTATCCCGTACACTTTTTTGGCCCCGGTAAACATATTAAATAGCATTTTTTTCTTATTAAAGCTTAATTTATTATTTTTTATTTGTTATCTATCAATGTTCTCACTACAAGTCGTGGTTTTTTCCCCAAATGCAGAAATACCATCATAGGTACTGACCAAATAACATTCTTCAAACATTCCCGAAATGCAGAAATACCATCATAGGTACTGACCAAATAACATTCTTCAAACATTCCCGAAATGCAGAAATACCATCATAGGTACTGACCAAATAACATTCTTCAAACATTCCCGAAATGCAGAAATACCATCATAGGTACTGACCAAATAACATTCTTCAAACATTTCCGAAATGCAGAAATACCATCATAGGTACTGACCAAATAACATTTTTCAAACATTCCCGAAAAGTATCGCATCTGCAAAAAACTGGCTGAGAATATTAATTAAAAATCTAATCGTAATTTTTCGTTCAAAGGAAAGATTATGGGGAGGAGATAAACCAGATCTGAGATACAACATTGGCTAATCTAATATTGGCGGCCAATTTTAATAGCAGCAATTTTCAACCCTTTCAGTTAAAAATAAATACATAATTTTAGGCGTTGCGACAAACAGATTTTTTCTTCGGAACTCTACTGATATCCAGTCGACGCTTCGTCTTACATCGGGGCCAATATAAACCTGTAAGTGCTTCATGTTACTGGCAGCAGTGGTATATGAGGCTACGGAACATAGTTCCAGCAGCGAATAACGTCTCCCTAACGTAGGGAACCTTTCTCATCGGACGGTATGTTCTGCTGTGTGCAGTGTAGAGCATTCAAACCACTCCATGTGCAACGTCCCAGATAGAGGACACTGTGATTTAAAAGGCTAAAATCTACCATATCGAGATGTCCATCAATTATTTTTATGTTCTTTGTGGCCCAATGGGGCCGCGCTGGCCGAGCGGTTACTCTACCTGCTTCCCACCATTGCGAACCGAGTTCAATCTCAGGGAGGGTCAACCTGGATTTTTTGCAAGTGGGAATCGTGCCGGACGATGCCGTTAGTTGGGCTGGGTTTTCTCGAGGATCCCCCCCCCCCTTTTTCCGTTTCATTCTGGTGCTGCTCCATACTCACCTCGCTTCGCCCTCATCGGCTCTCGAGACCCCGATGTTAAGAGTCGCCCTTTTCTCTTCACTCATTCACTCCGCCTGGCTAGTGCATAAAATGCGTTTCGGGAGTTCGGTAGAAAATACGGGATTTAAAAACTTTGTGGACATTTTGTATTGGTGCGTAAAGACGAGAAACATTTAAGAAGCATATCGTGCCTAAGGACCAGTTTAGAATTCTCATTTTATTTCAAGTATTTCAGATCAAATATTGAGAAATGAAGGCTGTCAGGGAATATGGGCAGGGCCTCTGATTTTTCGCGAATAAATCTTAGCACACAGTAGACTTCAATATTATATATATATATACACACACCTCGGGTGTTTTCATACTTCCATTGGCTGCTGGTGTCGTTTCCGCATTTGACCGAGCCACTCCTCGGACTCCGTAATTCCGACTCTGCACCTGCGTTCGCAGACATTAAACACACACACCAGAACATGCTTCAGCCAATCAGAAAAGCTGGACGATCCCACAGTCCTTTGAACAGTATCTTGTTTATAAATTTTTTTTCGCGAAATATCACTGCCCCTAAAATGGCATCACTTACCAGATATTTTCAAGTCCACGACATTTTGCCCATGTTTTTTCAAGTCCACGACATTTTGCCCATGTTTTTTCAAGTCCACGACATTTTGCCCATGTTTTTTCAAGTCCACGACATTTTGCCATTGTTTTTTTCCGCTGCATCTGTAACCGTGATAATGATTGGAGCATTATTTATTATTTTTCACATTCGCATGAGCGAATACAGACGGAGATCAGTCAGTTATCGTGACAGGAATCCAATACAAAAATTATGTATATAATGAATAACATGACTTGAAATTTAATATTAAATCTTATAGCGTGCCTTAAAGAAATTTAGGTAAACACAGCATGACAAAGATACCACCACGTTAACTTGTAGGCAAGGATCGGAAAATAGTACCCAAGTTCGACCACCGGCAAGAGATAGAACTCATTAATAAAATTAGGAATCGAAAATTTTAAAAATTATTTTCAGGAGAAACGCTTATTAAGTTTCATTCTGTAAGATGTGCAAAATAAAGTATTTTTACCCTGTATTTTAATTCGCGTGACAGTTTCCAGAGTCACTTGGCTGCGTTGCGATACCAACAAGCCACTACTTCTTTGTGTAATTCGTGTAGTCAATTTGCAGTCTCTTTACAGTCTTTTAACCAAACATCTGGAAAACCTCTTCATGTATGACGCAAAACCTGCTTAGTTGTTTCCTAAACAAGTTATGTATCACAAGCTTGTTACACTTGTGTGAACATAAAACTACCTTAATATTTGGTTAAATCGAACTTTCACTTATATTTTAATTAAACATTATACTATTTCATTTATAATTAATGCGAATAAAGACATAAAGAAAACACGTGTGTTGGTAATGCCTAGTAAGGAATAGTTCTTATTCTAAATATTATTATAAGCTGTTCACAGTAAAGTGAGCATTTTTGAGGCCCTAGTTACTTTTTTTCCTATCATCCATTTTTGATCCTTCCACCACTTTTTAAAATAAACATTGCCAGGTAAGTAATAAAAACTAATATATATATATATATATATATATATATATATATATATATATATATATATATATATATATATATATATATATATCACCGGATTTGAAAGGTATAAGGCGACAACAAAATATGTTTATTGACTGTTACCCTAAATGAGAGGGCTTCAAAATGTACTCACTTTACTGTGAATACCCTATACACTAAGAGCGCACGGATGCGGTGCGTTGTCCCTTTAACAGGGCTTCAGTTAAGTTGGAAGTTAACGTGAAGCGACTATACCCCGTGGCCAGGCTACAATCACCGTAAGAAATAACAAAAAAAAATTGAACCCATACTTGTAAATGGGAACAGCTGCAACACAACATGACGGCGTAAGATGGCGCGGTAACGGCGTAAAGAGGCTTGAATATTTTCAGTTCTCTTACGTCGAGTTCTTCGCCGGCCAATCACGAAACAACATTTCCAACCACGGGAGTCAGTGCAGTGCACGCTTATAATAAGAACATAGTTATTAAATGAACTTTGCGGTGCAGTTCCGATTTCCGTTTTTTAAGTCGACGCAATTATTAACACGTATACCACAAACTAAATATCCCGAAACACGATTCCCGCGAAACTTTTTTTTTTTTTTCATCACAAGTAGACACAAGAATAAATATCAGGTTAGCTAACACACTGTTTGTAAATATCCGCGATACATGTACATCCTGTGTTTTTTTTTTTTGTGCTCGTTTCTCATTGGCCGCGTAACAGTTTTCTTACTGCGTTTGTAGCCAGTACATTTTCATACCTCCACGATAACGCCACTGTTATTTTGTCACGGGAAAGCTACAGTGATTGTAGCCTAGGCTCTACCCTCTGAGACGAACTTTCTTATAGGCTATCCACGTTAAAGTGAGCACTTTTTAAGGCCCTTCAAAATTTTCCGTTTAGCCAATTTTTTTTATCTTTCTGTCACTTTCTATTATCAGCATTGCCATGCGCTTGATAAAGATGGCGTATACTTTCACCACTCTCAAAAGTTAATGCCTGAGTCTGCAGTAAAACACACTTATTAGTAGAGACCTTCAAGATTGGCGTAAATATTTAAGGACAGACTGAACTCCAAGTTACTGTGCGTTTGAACGACTTCAGCCATTGGCCGGAAATATTTGTGACGCCCCTTGGAGAACTCTTGGTCCAATAATATAAGTTGAACCAATGCAGTAGCCGATCTATTTTTAGGCGATCAAGTAGGTAGGTGACGTTGATTACAGAGTAGTGGCCAATGAAATTGCGGACTGTGTTTACTTGTTTATAATGTAGTGGAATCTATCCTATCACTAGGGCGAATTCATTTCGGGACAAGATGGACGTCAAACACATATATAGTGAAGTTACCTTTGCAATTGGATCACAGTTTAGGAAACACCTTGCGAATCCCATTAACTGCCAGGTGTGGGGGCAACAGCCAATGATCACACAGCTGAGGCTCCAGTATGCAGACGACTAAGGAGTCTAGTCTGCAGGTCATCGAACTCGCGAAATTTTCCTATACCTACCTACCACTGAAAGAAATCGCGAATTTTGTACGTCTCTACTTATTAGTCACTAATGTCTGGTGGGAGGACCTTAAAAAGTGCTCACTTTAGCGTGAACAGCCTATACGCAATTCGTAGAGACCTGCGAAAGTCGCGTTAATATTCAAACAAATGCACATTTGCAATAAGTTCGTCATTGTACCATACTTTATATGACACGCCCTGGGTAACTATGCGCTAGAAAACGAACACGTCGCAATTGTGTAATCCTATCACGTGCAGTCCAGTCAAAGAAGGAGAGACTTCACATGCATGCAGTAGCCAATGGAGAACCGACGCCGGCTCGTAGTATAAACAGCACTGGGTTAGTTTAACATAATGCAGAATAGTAACGCGAATTTTACTGGTCTCTGGCGATGCGCAATCCCTGCTTCGACGGTGGGTGTCGGGGGGGGGGGGGACCCATGACGACAGGGCGCGGCATCCTGCCCACACGTCGCAGCTCATATCACAAGCCAGCGGCCGTACTGGGCGACCCAGCTGTGTGTCCCAGGAGGAGCACTCGCCATTCTGCCACTCCCTTCTCCCGGGGCGTACACACACGCTAGAGCGTGAATTACGAGCCAGGTTCCCCTGGTAGCCGTCTGGCGAGGATCCGCTAGCCGCACCGGACATCGAGGTGCCCCCAAGAGGCGTTCGTGCTGACCATACTTGCCACTCGTATCACCCGAAAAAAAATTTCGCCGAAGCCATTACCGGGCCAGAAATCATGTTTTGATAATTAAACTGGGAACGGCTCCAGTAGCCCAGGTCATGAATGACAATGCTGGTGCAGAACCTGGGTTCATCCCAGGCGACATTGTATGTAATCTTAGAGCTCATGTTTTCTCGCTGCCATCAGAAACGTTTCTCATTAGTAGGGATGGGAAAATTTCGCGAGTTCGTTGACCTGTGGGCTAGACTCCTTAGTCCTCTGCATATTGGAGCCTCAGCTGTGTGTTCATTGGCTGTTGCCCCACACTTGGCAGTTATGGGATTCGCAAGGTGTTTCCTTACAAGTCTGCTATTGGCCCAGAGGCGTGCAGGGCGCGTGTAATATACTGTGATCCAATTGCGAAGGTGACTTCACTTTATATATGTTTGACGTCTATCTTGTCCCGAAATTAATTCGCGAAATTTGCCTATCCCTACTCATTAGTAGAGCCACGAGTATGTCGCGAATTCATTCGGAGGCGAACTAGACTCCAAACACTTGTTCTTTTCTCCTATACCTTTGATTGGACGACAGTTGTTTAGACACGCCCCGTTTATATGTGAACCAATACTAAGCAGGAAGTAGTGGTGTGAATGAGTGTTTAAGTCCTGTACAGAGGCCTAGCTTGATCACAGCAACCAATAAGTAAACGATAATGTCTCGAGTATATACAGGACTGTCCAGCATAGCTTGCTGCCAACTCAATCCGCAAAATACTCGGGGCTCTACTCATTTTAGATTGTTTTTCGACGTCTAAAGCAATCGCATAAATTACGTAGAGGCACCACATGTCTTAACACGGATATTTGGACGCCATATTGTATTTATATGGGTTAATGTTCTTGTCATTACTAGAGACCTGAATAATTCGCGGATTCATTTCAGGACAAGCTAGCATTCGAATCTTGAGTGTGTAGATGGCTTTATCCATTGGTCCATGCGGTGTTTGACACCTCATGGAGAACGCTGGCTCAATAGTCGCCTTCCACTGTGAGAGCAGACAACCAATGTGGTGTTTATATCGCCATATTTGTACATAAGGCTGTAGAGTCTAGCCTGCAGGTCATTGAACTAGCGAATTTTTCAGGTCTCTAGTCATTACTTATAACTGACTTTTTTTTTGGAAAATGTGAAATTTTTAGGGCGTATAATATTTTTACTTTTATTTGAGAGATTATTATCGTTTTACTCTCTGGTAATTCTCAGATAGTAATCAATAATTATTTCCGATTTTTTTTCCACTTGGTGAACAAATAAATATAATAATAATCGTCTTAATTTATGTGGCGCAGGTAAGGCCACATGGCCTTGTCAACCCCTTAACCACAGACAAGTGACGTTTTCTTCAGATAAAAAGTAATAATTATAATTAAAAAATGAAATTTTCGCTACAACACCGTGAAATCCATTTTCATTATAGTTATGCACTCTTTTCAGTGATGTACTCTGTCTTTATAAAGACGAAAATTCAATAACAAAAGCGGAATACATGTTATGGCTCGAAAACGGGTTACACAGCGATATAGGCTGTTAACGGTAAACTGAGCACTTTTGAAAGCCCTGCTTAAGATCTACTTCTATGCACGTTGTGTATTATTTTGCCTTATGTAAAATTAACGTTGCCAAGGTCATAATCACTTTATTCTTGCAACTGAAATTATTATAAAAGTAAACATTTTATATAATCTGCCCATTTTCACACTTTGATGCATTAAAAAAAACCTAAAGCGAAAGAAATAATTTAAGTCATCACAAATGATTACCTAACACATTTTATTCTACGTTAATATATGGAACTACTTTTCATCTACCGTTACCAACTTCACCGGGCGCATGTCACTCAGTGCGCCCGTTGAAGTATATGCAGGCATGGGCAGTAACTTTTTTCTAAGATTGATATCAAAAGCGCTCACTTTATCATGAACAGCCTTTATCTGATCTAATCACTCTACCTTCCTTAAAAGTACTCATTGTTGCTCAGGAGCGGACAATCCATAAGACAGGCGAAACAGCTGCTGCACCTTGAATGTGGGTGGGCGTGTACCTCAACTGAGAGAGCATAGGTGGCGAAGTTGTGCTATACAGTCATATCATATTACAATTTATTATACGGCTACTAGCGAACCGCCCCGGCCTCGCTCGTGTGCCACTTCCAAATATGGCGTTGTTTATGTTTACAGCAAGTGTATACACTAAATGCTTAAGGTAACTAACATAGGATTATTATTGTGTTGTTCACAAAGTCTTCACAAAGCTGTTAGCCTGCTCGCCTCCCACCAAGGCGATCCGGGTTCAATCCCCGGCCGGGTAACTCAGGATTTTCACATGTGGGAATCGTGCCAGACGATGCCGTTGGTCGGCGGGTTTTCTCGGGGATCTCCCGATCCCCCCCTTTTCATTCCGACGCATACTCACCTCAAGCACCTTCATCGGATCTCAAGACTTCGATGTTAAGAGCCGCCCAAACCTCTTCACTCACTCTATTTTTAATCAAATCTTAAATGACCAAAATGGTTGCTGTGTGTCGTCCTTAAAAGATAAACATATGCTATCGAGTGCTTTTTTGGAGACCTTCTTGAGATCTACAATTGTGTAGTACATTAATTTGGTGTAACTCTTATAGTTTAGTCAGCGTAAACCATGCAATTGCCCGAAAAGCGGGATTTTCTAACTTTATTACTAAAGTCGACATTTTTCTACTATCCTTACATTAAATATTAATGTATTATAAACTTAAACCTTCCTCAAGAAAATTCTCTAAAGGATGGTGAAAACCGCATCAAAATCCATCAATTAATTTAGAAGCCTTATTCAAATTTACAGACACATGCGGCCGGGCGACTCTGTTTAATACTATGGAACTCTAAGCGAAACTATCATGCAGCAGTACTTTGTAACGAACTTTAGCTCCATACACACCTCTACTGTTGCAAAGTAGGAGTGGTTGGTTTAACGATTTTTTCTCGCTGCACTGTACTCTGGGAATCATTGTTCTCCGCTGCCAATGCTGTATCAAAATGTTTAATAAGTTGTAAGCTAAGTCGCTGAAAACATTAAAAAGTGTTGAACTTGGATCTTAAGCCTCCCGCCAACCTAGCTTTTTATACCCTCGCTTTGAGGCCGAGAAGCACGGTAGCGATATAAAGTGTTGGACTTGGATCTTAGGGTTGAAGTAAAGCAACCCCCCATGGAGCACTGCACCCGACTGTACTTAGTAAAGAACTCATAAAAAATTAGTACAGACACCATACAAACTGTCAGAAAAGTGTGATTTATGATGTATATGAATGAAGAATGTATATATTTTGCAACATTATTAAATATTTAACTAAAATATACTTTTTAATTGTAAAAATTAATCGATCGATTGAGTCCGCATTTTAAACTAAATTTAAGCGCATTTCTGTTTTCGATGCTTCAAAAACCAAAATTTAAAAGAAAATTTTCTTCAAGAAAGATCGTCATATTTTCTGTGATCATGTATAATAAAATCAAAGTAAGAATTTATCATATGAGTTTAATAATTAACTTTATTTACGTCAATGTCAGCCATAAATATGTGTGACAAATTGAGGCATACAAAATCAATAATAAAAATTATTTCCTACATTATTAGTACACTTTTAACACACACAATCATAGCAAACAATATTAATCTGTTCCATGACTAAGATTTTCTTGCAAATTATTTTTTTAAAGCATCCAGAATGGAAACATGCTTAAATTTAGTTATAAATACAGACTATTTTAATCGAATTAAATTTTTTATATTAAAAAATACATTTTAGTAAAATATTGTATAATGTTGCAACATATGTGCATCCTTCTTTCATATACAGCATAAATTGCCCTTTAGTGACAATATTAATGGCGTTTGTACTGCTTTTCTTTATGAGTTCTTCACATTGTATAGTCAGGTGCAATGTTCCATATGCAGTTACTTTACTTCAACCTTACGGCCCCCTCCAACCTAGCTCTTTTTCCCGCGTTCGAAGTCGAAAAACACGGGAGTGATAAGAGCGACACTGCCACGCTCGTCAAGTGCCCCATCGCCGCTAAGCGCAAGGCTCTGAACTGACGCGCAGTGTTCTCATCGCATTGCGTGTACCCATGAGACTTCCAGCGGTGTCCCTATTATTTTATTGGTGGAACGTCTGAAGGAAGGTTCAATGCAGGGTCCTTGAGTAGTTTTGTGTGTATATGACGCGTATAATTTGAGATACAACACTTTGAAGAAGCCAATTTTTAGCCATTTTTGAGTGCTCCGGTATGGCGTTTCTGATGTGACTGACGTCTTGAAAGCATTTAACAGGCCTCGTATGATATCTCTTTTCTTTTCGTAGATCAGCGCATTGGGCACGCGTTTAATAGTTTATTATAAAAACGAATATTTCCATCACTATGCAACGCATCTCAAGTGCCTGGTAGGCAGGGGCCTTGCGTTCTTGTGGAATTGCAGACTTTTGAAGATTCACAAGATCATGGTTTGTAAATATATGGTATTGTCCACATACAAGAGTAACACATGAAGATTGATGACAGAATGTTGAACTGCACTATTGCAATGATTCACTGAACACCAGGCACCATCTATTGAAAATTTACGCCAGATCTAGCGGGAATTGGTTGAATGGCTCTCCAAAAATTATGTGAGTTATTTATTTTTTTAATGCTTTATTGAAAACGACAGACTACTGAGCTTTAAATATTTATTGATTCTTAGATAGTGCTGTAAACTTTCAGCACACAAATTTTGGTACCAGACGGGTGGCTGCGTCTTGGTATATGCCACAACGACAGAAATTTAAAGCGGCCGCCATTTTAAAAATATTTATCTAGCATGGACGAAACCTTGGGAACGCTGGTGTCTTTGCATACTAAGCTCTGTATAAACATGCAAAATTCGCGATATTTTTCTGGCAGCACGCTGAAATGCACCGTCTTATTTATGTTCGATCCGATGCCACTTGTTTATTGGCTTCTGCATCAGTGAGGGCATATTTTCCCTTTCGATTTCATTGGACGTGATTCGGCCAGTTTCACGTTATTGGTTTCCTATTGGTCCAAAACCGTCCTGGGCGTTTCCTAACGAACTGTAGTCCGAAAGGCGATATAAAACACAAGGGTTTGAAGTCTCGCCTGTCTTAAAATAATAACGCGAAATTGCATGTGTCTATCTATAGGCAGGGACACCCAAATTTCGCGAAAAAGTTTCAATGCCTGTTTTATTTAATAACACTTTAGCTCAGGTCCACTTTCGTGATTGGACGGTTCCTGCATAACGCGTCTTAGGTGTCTGCTGGCGAATCACAGATCAACACTTTCAGAGTCATTCAATTATTATTTGCCAGTCAAGTAGGAAAATGTCTCCTCTTAAAGACACGCCGCCAATAAGCATAACAAAACTACTGATACGCCCGCGGGGTATTGAAATCTAGCACTCGTGGAAATCTTTTCGCGAAGTAAGGGTGTCCCTGTCTACAGGTGTAGGGTGTCTGGTGAAATCCGGAGAACGTGTTCAAAAGTTTATAGGAGGGATATATGCAGACGAACACACAGGATATCATAAGATTCCCTTTACCTTTTAAACGTAGGCTGAAACCTCTTCTTTTTAGTTGTGAAACTATTCATCTGGCCGTAATTTTCATTCGACATAAATATTTCCAGCAGCCGTTCATTGATGTCCTTGTTAAAATTAATCACTGCATTAAAAAAAAAAAAAAAAGGATATTAAAAAGTTCAATGATTCACTGCGGGAAAGTTTCGACACTATTTAATTACGCGGTGTCCAATTGGAGAGCCCATAAAATCACTCCGGGCCAATACGAGACCCCGAGCTCGTTGTTACATCATTCCGTCCTTTTCTGCAATTACTGCACCGCTAATGAAAGCGCGGAGAATTGATTAGTAACCTCAGATAAAGCAAGCCTTTTTATTTTTGTTTCCGTTTCGTTGTTGCAGAATGTGGGACAGCTCATTCGGTATGCGGTGGAAGACCAGAGTGGTGTATTCTAGCGCACTGGGAATGTTATAGAATGCTGACGCGATTGGATTGAATTTGTGTAGCCATCGAGGCTAGATAATGATGAACTGTGTACGTTCTTGCCCAGCTTGATTTTGCTAGCTCGGTATGTACACAGCCAGTTATACGGGGTGGTTATTAACTACGACGACAAACTTCGGTGCACTGTTAAAAATTTCCGTATATTTACGGAAAGTTTTACGGAAATGTACAGTGTATATACGGAAAACAATTCGTAATGACGAAAAACGGATTAAGGCCACAAATACAAAATACGAAAGTCTCCGTATTCCTTTGGCTTCGAGTTACGGGGACGAACAATGCCGATTCCACACGAAGCTTTCTCGCCACTGTAACAAGAAGATTACGTTCAGCGGCAAGTTAAGGTTATCCACGCGACTGTGACCTATTCTATCAAACATTAAGAAATAGTCATCAGGTGTCTGTAACATTTATGCAACACAAAAAATACACTAAAATTTAATAGAATGTGAATTTTTGTTTTTTGTGTCGTCTGGTTAGAAGCAAAAAGTTATAACACAGTTTTAATTGAAAGTCGTAGGTGAATTGTGAAGCCCTGCCCTCATACCCGACATGTAGTCGGAGGGTCGTGGGTTCGCGCCCCGGTGCCTCCGACGTGGCGGATGCTCAGCTCGATTGTCGGGCTGGGAATTCGTCAACAAGTCGGTCTCACTAGAACTTCGTCAACGTCAAAAAATGTCACAACAACGTCAATGGTTAAAAAAAATTTTTATAGAGTCGTTGACCGGTAATTTTTTTACTCGGGTTCACCCCTCGCTTCAGTACAAAATATAACTTTTTTAATATCATTTTTATACACGGTAGAACACCCACTTACCGAAAAATAAAGACATTTTCTCTTTCTCTTTTTATTTTATACGGAAAATACAGAAAACTAACTTGGAAACTAACGGATAGGTTCCGTGAAATTTACGGAAAGTCCGTTTCTGAAAATCAATGTGTCCGTAATTTTACGGAGAGTTTACGGACACTTGTGGATAAATTTTTACCAACACTTACCCACAAAATGAAGGCAATTTTTTTTTTAACAGTGTAGGTGATTTATCAAAACATAAGTCGAAAATGTGAATACAACCAGTAGCCTAAGTCTACTCCAGAAGGGTATAACTACCCTTGTAAGTGTAGATTAAGCAGACGTTTATCGCTCGTAGCACAGCCAGAATGAAACGAATCGCTGAGTTTTTTTTGGTAACGCATTATTGAGAGACGAAGTGCAAACCATATCATAATGGTTGCGATTGTCTACCTACCCTCTTGCATAAAAACGGGCAGACTAGAACCCCACATGTGCATTAATCAAATGTAACTCTGCGGCATTTTTTTTGGTGGTTTTCTGCCGATTGATAATCGAACATACATGTTAAAAAAAAAAAAAAAAAAGGTTCGCCTTGATTCTTAACCCTACATTCCATAGTTTTAGAGTAACAAATGCTTAATAAAGTGCAACACTTACATTATTCGATAAACAATGTATTAATTTCTCGATCACTGTGGCATCTAGCTTGAGAAAAAAAAAACACAAGACGACTTTTTAATTTACCATGTACGGTTGGTTACGAAGCCGCAGGAAGAGACAAAACATATCGAAAAGAGATATTTGATATGTAAAAATGAGATTCGAACTCAGTAATTTTACGGACTGGGATTGATAACCGCAACCAGTTTCTCATGGTTTGCGCAGTGTCGTTTAATTATGCATTATCCATAAACTCAGAGATTCTACTTCCATTCTGACTGTGTTACTGGCAATAAGCATCAGCTTCAGAAACACTTCCACGGGTGGTAAAACCCAGCAGAAATAGACTTAGACTACAGGTAGGGATAGGAAAAATTAGCGAGTTCAATGACCTGTAGGCTAGACTCCACAGGTACACTCGAGCCTCAGATATGTGTTCATTGGCTGCTGCTCCATAGAGTAGCCAGTGTTACTCCACACCTGGCAATATGTCACTCGCTACTTGTATACCTGCAAGTCTGCTATTTGCTCAGAGTCGTCCAGGGCATGTCTAGTAAACTGCGAACTAATTACAAAGTCAACATTCAGTGTATACGTGTTTGACATCTATCTTGTCCTGAAATGAACTCGCGAAATGTTCTTATCCCTAGTTATAGGTCGTGTGTGTATATATATAGGTTTTAAATAAATAAATATATATATATATATTTACACATATACTTCAAACCTATTTTTTGATGAGGGATCACCTGTCGAAGTCTGTCGGTAGAGTTCATATCCATCCTGTATACGCAGTCGGGCCACACTGTTTGAACTGTGGGCATTACACGTGATAACTTAGTCCCCAATGTCCTAGGGCATACGTGCAGTTTTCCTCTGGTTATTGGCCACGCGTCTCTGTCGGGATACAGCTCCTTGCCTGACTGGGCCAGTCAGAATTAGGCAACTCCGACACTGAGCGCCCGTGATTCGCGGATAGATACCTGCAATGCGTGACAGATAAAAATCATCCAATCACGAAAGTGGATCATGGCTCTAGTGTTTCGGAGTACACGCAGTCCTGCAATATTTTCGCAAAAACGGGTGGCCCTAGTGATAAACACATTACGAATGTAAAAATTCACCCTATTCCTAAGATTTTGCAATATCGTACGTCAAAATCACATATTATTTACAGTTTTTACGTTCTGTTAGCAAGCAAATAATTTACAAATGTGAAATAATTTATAAATTAATGTATCTAAATTAAAAAAAAAACTAATTTCTGAGATTACGGACACTGGTCTTAAATCGGCTTAAAGATTTTTTTACAATAAAGTAAAAAAAAAAAAAAAGTATTTTTGTCGTATGATTTTGCAGGAACCCCCGACTATAATGTTTTCAATTGTGTGAAATGGCATCGCAATTAATGTCTGCAAGTGGAACATTGTTAGAAGAAAATAACATAATGACTCTCTGTCCTGCAGACACACTTATCGCTGGATCACTAAGGGCGACCCACGTGTACATCACATGCCTCATCATATCCTCTACTCGCAAGGAAATGAGATAGCGTGCAGTCTCTGGCATTTCGCCTCTACGAAACTTTTAAGGCGTCTCCCTAGCTGTCTCATTGTAACAGTTGTTTCTATTACAACTTTAAAAATTCTATAAAATACTTCAACGTAAACCTTTCTTCAGGACATAAATGAGTAGGGGGAGCGTGTTCCTTTCGGATATAAAAATTACAAAAATGGCACAAGGGACATTTTATAATATTAATTAGTGTGTGTTCCCCCTCCCCCCACCTTAACCACCTGTAGTGGCATCCCTCCCCCTCCCCTCCTCTCTGTGCAGTATAGACCAAAGGGTTACGCCCCTTACCCCCTTCCCTGATAGGTGTGCTGTGATTGACTGTCGGCTGAGACTGGGTACCCGAATAGCAATACTGGTACAAGGGACATTTTATAATATTAATTAGTGTGTGTTCCCCCTCCCCCACCTTAACCACCTGTAGTGGCATCCCTCCCCCTCCCCTCCTCTCTGTGCAGTGATATACCAAAGGGTTACGCCCCTTACCCCCTTCCCTGATAGGTGTGTTGTGATTGACTGTTGGCTGAGACTGGGTACCCGAATAGCAATACTGGTACAAGGGACATTTGGGAAATTTTTATATCTAAATGGAACAAGCTCTCCCCACTGAAATGAAAGTCGGTAAGTCGCTGGCCATTCCTAAATTTGGTTACTGAAATAAAATTGTGGTCGTTGAGAAGTGTCGAATTCCAGCGAATATCGCTGTAAGTTGTCCGTCTCTGTTTGCGAAATTTATTCTTCTGTAAATCAGTGCTTTAAACTATAGCGACAATGCTTCATCTTTTCTGAACAGACTGCTGTATTAAAAATCCTACAGAATGCGTGCGAAGCTTGCTTATGAATTTTTCCCGTCACCTTCGCAGTGCTTCCTTACGTTTGATATTGTTCACTGCGGATTCCCCTTATAGTGTGAAGCGCATCCCTATAACACTCCGTAACAGTGTATTTAAACGGTGTAACGGAGTAACATAAATAGAATAACAAACTAGTCGAGAGAAGTGAAACCTTTCTTAAATGTTATTCGTAAGCAGACATCACTCATAAGTAGAGACATGCAAAATTCGCGTTATTATTTGAAGACAGGCGAGACTTCAAACACTTGTGTTTCGTATTACTTTTGTCATTGGACTACAGTTAGTTAGGACACGGCTAGGACGGTTGCTAACCAATAGAAAACCACTAACGAGAGGCTGGCCCAATCACGTCCAATCAAGTGGGTCCTCACTGTTGCAGGAGCCAATAGAGAAGCGGCACCGGCTCGAACATTTATAGGACGGTGAATTTTAGCGTGCTGCCAGAAAATATCGCGATTTTTGCATTGCCTGTATTTACACGCAAAGAAAAATATGCCCCCTAAACTCGTTCCCGGATATTATCTTACAATTTTCAGGTAATTATCCTAATACTTTTTACAGTGTGCTTGACTCGAGGATTTTAAACCGCTTCAGGGTCGTCGATCATAGACCAGCATGGTTCCGGCGAGCGCTGCTTTCGCTATTCCCAGACAATAGTCACTAAAGCTCGCGTGGCTTACTGCATCTCTCGTTGTGATGCGAGCCACAGTCGCTGAATATTCACGAGCGCGCTGAGAGGTTGTTGCCCACGGGATGTAGAGCCTTCGACGAAACTGAAGCTGCTATGGTTCTTACCGGCAAGTCGGTACTTTCCCGTTGGTGAAAGGAAGTATTGGATGGTATATACTGTTCACGGTAAAACGAGCACTTTTCAAAGCCCTGCTTGAGATCTACTTGCATGCACGTTGTGTACTCTTCTACATTATCCAAAATCAACATTGCCATGGGCCTCGTCACTTTATCCATGCGTATACCAAGTGAAACCGTGAAATTATTAGAAAAGAATATAATTTTATAAATCTGCTGATTTTTGCACTCTAATGCGTTAAAAAATTAACACAAAAAAGCGAAAGAAATAACGTCAGTTGCCACAAATGGTTACCTAACACTTTTTATCAGACGTTTAGATATGAAACTACCTTTCATCCATCGTTACCAATTTTACTCGGCACATGTCACTCGGTGTGCCTGTTAAAATATATGCAGGCAGGGGCAGTGACATTTTTCAAAGGTTGATTTCAAAAGTGCTCACTTCGTCGTGAACAGCATTTACCGTAGAAACGTTTCCGAGGCTGAACATCGTCTCGGTTTACCATGAAATTCGTGTACGTAATGATGGTTTAGTATTAAAATTATATGACACATTTCTAATGTGGGAAATGGCGATATTTTATTCCGTGTCGTTGCGTAAGGCACACGGCCAATTTAATTAAAGGGGAAAAGAATAATAATTAAATAACATATTGTACACTGTGGAAAAAAAGTTGGAATTTTTACTGAGAAATTGTTTGTAATTTTACAAACGCTTGTAACTGTAAAAAGATTTATCTTGCAAAACTACTCGTTTGTAAAATTACAAGGACCATGTTTGTAATAAACCTCAAGAAATGGTTGTAGTAAACTGAGCCGATATTCTTGAGCTTCAGCGAATCTGCAAACTCTCGACAACGTAAAACCCTATACAGCTGTTTGTGCAAAAAAAAAAACTGTGGGTGATGTGAAGTGAAGTTGCGTGCAAAAAGAAATGTATTGCAAATTTAAATAATGTAAAACACTTAAAACAACTCAAAATATCATAATAAAATGACAATTTCTATCAAACGTAAGTCGGCTCTCAATATCTCGTTTTTAAGAGCCGTGCAAATCTCTCAAGTCAGCAGAACTCTTAAAATGAAATAAATATATTCTACTTAAGCAAATAACTTCCTTACTATTTTGTAACTAGGCCTACTTGAAGCTATATTTTATATAGATGTAAACTTTACACTTGAAAGTCAGCGTGATCTTGTGGTTAAACGTGCGGTCTTGTAATACAATGAGTGTTAGTTTCAGTCCCTGTGCTGGCAAATAATATATATATTTTTTTTGTAAAATACCTGTTGTTAATCCATGAGATTTGTTTTCTTGAAGAAAAATTAATTTTGGTATACCCTTCTCAATAATGTAAGTTGTAAAACAAGACTATCATTTGTAACATTACAAACCTATGTTTTGCAGATTTCACAAGAAAACACTTTATAGTTTTACGAATCATTTTCATGGCAACTAGGTTTCCAAAGATTTTTCCTCTAAAGCTGCAAAAAAAAATTTTTGCAGTGTACTCTTGTTCATATCTTATTTCTAGAATAAAATCAATGTTTTATCTTCCCTTTTGCTCCTTTAAAAATTTGCCCGAATTATTATATTTGTAAATAAATCTCTACTTCACTAAAAGTCGAGTTAATTTCTATTCGTGTTTGACTGGTTGAACATAAGACGAGTGCATTCACTATGAACCACATGTATTTGTACACGTTCTATGCACGCATCTCTTACGTACGCGAACCGACCGGGACCTAGAAGGAAGATGGGAGCCAGTTACTAGGGATCGAATTATAAAAGCTTATCTGTACGGCGTTAAATTGTCAGTTTTTACCTTTCCTGGCAGATAGTCCTATTCCCAGGACATTATTTTACTACAAAATTGACTGCGCACGAATGGGGTGCGCTTTTCTAAACTTAGCTAAGTTTTTTTTTTTTTTTAGCAAGAGGCGGTGGAACAGCCTAAACGCATCAATTTAGAAGGGTTCCAGGAAGAAAAAAAAAAGTTATTCACGATAAAGTGAGCACTTTATAAATGAACCTTAGAAAAAAGTCACTGCCCCTCCCTGCATGTATTTTAACGGAAGCACTGAGAGAAATTCGGCCAGTTAAGTTGGTAACTATGGATAGAAAGTAGTTCCACATCTTAACATCGAATAAAAAATTTAAGGTAACCATTTGTGATAACTTAAAATTAATTCTTTCACTTTCTGGTTTTTTTTTTTTTATTTATTTCACCGTAAAGTATTTACTTTCTTACTAATATCTCATTTTCATTTGACCTACATATGAATTAAAGTGATGAAGCCCATATCAATGTTAATTTTGCATAGGGCGGAAGAATGCACAACTTGTATACAAGTAGATCTTAAGTAGGGCTTTGAAAAGTGCTCATTTTTCGCCTTATACCCTGTTATCTGTAGCTGTAATTTTTTCAAAAAAGATCATAACGAAGGCATCTCACGCCTTGCAGGATTGTAATGAAAGGCGCATAAATTACAGAGACAACATGGCGCGAGCTAGAAGAGTTTTAGGGGAGAGATACAGCGATTGTTACGTTTGTGTTGCTTTCCTTGATAGCGACGTTCGAGAACTTGCGTAAATTGATCTGTGCGTAAGGAATCCTCTTGATGTTTTTGAAGCTTATAAAGTTTTGGTCACGCACGTATAATGATAAGCTTAATTCTACTCAGGTTGAGAACAAAACGAGTTTCCTTATACGAGAGTTTGGCATAGGTATAATTACCGCCGCTAGGTAAGCGCTAGTGTTCAGAATAGGTCACTTTAGATTAAAATTTTAAACTACGTGAATAATAAAAGAGAAATATTTCACTTAGCTAAGTGGTTATTTTATATTTGATTTATGACTATTGCAATTATTTTGTTTATTTACGTAGAAAATAAAAAAAAATCCGGTGCACAATGTTACCCCAGCGCTTACCTAGTGGCGAGAGAGATATTAGTTGCCAATTTAAAAGCCTTGAGCTGCCCAACCCGAGTAAAATAATCCTTGGTTACGCCGACTTCCGCGAAAAAAAAAAAAAAATGGGGCGTGGCTGTGTTGGGGATACGGCGTGAATACGTCTACGCTGGCGCGCTCTGTATTTTGACTTGGTTTTTTTGACGAGTATAGGCCGACATTGTGTTAAGTTTTCATTAAACGTATGCAATTTCAATATAAAACCACGTAATTGTTTTTATTCACCCAATAGATTAATATTGACGAGAGCTGTCGATTGAAACTCAAACGAGTGCCGTATCATCTCCTAGTCATCAAAAGTTATACTAAGCGGAAGTTATGAGACGCGGCGAAACGAACTCAAAATTGCGGTGCTCACCCCCCCCCCCCCGGCCATTTTCATCAACCACGCGCGCGATGCTTCGCAGTTCTCACTCAACGTAACATAGTCTTTTTATCCTTTGGCAGTCGAGTGGTGTAATAGAATTTTGAAAGTAGGCGATAGATTCGGAGCTGCAAAGCCAAACTTTATCCCCCGGTTTTGTTATCATCGGATTTTCTGGATTGCCTCCCACAGTGGTTGTAAGTTTGAAGACGTATTCACGTCAAAAAGTAGTACGCCTCCTCAGCCATGCTGTTCCTTTCAGATCGTGAATGGAATATTGCAGTTTTTGTACGAAGCACTTTATGTAAGTGCTCTTATTTAGCGATCTTAGAAAAGAACTAACTAAATGTTCGAAAACAATGGTTAGTTGGTTACGATTTTATTCCTGCCCGTTTTGTATCATTTCCCCATGCGTTAATTTTAACATTACCATTTATCAATCGGCTGGAACCCACAGCCAATTCAAACATAACGCTTCTTACAAGAGGCTCGCAGATAAAATTTCTTTTCACAATCTCTACCATCTATGCCGTACATATCTCAGCCAACGCTGAAGTCTGCACTGAAACATACACACTAACCTAGTAGGGAATACATTTAATGAACACCAAGAAGAGAAAGTAATGAACCTAAAAATAATGTTTACTACTATATAGTAGAGGAACTTCTTCGAGGCCACAAAAGAAATTGAGGCAAATATCCTGTTAACAAAAGGACCTGCTACGTCAGAGTTAAGACCGGTTTAGTAACCGTTATTTAAAAGATTCTCGCAACGGAACAAACGAGCTGAAAAAAGACCAGGTCTATGAAATAAGCTTATTTTCATGTGTTTGTAAGTGTGTGTGTGTGTATGTGTGAGTGCATGCGTTTGTTCACAGTCAGTCTCTACACAGTATTTTTTTTTTGTACTTGTGAACAGATATATTTGTAGAACTGAAAACTTCTGTATATTCAAGTTTTTTTTTTTTTTTTTAGTCCGCAATAGTTTACTTAAAAGTATATCATTTATGTGAACGATGATATAACTGTCATGCTGTAACAAATACTAGATTCACGAAACAACTATCGAAATGTAAATCGCCATTTCTTATCATTACACTTATTCCCGAAGGTCTGTGAAGATTTAGTGGCCATAGCCTACTAGAAAATGATTTCATTGGTTTTCCAATATCAGTTTTCCAAAACTGTTGGTAGCTGTTGTTATAAAATAAATTCGCCGATACTCAATGTGGTAGTAAATAAAGTTACTTGCAGAAAAACGTTTAAAAATATTTCCTCCTTATTATGCGTTTTTAAGAACGCTGAAACAAAAATTTTAATACGTCTAAAATTTGTAAAATTATCTTTGAAATTCCTTCGGAATCTGTTTATAAACTTGTATCTGAACTTTTATTTTTGAAAAGTATAAAAAAATAATAATAAACGTTGCATTGTAAAAGTGCCTCAGACTGTTGCCGTGTTTGAAGATGGGCACAGACTCCTGTTCACAAAGCTTCGCAAAAGTTGCGTCCTATAAACCTGTGTTCTCCTGTGTTGCCTGCATTGTTGTCGGAGTCTTCACTGTTGTCGGAAGTCATTAACATGTATCTATACACACAGTCTGCGTAGGAATCCTCTGCGTTTTATTTGCACACTAGCGACTCGCCCCGGCCTCGCGATTCACAAATATGGCGTTGTTTAGGTTCACAGCAAGTATATACACTAAGTGCTTAAGATAACTAGCATCGGATTAATATGCTGTTGTTCAAAAAATCTTTGTAAGTGAACCCCATGTTTAATCAACTTTTAAAAGACAAAAATGGTTACTGTGGGTCATTCTTAGAAGATAAACATATGCTTTTCCGGACTTTTTGTACACCTTTTTCAGAACTATAATTCTGTAGTACATTAATTTGGTGTATCTCTTATGGTTTAGTCAGCGTAAGTCATGTAAGCGCCCGAAAAGTATCTTTTTCCGACTTGATTATAAAACGTATACGTATGACGTGCTTGGTTGCCATCTAAATATTTCACGTATTATAAGCATTTTATACTTAAGTTAAAATAAATTTTTTCTTATATTCAATTCGTAAATTATAATATTTAATTTGTAATTAATAGGGAATAAAAACAGTTAGAAAATAGGTGTGTTTTTAATGCTAGTGAGAAATAGTTCTCATGGAAAGTATTGTTAAAGTCAGTGCTCAAGAATTCGGCGCGCTATCCTTTGGTGTTAATTATTATACTTTGTTAAGCTTTGCCTGTATGAGTCGTAGGAATATCCTGGAAGCAGAACTTTAGCAGGGCTTCAGAAAGGTGTGAAATAACCGTGAATGGTATATACATCTGAATCCAAACGCCGTCGTCCTGGCGCGAAGCAGGCCTCGTGCAAACCTGCGACAGTCATCGCGACTTCAAACCGAGGAGGGACTGTAAAAACAAGCTAGCGCGCGCTTGCCACTCTTGGGCGCTAAGCAGCTTGGAGACTGTTTGTTTACCCGAGTTCTTAAACGCGGCGCCTAGCGGTCTCGCACAGTGTCATGTAATCCTGGCGGCTTCCAGGCTCGCGTCTCTTCGAAGAGAGACTGGAATTAGAAAGGAAGGGAGAAAAAAGAAAAGGTTGATTTTGGTTCTGGGAAACGAAGTCTCCCCGCCGTAGAAAAACGGAAACGAAAAAGAGGAATACGAAGGAATTAAGGGGCCCGCCTACCTTTCGCATAAATTACAGCGTGGTTTATCTGAACTATTCGTACACGCTGCTCACGTTAAAGTGAGCACTACTTAAGGCCCTTCTAAATTTTTCCTTTCATTCAATTTCCATCTTCCTGCTGCTTTTTAGCATATAGAGGTCTGCACACATTTACTGGCACTTAAGACAGATTAGAAGTGAGTCCTATTGGTCCATACCACACCGGACACTACCCTGTACCCTACAGTGTTCGTTATTGGCCGGTCATAAACCAATGGAGAGCCGAGCTTATATTGAACCAATCAAATTTCCTTTATTGTAAAAAAGATTTACAATAAATCATGTCCCTTTGGGTAGCAATAAAAAATAAATTCTATCGTTAGCAATATTATCGTTACTGCTCTGTGGTGTTCTTGTGAGGTTGTGTTAAACACTAGCTGAACAAAGACTGCACATCCATGCGAGTTTTGTTCTGAACAACCAATTCATTTTCTAATTGGATTCGCTGGAGCTACACTCTAGCATAGTCTGCACAGTGTTAATATAAGCATTGCAATGTGACCAATAAACACAGTGTATAGATTTCCCCACAATCAAAACTTAATGCCTGAGGCTGCAATAATATATATTTATTAATGTTTAATGCCTGTTGGAAGGGCCTTAAAGAGTGCTCACTTTAACGTGAACAGCCTCTAATCTTTTGGCGTTCGTAAGTCTTCGGTTGTAAGGAAATAAGTCACACTTCAGAGTAATCCGGTGCGTATTCCACCAGGCAAGTCGCGTTTTTTTTTATAAACTCGCCACTTGTCACTTTACTGCTACGAATTTCCTCACTCACTGTTGTGTATTTAAACTATCAGCTCAAAACTTCTCAATTAACCTCTGTAAAGCTCCTGCCACTATCAAGTTTTCCTTTGGATGAATTTGAACAAATAATTTTGAACGTTTTTATTAAAACGTGTCACACTGTTGAATTTTTATACTGGGGCGATGTAGCCTAGAGTTTTATTTAAACATTATTTTCACGGTGAAAAATGCTGACGTGTTTCCACAACATCCACTACAGTTAGAAATGTAACCACAATGATGATTTATTTTCACTTTTTTTTTTTTTACTAAATTTAGAATTATTTATCAGAGATATTTCCTGCATGATGAAATGTAATACCTCAGAGTTCGTAATACTATTGTGCAATATTCACTTCGAATAGCATTCTTGCTCAGAAAGCTCCCATATAAATTATTTTTCTTCAAAACCATTTTTTCGTTTCCAGTAATTGGTCGCCATTCTGAAGTTTTGTGTGAAACGGCCATTTTTGTCATGCACAATTCTGATTTGATGAGTCCGTCAAACATCAAAGAAATTTTATAACCGGTCTATCATTCAAATGTTTGATGGAAAATGGAGCCATCAAACTTTTTAGGCAAACATGGCAGCGATAACACCGTTTAGATGGCATCACAACCTTACAACTTTATTTTGTCAAACTTACTGGAAGCGATTTGACTGTAAAATTCGGTAGCGTGACAGTAGCTTAAAATAATTATGCACTAGGTGGACATACTTTGGCGTAAAATCGGATTGAAATATTTACAGCAGTGTTTGCAGCTCACGAAGAAAAGTCATTACGAGCCATATCGTTTAATGAAATGCGAAATGTTTTAATAGGTGACCAACGAAGATAATATCTAATAGATTGAAGTCAATTCAAAACCATGGAACAATACGGCTTTCTTTCTAGAAAATTATCTCGTTTTACGTTTATAATATTATTTACACCAAATGCTTCATTTTTTCGCAATCATACTGAGGGCATTTTTAGTGCGGATCGGTCGAAGAAAAGGATAGAATTTCACATGTTAGATAACTTTAGGCGAGACTCTACTACCTTTCACAAAACCGCTTCCCAACAAATAACAAACACTTCCTACTCTTTACAGAGAAGAGCTATACTACAAGAGGGAAAGTAGGGGTATATTAATAAGAGTTGGTGTTTAATGTGTTGTCTGAGTATATAAATATTATTTTATCCACAATTTTCAGAGTATTCCAAATTTTACGAAAAGATTTTTTTCAACATTTAACCTTGGCAGAGGTGGACCAAGTAGTTTTTTTTTTTAAACGTTATCGTTAACGGTGCTTGAGACACGCCTAACATAATTAAACAACTTCATTCCAGTATTATTAATTTATGATTTGTGGTGTTGCAAATAAGAAATATTTTAATGCATGCTATACTTAGCTCGCAAAGAACTTGTTTAGTTATCATAGCCAATAAGATGAAGGAATTGTGTTCGGTGATCAGTAACGTGAACCAGTCATAACGTACAGCATGCTAAAGGCTGTTCACGATAAAGTGAGCACTTTTGAAATCAACCTTTAAAAAAAAGTCACTGTTCCTACCTGCATTTATTTTAACGGGCGCACTGGTGACATGCAGCCAGTAAAGTTGGTAACGATGGAGGGAAAGTATTTCCATATCTTAACGTCATATAAAAAGTGTTAGGTAACCATTTTGTGACAACTTAAATTATTTATTTCGCTTTCTGTTTTTTTTTTATGCATCGGAATATAGAAGTCAGCAGATATGTAATATATTTACTTTTATAATAATTTTAAAGTCTCACTTGATCAACGCATGAATAAAGTGATGAGCCTCGTGGCAATGTTAATTTTACATAATGCGAAAGACTACAAAACGTGCATATAAGTAGATATTAAGAAGGGCTTTCAAAAGTGCTCATTTTACCGTGAACAGCTTATACGTATTAGCTTTTAAGTCAATTCATATCTGAAAGGGGCTATGGCCAAAACTAAATAATTAGTCATGATTAGACAGAGCAAAACCGTATAAGATAGTGTTTATTGAATATAAGGAATGTACAATAGCTATTTAAGTGAATATTGATCGGAGGAGCTTAAATGGAATACCAAGATGCTAGTTTTATTATCGTACGTCTCTACTATTACAATCTAACTGGAAAGTCCCCCACCTTGTAGATGTTGCCGGAGGCTGATTCTAGGAGGCGGTTAATGACGGTCGGACATACCCATCTCCATGTCTTCTTGGTCCGCCGCCCCGATGACAAAAAGGACGCCGCTCCCAGTCGTACGTTGGCCTATATCGGGCGCGTTGTTTAATATTTTCGGCCCCGTTTACTGGCCGGTGGAGGGAGGTCTCTGCAACTGTCCTTCACGAGGTGTTATTGCAATCACGCTCGTGCCCTGGTTCAATGTTTGAAGGTGTGATCAGGCAGGCCGTTCAGCTAAGGCCTGATCACTTCATAACAAGCAGCAGGGTGGTTTATGAATCAGTTACTCGCAGGGAATATCATTGGGCACTGAGCCATTCAGTACACAGTACCGGTCAAATGTAACCCTTCTGTGCAACACGTAGACAATTGTCTACAATGGGAATGAAAGGATTAACATATCAAAAAACCCTATATTTTCACGTGGCCCGTGCCGCACAAACAAGCAGAACTGACTATAAGCTGTTCACGGTAAAATGAGCACTTTTGAAAGCCCTGATTAAGTTCTACTTGTATGCACATTATGTATCCTTCAACCTTATGTAAACTTAACACTGCCATGGGTCTCATCACTTTATTCATGCGTTGGTCTAGTGAAATTGTGAAATTATTAGAAAAGTAAATATTTTAAAAATATGCTTATTTTTAAATTTCTATAAATTTAAAAAGAATCGGAGAGCAAGATAAATAATGTAAGTTGTCACAAATTGTTAACTAACACTTTCTATTCTACGTTAAGATAAGGAACAATTTTCCTTCCATCGTTACCAACTTTACTGGGCGCAAGGCACTCGGTGCGCCCATAAATATGTATGCAGACAGGGGCAGTGATTTTTTCTACGGTTCATTTCAAAAAGTGCTCACTTTATCTTGAACAGCATTTGTAGTCTATTTGAAGTTTCTTCAGGCGTTTTAACACAAATATTTGAAAAACCACCCCATGTATTACGTATTTTGTTATTTCCTAAATATGCCACGTATCAAGTATTTTATACCTTTTTTAACACAGACGTGTCTTATCTTTCGTTAAATTGAACTTTTACCTATATTTTATCTGTAAATTATTATATTTATTTTATGATGAACCCGAATAAAAAACAGCGAGAACAAAATTTGTGTTGGTAGCGCCTAGTAAGAAATAGTTCTCATGAAAAATATTATTACAACTGAGTGCTATCGAATTTGGTGCGTCGTCATTTGGAGTAATTTTTCTAGACTTGGTTAAGGTTGGTTTGCACCAGGCGGAGGGATATCCTGGAAGTAGAACTTTAGCAGGGCTTCAGAAAAGTTTGAAGTAACCGTGAATGTATTATAGCTTAAATATCCCACAGTAAGAGAACTCAGTTTCTACTACCGAGAAGACAGCTTCTTCAACGAAACAGCATTTAAATTTGGTGTGTAACTGCAAAAAAAAATGTGGGCTTTGGTTGTGTTGGGGACACGGCCTTTTTTTTTGCGTGAATACGTCTACGTTGACGCGCTCGGACACCTCGATTTTTTTTATTGTGTTCCCGGCACCGATTCACTCGATCATATGGGGTTTTATGGGTGTCACTGGATTGCTTTCTAGATGCTCTTTCCAACCGTATACGATTTCTGTATTTCGACGTGGCTTTTTGACGAGTATAGTCCGAAATTGTGTTAAGTTTTCTTAATTTTTTACACTAAACGCATACAGTTTCACCATAACCACGCCACACAAATGTTTTTATACACGCAAATCGATTGATCTTGACGAGATCTGTCTATTGAAACCTAAACGACCGTCGTAGCTTCTCCTAGTCAAAAGTTATACTACGCGGAAATTATGAGACGCGGCGAAACGAACACAAAATTGTCCCCCTCCGACCGTCCTACCACGCCACTTGCGTTGCTTCGCAGTCCTCACTCAACGTAACATATTCTTTGATCCTTTGACAATCTAGTGGTATAATTGAATTTTGAATGTAGACGATAGATTCGGAGCTGCAATGCCAAACTCTATCACCCGGTTATGTTATCATCGGATTTTCTGGATTGCCTCCCAGTGTTGTTGCAAATTAGTGAAGTATTCACGTAAACAAAAAACTAACAATGTGCAGTCATCAAAATGGGAAAAATCGTCAACTCGGAATACCGCCAGAACTGTAAAATTGGCACAGCCAGTATACCGCCTATATCGTTTGAAATATTGTCATGGATATTTGTACCATACGGGAACCGTTACGTTCAGAAATATCCTTTCGTCGGCGATGTATCGATGTATCGATGCATCGCACGGTCCCAACCGTAGAACGGCGGGGGCGCTACTGTATTAAGAGCAAAATCCGGAAGGGGCGGTCGCCCTCCAGGGAAATTTCGTTCCGCAGGTAAAGCCGCGATTCCCACGCGCGCACACACACACATACACACGCCACGCCTTGTGTATAAGCGACACCCGCCGCGCGAGATTTCAATATCAGGGTACTTGCGAAAGGGAGCTGACATGACTGGACTTGCCTGACAACTGCGTTTGGATTTTGGAGTTCCGCACACGGCGCATGCTTGATCACTGTGTGCCAAGAGCCGTATGGTTCGTCAGAGGCTGTTCAAGATAAAATGAGTACTTATGAAATGAACCTTAGAAAAAAATCACTGCCCCTTCCCGCATTTATTTTAACGGGCGCACCGTGTTACATGCGTCCAGTAAATTTGGTAATGATTGATAGAAAATAGTTCCATATCTTAATGTCAGATAAGTAGTATTAGGTAACCATTTGTGGTAACTTAACTTATTTCTTTCGGTTGTTTTTTGGTGCATCGAATTGTAAAAATGGGCAGATCTGTTTCATATTGCTGTGACCTGTCCTGAGGATGAATAAGGCCACACACTAACAAGGGGGTTAAGGGTAGCTCAAAGGAGAAGCACTCAATAACAAAATACTACTTTTATTTAACGTTAACATTACAGCTACGCCTCAAGTAGGCGTCACAAGCGTTGATCAAATATAACAAGTATTCAGCAGTCTAAACGCGGCAAGGAATATATAGTATTATTCTCCAGTTTTTCTCTTGTGCAAAAAGCGTTAAGTTAATAAGGCGAATCTGTGCTCTTAGGGAGCTTACTAGCCTTCGCAAGTCCCCTGCCTATCTTGCCTTAAGTCGCGCTACCAGGGAATGGATAGTTACTCTTTCGCAGTCGAAGACTCGTGGCAGCCCACTCTACGGCGGGCTCGGCGGGCGTCGAAGGTTGACCCGTGGGATGTGGTCCTCGTCTTATAGTCCTCGGGCAGAGACTCCGGCGGCGGTTGGCAAGACGGCGCCCAGAGCTGCCATCGCTCTGAGCTTATATAGTTCCTTCCTGAGCTCGTGCTCAATCTCCCTTTTATGTGTTATTTAAAACAATGGCTCGGCTGGCCGAGGTCGCTCTGCGCCTCGTCTCGGCGCGACGCTGAGCAACCCTCGCAGGATCCAGCCACAGCAATATTTACTTTTGTAATAATTCCACAGTTTCACCTGGGCGACGCATGAATAAAATGACGAGGCCCGTAGCAATATCAATTTTACTTGAGGCGGAGGAATACGATACGTGCATACAAGTAGATCTTAAGCAGGGCTTTCAAAAGTGCTCACTTTACCGTGAACAGCCTATACTCAGATTATCACGATGGATAAAACGCTTGTGTTACATGGAATATTTAGGAAACATCCAAATACTCCATACATTGTGTGATTTTCAAGAGGCTTGATTTAAAAAAAAAAAAGTATGAACATACCGCAACTGGACTAATTTTACTGCGTTACCTCCCTCAGTTGGTAACACCGAGTGAAGCCTACTCTTAAGTAAGGTTTATACTACTCAGGTCAAGCCACTGTCACACTATCAAATTTTTGCCTTCAACTGTATTTGACAGTAAATTTTGAGGTCAAAAAACGGCCATCAAGTTTTTCCTTCCAGCAAATTTGATCAAATAATGTTGAATGTGTTTGAAAATATGTCACATTGTCAAATTTTTTTATTGGGAGAATCTAATTTGAAATATTATTTAAAAATTATTTTCATAGTCAGATACTGCTTTTGTTTTTCCATGCAGTTCATTACAGGAAGAACTGTAAGTATTATCGTAATATATTTTCGTTCCTTTACTAAATGAAAATTTTATTCATAATATATGTTTCCTGCTCAATGAAATAAATGCCTCTGAGTTCGTAATAGTATGTGCAATGTTCGCATAAGATAGCATTAACACCTAGGCAGCTTCTATATAAAATAATTATCTTCATAACTTAGTTTCCTGCAATTGTCCGTTATTTTAAGTTTCCTGACCGTCAAACAACAAATAAATATTATAATTAGAGCAATTTCCAAATGTGTGATGGAAACTGAAGCCATCCAACGTTTTCAGACAAAAATGGCGGCGTCTGTGACGTTCACATGTCTCATTGCTGTTTAAATTTATTAGACAAAAATTATTGTGCGCAGTTTGGAACAGGGAAAAATTCCACTGCTAAGTGCGCAGTGTTCCAGTACGTGACGTTTAATTAGACTTTTAAGTTACGTGAATAATAAAAGAGAAATATTTTACTTAGTTACGAAGGTATTTTATGTTTTATTTATGATTATTGCAATTATCCTGTTTTTTAACTTTGAAAATAGAGAAAAGCTGGTACACATGCGACACTAGCGCTTACCTGGCGGCGGAAATTTTTGGCTGACAAACGTTTAACATTGATCTTCTCAAGCTGTAATAGAAGTAACGTTACCTAAGGTCAACGAACTCGAGAATTGATCCGGTGTCTATCGCTGAAGTGTCGTGTTAGTCGAGGCAGAGCGATAGAGTGAGTGAGTGCAGAGATTGGGCGGCTCTTAACATCCAGGGCTCGAGAGCCAATGTGAGTATGGAGCCGCGCCGGAACGAACAGGTGGAGGAAACGGAAGATCCCCGAGAAAACCCGCCGACCAGCGGCATCGTCCGGCACGATTCTCGAAATCCGAGAGTGACACAGTGACCCAGAACTATAGATAGGGATAGGAAAAATTCGCGAGTTCAATGACATGTAGGCTAGACACTATAGTCATGTGTATACTCGAGCCTCAAATGTTTGTTAATTGTCTGCTGCCCCATGGAGTAGCCAGTGTTACTCCACACCTGGTAGTATGGCGCTCGCTACATGTTTCCCTGCAAGTCTGCTACTGGCTCAGAGTCGTCCAGGGCGTGTCTAGTAAACTGCGATCCAATTACAAAGTCAACTTCAGTGTACACGTGTTCGACGTCTGTCTTGTCCTGAGATGAACTCGCGAAATGTTCCTTTCCCTGACGATAGAGAGAGAAGGGATCTGTGAGAAGGGGGAAGAAGTAGATTCGTGTGAACATGCAAGTCGCCCACGCGTCTTCGAGGCACGTCGATCCAGTCTGCGTTTTGCTCCCAGCTCCCCGCACCACACCTATCATTGTTCCCGGTCGTGATTTCCATTCCGGAGGCATCCATCATGCCGTGCCGAGAAGTCTGCGCGAGAGCGGTTCCCGGAGGAGAAAAAAAAAAACTCTCTTTTTCCTTTTCCCCCGCGCAGGTGCGCGCGCCAACGAGTCAGCGACTTGTTTATCCTGCAACGAGAATTATCGCCCCGCAATTACGTCGACGTATTGCGCAGACGGGCTCTCTCGACTCGACAGTCGACTCGCTCACTAGCTCGCAAACGAGAGCACTTTGTCCACGACTACGTAACGGGGGAGGGGAGGAGGAAAAAATTGTCCTACCCTCCTCTCTAACTTCCCCTCGCAGCTCTTATGCCCAGTTGCACCAACATCGTCCCCGAGCCGAGATTAAATTATCTTAGTTCCGAGCCATGATCCAGTTTGATCTTGGTTCCAATGTACAAGTGTTGCACCAACGAAATTTCATAATTTTGGATCTCCGATTCGTCGATCTTGGTTCTAAATTGAGAGATCGATATTATGTGATATATGACGTCATGGAAGTAGGTGTATTTTTCACTATAGAAAAAATAAATGTGCTATGTTTTATCTGTTTTAAGTGAATTATTCTTGTACGAATTTTACTGAATAATATTCAAGTACGTATCATGTTGTTTTAATAACCCAAGAAAACAATCGAACGTAGTTCTATCTGTTTGCGTATTTTCAAACTACATTTGTCGACGATGGCTGCTGATATCGGATCGAGTTTTCGAACCGCCAATTTCGACGGTTCGAAATAAACTTCGTCTCTATATCCAGTCCAGCTCTGAACTCGAATGGTGCCACAGTTTTCTGTGTCGATCTTAGATCCGATCTCGGATCGAGTTTCGAACCACCATTGTGCAACCGGGTATTCGTGCTGAACCTCACCGACCGGCGGGGTCACGCTGGCTTGAGCGGTTAACCTGCTCGCCTTCCACCAAGGCGAACCGGGTTCAATCCCCGGCCGGGTCACTCCGCGGATTTCTACAAGTGAGGATCGTGTTAGACGATGGCGCTGTTCGGCAGGTTTTTTCTCGGGGATCTCCCGTTTCCCCCGCCCTTTCATTCCGGAGCTGCTCCATACGTCGCTTAAGCCTCATCGGCTCGAAGGACCTTGCTATTAAGAGCCGCCCGAAGCTCTTCACTCACTTATTTTGTCCAGCGTAAAATCAAGGTCTAAGGGAAGGGCTCAACCCCCGGGTCAAGCAGTCCTCTCCCCACCCCCCACCATGGATCGTCCACCGCGTGTGGCTACATAGTCTAATGCCTACGTGGCTGCTGGTGCAACTCAATCGTGGAAGGAGCGTAAGAGGACGATGATTTGGCTTCACTCTTCGCCGTCTCTGCTAACGACAGGCCGGCGAACCTGCCAAAAGGAAGCTCTCCAACTCGACAGCGTGGGGCGATGTCATTACGGCTACACGAGGGGGGGGGGGATTCTTACCTCTACTCGAGTAGCAAAGTCACATTTTTTTTTTCTCTCATTAAGAGCGTTCTCTGCCCCGGTCGGGGAGCAAAAGTACCGCCCCCTCGGGTCGGACAGTCGGTTCCAATTTGGGCTGCCAGCCCCCTTTTTTCCACACTACGTGTCCCTTTTCCAGCCATAAGATTTAAGTGATTTGAGGTATTCTGAAGTCCCTCGCTAACGACCTCTTAAGCCTCCAGTATGGTGAAGTGGAATGTTATTGGAGCAGAGACGGAATGCAATGGATTGGGAAACGGGATACCCCCGAGAAGACCCTACATAAAGCTATTTCGTAATTTAACTGAGTCAGTGAGAATGCTAATACTCTTAACATTGAACTTTTTTTCACCAAACAGATTATCACAGTATTTCAGTGCAATAATAAGTAGGCCCTCGAGTGTGTTAAAAAATGTCACGATTTTCCCGAGTCGAATTTATTGGTTTAAAATTGATCTTAGAAGTGTGAGTTTTAATTTTGTATGTCGTGGTTGTTTTATTCGGGTATAAATCCGTCCACGCCTTTTATACTGGGAGTCAAATCAGGCGTTGGAAGGGAGAGATATTAACTTTTATTTAGTTATCTTTGGCCGTGATCGCAAAAGCATTTTTGTCTGTGAGTGGAGGTTTAGGCTGCTCTTAAAAAGGAAGTCTTGAGAGCCGACGAGGGCGATACGAGGTTAATGTGGAGCTGCACCAGAATGTTAAGGGTGTGGGAAACGGGAAAATCCCGAGAAAACCCCTTGGCCAGCGGTATCGTCCGACACGATTCCCGTATGTGGAAACCCGGGAGCGACACCGCCGATAATCGAACCCGGTTCTCCTGGGTGGGAGGTGAGGCGTCTGCCCACTACACAACCGCGGGGCCCATTCCCCCAGTTTATGCATAGTGATCCCCAGCGCATCACGTTTTCTGCTCACGAGATTATAAATTTGTGAGTGGAGTCACAAAACGAAGTTAATCTAGAAGTTTGATTGTTTATGTGCATTCACTAAAACTTTGTGTTTTTCCTCTATAACTGTAACCGTTTGAAGTACTGAAACGGCGACGCAAAAGAAATATGGACGCACCATTGAGAAGTCCATAGCCACTTAGTGCCTATGTAGTGCTCTCTCAAAAAACGTCCCGAGATTAATGCTTAATAGTTTTATCCCATAAAGCGTTCCAGGCCTCTTCGAGTGACTTGCAATATATAGGTACGCAAACTTGAACTATATAATACGCGAGCAATCTGTGACACGTATAAAATGCAAATTACAGCAACCCTGTAGTGTGCGAGTATAAAGAAAAATAGCCGTTCCTTGTAGCAGAACCAGCTAACCTTCTAAAATATTGCGGTAATAAATTCCGTGGGCCATTCTCATTTAACCATTCCACACCTAACCATATCCATTACACGAGTCTTGGCACAGATCCTACCATATTCCAAGTCAGCGTTCATGTGTATCAAATCGTTTCCAAAATTATCAGTTCGTCGTGAGTTTTTTTTTTTTTTTTTTTTTTTTTTTTTTTTCCGCGGTCATGCATCAGGAGTGAAGTGTCTCTATCGTCTGTAACTCGCTTGTAATTCTGAGTGGACTTCTTTTCAGCTCACGCTGTAATTTTCCGCTGCACGCCGACTGGTTTCTTTTATCCCAAGACTAACCCGGATCGACCATAATTCAGTGAGCTGTCCGGAGCGTTGTAAATGATTTACCATTCGCGATGATTTTAGAGCACTTTGATTTTTTTTTTTTTTTTTTTTTTTTTTTTTTATCCTTGAACATTTTAAGACATATTTATTCAACAGATTATTCTAGCTGTCACAAAGAAAAAATTTCATTCAACATATAATTGACAAATAACTGACAAAGTAGGCCCACATCAAGACGAGAAACCAGATTTATGTATGTGTAGTGTATTGGTTAAGTTTTTACTAAGTAAATTATTTAAAACCAATTCTCTAATTTGTTGACTTTAACAAAAGATAAATTACAAATACAATTGTCAAAATTAAACAGTTTATCGTATGCTGTACCGACATTTTCAATAAAATACAGCTGCAATCACGACAATATAATAATAAATTAATTATTTGCTATACCACAATGAACAAATGGAATATATACAAGTTTCGGCGAGTTAGAAAAACACAGTTCAGCACACGATACATTCATGAAATATTGCTGAAACCAAATAGTATCTTGTTTAACTGTTCTCGCCTTCGTAGAACTCCGTGTGACAGCGTCCGATTTACTTCCTGGCTCCCGTAACGCATTCACAAACTTCTGTTTTCCTGCCTACAATCATCACATCGTCCACTAATGTTTACATGTATATAACACATAATTCCGCCGTCTTACGACACTTAGATCCTATGTAGCAAAGCCGCCAATTTCTTATTTCGCTGGATTTTCGGGATCAACACACCAGCCATTAAAAACAGTCAGGACTCAACTCACTTGAAGAAGAGATTTTTAAGTATCGTTTCTATGCGTAATATTTGGCACTTTACCTTACCTCGGAGATAACAGGCCCTCTGTGGACTAACACTGGGACGCAATCGTTCCACAACATCCACATGAAGTATTGTGTAGTGCAATGGGTCACTTGGCAGATGTGCACACGGCTAAACCCTCGTCTTTCTGAATGATTCTTCGTTTTCCTCCACGATAACACCAGAGCGAGTGGAGTGAGTGGAGAGATTTGGGCGAGGTCTTGAGAGCCGATAAGGGTGGTAGCGATGAGTACGGAGCAACGCCGGAATGAAAGGGTGGGTGAAACGGGAGATCCGCGAGAAAACCTGACCAGTCAACCGGCGGCATTGTCTGGCACGATTCCCATATGCGAAAATCTGGGGGCGACCCGGCTGGGGATCGGACCCGGTTCGCTTCGGTGGGAGGCGAGCAGGCTAACCGCTTAGCCACCGCGGCCCCGCTAACACGAGTGAAACAGCAACTTGCACCACTAACTCTAACCGCACTTGCTAGCAGAATGATGTCACTGGCCAGCTACGTGTCAGAACTTCGTACACTAAGAGGAAGGTTTATTCCACCCAACAAAATACTTGTTTATATAGGGCCTAAGTTATACTTATTTGCCCGAAAAATATTTTTTTTTTTTAGTTAAAAAAATTTGAAAAGCGTCAAAATTAAATTTATTCATCTAACAAAGTGCATGTTTAAGTAAAAAAATTCTCTGTATTGGGCCAGAAAATAATTAGACTGCCAACAAAATACTTAGCTGAATCAAATGTACAAACTTGTTGGGGCTATTCATGTGTTTGCCTTAGTTCGAAAATACAGTTCGGTGTTCGTTCGATAGTTTTGTAACAGTTAGGGTAGTAACAGTATGTTGGTGCTTTTGTCAGAGCTCAATTATGGTTTAAAAACACCAATAAAATTAATTCAACAGGAAACTAAAAGGAAAGCTGTAAAACTTCAAATATTTATTTACCCACGTTGTCAAGTATTTGATTTTCTATTTGTTTAAAAATACCAATAAAACAAATTCAACAGGAAACTAAAAGTAAAGCTGTACAACTTCAAATATTTATTTACCCACGATGTCAAGTATTTGATTTTCTATTTGTTTAAAAACATCCCCGTTTTACGCCAGTAGTCCCGTTAGCTGAGAGAACCAAGGACTCAACGATAGAGCGGGAGTGATTCAGGTTCGAATCTAGGCCGGGCTTCGAAATTTTTATAATAATCGATCGAAACTTTACAACACACAGAGAGCCAAATAAATATGTAGTTGTACCAACCAAATCTTACAGTTTGGGACGACCAAATAACAAAATAATTTGGTTTCAACAACAAAATATTTCGTTCCTCTTATACGAACAATTAATTTGGTTGCGCCAAATATACATTGTTTGATTCAACAAAACCTTTTTTTTTTCTCAGTGTATGCCAATCAATGTCAAGTAATTAATTCTCACCACCCGACAGCCCGGCCAATAGGGAATCTTTCGCAGGAGACGGTTGCCAATCATACACCAGGGGCCCTACTCTTAGAGACCAGAGGAATTCGCGGATTCATTGTGGTACAATCTAGAATTCAAAACACGTGCGTTTATATGACTTTACCCATAGGTCCACACGGTGTTTGACACCTCCTGGAGAAGGCTGGTCCAATTGTCTCCTTCCACTGTGACAGCAGACAACCAATGTGCATTTGATATAGGCATATTTGTACACAGACTGTGAAGTCTAGCCTACAGGTCATTAAACTCGCGAATTTTTCAGGTCTTTACCTATTATTTAAATTTTTGCTGTCGTTATATAAAGACATTTACCTCTTAACTATATTTACGAGTCTAAATGGTATTTTGTAAATCAATATGTCCCCATGGTGTCTTTCGAAAGCACTGTGACTGTCTTTATGTAAATACCTGTCATCAAGGTGTGTTTATGAATGAAAATTGAACGAAAATAGCCGACGTATTGACGTTTATTTTACAAATAGGTCATAAATAAAATAAAACTTTTTGAATTGCCCTAAATATGATAAATAGTATATTATGTTATATTGTAGCACAAATAAACGTCGTCTGGAATACATTTAAGGAGTTGTAATAAATACTGTGTGGGGGAAAACTTGGAGAGAGATATAGTTTACGTATGCCCCACGTATGAGTATTAGCCTCTGTAAGAAAACGGGTGAACCCTACTATGGTTTTCTAGTCAAATGTAATGTATACAGGCAGAACTGCATAATTAAAGTGAAACAACCTGGGAGAAATCCATAGTAACGAAATTAACATCAAACATTAGCCAACTGGCAGTTAATTTGCATGCCGCAAACCATCGTCGAAGTTGCTGGTATTCCACACCAACAGAATGTCAATAACCTGGATAGCCCTGCTCACAATCAGGTTCTGTGCAGCCCCCTGCAGAGCTATGCAACACTACACAACACATCGGAAGACATATGAACCAACTATGTATTTATTGAAAGCAATTAAAGGCTTCCAATTTTAAAGCAATAATTTAATGTGGAAAAATATCATAGAAGTAAATTGCCTGCAAGTTCCATTCCTTGGTAGTGTTAAAAATGCAAGGGATATGGATGCAGCAGCTGGACTAGGTCTATAAAAATGTCTCTCATTATGCCTGCTACAAATAACAATTAAGTGGATAGGGTATTTGAAAGTAAAAAAAAACATATATATTATCTAGACATCTTTAATGTTGCATTCGCTTAAAGTTTTGCAGAGTAGATTTAATTCAGTTCAAAATAAAAGTCGCTAATGTTCTCATACTTGGCCGTTACAATGAATTACGTGTCTGTATAATTACATATTTAAAATGCTCCTGGCTAGCACAGTTTATGTTGGTAGAGCAATCAAATACTTATTTCAATCTCAGGCACTTTGTGACCACTGAAAAGTGTCGGGAAATGATGCTGCATACTTTAAAAGTTTATTAAACACTCTCAAGTACGTGTAACGGTCACTGTACATTAAGGTGGGATCATACCTTATATAAATGTAGAGTTTCTCGCACTTATTTTATATGTAGACCTGTTCTGACAGTATCGTGTACCGTTGGTTTATCACTCATATTTTAATATACTTTTTTGGGTCTAATTATCCTTAAAACATTTAATTTATATTTCTAACGTATAACTAAGGCCTCACTGGCCTGCTGCCGTTGTTACCCACTTAATTCAAGATGGAGTATGGAACATTCCGTCACCATCCATTATCGGCAGCGGTTATATATTCAAATTAACCCAGGGTGCTTTCCAATACCGTGACGATTCAAAAGGGTGCGCCTAAATGCTGCCAACTTGCACACAGTAAACAAGTTACTTGAAACCTGATAAAACAAAATAAAATGGCAACGATTCACATATGGAGAATTAACATCTCAGCTGCTGCATGTACATTAATATTACTTAAATTAAGAAAAATAATTATGATACAACAATATTACATGTGAAACATATGACATTCATAATATTTGTTTACAAAATAAACGTGCGTGTTTTAGTATTATAAATTTGCATGCTAACTTAAAATGTGTTGAAATGAAAAAAGCACGTGTTAGATAACCAGACGTTACAGAGTATATTTGATAATTCGCTTCTGATACGCTAGCCTTGAAGTTACTACGAGGTGACTTATCCGGCCAAGGGTCAGTGCTGCTATCTCGTAATGCTCAAAATGAACTTGTACCACTTGAAATCTTGTATCTATAGAAAGAATTAATTTTACTTTTTAAGTATTATTCGAAAATTTATTACGAAATAAATATCACTTATAGTTAAAAGTTCACTATTTGTGACACAATGCATTCTGTAGTAACGGAAAAATATATAATTTGTTTGGTGCGCCATAATCTTAATTTAGTAGAATATTTTCTTGTGTGCCAAGAACACGTTCTGAATTATTTTAGTAATGGACTATGTACATTTTCTTTGTGCTAATTATGATCATCTATAACTGTAATGTGTCCCAACATGAACCAACTGTACACGTGCATAAAATAGACTACAATAGGGATTTACACTTTTTAATAACTTAGAATGGGAAAAGTGGACCCATGGTTACACTTTACCCGAACAGTGCGGATAAAGTGGACCTTTGCAGACTTGTATGAATATCAAGATATCAACTAAAAATATTTAATTAAATGTGTAAGTCATATGTATACCGTATACCGACATATCAAGCTGTAATATACCATAGACGAATGTGACATTTCTAATATAGTTCCTGAAAAATATTTGAAAAACCAAAGGGGAGTCCAAAATGCCCGAACATTCTTTGCATTGGCCATCATGTTTATTTGAGTAATTTAAACTTCGAAATCCATCAACATGATTTGACATTGCAGTGGACTTAATAAATCATAACGTTACTGATTTCTTAAAATATTGTGGTCGTCGTACTATGTCCTTTTATATGTAGCTGTTGAATTAAAGGGACTTGACATTAAATCTACAACAATCGAAGTGTAACACAGGTCTTCAGTATGCTTTAAAACCAAAATTAGTCACTAAGTGTAGGTACTTTGAGGCCCAGGGAATACCCAGGACACCTCAATTATACAACTACAAATACTTAAAAAAAAAACAAAGTATCTTTCAAAAGCAAGGTTAGATAAGGTAAGATATATAGAGTATGCATGAAACGTAGTCATTAGGCAAAAAAATTAATATGCTACCATAAAAAACCTTTTTAAGTTTCACAAGGTCAATCTACACTACCAAGTAGAGACATGATTAAATTTCATATTTATTTTTAATATACCAACATCCTTTCTTTTAGGAAAACATTGCAAAGACCCAAATGGTATCAACAAAATATTAGTTTACAAATTTTTAGAAAACTGATAATCCTTACAAAATATCTGTAGTAATATTTCATAGGAAAAATATATCTATAAAAAATCTTGTCCCGCAAGGGCTCTTTCAATCAAGTATTTTCTTTGGTTATCTCACAAGAATGATTAAAACATTCACTCTATTACCAGTAGAATAAAACCTAGGTGTTGAGCCGAAAGGTACTCAAAACTAAAATATTATATGCACGCACCTGTACATTCCATTAATTACTCCAAAATTCTGGTAAAACTTTCACAAAATTCCTTTAAATGGATAACTTGTGACTTATCCGGTATTTTCATCTTTAAAAATTTTATCTAGCCATAACTTTGAAAAGCCACTTAAAATTTTAACTCTTACTTAATTTACAACAAACCCAAAAAGTTTATGTCTCCCAACCTGGCCACCTAAGATTTTTATGGCCATTGACAGGTATTTTAAGGTAATTATTTCTTACTTCAGTTGTGATATCAATTATTCAAAAATGTAAATCCCCAACTATTGCAAAACTAAACTGGGAAAAATCTTTGTCTTCTAAGCCCTGGCAGATGCCAATATAATCTTCCCAAACAGCCCATTTCCAAAACGTTGGGCAAAACGAAACAATGAATAAAGTATTCCATCAGCCCAAAAAGGGCAGAGAACTGACAACATACCAAGTATCATCTTCTGGAAAATTTAAATTATTTTTAACAAGAAAAATTGAGGTTCCACCTCTAACATTTACTAATAAATGTCTCATTGGAAATTAAGAAGTAATTCCTTATTACGTTGTGCAGAAATACTTCAACTGCTTATTTTATCCATTAAAAAAATATCCCGACTGTAACTGAAAACTTAGAGCTTCGGAACAACGTTCCTGCATCTGCTGAAGGGTTTTACATTTCTAACAATCAGTGATCAAACTGAATACCTGACCAGTCATCTATTGAAGACTTCCCTCGCAGCCAAGCGTCTGACCCCGATGCCAGGTTTTACCAGCGTTTTAATACAAAATACGAGCATTGCCCAGCTATGTGGGTAGCTACAATTATTCAGCAATAGCGAGCCACTGTCGCGAATTAATTCACCCAATTGAGCCCTATAGGGGTTACCAGAATTCACAAACGTTTAAGAACAATCCAGTGAATATTCTCTGTGACGTCATCTCCATTCCAATTACACTAGCCATTCATAAGTACGCGCGCTAGGCACGTCTTTCCGCCGAACTTCGGGAAAGGAACCCTGCATGAACTCTGGTGGCGGCTGCTTCCAACTCCAGCCAACTGAGCTGCGCCCGGCAGTATGCTAGCCGACTCCCACGGACTGTGACGCGCCACGATGCCAGTCAACCAAGAAAACATAAATTTGTGCAGTAATTACGCTACTACGAGCCTAAATTTCACAAATGTGGGCTTCCATCATATATATACGTAAGTATTGATGGGTATTAACGTAAGTTTGTAGCATTATTTGCCCATATTCTGTAGTTTTGTTCCACCACACATCTTCCGATCAACACTTTTCACAAGGCAGACAGGTGAAAATGGTGTTGTGTAGGAAAGGGGCCCGGGGGTGGAGAGACAACAGTACGCGAATTTATAAGTGTACTTGTCTCAACTTGTACGACAAGTCTCCGTAGATGTGGATGAAATCTCTTTTAATATTTTGTAAATTTGAAACCCAAAAATATCTTCTTAGCTAAAATTTTACGGCTACTCTAAAAAGTATCGGATGGTTCTAATTCCTAGGAGAGATAAATATGCTAATAGATTTTAGGTAAAGTAAGTTTAGGTAAACTCAACCATATTTCAATACAAATTCGTTTTCAATATGGTTGATTTCCAGCTTTAATATAAACGTGAAACATTTTTGTTACTAATAGTATTCTTAAAAATGAAGTATTCATTTTAGACAATTTTTTTAGTGGTTAAATAAATTAAAAGATTATCTGATCTCTTTTAGCGAAAAGTCGTGCATTAGACAAGTTGATAAAATGTTTATTTAAACCTTGTCTTAACGAACCTAGCCGCAAAACCTTATGAAATAATCATTACCGCAGCCAGATTGGTGGGAAGGGTCTTGAAAGACTGCAGAAGCACCAGGCACCCTTCGCCAAGTCCTTTGATGTGACGGCGGTTTGCCGTCTTTCTGGTAGGAAAGCGGCAAAGCGAAACACCGCCAAATCTGGTCGCGTTCCCTCGCCCGTGGCGAGGTTTATCTCGACCTCAGTCGACAGCAATAGCAAACACGAACTCACCACAGAGTTCTGTGCCAAGTGTAGGCTGCTCACTGTAAAATGGGCACTTTTCAAAGCCCTGCACTTTTTATACGCGTTGTGTGTTCTTCCGCCTTATGTAAAATTAACACTGCCTCATCACAGTATTCATGCATCGGTCTAGTGAAACAGTGAAATTATTAGAAAAGTTAATTTTGAACACATCTGCTCAATTTTACACTTCAATGCTTTAAAAATGCAAAAAGAGAGACAACTCATTTAAGTTATCACAAATAGTTATTTAACACTTTTTGTTCGACATTATTATACGAAACTACTTTCCCCTCCATCGCTACCAACTATAATGGACACATGTCACGCAGTGATTCCGTTAAAATATATGCAGGTAGGGGCAGTGGCATTTTTCTAAGGTTGATTTCAAAAGTGCTCACTTTATTGTGAACAGCTTTTACTATTTCCGATAGACTAAAAAAATACTAATATCCATGGAACTACGATCTGGTAAGATGTTACCTAGATAGCTATTTAAATGGTAATCATTGTATAAATACTATTATTCCTAAACTCACTGCAGCCTTCTTTGCATTACGTAAATTGTAATTGATAATATCACCCTCATTCCACAAAAAGTTCACTTTTCGTATTTTAATTGATAAAATGTTCTGCTTCCCAGCTTCATTCTAGTTCTATACAGTGTTAGTAAGGAGAACCCAAATAAATACAAGTTGAAATTCAACTGTATAGCGCCAGAATCTTATTGTATTCACTTGTTTGCCGGTGTAAGTTCACGATACGGCCAACGTTAGAAACGAATGCACACGAGACCGCTAAATTCACATTGCCATTTTGCCAGATAAATCATATGCGTTGGGCCACGAACGCGTGCTATATTTTATATTTTTTTAACTCTTGTTCCACGTTTTCCGGGGCAAAAATTTGTTGATTGCCTCGTGACTTCAAAATTAGCCCATGCCACAAACACATCGGACATAAATCGTTGGATGAAAGCTGCCGCAATACTAGTCAAACGTAGTTTAAAAGCACCGATCACAATATACGTGGAAGATAACAACAGATGTGACAGCCAGATAGAGAAAGAATGCCGTGATACCACTATGGTCCATTCATGATTACGTCCAAGTTATCTGAAGCCCTGGCTGAAGCCCTGCTGGAGTTCTACTTTCGGACTATTCTTCCGCCTCGTGCAAGCAAAGCTTAACCAAGTCTCGAAAATACGACAAACAGACGATGCGCCACAACCATGCGCACAAAGTTGAATGATATGTTGCTTGAGAACTATTCCCTACTACTTATACACCTATTTTATCTCTGTTTCTGTTTTTATTCATATTAACTACAGGTAAACGAAATGTTATAATTTTTAGATAAAATATATGTAAAAATGTAATTTAACTCAAGTATAACCAGAAGTATGAAACGCTTGTGATACATGACGAGATACATGCAATATTGCCAATATTTTTCTGGCAGCACGCTAAAATTCGCCATCCTATGCATGTTCAAGCCGGTGTCACTTCTCTAGTGGCTTCTACAGCAGCGAAGACACTTTTTTTCCTTTTCGACTTGACTGAACGTGATCGGGCCAGCTTCTCGCTAGTGGTTTCCTATTGGTCTTGGTCCAAACCCGTCCTGGGCGTGTCCTAACCAACAAACCGTAGTCCAAAGACAAAGGCAACACAAAAAACAAGTGTTTGATGGCTCACCAGTCTTCAAATAATAACGCGAATTTTGCATTTCTCTATACATGGCATGTTTAGAAAGCAACCGAACACGTCATAAAAGGGATGGTTTTTCGAAGTTTTCATGTTCAAAAAGTGTGGAGTTACTGTGGACAGACTACACAAAAATTAAACCATGTAAACGTAACTGGTTTTAGTGAGCTTTAAAAAAAATTAATAAAAAAAAAAAACTATTAAAATTTAAGAGGTTAGAACTTACACTTCGCATTTCAACTAAAAAGGTTCATTTTCTTTTTTCAAGTTGTGAGGGTCACAGATATAGATGCTCCACGCATCTCCTCAATATCGACTCTAGTAATGCCTATAAAACTCTCGAAATCTCTATTTAATAGTTATACGTACGTCTATTTACATGTTTCCAACGACTCCTGTGTGGGTGCGCCATTCGGTACACAACTTAAAAAACTGGGTAGACCAAAACGCTCTAAGAAATTATTCGCAAACTTACCTTATGAGTGTTTAAGTAAATTATAAATTATAATATTTCATTTATTGTTAATATGAATAAAACAGCAAGAAAACAGTTGTTTTGGCAATGCCTAGTAAAAAATTTATATTGTATAGGGCTTATAAAAATCGCCCGGTGTCACGCCTCAAGGCTTATCAAGGTACCACTTGCAAACTAACTTAAGACCTAACTTAAACTCATGCTTTGCCTCGGATTCGAACCCAGAACCTCCCGCACTCCAGACCGGCGGCGCCACGGGATGCCGACCCCTGGTAAGTAATAGTTCATATGTAAAATATTATTACACTGAGCGCTCACGAATACGGTGCGCAGTCCCTTTGGAGTTATTTTATAGTTTGGGTAAAGCTTTGTTTTGATGATAGGGAGGAATAGCCGAGAAGTAGAACTTTAGCAGGTCTTCAGAAAAGTTGGAATTAACAGTTAATGGACTAAAGCAGCGACACTAAACGTTCCTTATTATAGCCAGATTTGTGGTATTATTTCCATACAATACAGCTGTTAAAAACATTTAATTATTTTAGGAAGTTTACCAGAAATTTCGAGAGTGAATGGGTCTTTAAATTTGCAACCATAGTTGGAGGCAATCCAGAAAATCCGATGATAACAAAATTGGGGGATAGAGGTTGACATTGCAGCTCCGAATCTATCGACTACATTCAAAATTAAATTACGCCATTAGATTGCCAAAGGACCAAAGAATATGTTACGCTGAGTGAGGACTGAGAAGTATCGCGCGGGGGAGGGGCGGGGGGGAGGGGCAATTCTGTGTTCGTTTCGCCGCGTCTCATAACTTCCGCGTAGTATAACTTTTGACTAGGAGAAGTTACGACGCTCGCTTGCGTTTCGATCGACAGCTCTCGTTAAGATAAATCGATTACGCGTATAAAAACATTTGTGTGGCTTGGTTATGGATAAATTATATGCGTTTAAGGTAAAGAATTAAGAAAACTTAACACAATTTCGGCCTATACTCGTCAAAAAGCCAAGTCGAAATACAGAAAACGGATGCGGTTGGAAAGAGCATCTCAAACGCAATCCAGTGATACCCATGAAACCCTATATGATCGAGTGAAGCGGTGCCGCGAACGTAAAATAAACATCAAGGCGTCCGAGCGCGTCAACGTAGACGTATTCGCACAAAACAAACGGCCGTGTCCCCAACACAACCAAACCCAATTTTGTCTAGAGTGATATTCAACGTCCCATTGAGCCGAAAACTCCTAAATCTGGGTCGCATACCTATGTTTCATTGCTCTTTATACCCCGGCAACAACGGGTATAGTCAATCCACTGTCACTTTCAAAATTTTCTGAACCCATTCGAAATATCTATTTTCAGGATATTCCTCCGCATCATGTAAACAAAGCGTCACTAAATCTTGAAAATTGTATCAGAGGACCAACGCACCGTAATTATTGCGCATTAAGTTTAATAGCATTGTGCATGAGAACTATTTCTAACAAGGCATTAACAGCACACAGATTTTTTTTCTTTTTTTATTCATATTATTTACAAATGAAACATTGTTTTTTACAGGTCAAATACACCCAAACGTCAAATGAAACCGAAATTAATTAACTAATAGTGACAGAAGTGTAAAACGCTTGTGATACTAGACGTATTATTTATGAAAATTATAAACACGTCATAGAGGCCCTATGCGTTGATTTATCCAAGGTTTATTCAAAAAGTGCGAAGTTGCTGGGAACAGGCTAGTTTTTATTATTTCTTTGTATGTTTGTTGGTTAATCCGCGTACAATTCAGCCATAGGCCGGTTTTTAAGAAATATGTCTAAAATATACATCACATAGTGACCCCAGCATTTGAAGAAAATAAAGTAAAATGTTTAAGCTGATTTAAACTAATGTGGCAATCATTTTCAATTATCTAACTCTTTCAGAATTTGGTATTTAATGCAACTTAGTGCAACTTACGAACCTGCATAGAATACTAATCTATAAGACTTACAGATGACTTGAGTCTTTTGCGGTGAGAATTTATTTCTGCATACTAAAGTTTTTACGTCCGTAAGACTCGGAATTAACTATGTGCACACTTGGAGCTTACCTTTTTGGCCAGGTGTATTTCTTGAGAAGGCATTCTTTCACGTGACTGGACCAAACAGATTTAAGTTCCCATGCAGGTGCTGAACTTTCATGATTCACGAACAGACTGCTAAGAAGTCACAATATGCTGGAGTCACAATACCCCGACGGAATTTCACATATTTTATTCAGTGTTCACAATACCCCCGACGAAATATGTCCGACAAGTGTGTTAGTTGGCTGTTGGAAAATCCTAAAACGGAAATTTATCCCTATAATATCCAATATGTAATTTTTAAAACTAACGATAAAGTGAATAATTATTTTGCTTTTGATAACTTTTGAATATATACAAAAGAAAAAAGTATTTAAAAACAAACCGGAATGCAATTTTGGCGCAAGTTAGTTTATCATTCACTACTACATTAGGGACATACGCTCAACATTTTGTTTTATTATGTTACATTTACTTCTTTTTTTTGTGCGTTTCGACGAGCCCGACACGACGTAAAGTAGGAATAGAACCTAGTTTTGTCGGGCTGTCTGGGCTGCGATTTTGTTGGGCTGACTTCACAGCGACCTTGTATTTCATTGGCTGCTACTAAAATTTCGTCGTGTCGGGGTTGTCGTGTCACGTTCGTCGGGGTATTGGGACTCTTGCTCAGCAGTTAAAATCATTCTGCAATGCCAAATTGTCAGTGAACTTCCTACAATGTAATGGAATTTTTTTACCCTATTAGTAATATGGAAAAATCTGCAGTACGTCAGGCTGCAAGTGTAGACTAGAAACAGCTGGTAACTTAACTATTCATTTGCCTCTTTACTTAACAAATAAAATATTCATCTAAACTAGACCGACAAACTTCGGGCGCTGCTGCTTGTTCGCGAAATAAAGAAGGTGAAAACATACATAGGCCTACGACTTATTGCCTACAGCGAATCCTAAATGCGGTACACATCATTGAAGTAGGACCTGAAACATCAGGTTATTTTTCTATAGGCTGTTCACAGTAAAGCGAGCACTTTTGAGGCCCTAGTTATTTTTCCTTTCGGCCATTTTTTATCCTTTAACCACCTTTCAAAAATAAATATTGGCATGTAAATAACAAGCACAGTGTGTATGTTCCACCGCACTCAGAAGTTCACGCCTAAGGCTGAAATGAAATATATTTATTGACTATTATTCATGATGTAAGGGCTTTCAGAAGTGCTCACTTTACCGTGAATAGCCTATAATTGTTCTACGGTTGCCGCTGCTTTGCACTGCATGAAATTTGCCATGCCTTCTACTAAGGCTTCTTCTAGTACAGGATAGGAAGATAAATTTTAAAATTAATAGTTTGGCAATAAAAAATGTTCGCTACTAGGTAAGCGCTAGTGTCTGATGTGTACCATATTTTCTCTATTTTCTGCGTTAAAACAAAAGATAATTGTAATAATCATAAATAAAATATAAAATTTCTTCGTAACTAAGTCAAGTCTTTTTCCTTGTCTTATACACGTAACTTAAGGTTGAAGTAAAGCCACTGCATATGGAGCACTGCACCCAACTATACAATGTGAATAACTCCTTTAAAAAAAAAGTAGCGCAGACACCATAAAAAATGGTCAGAATCAAGTGCGATTCATGCTGTATATGAAAGAAGAATGTATAGATTTTGCAACATTATAAAATATTTTATTAAAACATACTTTTTAGATGTAAAAATATAATCGATTTAAATAGTCTGTATTTTGAACGAAATTTAAGTGCATTTCCATTCTGGGTGCTTCAGAAAGCAGAATTTGCATGAAAATCTTCGTCATGTATAAGAAAACTGTATTAGTAACGTAGAAAATAATTTTTGAAAGTATTTTTATTTGCGTCAATTTGCTACAAACATTTATGGCTGAAACTGACGTAAATAAGGTTAATTATAGAATTGATCTAAAGCATTATTACTACGATTTTATTACACATGATCACAGTAAATATTATGACGATTTTCTTGCAAATTCTGCTTTCCGAAGCATCCAGAATGGAAATGCGCTTAAAATTTCGGTAAAAATAGAAATTATTTGAATTGATTATTATTTTACATTTAATAATTATATTTTAGTAAAACACTCCGAAATGTTGCAAAATATATACATTCTTCTTTCATATCTACAGCATAAATCGCTCTTTTCTGACCATTTTTAGGGTGTCTGTACTACTTTTAATGAGTTCTTCACGTTGTATAGTCGGGTACAGTGCTGCATAGGCTTTACTTCAACCTTAAGTTTTTAATTAAAAATTACCTCTCGGAACACTACGCACATCTCTCCTATAAGAAAATTTTTGTTTTGTCTCTAACATGAGTAGAAGTAAACTTACGTCTACCCTCTGTAGTAGAGGTCACGTGTTACAAACCCAGCTTCAAAAGGATTATATCTAAATTGATGGCGAACACTTGATCGAGCATCGTGTCTTTCAACACGACGCTGTCAACAACGCAGCCTCTCACTCGGCAGCTCCGGCCTCTTAATTCGTCCCATTAGCTCGTCGCGCGTGAGGGAGCTGGATCTTTCTTTGACGGATATACGAGCGTCGAGGGGCCGGCCAGCGCGCGAAATCTGTCGCGGAGCGTAATTCGTTACCTGTTGATCCTACGTCTGCGAAACAGGCAAGGTGCCACCATCAACCGTTGATTTATTTACCAGCGACCCGCCCCGGCCTCGCTCAGGTTTCGATTTACAAACATGACGTTGTTTACGTTACTAAGGTAACTAACATAGGATTAATATTGTGTTGTTCAAAAAGTCTTCGTAAGTGAACCCCTATTTTTAGAAAAACAAAAATGGTTACTGTCGGTCATCCTTAAAAGATGCACATATGCTGTCGCGGAATTTTTTGTAGACCTTTTTGATATCTACAATTCTGTAGTACATTAATTTGGTGTATCTCTTATGGTTTAGTCAGCGAAGCCATGTAAGCGCCCGTAAAGCAGCTTTTACCGACTTGATTACAAAACTTCGACATTTCTCTACTATCCTTACATCAAATACTAACGTATTATATACTTAAACATTCTTCAAGAAATTATATAACTGATGATATATATACTTTGAGAGCCCTGCTTAAGATCTACCAGTACGCAGTTTGTGTATTCTTCCGCCTTATGTAAAATTAACATTGTCATGGGCCTCATTAATTTATTCATGTGTCGGTCAAGTGAAACTGTGAAATTATTAGAAAAGTAACTATTGTACAAATCTGCTCATTTTTACTCTTCGATGCATTAAAAAAAAATGGAAAGCGAGAGAAATGATTTAAGTTAACACGTACGGTTAGCTAACACTTTTTATTCGCCGTTAATATATGTAACTCATTTCCCGATCATCGTTACCAACTTTACTGGACATATGCCACTCATTTCGCCCGTTTAAATATATGCAGGTAGGGGCAGTGACTTTTTCCAAGGTTTATTTCAAAAGTGCTCACTTTATCGTGAACAACCTATAGCAGAGTTAAGTATAGGAGCAATTTCCGCTTCTAGGTGCGCAGTGTTCGAAAGAGGCCACTTTCAACTACAACGTAATCTACGCGAATAATAAAACAGAAGGGTTTGACTTATTTTACGAAGTTAATTTATATTTAAATTATGATTATTGGAATTATTTTGTTTTTTAAAGTAGAAAATAGAGAGAATCCGGTACACATTTGACACTAGCGCTTACCTAGTGGCAAAAAATGTCGGTTACCAAACTAAGGACATTGGGCTTCCCAACCAGAGTAGAGTAAACATGACCAGAATACCCAACGTCATGCGCCAGCAAATATGGTCTATGGCTGAACGTCATTTTCCAATCGACATCTAGAGGATAACTCGTGGAGGATAACCTTAGGTGCTGAGTAACCACTCCAGGTCCCAAAGTTGGAATGCTTTTCTGCCAATACGACTATAAGCTATTCACTCTAAAGTGAGCACTTTTGAAAAACCTTTCATTTGTAATAATAGTTAATTAATATATTTTATCTTAGCCTTAGACGTGTAGTTCTAAGCGCGGTGGTTTTTCACACCAAATTATTTTGTTGTCCTCATCTGGTTGCCCCAAACTGTAAGGTTTTGTTGGTGCAATTAAGGATCTGTTTGGCTACGCGTACGTTAGACAGTTTGGGCCGATATATGAAGAGATTTACAAGTTCGGCCGAGTTTCGAACCTAGATCACCCGCGTCCACGCGCTACGCCTTAGTAATCTCAGCTAATGTGACAACTGATGACGCCGGAAAGCTTTCGGATAGATACACCGCAAATATTGGGCAACGTGTGCAAATAAATATTTCTCAAGTTTTACAGCTTTACTGGTCAGTTTCTTGTTGCATTGTTTTATTAATGTGTTTATATTATTGTTAAGCATCAATAGATGTACTAACAAATATGGTTACTATCCTAATTGTCACAAAAAATACAAACAAATCCTCGAGCTGTATTTTCGAACGAAGGCAGTCAAATAAGTGGCCAAACAAATATATACAGTTGATTCAACAAAATATTTAGTTGACAGTCTTGTTTTATTGGCCCAAACCAAAGAAGTTTTTTGTGTATTAAAACATATATTTTGTTAGACGAAGAAAAGTAATTTTGTTGCTTTTCAAGTTTTGTTTGCTCAACAAAATATTTGTTACGGCAACTAAATATATATATTTGGCCGTATATTTTGTTGTATTTTCTCTCAGTGAAGTGCTTTGAGATGTTTTCATGGTCTCTCTAGCCAGTATTTAAGACGATTATTAAATTAAATTCGAGTAGGTGTAAGCATTTTTTTTCACATAAAATGGCCTGTCTTTACAAAAGTATTATAAAATCAAACACTTCTACAGTTGTATTGGTGTGGATGTAGGCCAGTGTTAAGTGTATGCGCAGAAGACGATAAGATAATCTCTCTGCCTCATCTTTAGTCTGCTGGGCCGACCTCCCGTGGCGAGGTAAGTTTGGTCTGGGGCGCGGGAGGTTGCGGGTTCGAACCCCAGGCAAGGCATGGGCGTTAGCTTAAGCTAGGCCTTAAGTTAGTTCGTAAGCCGTCCCCTGATAAACGTTCAGGCATAACAGCGTGGGACGTTCGCAAGCCCAATAAGATTCAACGAACCACGCGCAAGGTTATGTGTAAATGTTTCGTGCAGCCAATAAGCAACGGGGTATGTTTACGTCAAGGCAACAACAGCCTGACGGCCATTCCGCCTAGTGCACATCTTCGTTCTGTGCCCGGTCCAGTTTGAGCGGTGCTAATATGAATATTTCTTTTCCCGCGGTAACAAATGTCACATTTAGTCTGTTCACGGTAAAATGAGCACTTTCGAAAGCCCTGTGCAAGATGCACTTGTTTGCACGTTGTATATTATTTAGTATTATGTAAAACTACCAGTGACATGGCCTAATGATTTCATTCATGCACCGATCAAGTAAAATTGTGAAATCATTAGGAAAGCAGATATTTTACGAATCTGCTCATTGTTACACTTCGATGCATTAAAAACCAGAAATCTAAATGAATAGTATAAATGATCACAAACGGCTACCTAAAACTTTCTATTCGACGTTAAAATATGGAACTACTTTCCATCTATCGTTACCAACTACACTGGACGCTTGTCACCCAGCGCGCCAATTAAAATATATGCAGGCTTGAGCAGTGAAATTTGTCTAAGGTTGATTTCAAACGTACTCACTTTATCATGAACAGCCTTTAAGAAATGTTTCATTGTTTTAATAGTCTTGAGGGCCGACCTTAATAAAATATTTTAAACCCCTTGATTTCAGGTCTGGCCACGAGGGAACATTGCAATGGCGATGGAAAAAATATCATAAGTTTCCCGTGTGCATTGTTTCCTCAGAATTTTAAGCGGTGACTATAGGCTTTTTATACAGCAATCTGTACAGCATGTATGCAGCATTGTCCCCATAGTTTGAAACGCTGTTTTAAAAACAATAAAGATCGTATGGGGATGGCTACCTACAGAGATTTTCGCCAACTTCAACCTTTCTCAACGACTAAATTTACGTTTCTTTGGCCAAATTTACAACTTGGCAACAAAATATTTACTTTCATTTCTTTCCTGAAAAAAAAATTAATTTAAACACTCCATAGTATTCTTCTTAATTTAGAATAAGCATAACTGTTTGCAAGGGAACCCATACAATGAGAAAAAATAAATGGTTGTAGGAACCATCTAGAGTGTTGAAATAGGGACAGCCATCTGATACGTTTGTAGCTACAATCTAAATATGGGTAACGTAGATAGTAATACCAACATAACTTTTATGTTGTATTCCTGTCTGTGATTGTATTTGCTACTGTACGCATGCGTGCTACAGCGGAGCATTGCGTTCCTACATCAAAACAAACAGTACCTCCAACAAAACAACTTCAACAATATTTGGTTTGTTCCCGCAACAATAAAGTTTGTAATAACCTACCAGGATATTCTGTTGCAATTCCTCTCAAACCCGATTACAGAACTGTTCAGTACTAGCAACAGGGCATTTTGTTAGGTTATTAATAACAATTGTTGTGCGAACAATCGAAATAATAACAGATGGCAAAAAAAAAATCCATTATTGCTATTCACAGTAACGCTAACATCACCAACTGTAAAATTATCACAGAAGGTAAAAAACAAATAATGTTAAAAAAAAAAAAAAAAAACAGAAGTTTGTTAGCCACATCGCAAACCAAAGCCCGAACGGCGGGAAATGCGTCAAAGGCATGTCACGAGTCATGTTGCGAACCAAGCAAGACGAGAGCTACGAAGAAACATCTTCAAATGTCGCGATTCAGTTCTCGCTATGTCGACTATGCGGAGCAAAGACGATTATTACGCTGTGTCCAAATTCGCCTGAAATGCATACTTGTGCGTACCTGTCCCCGGAAATGACATCACAAGTGATGTTCTAATTGCAAGTTGCGCATACAAGCATATAAAGATGTATACTTCTTGCGTACTTGCATTGAATGTGCCGCCATTTTGAGAGGCGATTTGTAGGTTACTATTGATATGCGACGTAATTATTTTATTCAAATTTTCGTAGGGCTACCTTACTGCTTGGTAGCATGGAATTTTGAACTGAATATATAATTATGGTAAGGTGCACCTTAAATAAAGGACTAAACAATAAATTCCTACCAGGCCAATGTTCTTAACCTACAAAAACTACGGCATTTATTTATCTCTATAACTTTCTGCAATTATCTAGTTGTTTGTAGGAATACACATATATTTAAAGTGATCAGCTGGCTAATAGATGTTGCCGAAGCCAACAAGACTGCCGGTCCGAATTCATCAAGTTTGGTGCCAAGGGTAAGTAAAGTATGAAAGTATAAGAGTACACTAGTGTATACCTGAATTCGGACACGGCCTCGAGCCGGACAATAAGTGTTAGTTAGGTATGATGCAGCAAGTCAGTCTGGTGACCCGAGAGGTTCAAATCACTTCCCGATGGTAAAGCGCGGGCTCGAAGTCCGCACCCGACTAAAAATTAATTTAAAATAAAAAACGAACACTTTTTTTGAGGATTGCATTTAAAAATTCTGCCACAGTGGGCACATTGCAAGTGCTATAACTTTACGTGACGCCCATATAGGGCCACAATGCAAGTTCTGTCGCAAGACATCCATTTGAGGTGTCTCCATAGCTATACTCCTATCATACGACACATTACCGCAGCGCTGCCACCAGCCCTGAAGCTGAAATCCTGGCTCCTGTATACAAAAATCCTCTAAAATCCTGGAATCATTGGGTCAAATCATGTAAAATCCTTGGAATTGAAAGAATGGCTAAATTAGAGAAAATAAATGTGTATATGAAGGACATTTACATATTTAGTGTAGTTGTATTTGTTTGGAATATACAAACCATTATAATTATTTTTTTCCACTCACACATACTTTCGTTTATTCTACGACCGTATCGACGATAATTTTCTTTTCCTCGCCATTGTGATATCGATGCCAAATGCAGTCACCAAATTCAAATTGTATGTGTAAAAAAGGTAATTCTCTGCAAAGGTTCTTTTCAATAATGGCCTTAGTGTTTGGATACAGCCAGGAACAAAAATATGTAGAAAACTGTACACCCGCACCAGTGAATAGTTAAGGCATTACAAAATTCAGAAAGCAAGAGAAATAAGTTGGTCATCTAACACTTTTTTTCGACGTTAATATATGGAACTACTTTCCCCTCCATCGTGACCAACTTTACTGGACTCAAGTTAATCAGTGTGCCCGTTAAAACATATGCAGATATGGGGCAGTGACGTCTTTTCTAAGGTTGATTTCAAAAGTGCTCACTTTATCGTTTCAAAAGTGCTCACTTTATCGTGAACAGTCTTCAGTAAAACATTTCTGGTACTGCTCCAGTAAGGACCTCGGCTCATGCTCGCAGGCTTTCTGACACACATTGACTTCAAAAATGCGCGAGTGAAGAGATTTGGCGGGTATTGACAGCGAGGTCTTGAGAGCCGATGAAGGTAAGTGAGGTGAGTATGGAGCAGCGCCGGAATGAAAGGGCTGGGGTAATGGGAGATCCCCAAGAAAACCCGCCGACTAGCGGCATCGTCTGGCACGATTCCCGCTTGCGAAAATCTGGAGTGAATCGGCCAGGTATTGAACCCGGTTCGCTTTGGTGGGAGGCGAGCAATCTAACCGCTCAGCCATTGTAAAATTGAGAGCACTATGAGAAAACCTGTGTACACTGTCGACACGAGGAGAGGTCACGGATAATAGGAAAACGCTCTGATGCTGTCACTCATGCAAGGCCACACGTAATCTTTAGTCTATTAACTCGCGTGCTTATTTAAATGCAACGGCAATTTGAAAGGTCCATATGAATAATTGTTATTTTTGAAATATTTTCGAGGTGACAGTTTATCTTATTCCTCCCAAGAAAGAGTGAGAAATTTGCAAGTGCTACTGGCCAAGTTTTGTCATGCGCGTGTCAAACCTCGATAACTTTTAAACATAACACACCAAATTTAAAAACCAATTTCTCTGGCACGGCGTAATTTCTCTGTTTTCACCTCGCTTTAATAATCACAGCCAAACTATAAAACACAGCACTTGTTCCGTTTAAGACAGCAAATATTGCTATTGTTTTTGTCCTGGTCCCATACAAGAATCAAGACTCCTTGCGACTACTTTAGTTCGTGAATTATTAAAATCTTGTTCCCTTATGGGCGCTCTCTTTTCGTATATAGACTTGTATGACTATCGTATGCCTGACGAAGTTGTTGTTCACTTATTTAGTGGTTATTTATGCTGCGACATGTTGTATCGGCTACGTGTAGGGTGTACACGTTGTACTTTTTAAAACTGTCTTGCTCTCTCGTGGGGATGAAAGATGGATCTGCTTTACAAATCGCATGCACGGGAAAGGAACTTCGGCAGTAGCACAGCTTGGTATTCTGTAACACGTGTTACCTTGCTCCAGTTCGACGCCCCGTATTAGGCACCGACTCCCCGCACACAGGGCGAGCGGGTTTCCAGAACGAATTGCATGCATTAATCTCTCGTCCGTTTTCAAAGATTCCTGTAAAGACAATCCTGATTGGTGGGAATATGTGTTATGTCCACATCGCTTACGTTTGGCCGCAAGGATAGTATAGCCTAGCTGGTTTTCACGATTATTTGAAAATCGCTGTCTACCACATTGCTTTTATAGGCTGTTCGCGGTAAAGTGAGCACTTTTGAGGCCCTAGTTACATTTTCCTTTCAGCCGTTTTTTTTATCTGTTAACCACATTTGTAAATGAATATAGCCTTATATGAAATAAACTCTGTGTGTGTGTGTGTATATATATATATATATATATATATATATATATATATATATATATATATTCCACTGCACTCGGAAGTTTACATCTAAGGCTGAGATAAAATACATTTTCTGACTATTATTCCAAATGAGAGGGCTTTCAAAAGTGCTCACTTTACCGTGAACAGCCTATACTAGAGTTTGTAGCGTTAAAGGAAAACCAATTTCACCTAGGTACTATCGCCGTATTAAAACTTTATGTTTATTTGTGGACTATGAATTTTTTTTTTATATATATCTGTTCACATTCAGGAAAAAAAATTTCGGGAATTTTTGGGAAAGTGTCAGCAAAAATACTATACAAAAATCTTCACAGAGTTATGGATACGTCTTTGTTTTGAATAACGAATTTTTTTTCGTGGATTCCAAAATGGCTTTCCAAGAATTTATGGAACTTCTAGAAAAGTTAGTGTTTTAATATGGCAGATTTACAAAAAAACATTAAGAAAAAAAAATATTTTCACTATGCAGGTATTTTACTGAGTATAAAAAAGTAATTTTAGAAGGTTACGAGACTTTGTAATGGGGCGGGAGTTGAACACAAGGCGAGACCTTAGAGGTTTTTGAATTTTATTTCTCGACTAACACCACAACGTGTAAATATAGGCTGTTCACGATTAATTCGAATTTCAAAATCAGCCTTTGAGAAATGTTTCTGGCCTTAACTGCGCGAACCCATTGGCGTTGGTTGAGTTGACAGTTGAGAGATACGAGCGGCTCTTATCACAACGAGGTCTTGAGAGCCGACGTGGGCGAAATGAAGTGGACACGAATCAGCGCCAGGATGAAAGGACGGTAGGGAGACGGGAGGTCCCCGAAAAAAAAAAAAAAAAAACCAACCGACCAGCGACATCGTCAGTCACGATTCCCACATGCGAACATCCGGGAGCGATCCCGCTGGGAATCGAACCCGAACCGGGAGACGAGCAGTCTAAACCACTACACCACCGCGGCCTCGCGTGATATTGACGATAACCGAAACAATCTTTCATATATAACGGTGGAGTCGTGTCCTTCACAATTAATTGTGCTGGACTCCAACTTGGATATCTTCTCTGGCAATGTTGATACCGTCAGTGATGAAAGTGGGGTGTTCACACCGACATATCTCTGCAATGGTGCCGCGGAAAATGCGATGCGCAAGTTAAGTTGGGCCCACGCGTTCGCAGGTTACGCCAAGCAGACAGACCAAGCTGGGAGTATTTCAGCGGCAGCGATTCACAAATCACCAGGGTAGTTACGCTATCTGCGCACAGGTGATTCCAAATATTTTCTTTCCTTTACCCTTTACCAGAAATCAATTTTCGCTCCTTTTAAAAATGCCTGCGCTACGATGAGCCTGAAATTTCATTATAATAAGTATAACATTTCTTTATTGTCTCTATCTTTATATACCATTTCCTATGCGTATCGGCAGATCGTCTTCCCTTCAAATGAATTGTAACACCAAAGAATGATCATTGATGGAAGTAATTTTGGTCGTCTTGGACACCACGCACCGAATTGTGGATAATATTGGCGTAACCTACACGAAAAAAAAAAAAAAAATATTGGGGTGTGGCTAATGTTGGCGACAGGCCGTTTGTTTTGCGTGAATACGTCTACGTTGACGCGCTCGGTCGCCTTGATGCTTATTTTACGTTCCCGGCACCGCTTCACTCGACCATATGGGGTTTTATGGGTATCACTGGATTGCTTTTGAGATGCTCCTTCCAACCGCGTACGATTTCTGTATTTCGACTTGGCTTTTTGACGAGTATAGGCCGAAATTGTGTTAAGTTTGCTGAATTTTTTTACATTAAACTAAGACAATTTCACCATAACCACGACATACAAATGTTTTTATACACGTAGTAGATTGCTTTTGACGAGAACTGTCGATTGAATTCTTAACGATCGTCGTAGCTTCTCCTAGTAAAAAGTTATACTACTTGGAAGTTATGAGACGCGGGAAACGAATTGAGAAGGCGCACCCCCCCCCCCCCCTTCCCCCTTTTTTTCAACCACCACCCCCCCCCCCCCACCCCGGTAGCGCACACACCGCGCGCGATGCTTCGCAGTCCTCACTCAACGTAACATATTCTTTGATCCTTTGGCAATCGAGTGGTGTAATTGAATTTCGAATGTAGGCGATAGATTTGGAGCTGCAATGCCAAACTGTATTCTCCACTTTTGCTATCATCGGATTTTCTGGATTTTCACCCACTGTGGTCGCAAATTCAAAGACGTGTTCACGTCAAAAAGTGAAGAATAAGCACGAATTTCCCGCGCAGAAAACGTGGTTAACTTCACTGTAAAAAATATTTTATGGCAGGCACGAAGTATTTCGTTGGTATTCGCCTGCAAAATGTTTTTTTTTTTTGTGTTGAAAACCACATTTTTTAATTGTCATCATTCAACTTTTAAGATCGATAGAAATTTATTGCGTGGTAACTGCATAAAAATGTTGTGTTCACCATAAAAAATGTTGTGTTCCCCATAAAAATGCTGTGTTCATCATAAAAAAAAATATTTGGTAAAATATTTTGTAGCCACAACAAAATAATTTTCTTTCGGTGTGAGACGTGACGAGAAACTCTCTTGATTGGCTGCACTCTAAATTCTAATCAGTTGAAAAACCACTTACTCGCAACGATATTCAAGTACTTGAAACAGTGAAAATGGTTCCGCTTAGAGTCAGTGGTAAAACGACATTAGTTGTTTCAGTGAAACAATTTCACTGGTTGAATAAGTGACGACCAACTGCATACAGTGAATTAAATATGGTTTTTATTGAATTCGGCCAATTAATTCTGAGAAATTATCATATTTCCGATAGCCGCAGTAATAATGTGCAATTTAACGTAATTTAAGAAAAGTTCGCTGTTTTATGATTTTAACCCATATCGTACCATTTCCAGACAGATAAGTTACCACTTTTTCTTTAAGTTTAATTTATTGACTACATTGACCCATACATTTGCCTGTGTACGTACATGGCGTAGGTGATGTTTGACCGTGTGAGTGTATTTTGCCGTGTGACGAGCCCAAGTACTGGCTTTATTTCGTATTTAATACGAAACAAATATTACAAGTTATAGAAAATACTAAGTTAGTGTTTCATTCATTCAAGAATACAATACTTTAAAGTTAATCACAGTGTTATGTATTTGTGGTATACAAGTTATTTATAGCACAAAATGACATGTTACACTTAGGGTGATATTTCAAAGGTTCGTTTCAAAACATTTGAAGAAACTGTGAATGGCCTATAACGGTTTTATACAGTGGAATTCTTTCTTATTCAGATTAGAGTGTGTTGAGATCTGCTCTGAATCTGTTAAGCGGTATCGGCTGCGGTGTGAAACCGCCTTAGCTGTCATATGCTGTTGAGGAATGTTCCATTGCTAGAGCCCCGAGTATTTCGCGGATTGAGTTAGCAGCAAGTTAGCTCTCTAGACACTCCAGACATTATCGTTTGCTTATTGGTTGCTGTGATCAAGCGAGGCCTCCGTACAGGACCGTCAAACACACACTCGCACTACTGCTCCCTGCTTATGACTGGCTCGCGGTTAAACGGGGCGTGTCTAAAGAAGTGTCGTCCACTCACAGCTGTAGGAGAAAAGAACATGTGTTTGGAGTCTAGCTCCCCTCCGAATGAACTCGCGAAATACTCGTGGCTCTATCCATTACTAAACACTGCACTCGCATTCGGGATGACACGGGTTAGATTCCTCGGCCATTTTGATTTCGGTTTCCCATGGTTACCCGAAATGACCCCAAGCAAATGTTGGGATGGTTCCTTACTTCACATTTTAATTACGTTGCCCAGTATCCTATTTTTTATGAATACGTGTGAGTCCTGGCTGTAGTAAGAAAACCCTGAAAGATATAAAACAACTAACTACGTCTTGAGTATCAAAATTCACTATAAAATGTTCTGTGAGGATTATATACCCTCTAGTGTGTCAACATAGGCCTAAGTGATAAATTTTTGATCCATATTGTAAGTGAATAATACAACATTCGGAGTCGTATGACGTCAGTAGAAAATAAAACATTTTAACAGAGTGACGGTGATTTCGAACATGTTCCGCGAAAATAAATAAATAAGTGTAACACTGGCCACTGTTCAGTAATTGTCGCAGAAACGTGTTTTATTTCAATAAACGTCCTAGACAGAATTACTTCTGTAAGCACATTTTTCTGTAACATAACCAGAAGTAAATTTAACTTCAACAACAGACGTATTCACGTATCCCCAGAAAAATTTCGCTTCCCAGTACTCATGCACGCCGAACACAAATACCTCTCAGAACAATATCGTGGATGAACATCCCTATAATAGACGCACATCGATAATTTAGTACTCCAAGTAATGCACCAATCTCCAGGGACCATTAGCCATAATTGCATCGGCTGTGTGTTTGTGTATGGTTAGCCTCTCACTATCGTTCGCTTCAGTGAAACTATTCTCCACGGCGCTTATCGCTTATCAGCCAGCGGGCTGATTAATATCGTAATACACGACAAACTGCAACGGCGCATGAGTAGTTTGTTGTTTCTCGTTTTAGGCAAATTCGTGAATGTGTTTGTTTTCTCTTACATCGATGATGTGTGCATTTACAGCAAAAAACATTTGAAGATCACATAAGCCACATTAAACAAGTGCTTCAAGTTTTGACGGAAACCACGTGTAACATACATCTCTCGATGAAGGTTTTGCTTACAAAAATCGTACAAGTTGAATTTTGAAACTTATCATGTTATTTCTTATAAATTGGCTTACACAGTCGCCCAAAATAAACCTCCAATGTGCATGTCATGAGAGCATACTGGCGCAGAGAATATGCAATACAGAGTTCTTAGTTACCACCAGACAACTCTGTCACAAGTGTAAAATTCGCATCCAACTCCACAACCACATCATCCATGATGAGCATGCATCGGAGGCGAACAAGAATGATAGCGAAAGGCGAATCGGAAGTAGTCTTATGATATCCAGCTTAAGAGGGTGGGTGTAGAAAAATTAAAAATATTAATTTCCTTTATTACTTTTAATTACCGTGTATTTCTCTTTTTTGTTTTCCTCCTCCCCAAAAAAAAAATCAAACTATTTTCATAATCAAATAGCTTTACAAAATTAATTTTAATATTACATTAAAATATTTAAAGACTTTAATTCTTTACAAAAATATAAAGTTACAGAAATGTATACAATTACTTAACTATCGCCAATTTTTCCCAATTCACCATTCCCTCATTTACATGTCTCGAGCGAGATCGAAACGCCTAGGAGTAACCTCCCCCGAGTGACCGCCGTCGCTTAGTTTGCCGGGGTATTTATAGCGAAGTTTTCGTAACCGCTGTCCACCCCCAAAGCTGTGTAGAACATCCTCGAGACGGAAGCAGATCTTCGTCCAATCCAATTCAAAGGCGGTGCTGACGTCGCAAGACCCCCCCCCCCCCCCCGCACCCTTGCCAGTCACCACAGCCGCCGCTAGTTGGAAAGAAACGTCGCGCACTCAGTATACTTCCGGCCTTCGTCGAACTAACCAGGACATCGCGTCGCGGAGTCTAGCGCCTCCTCCGCACCACGCTGTAGCCTTCCCCCCCCCCCCCCCCCCGTTTGCTTCGAGTCCATAACTTACTTCATTACAAACCAAGCTCGTGGAAACCCCCAGCAATTGTTATCTGGAGTACCTGGTCGAAGCAACCTTCACTTCCTGCCTATGGACCTAGTAATTAAATTATCCTATATTGTTTTGATGGGGTTTGATCCCCTACCTGGCGTGAAAGATTAAAAGCTAAACAGAAAAGTAAATATATTACAAAAATATATTTTATTTGATTTTATTGCATTTAAATTTTATTTGATTTTTTGATTTTTTGGATTTCTATTTGCTTTTTACATTGCACGCAGAAGCCAATCTGAAACGAGGCCTATTCCCAGAACCTCGCGTAGCCAATCAGAGAAAGGGTACGCCCACATCAAGTCAACCACCACGCCACCTCGTCGTCGTGTGCTTGTTTATACGCAGAGACGTGAGAATTTCGCGAGTTCAACGACCTGTGAGCTAGATTCCACAGTCTCATGTGCAAATATGCCGATATCAACTGCACATTGGTCGTCTGCAGTCGACAACTGAACACCGTTCGCCAGGAGGTGTCAAACACCTCGTGGACCAATAGCTAAAGTTATACAAACGCACGTGTTTCGAATTTCAGCCTGTCCTGCAATGGATCCGCGAATTCTTCAGGTCTCTATTTATAGGCTATTCAAGGTAAAACGGAACGTTTTTGAAAGCCCTGCTTAGGATCTACTTGTATGCGTACGCACAATGAGTATTCTTCCGCTTATGCAAAATTAGCACCGTGCTCAATTTAGTCATACGGCGAGCAAGTGAAAACCGTAGAATTGCTAGAAAAGTAAAATTCTTACAGATATGTTAATACTTGCACGCATAAAAAAAAAACAGAAATAAAAGGAAGCCAATTCATTAAAGGTCGTTCACGATAAAGTGAGCACTTTTGAAATCAAACTTAGAAAAAATTAACTTCCCCTGCCTGCATATATTTTAACGGACGCCCTGAGAGGCATGCACCCAGTAAAGTTGGTTGCGACAGGTGGAAAATAGTTCCATATCTTAATGTCGAATTAAAAGTGTTAGGTAACCATTTGTGATAACTTAAATAATATTTTACTTTTTCTGTTTTTTTTTTTTTGCACCATGGAAGAATATACGAAGAGCATACAAGTAGATCTTAAGTAGGGCATTCAAAAGTGTTTACTTTATCGTGTAGGAATGAGATTATTTTCCCTCCATCGATACCAACTTTAGAGGATGCTGTTCAGTCAGTGTGCGTGTGTGTTAAAATGCATGTTGGTAGAAGAAGTGACATTTTTCAACGGTTGAGTTCAAAAGTGCTCAAATAAACGTGCATGGAATAATACTATGATGCACTGTATTGTTCATCATAGCCGTCAAATGAACGCGCAGTATTTCCTAGTCTCTGTAGGCCTTTCACGGTAAAGTGAGCTGTTTTTTTTTAAGGCCCTCTCAACAGGCATCAACCTCTAATAAATGTATTCTATTTCAGCCTCAGGCATTAAGTTTTGAGGGAGGTGAAAAAAAAAATACATCTATACACATGCTCTGTTTATTGGTTACAGGGCGACGTTTATATAATAAAAGTGGCGGAAAGATAGACATTGCCTAAAAGGAAAACTTAAGCAGGGCCTTGAAAACTGGTCGCTTTACCGTGGACAGACTATAGTAATGAGCAAGCGTAGACAAATGGAATTTCTCAGTGTTAATTAATCAACTAGGAGTTTCTGGAATTATTAATTATGCTTATTACGTTGAATAACTGGCAAACAGTTTCATTTCTCCTATACAAAGAGATTCGTGATGCAGTTTTACGAAAAAGATGAATTCCTTTGCAAAGAACCAGACAACGCAAGTCGTTATAATTATACTTCCTTAGTAATGTATAATTTAATTGAACCCATTTCCAGCTTCATTTAAACAATGTTCAGGTCTTATTGCTCGACTTTTCCTCAATTCCTCATAAAAGATTCCAGTGATATTCGTATTTCGAAATAAGTCTTTCGATGTAATTTGCGTTTGCTATGAATTTCGCAGCAGTTAACACTTTGTAGACTATGCTCGAGTGTAGCTCGAGCAAAGCCGGTATGAAAATGTCTTGGTTGTTCAGTACAAAACTCGCATTCATGTGCAGTCTTTGTTCGACTAGTGTTTAACACGACCTCGCAAGAACACCACAGAGCAATAACAATGATATTTGCTGACGATAGAATTTCTTTTTTTTTTAATAGCCACTCGGTGGCACTTAATCGATTGAGAAATCCTTTTGTGCGATAAAGGACTTTCTATTAGGTCAGTATCAGCTCGGCTCGCCATTGTTTGATAAGCGGCCAATAATGAACACTGTAAAGACAGGGTAGTGTCCGGTGTGGTATGGACCAATAGTACGATTGGGACTACTAACACAGAAACCAACAGAACCTGTGTTCTCGTAGTAGAGGATACAGGTGACTCACTTCTAAGCTGTTTTAAGTGCCAGTAAATGTGTGCAGACCTCAACGTGTTAACGTTCCTCGCAGTCGAACATTTCAAAAGGAATTTCGCAGCGGAATATGCCAGCAATTCGACTAGAGCTGTATTGCCTATATTGAAATTTGATACGAAATAATGCTGTCGAAGATGAAGAAACAGGATTAAGTGACAGGAACTAGGAAGTATTTAAAAACTTAAATCACAATTTTAAAAACACAGAAAAAAGACATGGTATGACAAACCATCACCAGTAGAACTAATCCAATACTGAACAGAAATTTTGTTTTAAATTACTAGGACCATGAAAACGTTGTGAGTTAAATTATATTGTTACATTTTGTATGTTTTAAAGGTTTTACTTTATAGGTGATTAACGTTATATTAACATACAAGTTGTGTTACGCATAGCTCAGAGGAGATACACTATTTATATACTTAATCATCTGTATATGAAAATAGTATAAATTACATCTCGTTTATACAAATGCGGTTAGTTATCCTTTTAGTAGAAAGAGCTATTAATATTCTAACTAGTAACATTTTGTTAAAGATTATTATTATTCATTTAGTTCATTATTTAATTAAAGCCGCACGATTAACTATAGTCCGAAAGGAACGTCGTAACCTTAAACACGATGTCGAAGGCTGATGACTAGACGTATCTCAGCCGACGGAAGGCCCCATCTCTGGACATCTTCCTAGTGCAGTGTCTCGATGACAAAAGACCTCGTTCGCCGTGTTTCCAGCCGTAGTATTGGCCCATGTTGAATAACCACCTGCACTGCCACTGGAGTTTGTTTTAATGGCTCAAGACTTCGTCCCAATCCTCCACGGCGTGTTTGTGCACTCGATCAGACCAGCACGACTGCGCTGCACATAACAATATGTACCGTACGCTGGACATCGCTAGGGCCTCAGTTCATTGTTTATTTACTGCAACAAGAATGAGCAGCCAATTTATCCTTTGACAATGTAGTGCGCGATTCGATGCTTGGTTTAATGTAGGTGTGAGTAGATATAAGAGGGGAGTTCGGGCTCACCCCACATTTTCATCGAAAATCGTTTTTTTTTTTTTGTACCAAAATCAAGATTTTTGGCTCCAGAATCATGGTTTGAAATTTAAGAAATTAAGCATTCTAAAAACAAGCAAAGTTGCCCAAAATAAAGCATTTTACCTCGAAATCAAGTAATTTCACAACTTTTTAAAAATGCCCGAGCAGGATTTTCAATCGAAAAAAAAAAAAAAAACAAGCAATTTTAAATCAAATCAAGCAATTTCACCCCAAAATCAAGATTTTTTTCCCAAATTTCAGCCCCCCCCCCCCCCAAATTTCTTGTATGATTTTATCTCGAATTTCAAGCAATTTCACCCCAAAATCAAGCAAATTTCTCGCTTTTCAAGCAATTTTTCAAGTTTTCTACAAATAGCAATTTTGCAAACGATCAATCTAAATAAAGCAAAATAAGCAAAAATATGTGAAAACATAAAATAATATAATTGATAGAATTTATAAATTTTATTCAACAAAAGTAAAACACCAATAAAACTTTTTTAAAACTTAAAAATAAAGAAAAATCTGAAGCATAGCCATTACTAAATCCATAATCCCAACCATAGCATCAATCCAAACCATAAACATATTCATTAAAATCATAAAATTTATTTTATCTTAAATAATTTTTATCGATTTTTAAAACAATTTTGAAATGAACAATGTCCAATTCTTTATCGAAAAATGTTTCAGTTTTTATGATTTCATATTCAATATCCCAATGTTATAAAAGATCTATAATTTGATTAATTTATAATATTTAAAAACTTATATATGTTTTATAAAAAAAAGTGATGCAATGGAAAAATTTTAATTAGAATTATTATTTTTCATTTGATCAAAAATTCGTAATAATTTCAAATGCAACCACTCAACTATGAGTCAAAAAAATTGTATTCAAATATCGAAACAATTTCTTGTTTCTGTAAAATCATTTACATTATTCATTTAATAAAATTAAAAATTAATATCTCTTGAGTGATACATTTGAGTATGGTATTCTTTATATTTTTTTTGTGAGTTTTAGTGGATATAACATGGATTTATTACCTTCATCTTCAATAGATATATACCTTCAATAGATAAATACCTTTATGGATATGTAAATTTGATTTTATATTTTTGGTATATCGTCAATTTTAATTGGACATTCAAATTTATCTATCACTTTATCAATATTAGACCCCACATTTTTATATTTAGATACTCTGTCTGAATTGTTTCTACTGGAAACGGTGCGGACTTTATCGCCCAAAGAAAATATTTTTGATCGTCATTCTTCACGTTTATGCATACTTATTTATTTTAAATTATTTCTGGTAATTCAATATATGCTGATCCTTTTAATGGGTTATACTTATTTATTGCTAATTTTATCCCCATTATTCTATCTAAAGTCCACCCGAATTTCTTTTTTGGAGTTCAGAAAAATTTGTAATTATTTCATGTATTATTCATTTATAAATTATTTTAATATCTCCATCATTCAATATTGCATAATTAGGTGATTGAAATGTAAATAATTCGACTTGATTATTTTCTTGCTTACAACAATTGATATATAATTTTAAACTGGTTTTTAACTCCCTAAATTTTATAAGATGTTCGTGTATTTTCTCAAAAACCTTATTTTTTATTTAAACTAAAAAAATGTTTAGGTTGTACTAAATTAAAAGAATTTTCAATGTTATATGTTGATATTCTACTTTTAAAAGTTTTATTAGCTAAGTAAGTTTCATTGGTTATTGTATTTCTTTTACTAAGAAACACATTAGTAGAATAAGGGAATATTTCTTTTTAATTCTTTTCTATCTTGCTTATATAATTCATTGATATTGACATCTGGTAGCGGTAAATTCGTAAGATTATTCTTTGTTATCCATTCTGTTTTCCGTATGCTTTTATTTCTAGGTTTTTCGAATAAATTATTAGAGAATGGAAATATTTTATTATATACATTTTTATCCTTTTTGTATACATCTCTAACATTGGTATATGAAAATGGTATATTTGCAAAGTTTCTTTTTCTTTGTTGATTTATAATAAATGGTATAGTAAATGGAATTAGATCAACTTTCCGTAGCCTGTACCAATAGTTAATTTTTTAATCTCTACCTATAATTCTCAACTCTCTCAATCTCTTGTCACCCAACTCAACTGCGATATTATACTATGCCATTTTTATTGTCCATTTATAAGAAAACAAATTTATGAAGTCTGCAAAAATGGGGGTAGAAATATATGTGTGTAAAATCGAAATATGAGCTTCAATTATTTATAATAATTAAATCCTTTTTAAACTATTCAACTTCTTCTTATGAGGATATTTCTCATTATAGCATTTTTTTTTTTTACACATCGTTGTATGTTTGTCCATAGTAGTTTTATGACGAGAAAATGAATTTATTGATTTATTATCTTTACATACTGTACATGTTTTGTTGAATAATCAACACATTGAGTTTCATTTAGAATATCTACTATTGCGTTGTGTAATTTATTATTTTCATGCTTTTCGAGATATCCATTACAAACATATTACCCACATTCGCATAGTATTTTCTCATTTTTAATTCATATTGATTTTTGACATATTCAGCACAACCTTTTATACAAGTGTTAATATGCTTGTCTTTTGTGTATTTATGCGTGAGAAAACTTTCTATATTTAATACTTCGCCACACTTTTTACATTGCTTTTCTTGATTTTCCATTTTTTATTTAATAAGAAAGATAATTTATTAAGAGAATTAGAAATAATTTTCTTTAATAATTTGTTTCTAAGTAAATAACACAAAAGATGGAATCCCTGCTCAACAAGTTGAACGATTCGCTTGAATTCATAAAACTACAAGACCTAGAAACGAATAAATGGTTTACTGCTACAGATTTTGAAATTTATGAGTCTATGTTAGGAAAAAAATTAATTGTATTCTAGATGGTAAACTTAGAATTTCATTGCCAGAGCGCTACTTCAAGACACTTGATAAAAATTCTTTGAAACTAATAAATGAGAAGGAGTTTGTATATTATGTATAAAGGCTTAAAAGAAATAATAAACGGAAAATCTGTGCATGATATAGAGTTCTCTTAAAAAAAATTTAAATTTCTATTGATTTGAATCTTTTTAATATTTTAATTTGATTTTATCTTAAATTTGCTTGCTCGCTTGCAAAACTGCTATTTCTAGAAAAGTTTAAAAATTGCTTGAAAAGCAAGAAATTTGCTTGATGTTGGGTCGAAATTGCTTGCAATTCGAGGAAAAAAAATAAGAAATTAGGGTCAAAATGTTATGTTCACTAAACATGCAGAATTTTTGGGGGGCTGAAATTCGAGGAAAAAAATTTTGATTTTGGGGTGAAATTGCTTAATTTTGTGGTGAAATTGCTTGATTTTCGATGAAAATTGCTTGTTTTTTAATTAAAATCCTACTCGGGAATTTTTTTTTTTAAGTGGTAAATTATTTGATTTTGGGGTAAATTTGCTTGATTTGGAGGTAAATTTGCTTGTTTTTAGAATGCTTAGTTTCTTAAATATCAAACCAAGATTTTGGAGCAAAAAACCACGATTTTCGATTTAAAAAAATGTGGGGTGAGCCAGAACTCCCCTTTTATGTCTACTCGTCTCCTACCAACCCAGAGTTGTCCACAGCGTGTATAACAAATTATGAGCAAATCGAAAGAATAACTCAAGTATGCGTGTTTTGACTTATCCCGACATCAATTCGCGATATTTTCCTGTCTTTAAGAATCACTGAATAAAACAAATATTTCATACTTTAATATTTTATTAGAATTATTTCTTTTGCACAAATGGTTTGGCAAATAATTTTATTTGTTTAGTAAGCGCTCGGGAAAACTAAATGGCGGTTAAAAAAGAATTCCATGATTTGAAATGACGAATGTAAGCTCCTTTAAACACAAGTAATTTTTGCTAAACGCTGTTAGTGAATAATTGGGCTATTTTAAAGCATTTTTCTTCTAATTATTTTTGTGTCCCAAGCGGTAGAATAGTCTAATCAAGTTAATTGTGGAGTGAGTGGGTGGGAGAGCGATTAAAAGCAACAACTTACTACGTGCTGAATTAAGCTCTTATAATTAGTTCTTCAACGTGCAAATTACAACTGTGTGTATATATATATATGAGTTAACATACAACTTAATAATAGTTAACATACAACTTAATACTTGCCACCAACAAATGTGGCCGATATCTTGCGATCTGCGTACTGCCCCTCCAGCGTCCGTTCTCACCAGTCCCATATTGATTACTCTTACCTCCTTTGCATTCCGGGGCAGCGGTGACTAAACGGTTAGCATGCTCGCTTCCCACCAAGGCGAACCGGGTTCAATCCCAGGTAGGTCACTCCCGGATCTTTGCAAGTGCGAATCGTGCCGGACGATGCCGCTGGTCGACGGGTTTTCTCGGGGATCTCCCGTTTCCCCCGCCTTTCCATTCCGGCACCGCTTCATACTTACCTCAATCACCCACGTCGGCTCTAGAGACCTCGCTATTAAAAGCCGCCCAAATCTCTTTTTCTCCACATTCCTTTAAGAGCCCTCACTTGTACTTGCCCACTTTCTTCCCCGGAAAATTTGTGGAGCTGGAAGACTCATCTGGCGTTTCCCCATATTACACACACTTTCACAAACATCACATGATTTGCGTCACTGTTTGACGTCCTCACGCGGAATCTCGTTTGCCACTAAGAATCAAAACAATTTGTTTTAGGCCTGACTCAAAACTAGCAATTGCTGTGCCTCTGACGCACATCATCTGTTCCCATCTTTATTAGTCTGCTCGTTCTCCTCATACATTTTTATGATTACAGGCTAAATATTATATTTAATTTTTTAATATATAAATATACCTATGAATTAATACAATATCATATAACATTATGTATCCTTTCACTTTATATAAAACTAAATTGCCACGGACAGATAGACTTTATTCATACGCCGACCTATTTATAGCCACGAAACCCTTAGGTACACAAAAATTAACTAATATTCCACTAAAGACTATAAAAGACAAAGTGAGCACTTTTCAAATCAACCTTATAAAAAAAGTCACTGCTCCTATCTGCATACATTTTAATGGGCGTCCTGAGTGGCATGCGCCCAGTAAAGTTGGTAACGATGAATAGGAAGTAATTCCATAACAGTAGAATAAGAAGTGTTAGGTAACCATTTCTGATATCTAAATTTTTTTTTATGCATCGAAGTGTAAAAATGGGCAGATTTGTTGGATATTTTCTTTTCTAGTAATTTCACATTTTCACTTTACCGACGCGTGAATAAAGTGATGAGGCCCATGACAATGTTAATCTTACATAAGGTAGAAGAATACACAACATGCATACAAGTAGATCTTAAGCAGGGCTTTCGAAAGTGCTAATTTTATCGTGAATAGCCCATATCAACAGTACAAGTCTTGTCTAGGTGGAGAGTGATGTATGTATCATCTGATCCCATCCCCACAGGCTTTTGTGAATAATAATTTTGGACCCAAAAATTTCTCGTATTCAATTGAGGACATGCTGGATTCCAAACACGTGTTCATTTGGCACCTTTGTGTCGGATGGATCACAGTTTGTTAGCCACGCCGGGACTGTTTGAGCCAATAGCTAACCTGCATGAAAATGAGGGACGAATCCCATGCTGTGTGGCCAGGGATGAAATTTTGTACCATGCCACGACCTAGGTCGATTTATTTAGTTCCAGTTAATTTTTTAGCAGTATGTTAAAGTGGACTTAAGTACCAACCTGTACTTATTAAACTGCACAAATGAACCATTTAAAATATTGGGCCTGACTCAAACAGAGATTTTATTCTAACTGTAAACCAAATATTCCGCCGATCAGAGATAAAATTACAGATAGCTAAATTCACCTGTAAACTGGCAATATGGCTAACTAAGCAAATTGAAATTCTTAATAAAGTAATTTATCTATTCCTTCGTTACAACATACTGTCTACCTTAAGACAGTAACTATCACTGAAATACTGGATTAAGATCCATGCATACCTGCAGGATAAAAATAAAGACCAGTCAGAACAACAAAAAAAGCTTAAATTAATGGCTATAGACTTTGCCTTGAATATTCCTAATCTTCCTTACACATTAAAGATATAAAAAAAAAAACTCAAAATCTACCAAAGTGGGCAACTTTAAAAACTGACGTGCCATAAAATTTTCTTTAAAATTTTAAAACGGTGCAATTTGAGCATCGGCCAATGAACAACTATATGAGGGGAGCATACAAGGGATTGTTGTCAAATGAATCAGCGACATTTTCGCGACTCTTCAGTAATAATAATCCACCACTACAACGCATGCCTACGAACAACTTGTAAACCGTTAATTAATATATACACTTCCAAACAATAATGTTGCTTATAAATTCCATCATTTTACTGCTTAGAACGCCAGGTACTTTAGAGAAGTATTTCCTCTCACATAGGGGCCGCGGTGGAGTAGTGGTTAGACTACTCGCCTCCCACCTTGGCGCACAGGGTTCGATTCCCGGCGGCTCCAGGACCTTCGCATGTGGCAATCTAGCCGGAAGATACAGCTAGTCGACTGATTTGCTCGGTGTTCTCCCGTTTCCCCCGCCCCTTCATTCCGACGCTTCACCAAACTCTCCTCATTCACCCTCATCGTCTCTCAAGACCTCGATGTTAAGAACTACCCGAATATCTTCATTCACTCACTCCTCTCACATAAGCCTTGTTAACCATGCGGTTTTTTTTTTTTTTTTTTTTACAAAATAGTCGATGTCGAATCTTTACAAAAAGAATCTTTGCCAGCACTACCGTTGTTATTTCGCAGATGCCAATAAACAAGAAATTCGTTTCATGAACGCATTTAGAAAAAAAATTCTCTCAAATACGCAACTTTATGTATCCGCGAATTGGAAGCGAGGCAGATAGAGGCCGATTCTTCTACAAATCACATACCAGTGTGCATGTCTCTTTGTCTCTTAGATAGCGTCCTCACTCTTCAATTACTGTAAAGAATATATTGGTGGAGTAATGAGTATTTTTAACCTACTGTTGTGACTGGACGACAGTTGTTTACACACGCCCCGTTTAACTATGAGCCAGTAATAAGTAGGAAGAAGTAGTGTGTTCGCAGTCCTTTTCAGAGGCCTCACTTGATCACATAAACCAATAAGCAAACGATAATGTCTCGAGTGTATATAGGACTGTCCAGCCTAGCTTGCCGACAACTCAATCCGCGCGAAATACTTGAGGCTCTCTCTCTCTCTCTCTCTCTCTCTCTCTCTCTCTCTCTCTATATATATTATATATATATATAATATATATATATATATATATATATATATATATATATATATATATAATATATATATATATATATAGAACGTTCTGTTGTTAGATGGATAACGGGTATTATCTATCAAAAAGTTACGCTGTGTTGACAGAGTAAGTACCAGGATGGGATAATGAGTACCTTAATTACTTCTATTGTGCATTTTACTGAACACAGAAGATGCAAAATTGTACAATTTTCACCCCACAGACTGCCTGTGGTGTAATACACGTTTTCGAGCCCTTGCATGAGTAGAGAGAGCGGCGGACTCCTGGGACACTTGTAGAATGACATGTAGATGGAGCGGATATTCGATTGTTTGATTATTCGATTTAAAAATGTGCATTCATATTGATTAATCGAATAGTAGTTAATTTGCTAATCGACTAATCGATTACTAGCTAATTAATTGTTTTTATTAATTAATCAGTGCACTTAATCAAAATAATTAGAGAGTAGTTATATATCAAAATGTTTAATTAATCAAATTAAATGAAGAATTATTTGATATCAATTTTATTTATTTTATGGAATTTTTTTGATATAAAAGAATATTTATTAATTTTTTTGTCATAAGGGTGATATTGGCGGAGCAGCATCGGTGTGTTCCATGTGACGTCCTGGAGTCAATGACTAGAGGGATGGGTTGTAATTGTTTATATATGTGTTAATGTTGTTGTAAGAGTGGTATAAGTAATATTTTTATTTTTTGTTTGTGAATGTAGCGAGATCACGCGGCAGGTTCCTAGGACACTAGGTGAGTGAGGTGTGGATGGAGCAATAACCTGCGGCAGGATACTGGGACACCTAGGGGAGTGAGATGTGGATGGAGCGGGAGCACACATGTCACTTCTGGGACACTTAGCGAGTGAAGAGTGGATAAACGATTAATCGATTATGAGCGGGGGCATGCGAGGACCACTACGATTTATGTTCAATTAGCCAACTGAAATAATAACAGATCATTAAAAAATTACTTTAATCACAGGATTACCACACACAACATAATATCGAATTAATATAGATACAAGATATTAAAAATTACTTATGATAACCAGGATACAAAATTCTTTAAAATGACTTACCCCGAGTATGTCGCACAAAATTTATATTGATATTGTAATGAAATTCCTTAATAATTTTTCAAATGCCTGAATAAATGACATTAAACAAATTTTTATAACACCAAACAAATTTCACACATCCAAAATACCCAAAATTGTCAACTATTAGATTGAACACACAAAATCCTACAACAAACTATTTAAATATGAACACATGAAAAATATATATTTTACACTCACACAGGAACGAAATAACCATAGCATACTAAACTACTCACTTATCTCCCATGAATCCAGATGTAATAAATTCACAAATCATTAAAAACACACGATATATAATTAAAATTAAAACTGAAATCCCAAACAAGCTAAAAATTTCCCCATCATCCCCAATTTTATGACTTCCCACGCAGTCCAAATCTCCATGTGTCATAAAAATTTCCCCCCTGACAAAATCCCCTCAAAAACTGACATAAGCATACTTTACATATTCCACCTTCATCAGCTCTGAAGACGCACATCAAAATGATCACCCAAACATCAACTAACACATAAGTATAATCATTTCACAAATGTGTCTTTCGTTAGCTCATACAATTGTCACAATTGTTTGCCTATTGCGAAAGCCTATCACATGCATTTCCCATAAATTAATAATAATAAAATTGTTTCAATTAAATAAAAGCCTAATAATTATCCGAACACACCAGACGATTTGAGAAAGTGTATTAGGTTACCCAGACAGCTTGTCTGCTCGGATAGAACTAACCTCTCCCAAAACCAAGCAGAATGCGAGTCACCCTTTACACCATGTGAATAAACCCTCCACAGTCTCCCGACACTGACAAAGGAACCGCCCCAATATTTCATGTCTCAAGACAGCTGGGGGGAGATGGTAGGACGAGTTTGCTCCTCGACTGTCGAGACAAACCTGTTTCAGTGAATAAACTTGCAAACACCACAGCCCGGGTTAAACGTAAAGGGAATTTACTCTTCAAAATATTCAATTTTAATAACACAATTCAAACCAAAATCATTTTCGGGAATTGAAAAAACCTGTTTCAACACACCGCTAACATATTTAATGAAGTGTAACCTAGAAGATATTATTTAAAAAGCTACGAACTTAACTGATGTTCTTATAAAATTATGGCAAAAATATTGTTAAAATATAGTTTCAAAAAATTATGAAGTGTACATAATCCAAAAAAAAAAAGTCTTAGTTACTAAAAACTATACGGAATCATGTACATTTCAAAACAAATTTCACTATTCAAACTGGAATTTGTAAAACCTGCATTTTAAAGATTTCACTGAGAAAATATTACATCAGCACAGAACAAATACATCAAAATGGAATTCATTTGTAAAATATAGACATGTTTACAAAAATATGTAGACGTCGATGTTATATAGTAAACATATTTTCCATAGGATTTTTCAAGTTTCTCCCATTTCATGTTATCACATTGACATTAGTTTACACTGTAAAACTGTTTTAAAGACGTCTCTCAAAGTTTTGTTTAATTAGGTGTAAAAAGTATGTTACTACATTTCATTTCAATGGTAAAATATAAGTGTGTATACAATTCATTTCAGGATATATTTGAAGAATAATAATATCTCACAACTGTATTAGTTTTTTTTTATTTTGTATGTTAAAGTAAAAAAATTATAAGTTTGTATTTCCTTGGAAACTTGTTAAAATTGTTATTTTTGTTTCGTTGTTGCCAGCTAGTCACTCTTTAAACTTGCTCTGCAGGGCAAGGGTCCGTTTACTTGAAGATGTCCCAAACTACTTTCCCCTTGCCTTGTTCCACCATTGTATATTTGTCAGGTTAAATTAGCCTTTGAAACTCCCCCTCATTCCTTTTCTTTGAGAGTTCATTCATTTCCCTCTCCCTTTTAAATTTCCAAACTTGTTGGTGTTCGCATCGTGTAAAAGCAATTTATCTCATTCACAAATTAGTTAAACTGAAAAATAATATTTCAAAAATATGAGAAAAGGAAATCAAAACTACTGATTAACAAGTCACACAATTTCCTTCGCCATTAAAATTTAATTAAATAATTTTAAAAATCCTTAAATCTAAATTCTCAACTGTTAACACAAAAATTACAACTTCACAAACTGTTAGAACAAAAGACTTTATACAACAATAAAACAATATTATATTTACTAAAAATCACTTCTCACATCTTCTGACTTGTTTTCAAACATATTTAAATAAATTAAAATCATTGCAATCACATTAAATGATTCAATTGCTTCTCATATTTTCTCGCTTGTTTTCAAACATATTTTTAGAAAAATTGAAATCATCGCAATAACAAAATGATTTAATCACTCTCCTCACAACATTTCACAAATATTCAAACTCTTATTTAAAGAAAGAAAAAAAAAGTTTATCTTCTTTAGAAAAAAAAACTTTTCTATTGTTTTCAAACTTTGGATTTAAAGATAAGCGCCATCTTTTTTTGGGATGGGAGGACGAAATACAGACAAAGCTATACCAGGAGGAGAAGGGTTTCGAATGGGAGGAGGAGTGACAGGACTGTTACAGATTATCGGCAGAGATGCTGTGAAGGCTGGTGGAGATGGTGATTGTACATCATTGAAAAAGTTTAAATATTCAGCAATATTCCTCTTCTTCTCGACATATTCTTCATCTTTTTTCGGCATTTGCAATTCGAGATCTTCATCATACCTTGAACTGTGAGTTAAGGTCGTTAGATGTGTAGAATGCCTAGAGTCACCAAGTCATCCTCGGAGGCGGTGTTGGGGCACCAGTGTCATCATCATGCAGGATACGGCTTTGGAGGTGCCAAGTCCGTCCTCAGAGGTGGTGCTGGGGGTGCCGGGATCATCATGCAGGAGACGTCGCTTGGTGCTCCAAGTCTGTCCTCGGAGGTGGCGCTGGGGATGCCGGAATCGTCATTGTATGAGATGGCACTGGAAGAACCAAGTCCGTCCTCGGAGGCGGCACTGGAGACAGCGTCATCACTCTCGCTGGAGACAGCAACATCACTCTCACAGAAGGTGGTGTTGGGAGATGCCGACAGCATTAGAAGACACTGACGGTGCTGGAAGATGCCGACAGCACTGGAGATGCCAATGGAGTTAGGGTAACAGCATCAAGACCCAACCCATCAAATTCCAGAAGCTCCTCCTCGAGAGCTTGATTGGACATTCCTGTAAAGTATTCTAAGTAAAACTATGACATTTTAAAAAATGTATTACGTTCCACAAACACTGAATTCTAACACTGGAGAGGTGTAAAGGTTAAACCTTTATATATACAAATTTTCAAACTCCCGGGTAAATGTGCAGGAAACGAGACTCATCCCCTCCCCACAGAATCCTCTCCGCAGAAAATACACATCCCCTCGACACACATTTCCGTATATATTGGCATGTATTGTAACATCCAGAGCAAGAAAGGCATACCATTTTGTTAGGCCATGTCTACGTGAAGAGAAGGATGGGAACGTGACTGCTACTGATAACCCTGCACAAGGATTCCCACACTCTCCTCAGAAGAGTCCTTGTTGTCTCAGCGGGGAGCGGACTATGTCAGGTAGCAGACAAAAATGTACCAGCTCTGCTAGAAATGTCGCTGGTTAGCTCTACAATGCTCCCCTCACCCTAGTGTTCATCATCGACTCACCCCTTTCACACGTTGTATACGTCTATGAGTCCGCTTGTCTCCCATGACTCATTTTATGCAGTTCCAACAGCCTTGCTTCACTGCGAACATCCCTCCCTCTCAAAGCCATACATCCATGTCTCGACTCTACTCCCTCACCACCGCCATGCGAGCACTGTTTGTCCCTCATTGGTCTCGCCACCTGCATCATCTACCCAGGAGATTTCTACAAGCATGTTCCAACCATGTAATGGCTATGGGAAAGACTCTCTCATGCAGAAGACGATTCTCCATTTACACAAGTATTTACTGCATAAAATATTAACTAATTTTGTTATAAGATATAATCCCCTAAACGGATTTCACAGTGAAACAGTATTGATTGGTCGAACAAAATATCATTTCAGTCATTAGACTGGGTGAATGAAAATTATGTATTTTGACCACGTAATACATACTAACTAATTTTTGTATGTAACAAAAAAGGTTACACCCATGAACAAATTACATATTCCTCATGCAAACATTTTGTAAATTTATGACTATAAATTGATAAAACAATTTATTTTATGTAAACAATGATTAACTCATATCTTTAAGATATATAGTCTGTTAAATGAATCAAAGTTTCAGTTTTAAATACAATAGATTATATTCCTTTTTTTTTTAACAAACATAACATTTATTTACATACATACAAATCAATTCGTTTTAACACATATTAATTTAGATATTATTACAAAAAATAACTTTATTCTTAAAACATTTATTCACATTCATTTAAGCATTAAACTTTAATGTGGTGAAGTTCATTTCTCGAGACGATACTGGTGTTAACATTTTAGTTAATGTTGCAGGGAGGCGAACTCGGAATTCTCTCAAATTACATGAAATGGTCTTATTCACAGAGAATCGGTGATTTGCTGACTGTTAGGTTAGAAGATTCACACATTCTTGAGGCAGATGGAAGGTTGATTCACTCATTGAAGTTGGCTTAGCTGAAATTATTATGATACAGAATGGAGAGAATTTGATGGCTTGAGAGGTCTTGAGAGCTGATGAGGGTGATGTGAGGTAACCTGCACTAGATTTCATATCTTCTTATAGACACTAAGTTGGATTACTACTGACCAGAAGTGAACAGTCGGTATTTGGAGATATGCACATCCATTTTTGTTATTAGTTGTAAAGTCCAGCTGCTACAATAAGAACAAAATTCTTTAAGCCTGGATGTTAAGTAAGGCACTATGGTAAAGTTATAAAGGCCACTAATATCTGTGGAATGTAGATTGGGGAGAGCTTGTATTTGAAAATAGAAAGTTTCTGTAGAGAATCCCTCTGCTGTAATGGATTTAAGATATTTACATGTTATATTTAAACTAAGAAATATTAGTCTGGTTGAGGCCATCGTTAAATCTAGCAGAGGCTTCCTACACCTTGAGAAAAATCTTTGTAAGTGTATATCAGTCTCTGCTTGGTCATTGTGTATCCTAGCATATGTCAGTCTGCCTGCAAAAGCTGTGCTTAATTTTTCATAAATGAGAGGATACAAACTATTTTCTGTCTAGTTGGAAAAAGAATTATTTCCCAATCCTGTATAAATGTTGCGATGTTATGGAGGAAATAGAGTGGGTACAGAAGGAAATTTTAACTGTTGAACTGATTGTGTAGCATGTGGAGCAGATTGTGGTGATGGCTCAAGTTGTGGAGTGTGTGGAGCAGATTGTGGAGTGTGTGGAGCAGATTGTGGAGCCTGTGGAGCAGGTTGTGGAGCTGTGTGGGGAGCTAATTGAGATGCTGCCTAAGGAGCTAATTGAGATGTCTGAGGAGCTAACTGAGGAGCTATGTGATTAGCCTGAGGAGCTGTGTGAGGATCCTGAAGAGCTAAGTGAGGAGCTATGTGAGGAGCTAAGTGAGGAGCTATGTGAGGAGCTGTGTGAGGAGCCTGAAGAGCTAAGTGAGGAACTATGTGAGGAGCTAAGTGAGGAGCTATGTGAGGAGCTATGTGAGGAGCTAAGTGATGAGCTAAGTGAGGATCTAAGTGAGGAGCTATGTCAGGAGCTGTGTGAGGAGCACACTGTTGAACTGATTGAGGAGCATATTGTGATGAAGTATTGCAAGTTTTTCAATGTCTCATAAAATAATCACTACTAGAAAACTGTCTCTGGCATAAATCACACTGAAAATGCTTTCTTGAATTTATCATACCACAAATTGTTCTTTCATGTCGTCGTAAGTTCCACATAGTTGAAAATTCTTTCCCACAGAAACGGCACAGCAAAGCCATCATTGTCTACATACTCTTCCAAGTCTAGAATGGAACTAAAAGGTTTCAACCTTTTATACTTTGCAATATGTAATTCGAGTAATTATAAATTCTAGGAAGCAATTGGAGTACACTGTTCATTTGAAATGTACATTTAAGTATTAAATGCTTTCAAAGCTTCATTGCCAAATGTACGTAACATTTTGTTTTCAAAAATAATTTCGTTGTTAGAATTAGTTTATATGGGAACTATACAATTGATGTATTTGTAAAGTCAGTAAAACACAAAAAGGGTATTTCAAACCATTTATTTTGCTACAAAGTACATTTTCATAACAATAGATGTTTAAAAAAACACACATTTACATAATTTCTTCCCTTTGACAATGTTTGTTGTATTATTCATTCTGGTAAAAGTGTGAATACATTTATTCGATGGTAAACAGAACATTTTGTCAGGAATAGCCATTGAGTGGGAAAAAACATTGTTTGCAAAAAACCACAAAACTGTTGCTTTCCAAAACATTTTTTTTTTATTTTTGCTCCAATTTGCTAACAACTTGCTGATCTCGTTCTTGTACTTTTATATGCTCAATTCCACTCATTGCAGATAATGACATATCACTCGTAGAATTTCCACTGGTGACTAAAGGGGAGAACAATCATAATCTGTTTCATCCCAGTTAGATATCAATGACCATTTTAGCATTAATTTCGTGTTTTCCTCTGCAGAGAATAATTTTGAATTAAAGCTGTAGGTTTTATGTAATTGTTTGAATGATTGACGATTATATTATTTTTGAATATCTGTTACTTTCCCATTCCATACATTTTGCAAAATATGTTTTTGGTGTACTCCACCTACATATATTTCACAATTGTTAAGTATTGCTTGCAAATATCTTCAATATTTTCATACTCATACACCCACTTTGAAAGGTTAAACCATGGTGATGTTTGGTTATCCATCTACTTGTTTTCCTGTATTTAGTACTTAGATATTTCCAGTATAATGGTGATTTGAAGCTGAATACCATGTTAGCTCTTCCATATATGTAATAGCCAATTCTTTAATGATCAATTTTCTCGGGATTGAAATTCTAGCTCATTCCAAAACATGTTGTTAATAGTGTGTCTCGTCGCCTAATGACTGAAATCATCATATTCACCACCTCATCTCTTACATTATAGCTTGCAATCTATCATGAATTATCAATCCATAAGCTTGCATATTAGCCAGAATTGATGTATTTGCAATAATTTCAATTACAATTATTGGTAATCATGTCATCTTGTTTGCTTATATCAAATACAAATAATGTTCCTCTGGTTTTAAATTATTCTGGTTCTAGGGTCGGTGAGCTCATTTTGTTATATCATATATTTCCTGGAAATTTGAGTACATGTAGCAAATAAGGAATTCCCCATTTCCAAATTTTGTATTTAAATCAGTATAGGGATAAGCTCGATTTACAGTGAAATATTTTTCATATTACAAGTATCAAAAACGTATCTATCAGTGTTTAAATTGTTTTGTCGATTTGTTTGAAAATAAATAATGACAAATTGTGGTTTCTCAGATAAAAAACTTGATTTCACATTCCAAATAAATTTTTGAGATGTTGGTAGTGCTGTAAATGTCTCCATAGTCCAAGACCTGAATGCAATATATAGATCATTCCCTTTTTCAATATATTTTAAAAACTTTACAAGTTCACAAGTGTTAATTTCAATATGTGGCATTAGCCATTCGACACTGTTTAATTAAAATGTTTGCTGTCTGTATATAGCATTCAAATACATGTTACCAGATAGAATAACTAATTCTTGTTTAGTATTTAAAAACTTTTTACGTGTTTGTAGTCCTCAGCAAAGCCCAAAACCATATTTAATGGTGTAACAATTTCGTATTTTCAACCTGGGATTATTTGTAGTATAAAATTATTAGTATAGCTCCGCCAAGCCATTAGCTCTGTATAAAGATTGTTTACAGTTCCTTATAAATGGTTCTTTATTGTGGAAGTAACTCCAACATCTTGTTTATGATCGATTTCAGCACCATTGATATGATATCCAATTCTACTGATTAGATGAGGTATTCTGTTTCTCACTATTCCTGTGGTTACTGAAATAGTTGCATCGAGTGCCTTTTTAATATTTCCTCTAAATCTTAAACTTGATTTCGATGGTAATGTGTAAATATCGTGACTTTGTATGGCAATCCTTATTTCTCATGGAAAATGTATATGGACCTGCTTGGAATGGCTTATATTCATGTATTTCCATATTGGTGATTGCATCATCATAATTTACCAGTTATTCAATTTTAAGTATGTGTTCCATTTCTATAAACAGTATATCCAATTTCCTTTAAAAATAATTTGTTGCCCTGTGTTAACTTTATGGGTATCTTGTTTAAATGATTGTTTTATGCTTCTGTTACATCTTTTTATAGCTACTTTCTTTTAAATGTGTTTTTATAAACACAGTTTTCAATTGAAGTACCTACTTTATGAGCATATTGACTATTATACACAATACCAATTTTGATTGAAATAAACTTGGAATGCATGTGTTTATATAGCTTTTTTTAAATGTAATCGAACAGTAATTTCTTTCTTTCTAAAATGAATCAATTTACCATTTTAATTGACAATTGTAACAACTAATTCAACCACTCAATTAACTATTACCTCAATTACCTATGTATATGGTTTTTCAATTATTTTGTATCCTAGAGCCACTGCTTACATGCATTCATGTATTGCATTTGTCAGTTTTCCATTCAAATATGATCTGCCTACAATATTACAATTTATATAACATACATTATCCGACAATATATTAATATAATTTGACAATTCATGCAATTGATTGGCTGGATATTCTCCTTTTGTACCCTTATATATTTGTAATTAAATTGTTGTCTGTGAAATCGATATCGACATTAGTATACATCACAATAGTTAATGTATTTGCATTTCCACGTTATCGGAATTGTTTATTTTCAGGTAATGTTGCTTTAATGGACATCTCTAAGTCATCCAACTCATCAGATCTGACCAGTATCACAACCTTATATGTTTGTTCACCATTGTTAAATGTAAATCATTGGTTGTCTACATCAATTTTTGGGATGCTGTTGTAAGTAACGAATTCGATTAGACTTTTTTTGGCATTCTCCATCTAAATCTCTAAAGCTGGAAAATTTACCGACCACAATTGTGACGAATTTCCACTTAATATCATTGCAATTGACATATTACTAAACTTATGTTGCTATTTAGAGTCAAAAAACATAAAACCTAAAAAACTACAATTAATTGTATTTGGTAATTGTTCTATTTTGTAATTGTATATTAAATGTATGTTTTTCAAATAATTGAGATTTCAATTTGAGGGCATAAATTTCCAAAACTGTTGTAATACAATGATTGATTTATGATTTTAATTAATATAACCCAGTGTGTCCCTTCAGTTTGTTTCGAATCTAAATTAACAATAATACATTCACAAAGGTTTGGTTTCTTTGGAAATTCATCTTTCATATACACACCTCAGAAATAGGGAATATCCAGTTTCTGTACAAATACAATAATGTCATTGTTTGTTAATGCATGTTTTGGAAGACTATTTAGAACTTTCTGGGTATCTTTCCATGTTTGGAATTTTTTTGTCCTTGGCCAAATTTATGTGGTTTAAGATACATTCCTTTACCACTTGATTTACTTGATTTAGCAAGAGCTGAAACACCTCCCATTAAAGCTCCAAGAGCTCCAGAAATATGAATGTTAATATTCCACCTTTCTTGGTATTTTGTATCATTTTACATTTCATGCCCATGCTGCTTTTCACCTTCGCCCACATAACTTTGTCAACAACCAAAGTGCCTAGCTTTTCACCTGTAGATGTAGATGGATTCCTCCATATATTTGCTGTTTTATTTGCTATAATTGTATCCGCTATATGTTTTTTTCAAATGGTTTGTTCGATTACGTGTTCTTTACATGCTTTATCCAAGTGCTTATACCTTGGTCGTTTTGTGCCAAGTATTTTGCAATAATTATATTTCAGTAAATACAATTCAAATGGTAATTTATTAATCAATTTATTCAATTCACCACGTCCTTTTTTGACATGTTTAGTACTAGGCATTGTTTTCAACTGAATGTGAGTCTATATACAGACCTACATTTATAGTTTTTATGTTAGTATGGTAGCTAATACTGTAGTAATGAAGGTTATGAAGCAAAATGTTCATCTGCTGGTAATTATAAATACAAAAGAAAACATAATTGAACAGAAACAGGGTATTCTTTTACCTCCCAATATACATTGTAGAAAAACACGACCCTTCTTCATGTGGAAAAACATGTGTAATTATGTCACTGTTGGAAGACCCAGATGTACTTAAATTTGAAAATGTATATATGTTTTCTAAAACAATACAAGAGAAATATCGATGATTAGCCAACATTCTGTCATTAATTGAAAGAATGCAATATTTCCCTTTTACAAATAAAGACGATATAGCACCTTTGAATGAAGCATTACCCAATTCTGAGTTTATTTTTGAAGATGTTTGGTGTGAACAGCAGGGTGAAAAACAGCAATATTTTAGTTTTGAATGATATTCTATTGTCGATTGTTTTTATCTATCACAAAGTTACACACACTTTCCAAAACATAATTTGCATGATAATGCAAATATGATAATTGTGTTTTAATTGGATAATATGAATCTGCAACATATTTACAATGATCACATTTTAGGTGCTATGACATTTACAAAGTAAAAGGATATGTGTTTTTACTGTTGAAAAAACAAGTACGGTTTTCTGGTAATTATACCACCTCTTCCCTTACATAAAGGCAGATATAGGTATGGTTTTGACAGTTTTTTATTTCCCGATGAGGAATAATGAATATTTCAAAGTTTGAACATAGCAGTATAAAACACAATCATTACAATTCCTGTTTAACAAGAAATCGCATTGGGAATTATTATTTGAATGGACATATATTACACAATATGGGTATGGCTGTGAAAGATATAGATGCTGTAAATAAACATTACATGGAAGACTTAAACACCATTACACTAAACATATTTAAATCGCAATAGACCAATATGCAAGATAAATTAATAATCATAATTGAAAATATTACAAAAGCAACAAATAATAGTAGTTATATTTCGCAAATATTGTCAAATCCGAAGGTAATACTGCAAAATATAGAAACTAGAAATAACAACAAACTTTTGGAACATTTAAAAAATGTAATTAACTTAATGGCAAGTACTACAATTATATGACAATTTAATACACAAATGGACAAAATTACGAAATATATGTGTTGAATTGGTCAATAAAACATCTTGTTTAGCTATCTAAATGGAGTGAAAATTCAAATTGATGATTTGAAATCTCGAATAAAATATTTTAGCAATGATTTGAGTGTTAAAGCTGTGAGTAAATTAGACATACTTTTGAATAAAGTCGATAAGATTGAAAACATGCAAATTAATCGACCTAATATACCCACCAAAAAACCATCAACTTTAATCAAATACTAATATAAATATGGGAATATTAATGTAAACAACAAAATGCCTGACTCTGTTTCGAATTTACATAAAGTCATATCTCCTATAAAAGCTAAGTATTTACAAGTTAAACGTGCCAAAATGGAACAGGATGTTTTGAATTAAGAAATATTTAAACCTGTTACAAGTAGAATGGATATATTACATTCCATGCTAAATATGTTTAATGAAACACCAGTGGAAGATAAATATGAAGAACCTATAAATAAGAAAAAACTCACTCGATTAATTGGACATTATTTAGCTATTAAATAAATTTAATCTATGTGCGATACAGTATTTGGTGTATATCGACATGGAAATATATGGTTTCTGGGAGAGTAGGTAGTTAATTTTTGCCTGAAAATAGAATACAAGTAGGTGAGCACGTAACTGATGTCAGTGAAGGATTGTTTGAATTATTATTTAAAAACGAACCAAAAGGTTATTCTGACATCGATTTCGAGATATATAGATAACTTATTTGTCGCAGTAATGCAAATAATCATTCAGGAAATAATGAAAATCATCCGAAACTACATTTATTGTACGATATTGTTGGAAGTGGAATATATAGAGATGAACTTGACAACCAGTTTTCTCCTGCATATTGGAACATTCATAATAAATTGGTGGACAGATTAAAACTTATCATTGCTTCGAGAGAGGCTGGTAATAATTCCAATATGAACGAAATTGTTTCTATTATCGAAGAATTGACCGAAGATGGTTAATATTACAAATGAAGTTCAGTACGATTGCTCAAGAGCTTCATGCCCCTGCAAGGATGAGATATCCTACAAAGATGAGTTATTACTATATAGGTTTAAATTATTTTATTCAAGCAGATTTGTGTGAAAAGTCAGTGATTTCGAAATACGATAAGGAAATATAAATATATTTATACCATAATATGCATTTATTCAAAATATGGTTGGGGCATACCTTTGAAAAACAAAACTGGGAAACAGGTCACCAATGCAATGAAGATCGTTTTGAAAGTATTGGTAAAAAATTATATGGTTTCAAGAGTGTTCTGTTCTGTTTGAGCCAGCTGTAAAGCATGACATTTTGCGCTAAGCTCTTACTGACAACGCGTTGCAGGTGACAGGGCTAAATGGTAAATATATGTGGTTTCGAGCAGGCTGAGGGATGAGAGTTTGGAGTATTTTTCTTTTATACTATGTCGAAAATGCATCTGATGATGTGTGGTGAGAGATGTTCGACATTGGTGGCTAGATGAATGGTGCTCGCGAAGTGTGTGAAAAGAGACAAGCACAGCGTGTGGCAGCATAAAAATCGCTCGGCAAGTCGCGGAGTTAGTTCGTCAAGGGCCACAGAGGAATGCACAGTAAAACTTTGTGGAGTAACTTCGCCGGGCACACAGGATTGGAAGGTGGGCAAGGAGGAGGCGAAAGTCCGTGCTGGGGCTATGGGAAGACGGCCAGTGTTGTCCCTGTGCCGCCAATAAGGCAGAATAATATATTTCCTTCTTTTTGGCAGGGCGTGAGAGTCTGAGTTTGTTCTTGCCCAGTACATGTGTGGTCTTGGTCAACATGGGAGCTTGTGCCGATTTCTTTCACTGTGATGTTCGCGCATAAGAGGAGATGGGGGCGGGTGGAGAAATTGGTTTTGTCACGGGAATTGATAGTTCTACCTGGCTTGCCTCATTGGGTAATGCAATATGTTGAATAGCTATCATGTCCCGTACACTTTTCTCTTGTGTGTTCGGATAATTATTAGGTATTTATTTAGATGAAACCTTTTAATTATTATTAATTTATGGGAAATGAATGTGATAGGCTTTCACTTCAGTATTTTGCAATAGACTTTCGCAATAAGCGAACAATTGTGACAATAGTATGAGCTAACAAAAGACGAGAATGTGAAATTATAATACTTACGTGTTAATTGACATTTGGGTGATCATTTTTATGCATGTTTTCAGAGCCTATGATGGTGGAGTACATAAAGTATATGTATGTCAGTGTTGGAGGGGATTTTGTCAGGGGGAAATTTTTATGACACATGGCGATTTGGATTGTGTGGGAGGTCATTAAATTAAGGAGAATATTTTTATCTTGTTTGGGCTTGTAGTTTAAATTTTGATTGTAATTTGTGTGTTTTTATTGATTTGTGAATTTATTACACCTGGCTTCGTGGGCGATAAGTGAGTAATTTAGTGTGCTATGGTTATTTTGTTCCTGGGTGAGTGTAAATATTTTTTTTTCATGTGTTCGTATTTAAACTGTTTGTTGTAGGATTTTGTGTATTCAATCTAAATGTTAACAATTTTGCGTATTTTGAATGTGCGAAATATGTTTGGTGTGATTAACTTTGTTTAATGTATTTTATACAGGTGTTTTAGTATTTTTTAAGGAATTTCGTTACAATATTAATATATATTTTGTGCGACATACTCGGGGTAAGTCATTTTAATGAATTTGTCTCCCGGTTATCACAAGTAATTTTTAATATCTTGTATCTATATTAATTCGATATTATGTTGCACATGGTAATCCTGTGATTAAGGTAATTTTTTATTGATCTGTAATTATTTCAGTTGGCTAATGGAACGTAAAACATTGTGGTCCTCGCATGCCCTTGCTCATAATCCAATAATCGATTATCCACTCCTCACTTGCTAAGTGTCCCAGAAGTGACACTCAGGCTCCCGCTCCATCCACTGCTCACTCTCCTAGGTGTCCCAGGAACTCTCCACATGTTCTCGCTCTATCCACACCTCACTCGTGTAGTGTCCGAGGAACCAGCTGCATGTTCTCGCTCCATCCACAAACAAAAAATAAAATTATTACATATACCACTCTGACAACAACATTAACACATATATGAACAATTACAACCCATCCCTCTGGTCAGTCGACTCCAGAACATCACATGGAACACATCGATGCTCCTCCCCCAATATCGCCCTAACGCCATTAATAAATTAATAAACATTATTTGATATCAAAAAATGCCACAGAATTAAAAAATTGATATCAAAAAATCTGTAATTAATATGATTAATTAAACAATTGATATCAAAACATTATTTAATTGATTTGATTAATTATACTGATTAATTTTTCAAAACAATTAATCAGCTATTAATCGACTAGTCGCTTAGCAACTAATAAACTAATATATTAATCTATATGCATACACATTTCAATTAGTCGAATAATCGAAAAATGGATTATCTGTGCTTTCCACGAGTCATTCTACAAGTGTCCCAGGAGCCTGCCGCTCGCTCTACTTACATAATACCTCAATACCTTGAGAAAAAAATAAATTCTTATGTCTTCATGTGCAGCCAGTCATACACTGTCAGCTGTACTCCTTCGAATTTGAAACATGCATCAACAAACCTCACTTTATATATGTGATAAAGTTCAATTGGTTTAGTTTCGTTCTGCTAGCTGCCGGTTATGCATTACGTGAGGCCCCTTTATCTTACTATCTTATAGGTCATTCAAATTGTGTTCCAATTTTTCATCAGAATTTTAAATTTCAATTTGATTCGCCTTGGTAAATACATAGAAAATTTAGTAACAATAAACTGTCACATTGTATTGTAGTGTACAAATAGAAAATTGGTTGATTTCTCATGGCAATATATCAGTAAATACACGTTATAGCTGTTGCTATGCCCAAAGGACATCACTAAAAGAGATGTAGGCCTACTTACTAGCTTCTTCGTGTTTTTCGGAACGCCAGCATTCTACAGCTGGACATCAGCAAGTCAGACAATCAGTTCTGCAAACAGCAAGAACATCTGTCAGCATTTCATATCTCAGTTCGCATCTGCATAAATCAGGAATTTCTTTTCATGAACGTACGACGGAATATGTAATTCTCACAGACCTAGCAAATTTTTTTGCCGCCTCCTGGGGAGGGGGAGGCGAGGCGCGGAAGGGAAGGAGTGGTGTTGAAATGCCGACGTCTCTGCGGGATTTCAAGAAGCCGCCAGGGTCGAATGGGGGTCGTTGGGGGACGGACGCGACGCGACGCTCATGTTGCGCGACCCTCGAATTTATTTGGCAGCGAAAGAAGTGATGACGTGGGCTTGACGCAGCGGAATTCGCAGATATCCACGGGAGCCACTTCTCCGTCTAGGAGCTGCAGAGAGAGATGGAGAGATAGAAGCAGCCTCCCGAGGGGCGAAGATAACCTACCACGTTACAGATCCAGGACCGATGGGACAGTACTCACCACCCCCCCCCCCCCACAACTGCCTGAAGCTGGTTCTAAAATAGTGCGATGCGTTGGGCTGCGACGGGCTACACTTGCTGTTTCACAACTAAGCGATGATCTGTCGGCGACGGACGCCGTCTGAGATGGTGCTGCTATCTAGTTTAAGGGTGGATATTACATTTTCAGACCTCAAGAATGTAACAAAAGACACGCGTAAAAAGCTGATACTGTACGTTTTAAGTGGTAGAAGAAAAAAACAGGGTAGTATGAACGCGATGTGTGACGGAAACTATCGCGAACGAGATATAAAAAGACGAGTGATAGTTTTTTAATGTTAATAAACGAATTTTATGACATTGTCCATATCTATAAGAAACCTTGTCTTCTATTTTTCACATCTAGGCAGCAATAATAAAAATACAAATACGAAAACGTCGGCTTACACGCGATCGTGGTTTTCAAATTGTAAACAAATATGTGTATTTATTTTCTTTGTAAACAAATACTTCTTCTTCTTCTTCTTCTTCTTCTTGTCCGTCGCAGGTTGACGCCGACAAACGCAACTCGAGAATTTCGCGCAACGCACTCGACGCCGACGCACTGCGACGGTATCTGCTTCATCCTGATTGGCTACCGCTCAACGCATTGCACCGCATCGCATCGCAACGCATCGCACTATTGTGGAACCAGTTTGAGAGGTCACACCGCTTCAGTCCTCTCATTGCCGCTGGTACCGTTTGAGGGGCTCGTCTGTCTGGCTCTTAAACTTCGTTGCAAGATTATTTGAAGTACGCTTGAACCTGTACTCCAGTGTGTTTGAAATACGTGCTTTTTTTTTTTTTTTTACGAGAGCTTTAAACGTTCACCCAATGTTGCTGGTGTACGAAAAGAAAATGCAATTGAGACTATAAACCCATTCACGGTTACTTCGTACTTTTCTGAAGCCCTGCTGAAGTTCTACTTCCAGGATATTCCTCCGCCTCGTGCAAACCAAGCTTTAGTAGGTCTAGAAATTTACACCAGATGGACAGCGCACCGAATTCATGCGCACTCAGTTGTAATAATATTTTGCATGATAACTGTTTCTTACCAGCCGCTACCAACACACATATTTTCTTGCTGTTTTAATTCATGTTTATTATAAATAGAATAGTAATAATTTGTAAATAAAATATACGTGAAACTTCGATTTAACAAAAAATGAGATACTTTTAGGTAAACAGATATATAAAGCGGTTGTGATACGTAGCATATGTAGGATACAACTAAACACGTCATACATGGGGTGATTTTTCGAAGGTTTGACTAAAAAAAGTGTGAAGAAATAGCGAATAGACTATATATTCGTCGATCGCGTTCAAGACAACGCGCAATTTATAAAACCTCGACATAGGTAAAGAAGCCTTTTTTCCAAAGCAGTGTTTGAAACATACGTGTCAGACATATATAAAAATACCCGAGGGACTTATGGCATTGAACCTTGCTCCATTTTGCGTCAGTAAAATTATAGGTATAACCGTTTAAAGTCCCATAGATAAAGACATGCAACATTCTCGTTATTTTCTGGCAGCACGCTAAAATTCACCTTCCTATGCATGTTCGAGCCGGTGCCGCTTCTTTATTGGCTTCTGCAGCAGTGAGGACACATTTCCCCTTTTCGACTTGATTGGACGTGATTGGGCCAGCTTCTCGTTAGTGGTCTCCTATTGGTCCAAAAGCGTCTTGGTCTTGTCCTAACAAACTGTTGTCCAATGAAAAAGGCGCAATATAAAACACAAGTGTTTGCCGTCTCGGCCGTCTTCAAATAATAACGCGCATTATGCGCGGCTCTACCCATAGGTCAACGCGGCACGAAGAGAACGCTGCTGGATGCAAATCTACAGACCTGCGCTTACGGGCGATGGCGCACTTGACACGCGTGGAAGTGCCGCCCTTATCGCTCCATTGTTTCTCGACCTCGAATGTGGAATACTGCTTCAGTTAGTGGAGCCACTTATGGTCCATCACACACACACAGTAAAGTGACACGAAGATCCTAGTAACATTTTTTATATTTCAGAATTTTTTTTTTTTTATAAATTAACTACCTTTCTAAATAAATATGACATGTGAGTAATAAACATAGTACGTAGATTTCACCGCACTTGGAAGTTCACGTCTAAGGTTAAGATTTAATATATTTATTATCCCTTATTCCAAATGGCTTTCGAAAGTGCTCACTTTACCGTGAATAGCATATAGCTAGAGGCCTGACGAATTCACGGATTCATTTCGATACAAGCTAGAATCAAAAACACGTGCATTTATATAACATTAGCCATTGGTCCCCACGGTGTTTGACACCTCCTGGAGAAGGATGGCCCAATTGTCGCCTTTGACTGTGACAGCAGACAACCAATGTGCATTTGATATCTGCATATTTGTCCATAAGATTGTGGAGTCTAGACCACAGGTCATTGAACTGGCGAATATTTCAGGTCTCTTACATATATCAGGTGATTGACCCTGAATTTGTTGGCATCGAATATGATGGTGCGCATGCTCCGGTTCTGTTTTCATGTTTCACTCCACTGGATAGGATTAAGAGAGCCACGCCCAATTTTTGAAAATTAAATCGCAAACCTAATAACATGTGTTTCCAGTTTTTCGTCCGGTCTGGGATTGATAGGAGCCGAATAAGTATATAGCCCATTCACGCTTTCTTCGGCCTTTCGGAATCAAACCTATTAAAAATCACCGTAAGCGTAATATGTCAACCTGTTGTGATCAATCACTTGTATTCCATAATTATATAACTCTGTGAGTAACGTTAAAGTACTGTGTTCTTGAATAGATTAATATTCTACTTAGTATCTTCTATAACTTGTAATATTAATTTCGTATTAAATACGAATTAACAACAGCGAGAGCAGCGACGTGTTGAATATTTTCCGTACTATCTCATACAGACTAGAAAGAAAAAAATTACATTTCGTTTATTAAAATAGCAGCTGGAGTGGATGCTACCATTACCCTAGTTATCTACCACTATATAAATATATACTTCAGTAACTAGAATAGCATAAAATCCTATATTTGAGGATAAAATTAGCATACACTGAGTACAAATTGAAGAAAATGTTTAGTGCTATCGGATTTGTTAGGAAGGGGGGGCGGGGCTAGCATGTTCCCAGCCACCCCCCCCCCCCCCCCCTTGTTTGCTAATAGCTCAGTAACTACATTAGGACAAAACCTAATATTTGCGGCACAAATTAGCACAAACTGAGCACAAATAAACTACAAAATGTTATTGCGATCGGTGGTTATGGAGGGGGGGGGGGGGGCTGGTGACATGCACCTGCCTGGGTTAAAAGTGTTGTGTTGTGATCACTGTGTTTGAAAGGGCGTGGTGGCTGCGTTGTAATCGTTACGCAGGCCAGGTGTGTGTGGATTTCAAATATGAGCAAAATGTACACGTTTTAACCATGAACTGATGTTATGACGAAGTTACTTATTGAAATTCCCGTATGTTTATCACAACGTTGTACGTTTGCGCCAAGTGTTTAAAACACAGTTGGTTTACGAGCTTACGCTTCTGTGATTTGAATGTCCGCCACGATCCCCTCAAAATACCAAGCCCAATCAGATAAATTTAAATAGATAATACAATAAACCTACAAACCAGTAGCCCTAAGTACCAATGCACGTAAACATTAGCGGAATAAACGTTACGGTAAGCCTGTGTGTTTACATGTTCACCACTATCTTTTACGTTTGTCGATGCTACAGACCATGAATACGCGGCACGAGCTGTGCGCTTGAATTTACTCTGTCCCTTCGTTGTAATTCTTATTCCAAATAAGGCAGTCCTTTTAACGAAATAACCCAACACATATTAATAACAACGGGTTAAATACTACCGCTGTTTCAACCACAGTTGTAACAAATACTGTCGCGGAAAAATATGGATGTGTATTATGGGTAGCGTGCTATATCGTGTGTAACAAATAGTTTTAAAGCTGACCTAAATACTGTCATAGGCCTCAATTGTGAACATTCGTAGGAAATATGACAGCGTTCTTTGAACAGCAACCAACGCATTTGACAGTTATAAAAATAGACGTCACATGACAGTGTTAATGTTTATGTGTAGCGGAAGGACGTAATCAGTAACCAAAAGTATATATTAAGCAGGGCTTCAGAAAAGGCCGAAGTTATCGTGAATCGACTATGTGTTGGATGCTTAACTACCGAAACTAGAGTAAAGGCTGTTCACGGTGAGCACTTTAGAAATGAACCTTATAAAAATGTCACTGCCCCTGCCTGCAAATATTTTAACGGGCGCACTGACTGACTTTCGACCAGTAAAGTTGGTAACGATGGATGGAAAGCAGTTCCATATCGTAACGTTAGGTAACCATTTGCGATGACTTAAAATTATTTCTTTCGCTGTCCGTCTTTTTAATGCATCGAAGTGTAAAAATAATCAGATTTATTAAGTATTCACTTTCTTAATCATTTCGCTGTTTCACCTGACCGACGAATGAATGAAGTGATGAAGCCCATGTCGATGTTAATTTTACATAAGGCGGAGGAATACACACCGTGCATACAAGTAGATGATTAGCAGGGCTTTCTAAAGTGCTCATTTTAACGTGAACAGCCTATAGTAAAAGAGTAGCATGAAAAAATGCCGAATCTTTGTAAATTCGTTACATATGACTGTCTGTAAAAGGCTATGTGCCCTCGAGAGACATGTCGGTTCGGTCGCTGTCGACGAGTCAGTTGAAACTGAGGCGGTCGGTTTCAAGACATGTTGACGAGTCCAACAACACACCCTGGCAACGCCGGACGGCCAATCGAATGACGTTTCCCGGAACATCTGTGCGTGTAGGTAGCTTTTCCTTACCCAGAACTTTCATTCCGGCCTCCGTTCAGATTGTTCTGTCGTACTGGAAAAGCTGACATTTTATTGCTAACGGAACCAAACCGTTAGACTTATGGGATCAGGATGATGAGGTAATATACTTACGAATACATCACCTCCAACTTGCAATCGGAAACATATCCAATTTAATCGGTTCGTGTATTACGGGCTTAGTCACAGAAATAAGATGGGGGTAGAGTGCGGTTGCCATCTGCGCAGTACACGCTAAAAATGTTCCAAATTGGACAGCTTTCTTCTCTTTTTCCAATAACACTGTCGAAAGGAACGTGAGTGGGAATATGTGGTTAGAACACTAATTTCTGTAAGTGACTCAACGTTGAAGACAAGAGTAGAAAGTGATAATCTATCTACCTCACGTTTAGTTTACGGGTGTTCCCTCCTTCAGTGACTGACTCGTAACTGTGACTAGAAATTGTGGAGATGACTTCAATGAAAACATAAATTATTCAACACCATCCGATATTTCGAGAGACGCCTGCGTAATGATAATGCCCTGTGTGGGACCGGCTGAATGAAAATATGCTGCGTCTTTCGTGTTAAATGAATTTAGACGTCGGCAACCATTCAGGATATCGTTTTCAAACAAAACAAAAAAACGCTTTGTACATATTTGCGCTGGCCATATTACTACAAATTATTTTTTTGTAAAAATTTTGATACCCTGGGAATTGTGGTTACATTAAGACTTATAGACTAAAAAAAAAAACACACACACACGTACACACACGAAACAACAAAGGCTTATTATTGTCATCAGAATTTCGCGAGAATATTTCGGCACGTGCTATATTTCAATAACTTACGGGCGTGCCGACAGTGTTGCTTTCGCGTATTGGCGGAATGTCTCTGTGAGAAGACATTTTCCCACTCGACTGGCCAATCGAAATTTGCTAACGTCAGAACCGTCGGTACGCGACACTCGCACAAACACTCAAGACGTGCCCACACACGGAAGCTATTCGATCACGAAATTGGATTCGAGCTAAATTGTTGTGAAAATTTTTTTTCGCGATAATAGCATGTCCCTACTTATTATTTCATGCTTGTTTGCTCTCGCGTAACATTGTCCGCCTGTTCAAAAGGGCACGAGTTGTTTTTAGTATGAAAGCGAGTAGTAGGCTAAGGTAGGTTCATGACAAAGATTACAGGATAGGAGATTCGGGATTTTGGCTTCATCTCGGATTCCGCGATTTTATCCAATCATCGGTTATTTTCACCATGAAATCAGTCTTTTTCCTAAAAAAAATTACCCCAAAAAATAATTTTTCCCCTTAAAAATTCTAAAAAAAATTCCAAATTTTTTTAATTCCAAAAAGAAAATTATTTAAAGCCTTTTTATCCACCAATATTACACAGCCAGTAGCACCACCACCACCCGTAAATAACCCATATTGACTCATGACCCATTGACTATTTGACTCTTTGATTCTTTGGTTCTTTGACTCTTTGACCCACGACCCTTGATTGCAGAGCTGATTCTGAAAGATTGATGGAAAAAAAGTCTTTACATTTTTTTTTTTTTTTGAAAGGTTTTCGTGATTTTTTTTAAAAGTGTTTAAGGAAAAATAGTGAATTTTTAAGGGGAAAAATTATTTCAAGGTTAAAATGACCGATTTTTTTTTTTTGGGTTAAAACAAGCGATTTTGAGATAAAATTGTGGAATCCGAGATGGAGCCAAAATCCCGAATCTCCTGTCCTGGGATCCTTGTCATGAACCCACCGAGTCCTACTACTAAAGCGATATCACGAAAGGTGTTTTAAACCCGCTTAAAACCAGTCAAAAGGTGGGGGAAAAAAAAAAAATTCCACCTACGAAGACTAGTTCGGATTTTCTCTTCCCGCCTGAAAGGGGTTTGAAGCTGCGTGCCCAAATAAGTTCGGGCGCCCCCCCCCCCCCCCCCAACACGACCCCCGTCCAATGAAAGAGATCGAGCATCAAGTAGCTCCGTGTAACGGTATTGGGGGCAGCCCCCAGTTGTAACAATGGCCACGTGACTGCGTCTGGCCCCGTAATTGACGGGGCAATCTCGGCCAGAACACAGGCGCCTAGCTGCGGTGCGCTGGCTGTAATTATGACTTGCCAGTTGGAGGCGAGAGGTTAGACGCAACGCTATTCAACAAATGCCAGGGACCTTTCTGGCGACCGCCGAGTTGTCCAAGGTCGTGTCGGCTCTAGCACACGTTGCGTAAGAATGCACAAGAAAAACACGGTCATTTTCAGTTGTTTTTTTTTTTTTTTTAACCCCTTGTAAGATTAATGCTCTCCTCTCACGGGTCTATACGCTGTTCACGGTAAAATGAACACTTTTGAAAGCCCTGCTTATTATTTACTCGTATGCACGCTGTTTCTTTTTCCGCCTTATGAAAAAGTGCAACTGTGAAAATTTTTTATAAAATTAAATACTTTTCAAATCTGCTCATTTTTACTCTTCTAAACGTAAAAAAAAAAAAAAAAAAAAAAAACAGTAAGTGAAAGAAATAATTCGAGTTATCACAAATGGTTACCTAAAACTTTTTTTTCGACGTTAAGATACCGAACTACTTTCCATCCTGCGTTACCAACTTTGCAGGCGGCATGTTTCTTAGTACGTCCGTTAAAATATACACAGGCAGGGACAGTGACTTGATCCTAAGGTTGGTTTCAGAAATTCTCACTTTATCGTGAACAGCCTTTAGCCACTTTACTCATATGTTGGCCAAGTGAAACTGAAATATTAATAAGAGTAAATATTTTACATATTTGCTCATTTTTACATTTATAAGCGTTAAAGAAAACAGAAAGCAAAAAAAAAATATTTCCATTTTCATTGATAATAGCGAACAGTTTTAATTCAATGTTAATATGTGGAACTACTTTCCCTCCGCTGATACCAACTTTAATGGGTGCAGGCAAGTCAGTGTGCTGCTTAAGTTATACGGAAGTAGTGGCTGCGACATTTTTCAACGGTTGATTTCAAATAGTGCTGGAATGACCTTGAACAGACTACAGTATAGTATAAAAACGTAATGCTTACTGATAAGCTAGGGGTTTGGACGTATAGGCTATTCACGGTAAAATGAGCACTTTCGAAAGTGCTGCTTCGGATATAATTGTACGGCTATTGTGTATTCTTCCGCCTTATGAAAAAATTAACATTGTCACGGGCCTCCTCACTTTATTCAAACGTCGGTCAAGTGAAACTGTGAAATTATTAGAAAAGTAGGTATTTTAGACATCTGTTCATGTTTACACTTCGATGAATTAAAAAAAAAAAAAACAGAAAGGTGAAAGAAATAATTTAAGTTATCACAAATGGTTACCTAACACCTTGTTTCCGATGTTAATATATATATATATATATATATATATATATATATATATATATATATATATATATATATATATAACTACTTTCCATCCTTCGTTACCAACTTTACTGGGTGCAAGTCGCCCAGTGCGCCCGTTAAAATAAACGCATGCAGGGATAGTGACTTTTTTCTAAGGTTGATTTCAAAAGTGCTCACTCTATCGTGAACAGCCTTTAACGCATAGTACCCCCGCGCCACAAGTAGCCTATCCTTTAACGAGTCTCCAGATCAGCCTCTGAGAGAACAGCCACTCTTCGCCACTTGTTAAATATCTTTATTTATACGAGACGGGTTTGAATCACACGTCGGACTTGAAAACCACAGCATCTATGGGCTTAATAGAAACAATAAATCATAGTAACGAAACGTTTGGAAAGGTCGTCTAGTGTGCTTTTTTTTATTTTATTTAAATTGAAGTTAGTCAAAACAACGCAGGGAGTCCGTTGCTTTGCGCAGCTCCGTCCACAAGTCGCGTTATCACGCAAACAAAAGGAACCGGCGCGCCATGCCGATATCGCCTGCACATTTTACGCCACTAACAGGGGAATAAGCAATTGATCACTGCAGTCTGAATTCGAATCAGTGGAAAACTGATTGAATTAGTGACGTGAAACAATTTCGCCGATTGAATAAGTGGCGGCCGACTGCAGTGGCGAATTAAATATTGCTTTCATTGAATGCAGGCAAATTATTACGTGAAACAAACGTATTTACGATAGTTTAGTATTTATATTGTGCAATTTACCGTAATTTAAAAAAAGTAAACAAAGTGGCTTATGCTTGGATTCGAACTCGCGCACCCTACGTTTCTATCTCGTCACCTTGCGATCTTAGATACCACTTCAACGTAGCACTTCGTGAGGGGAAAAATATATATATATATAATGCAGTTGCTGCGAAATCGTGTAGTTTGAAGTTGTATGCTCATACTTCTCGTGTTTGGTTTGATTGGTACCGTTAGGATTGTTAAAGCGAATGGAATAATAAGTGTAATCTCATCGCCACAATAAATGCAGTTTAAACCTTCAAACAGAGCGCTGTGAAGACTGCATGAAATCGAAATGAAAGACATAAAAACGGAATGAAATGCTGTGTGTTCAAATTACCTCGTAAAATCGCGTTTTGGAAAACGAACCAAATTTGAGAAAGTATTTTGTATTACTCATTGTTACTTCACTTGATACACGTTGTTTAGCGGCCATTTTTAAAAGATGTTCAACGGCCATTTTTACACGCAGTTTAACTGATACATCATTAAAATATAATTAGAGACGGACCAAGTTGCACAGATGTTTCACTGGTCCATCAGTCAAATAAATAATCCACTGAGAAAACAGTGGAAAAAATGACAGACGAATCAGTAGGAAATGTCACTGAATCAATCAGTGAAGGAAATATGGAATTTTTTCACTGGTTTCATTAGTTAAATTCACTGCAGTGACTGTTGTATCAATCAGACACGTCTGTCTGATTGAAACAGTGAAATTCTCACTGATTCAGATTTAGAGTGTAAAGGCTGCCAGGAAGGATTGGAATTTATTTCCAACACCACACATGCAAGTTTATTGGCGACGTACGGATTTCGCGTGTTTTCATGGCCTACCGACGTGCAGGCGGTCACTAGAGTTACTTTCGCCTTCGTGATATGCAGTTTGTCGTGCAAGCAGGTATTTGAAGTTGCGGACTCCCGGGCGCTGTTTCACTAACTTCAATTAAAATTCAAAAATACTAGACGAGTTGAGTTGATAGATTTGAGCGGCCGTCTTGAACGGGGTCTTGAGAGTCGATGAGGATAAAATGAGGCGAGAATGGAGCAGCACCGGAATGCAAGGGCGGGGAGAAATGGGAGATCCCCGAGAAAACCCGCCGACCAGCGGCATTGTCCGACGCTACTCCCACTCGTGAAAATCCGCGGGTGACCCGGCCCGGAGATTGAACCCGATACTAGATTAATGCTCCGAAAGTTATGTTAAAAGCTCTTCGCTGTAAAGTGAGCTATTTTGAAAGCCCTCTCATCTGGTATAGTAGTCAATAAATATATTTCATTTTAGACTTAGAAGTTAACTTTCGAGAGCTGTGGACTATACACACTGTGTATAATTATTTACATGGCTATATTTATGTAAGGCCAGGCTTCACCATGCATGGACGTATAGGGAATCAAAGGCTAAATTCGGACAAAGATCTCTCAGTCGTTTTTTGTGGTAGTATTTTCAACTAAATTTTTTTTTTTTTACTAGAGATTGAACTCATCTAGATTTGTAAACCTTCCAAATTTTAATTTTTCAATTTCGAATGTACGTTTTCATTATTTATAAAATTGTGTCATTTTGTAAATAACTAATTTGAATGGTTCACAAATGTAGATGCGTTGAATATATAAAAAAAATGACCCCTTAGTTGAAAACACTATCACAAGAAATGACTGAGAGATCTTTGTCCGAATTTAGCCTTTGATTCCTTATACGCCCATGCATGGTGAAGCCTGGCCTTAAAAAGGTAGTTAAGGGATAAAAAAATGGCTGAAAGTAATAAGTAACTAGGGCCAAAAAGTGCTCACTCTACCGTGAACTGCCTATACTACGATTTGTTGTTTATATTAGTCCATAGATGCTGTGGTTTTACTTTCGTTATGTTATTCAAGAACACCTTCTAAAGCGGGGGATAGCTGAGAGGAAGTGAATAGTACGGGACTAGAAGTGACTCCGTACACAGACAACTTTCACGTGAGGGAGAGTTTACAGGCGCGGCCGTTTCCAGCTGGTTGTTTTATTGGGCGAACGGGAATCCAACTACGTTGTAGAGGGCGGGAAAGGTCGCGGAATAAAGCACTTGTTTGCAGTGTGCTGAACACTCAACGTTGTTTAAACGGGCTCAGCCAACCAACTCGGGCAAAGAACCGGCAGTATGGGGAACAAATAGCCAGGCAAATGTCTACACGAGCGCACTCTCTGCTTTCCGTCCGGTTCTCTTCACTACCATAAAAAAAAAAAAAAACATTCGAACACACAGACGCCATTTCCGTCCTGCATTTGACTACACATAGTAGTTGTTCGATCTGGGACGTATTTCCGACTTTTTTTTTTCGAGAGTACATTAGGAGGCAAGTTGCGGGTGAATGACCCCCCCCCCCCCCTTTCCTTTCTAAGTTTCAATTAAATCAATAACTTCTATATTTTAAGAATTTCATGATCTAACATATCTTTGAGATATAATTTTTTATTGGATTGTTATGAAGTTATAAAATTCATGACAGTTTCGTCATATACTGTTGTGAATGTTTCAAGACCATTAATATATTCTCGTATGTAATTTAAAGTTATATTCAACTACCTCATTAGTATACAGGAGTTACTAAGCACCAGGAAAATAAAATACCACAACAGTTTCAAAAAGATCTGTAATAAGTGATCAAGAGTAAAATTATTTTTAAAATTTTAGCGCATTGATTTTTTTTTCCAATTGTGACATGAAATAATAGTCCGAGAAAAGGGTGAAAACGGTAAAAAAAATCATCTATTAAGGTGGTTATAGGAAATATAACTTTTTTTTTCGTGCAAATATTTAAATGAGGGAAATATTAATACGTAGGGATAAAGCTAAAAATAACTGTTCTTGTCATCAAAATGTCGTGAAAAAATTTTTCTTGAAATTTTTTTACGCTGTTCGCCCGTATTTCAATGTTATTCATAACGATACCGTCTCGTAAATCAAACTGGCCATAAGTTAAGCCCTTATCGCAGTTAAACCAGGCGTCGGATTTCAAATAAATTATAAATTGCAACACTCCTGTGATTTCATGATACTATTTAGTTGAAACCAAATTTTGAGTGATATGGTAACTTTTGGAAATTTGTAGGAATCGGTATTTTAAATTACAAGTCTCATGTCTGCGTAAAAATGATGAACTTATCGATTGATTGACTTTAAATTTGGCCCTACTTCATTACGAGCCCTGTGGTGTTCAGTGTACGTTGTTAAGTATTGAACTTAAGGCCTAAAAAATAGCTATTTAAGTGATTATTGATCGGAGGAGCTTAAATGGAATACCAAGATGCTAGTTTTATTACCTCACGTCTCTACTATTACAATCTGATTGGAAAGTCCCCCACCATGTTCATGTTGCCGGAGGCTGATTCTAGGAGGCGGTTAGTGACGGTCGGACATACCCATCTCCATGTCTTCTTGGTCCGCTGCCCCGATGACAAAAGACGCCGCTCCCAGTGTTATACTGACCTATATAGGGAGAGTTGTTTAATATTTTCGGCCCCGTTTACTGGCCGGTGGAGGGGGGGGGGGTCTCTGCAGCCGTCCTTCGCAAGGTGCTGTTGCAATCACGCTCGTGCCCTGGTTCAATGTTTGAAGGTGTGATCAGGTAGGCCATTCAGCTAAGGCCTGATCACTTCATAACCACGTGTACACAATTTTTTTGGGGAATCCATGACCCGTAAACAAAGATAGAAATAAAAGCTCTGCGCTAAAATGTAACTTTCAAAGAGGACAATTGCCAAAAAAAATACACGAACAGATGCAATCAATATTACAGGGACGAAAATTCTTTATTCTGAATGTACGGGTGGTTCTGTGATTTGGATTGCGGGTGGTCCGCTCCCGAAGTACCTACACGAATCACTTCATGAGTGCTGAGCCGTTTTGGGTACAAGTGGTTCGGAGCCCACAATCATCTCGAGGGTCTCGAATCCTTGAAATCTCATGTTTATAACAATGCGGCATAAAAATAAAGCTTCATACTTTCTCACTTTGATAACCAACCCTAGTTTCGTATAAACAAATCTGAAAGCTGTAGTGTACGACATAAAATCCAAGCAACCAAAGACTTATCATTTTTTAAATACGTTCGGTGCAACTATATTCCGTACAATAAATGTTTGAAAGCCCTTTTTTTTTAGTGTCCTAATAAAAAAAAATTTAATTTTAATAATTCCACTTCTCTACACAATTTAAATTGGAATGCGTAATATAATACCCCGTAATAGTGTTATTCTCTCAGAAATAAATTTAAGGAAAACATACTGTGAGTTATTGTAATTATGATGTTTTCACTTATAACGATGTTCGAATTTTCATCCCTTTTTCGTAACGAAATGTTGAAACATCCTGTCTTAAATAACTATATGTTTATTTGTTTACTCATTTATTTAATTTTTATTTCCCGGAGCAATAGTTGATTGAAAAGAGTAAGCAATTATTAATATAAACAGCAATTACGATGGCAAGACAGCTATCCACAGCTTCCTGTTGACGTAATTTGTCACTCGTGTCATGAATACGGTAGCAAATATTGCAAACGCCCGCAAAATGTTTTCTCTGCCTTATCGAACAGGTTAACAACCACAAGCGCGAACCCGTGAGTTTGCAGAATGTGCTGCCCACTCAGCCAAGAAAATACACCACTTTTCAAATAATCATTTAAGGCGGCCCGCAAGGCAGAAGCAAACAAATATTATTAATTGGCATCAAAATATTCCCTCGAGTTATTATAGTTGCAGCTGTTGCATAAACAACACAAATATTTCGAAATAGATATATCTGGAGCAGAGACATAGAGCTCCACTGTATGAACAATGTTAAAAAAAAAAAAAAAAAGCCAAGACAAATGCTAAATAGATCACAGCAGGTAGTTCTGTCAGTTTTACTGTTTGATTTATGTTACAGGGATTTTAAACCTAGGAGCAAACTATCGTTAATGACTCTCACAGAAGTGGAAATAACAAGGGTGCCTACTATCTTATTGCATACAACAATTTTACCTTCAGGAGTTGTAAACATTTGATTTTGGTTTATTGAGCAGTATGGCCTGACTAATAAAAATGGTCCATCTCGTTGCATATGCCCAGAACCCACCATTTCGTTTAAAACGCTAAAAAAAAAATTTCGCCTGCAGTGATACATTTCCTAACAATACCGCTTAGAGTAAATGCTTCTATGGTATTCTGCTGTGCTCACATCACAGACGATGGCGGAGGAAATTTCTAACACTTGCTGTAAACAATGTCTACCATTAATTACAGACTGTTCGCGGTAAAAAGAGCACATTTGATAGCCCTGCTTCATTTGATAGCCCTGCTTAAGATCTACTTGCGTGCACTTTGTGTATTCTTCCGCCTTACGTAAAATTAACATTGCTATAGGCCTCTTCATTTTATTCATGCGTTGGTCAAGTGAAAATGTGAAATTATAAATGTAAATACTGTACAAATCTGCTCATTTTTGCACTTAGATGGATTGAAAAATACATAAAGAGAAAGAAATAATTTAAGTTATCACAAATGGTTACCTAACACTTTTTATTCGACGTTTGGATATGGAACTACTTTCCATCCATCGTTACCAACTTTACTGGGTGCATGTCACTCAATGCGGACTTCACATTTTATATGCAGGTGGGAGCAGTAACTTTTTTCTAAGGTTGATTTCTGAAGTCATTGCTTTGTCGCGAACAGCCATTAATGATCTTAACATTACAGAAGCTGCCTGTTTGTTTCTAGCGACATTCTATGTGTGATTCCATACAGGAGGCATTGTTATTGCCTACGCTTTTGGAACTGAATCTCTGCCGCCGAAAGGTTTGTGTGCGTTTCGCACAGAAACGGCGGATCTTAGGCAGTTGCAACAAGAGGACCATTTTAAATAGTTAGGTCATGACGCTCAATAAACTAGCGTCAAACGTTTCTAAATACTGACGTCATAAAAGGTGCCGGCGATAATAAAGTGGCTAGCCCTCTTATTTGTATTACGATGGGAGATATTTGTGAGTGCTCCAAGAAATGCAATTTCATTTCACTTCGTTTCCGATATTTCGCAAGACAATCGAATTAAAAATTCGATTTTCAAAAACTTATATTTACCTTAATATTAAGTTTTGGTTGAAATTATTTGACACGTTTCCCAGTTTCTCACTCGATTGTACAAAATTAATCACCTCACAAAGTTTGTCGGTAGAATTCCGCCCCACTTTATAAATGCAGCAGTGTTGCTTCTACTGACAAGTAATGTGTATGTCGCAGATCTTTCCTTTGGGGTTTAAAACTCCTCGAAGCTGTTAACGTGGTAATCTGATTACCTCAGAGTCTAGACTGCGCAAGAAGTTTGCCCTAGCTTTTATTTGCTTTCTATAGAACCATGGCCATAAAAAGTTCCGGAAGAAACGTTCGTTTATGGCGAGATATACATTTCATTCAATCTCCGAGCCTCCTGAATCATCGTATATGCAGCCGGAAACATTAGGAGGTAAAAGAGTATTATATTGTTTTATAAACAATAATCTCCTGTTCCAGAAATTACTTTGTTGTCGTCTCGGTTTTTATGTTTACGACGGCACAGAAGCAGGCATTCATTTTCTTTTCTACTTATCAGTTCTAATAAATCGCGAGTGTTCAGTTATTACATAGACGTTGTGTCACTGTTTCAAGAAGTCAAAACTCTATAGAAACAACTTTCAAGATCTGAAGGGAAGGCTAGAAATAGTACTTATAAGTAATGAGTTGTGTAAACAAATGATGAGCGGTAAAAATTACAATGGAAAATGACTCGTTCCGCCAGCCAAATGAGAAGATTAGGCTTAGTACAACATGTACGCATGCCAAGGATATTTTGGAACACTTTCCTCATCGCATTTTATATTCCGAAGGAAATACTTTCATGCAAAGTTTATTCGCTGGGTAAAATTTTTGTTGTGCAATATGTTTTATGTTCGTTACAGACTAAAACAGTGCGTGGTAAAGTTTTAGTCTGGCAAGACGCCCAGAGTAATTACTCTGGAGTTTTGGGACACTCCCAAGAGCAAAGAAAACATGTTGTTGGTAGGGATGGGAAAAATTCGCGAGTTCGATGACCTGTAAGCTAGACTCCACAGTAGCGTGTATACTCGAGCCTCAGATGTTTGTTCATTGGCTGCTGCACCATATAGTAGCCATTGTTACTTCACACCTGTCAGTATGTCACTCGCTACTTGTTTCCCTGCAAGTCTGCTATTGGTTCAGAGTCGTCCAGGGCATGTCTGATAAACTGCGATCCAATTGCAAAGTCAACTTCAGTGCACACGTGTTTGACCTCTATCTTGTCCTGAAATAAACTCGCGAAATGTTCCTATCCCTAGTTATAGGCTGTTCATGGTAAACTGAGCATTTATGAAAGCCCTGCATAAGGTCTACCTGTATGCATGTTGTGTATTCTTCCACCTTATGTAAAAATATAATTTCCATGGGCCTCATCCTTTTATTCATGCGTCGGTAATGTGAAATTGTGAAATTATTAGAAAAGAAAATATTTCACAAATATGCTTATTTTCACACTTCGATACATTGAAAAAAAAAAGCTAAAGAAATAATTAGAGTTATAACAAATGGTTACCCGAAACTTTTTATCCGACGTTACGATAAGGAACTACTTACCCTCCATCGTTACCAACTTTACTGCACATGTGCACCCGTTAACACCTTGAGGTCTGCACACATTTACTGGCGCTTAAGACGAATTAGAAGCGAGTCGCCTATATCAACTACTGCAAGAACACCGGTTCTGTTGGTGTCTGTGTTGGAACTCACCATCCTTCCTATTGGTCCATACCACACCGGACACTAGCCAGTACTTTACAGCGTTCGTTATTGGCCGGTCATCAACCAATGGAGAGCCCGTGCTGATACTGACCCAATCAATTGTCCTTTATAGTACAAAACGATTAACAGGCAATCATGTCCCTTTGAGTAGCTATTTAGAAAAATAGCAGTGTCATTGTTAGTGCGCTGTCTTGTTCTTGTGAGGTCATGTTAAATACTAGCCTAACAAAGACTGCACATCAATGCGAGTTTTATTCTGAACAACAAAGAAATCTTCAAATTATACTATGCTCGAGCTACACTCGAGAGTGTGAGATATATGTGTTGAAATATATGCAGGTAGGAGCAGTGACTTTTATTCTAAGATTGATTTCAAAAGTGCTGACTTTATCGCGAACAGCCTTTACTCGAAGTGTTTTGGGATAGGCAAGGAGAGAAGTCGACTCGACGAGCGAGCAATTCTTGTCAACTGTCGGCCCTGCGTGACTGGCGGAAACGGACGCGACCCGAGACCAAGGGTCCTCGTCGAGTTGCCACACCACGCATGGTTGTGCCTCTTATGTTCGAGACTTCATATTCCGACAGTTTCGACGGCCTCGATGACGGGGGAAGCGGGAGGATGGCCTCGACGACACTGCGCCGCAACTGACGATGGGCATAAAACAGGAGGAGATCGTGTCCCTGGTGCACAGGACAGAGCTGGAGACATCCCCGCAATGCCGACGAACCCACTAGGGCGTTGCTATGCTATTGGATCTCATCTGGCGTTAACGATTCAAAATAACCAGTGGACGGGCCCACGGAATCCGCAGGCTAAGCCACCGTCTCTGAAGCAGATAACCGTACGAATTATTATTTAATGGTACAATGTCGTCTGGGAACTCCAGAACGTTCTCGCTCGCGCCTGTCAGCGCTATATCGCACATCCCGTCGTGTAGTTGCAATGGGAATATTAAGAATTAAAACTTAATACTTAAAATTTAACACTTAAGACTTGACACTTAACACTTGGTGAGAGATTAGCACGCTCGCCTCTCACCACGGCGAACCAGGTTCAGTCCCCGGCCGGCTCACCGGATTTTCACAAGTGGGAATCGCGCCGGCGATGCCGTTGGTCGGCGGGTTTTCTCGGGGATCTCCCGTCCCCCCTTCCCCTTCATACCGGCGCCGCTCCATATTCACTTCAATCACCTCCATCGGCTCTCAAGATCTCGCTGTTGAGAGCCTCCCAAATCTCATCACTCACTTAACACTTAAGACTAAGAATTGAGGGTACGCGGCAAATGGTTGTGTATGGTAATTACGGTATATCCAAACCCTACTTTTATGGCCATTTGTGCATGAAACCAGTATATCTGTATAATTTTTGCCGTAACTTGTTTCACAGCGGATTTTTCAAAATTTTTGGCTCGTCAAGACGTAAATAACAACTTTTAGCACCATCTCACGCTGCTACAAATCCACTATGTTCGTTATTCTCGCAGCACTGATCGCCGATAAGAAAACAAGAATTCTTTCTTTTCTTCCATCAATGCTCCGAGAATAATGACGGAAGTCCCCCTTCCACATGGGGCACTATCGATCCCCCTCAGCCCCCCCCCAAATTTTGGGCGCAAAGTCAAACTTTCGTCAGAGACCCAGGAATCTCGTGGATTCATTCGCCATCAAGCTAGACTCTAAAGCGCTTCGTGTACTGGAGATTCAGTTAGTTGGCTCGTTGGCTGTTGCTCCAGTTCAAACCACTGGCAAGGTGGCGCGGGGCTGGGTTCTTGTATTCCTTGCAGGCTTGTTGTTGGTCGGAAGGTCGTCCCGAAGCATTTCCCTAAGTAACTGGAGCCCGATACAAAAATAAGTTAAAGAGTGTATCTGTGATTGAAGTTTGACTTGTTCTCAAACGAATTCGCGAAATTTCCGGGTCTCTGCGAATAATTGTAGAGAGAGATCCATCCTCAGCTGCCACTCTCGCAGCGTGCACGATGGCGAGCGCTGTGTCCTGACGGCCTGTCAGTAGAGGTCCGAACATTTCACGAATTGCTTTGGCGACGTGTTAAGACTCCGCAATTCTTCGTTTCCTCGAGTTCTGTCAGTTTCTCATTGGCTTATGCTTTAGTTATCTTGTTTTCTTCTAGGATCGTTATTGACTACTCAAATTCATCCAATAGAAGAAGGTAGTCAAATGTAAGTGTGTTTGAAGTCTAGTTTGACCTCAAATGAATCCGTGAAAGTTCCTGTTGTCTTCCAAAATCGGAAATTAATGATTATAATGAAAAGAATTATTCGATATTTGTGTTTGGATCATCCTATTTAGTAATTGGAAAAATTATTCTTCGGGCATAACTGGCAATCGATTTTAAAAGTACCGGTGCAATATGTGAAACTCGATTAGTCGAGCTTCAATATATTTTGCTTTAACAAAACATTGTATTTTATAATCAAAACCACTAACAGAGATAAAATATATGTGTTGGTAACTGTTAGTAGAATTAGTTCTTTGTAATATAAATGCGTCCTCCTGTAATATCCAAGTGTTAAGAAATGCTTAGTTGGAAACACATTTCATTGTAATGAATAGAAAATTTTATTTTTGATTGTCTGTCTAGCACACTAATTCGATGCATTGGTTTCTCAATTGCATTCCCGTCAATACGTGAGTCCATTACGAAGAATGTGCGCACGCATAATAGATAGAATGTTCTATTCATGCTCGTCGGAGAAATGCAAATGGTTTGGCAAAACCCCACCCTCCCTCCCTGCACAGTGGGGAACGTTATGACTATGGTTCCACGATCAAAGAGGACAACAACTCTACAATAGTTGTTTCCTTTACTTTTCTGCCTCGCATCGTGTTGCTCCCGCTTTTAAAGGCTGTTCACGATAAAGTGACCACTTTTGAAATCAACCTTGGAATAAAGTCACTGCCCCTACATGCATATATTTTAACGGGCGCACCGAGTGACATGCGCCCAGTAAAGTTGGTAACGATGGAGGAGAAAGTAGTTCCACATATTAACGTCGAATAAAACAGTGTTAGGTGACCAATTGTGATAACTTAAATTATTTCTCTCATTTTCTGAATTTTTAATGCATCGGAGTGTAAAAATGCGCAGATGTGTACAATATTTACTTTCCTATTATTTCACATTTTCACTCGACCGACGGATGTATAAATTAATAAGGCCCATGGCATTTTTAATTTTACATAAGGCGGAAGAACACACAGCGTGCATACAAGTAGATCTTAAGCAGGGTTTTCAAAAGTGCTCATTTTATGGTGAACAGCATATATATACATATATATATTTCATTACCATCATGTAACGGATTAATCATCCATATTTAGCTATCCGTATACAGGCACTGGAGTCCAGACCTAAAAATTTTCAAAGACGACAGTGAGAGATAAAACGGTAAATATTTTTATTATGGCTACAGCAGCGGATGAAACAAAAGGGAAAAAAAGATTGAATCAGAAGTAGGGGGAAAAATTGTCTAAAATGCCGACCAACAATTATATCGATTACATATTTTAAAAAATTGACATAAACAAGTAGAAATATTTTTGTTGCAATCGTTAATTTTAAAGTCACCTGCTGATAGACCATCAGAAAATTTTGGTGTGTTATTAATATGCACATTAGCACGGAAGTTTCAAAAGTAGACAGCGGGTAGTTTCAGCAGCTGTGGTGAATCTCCTAGATCCAGGGCTTCAGAAAAGTTAAAAATCGCCATAACTGTAGTAATATTTGATAAAAGCTGTTCACGATAAAGTGAGCACTTTCGAAATTAACCTTAGTAAAAAAGTAACTTCTCGTACATGCAAATATTTTAATGGGCGCACCGAGTGACATTCGCCCAGCAAAGTTGGTAACAGTGGATGGAGAGTAGTTCCATATCTTAATGTGGAATAAAAAATGTTATGTAAACATTTGTAAGAGCTTATATTATTTATTTCGCTTTCTGTTTTTTTTTTCATTATAATAATTTCACAGTTTCACTTGACCGACGCATGAATAAAGTGACGAGACCCATGGCAATGTTGGGCCTAGTCCACAAGAACTGGTCCGCGAACCACGGTTTGCGGACACCTAACAGCTGATTGGTGCCCATGTCCCAAGATCATTCGCCAACTTCAACTTTCGTCCACGGACCGTGGTCTGCGAACGTTTTCCGAATAGCTTTTGTTTATATTTTTTCGCACGCAAACTGTTAAAGTAAATTGCGGGTGGAAGCAATAACATCCAATCTCGTAACCGCGAAAACGAAACTAGAATAAGTAAAGATTAAAAAATTCACTTAATAGAGCAAAAAAAAAAATACAACCTCCAAATGAAGTTAAATTAAAGCAAAATCAAAACATACCCATTCGCCTAACTCAAATTAGAAAATAAAATAAAATAAGCTAGAAAGATCAATATTTATGAGTAATAGCATACAATTTATTGACGCGCCTATTAGAGTGCACTCCACGTGTCTGAAAGCTTGGCTTCGGACATCGTTATTGTAGACACGCACGTTGGGATATGCGTCCGCGGACGAAGTAGGTCCGCGGACTATTCAACTGCGTATAGGCTGTTCACGGTAAACTGAGCACTCTTTAAAAAACTGCTTAAAATCATCTTTTATGTATCCTGTGTATTCTTCCGCCTTATCTAAAATTAACATTGCCATTGGCCTCATCACTTTATTCATACGTCGATCAAGTGAAACTGTGGAAATATTAGAAAAACATATATATATATAAATTTGTATATTTTAACACTTCAATGCATTAAAAAACCTGAAAGCAAATTAAATATTATATGTCAACACAAACTGTTACCTAACAATTTTCATTCGACGTTAAGATAAATAACTACTTTCTCTCCACCGTTACCAACTTTACTGGGCGCGTTTTACGCAGTGCGCCCGTTAAAATATACGCAAGTACGAGCAATGACTTTGTTCTAAGGTTGATTTCAAAAGTGTTCACTTTATCGTGAACAGTCTTTACCAACTATTGCGGGCAAGGCCTTAATTTTACATAAGGCGGAATAATACGCGCCATACATACAAGTAGCTGCTATGCAGGGCTTTCAAAAGTGCTCGTTTCACCGTGAACAGCCTATGCCATCATGCGAAATTACAGCGAGGTGGACAGTTGGGGGGGCATGCACGCACTTGGGGGTCTCGCGTGTGGCAGGGCGACGACGGGGGCAAGCTGGGCAGGTGAGGGGCTTCACCCTCGTCCACAACCTGGCGCGGCCACCTGGACTAGCTTCCGTTGGCAAGACGACACCCCCGGAAGGCTCTGCAAGGACATACGGGCAGCGCCAGCCTCTCACCCCCCCCCCCCCCCTTTACATAATTCACGCAGCTCGACTCTGCAGATTGCCGTATTGCCGCAACGGAGCTGCTGCTGCTACAGTCGCCTCACAATTACTTCAGATTTTCCTGAAGCCCTTCTAAAATTATACTCCCAGGATGTTTCTCCACCTTATTCAAGCAAACCGTAAAGGTCCGATGTACTGAAACGTTTTCTGTGAAATTGTTGCTTGCGCCTATTGGCTGTGTTCACTGTCAAATGAGCACTTTTGAAATCCCTGCGTAAAATCGACTTGTATGCACGTTGTGTATTCTTCCGTCTTATGTAAGATTAACCTTGTCTTGGGCCTCATCACTTTATTCAAGCGACGGTCAAGTGAAACTGTGAAATTATTAGAGAAGTAAATATTTCACAAATCTGCTCATTTTTGCACTTCTGTGCACAAAAAAAAAAAAATCAAATTATCAGAAATGGTTAAATGGTTACCTATCACTATTAATTCGACATTAAGATACGGAACTACTTCCCACCTATTGTGACCAAATTTACCGGCGCGTATGTCACTTAGGGCGCCCGCTAAAATAAATCCAGGTAGGAGCAGTGACTTTTTTCTAATGTTGATTTCAAAAGTGCTCACTTTGTCGTGAACAGCCTTTAGACGCGTGTCTCGGCAAATAAGTGTTCTGGAAATACGAGGTTTTGCCAGAAAAAATAAAAAACTATTGTCTATGTCGCTGTATTTTTACTTTTGTCATAGGCCTATTAAGTGTATTAATGGGGGGAAAACTTGTCTAAGTGGGCAAACATCGCATTTTTAGAGCTTGCCTATGAGGTTTCTTTAAGCGGTAAGAGAAAAGTACGATTATACGCAGATACGAAGATAGTTTGATTTGTGTACTTTCATCGCGTGTAATGAAATCCCACAGTTACAGATCTAGTATACGCAGTAAAGCGTTAGGACGGAAACACTGCACGCCTTGCGCGTAAGAGCGATGAGGCACTAGGCGTGCGTGTTAGTGTCGCCCGTATCGCTCCCTCACTTTTTGACATTGGACACGCAGCTACATAGTCCTCTTAAGGTTGAAGTAAAGCAACTGCCAATGGAGCACTGCACCTGTCTATACAATATGAAGAACTCATAAAAATTAGTACAGACATCATGACAGCTATCACAAAAGTGCGATTAATGCCGTACATAAAAGAAGAATGTATATATTTTGCAGCATTATTACATATTTTAGTAAAATATACTTTTTAAATGTAAAAAGTAATCGACTAAGTAGCCTGTATTTTTTACGAAATTTAAGCGCTATTTTAATAATAATGTAGGATGTAATATTTATAATTATTTTTATGTGCGTCCATTTGTCCCAAACATTTATGGCTGAAACTGACGAAAATGTAGTTAAATTATAAAAATGATATGATACATTTTTACTATGAATTTATTACACATGATCACCATAAATATTATAACAAACTTCCTTGAAGATTTTTTGCAAATTCTGCTTTCCGAAGCATCCAGAATGGAAATGCGCTTAAATTTAGTTAAAAATACGGACTTTTTTAATCGACTATTTTTCTACAGTTAAAAAGTATATTTTAGTAAAATATTTTATAATGTAGCAAAATATATACATTATTCTTTCATATACAACATAAATGGCATTTTTTGACCATTTTCATCATGTCTGTACTACTTTTTTTATGAGCTCTTCATATTGTATAGACAGGTATAGACTGTATATTGTATATTGTATAGACAGGTATAGACAGTATATTGTATAGACTGCACCATAGGCAGTTGCTTTACTTCAACCTTGACCAAGTCTAGAGCATTACAGAGACGGGACAACCCACTGCATTCGTGGGCACTAAGATTAATAATATGTTGCATTAGAACTATTTATTTCCGGGCATTACCAAAACACCTATTTTCTCCCTGTTCCTATTCGTATTAATCTGTATTGAAATATTATAACGTATAGACAAAATGTAAGTTATAGTTCAATTTAACCAAAAACAGGGCATTTTTACGTTAATGTAAGTATAAAACTCTGGTGATATATGGAGTGTTCAGGACCAGGCACGTCAAACATGGGGTGATTTTTCAAAGGTTTGATTCAAAAAGTGTGAAGAAACCGCAGATATAGTCTGTTCGCGGTTTTTTTCACACTTTTTGAATCAAACATTTGAAAAGTCACCCATGTGTCATACGTTTAATTATTTCCTAAATATGCCAAGTAGCACAAGCGTGTTATACATCCGTTAACATGAAGGTATCTTATTGTTCGTTAAATTGAAGTTTTGCCTGTATTTTAATTTATAAATTATAATATTTCATTTATAATAAATATGAATAAAAACAGTGAGAAAATAAGTGTATTGGTAGCGCCTTGAAAGAAATAGTTTTCATGCAAAAAATATATTTACAGCTGAGTGCGCACGAATTCTGCGCGTCGCCCTTTTGGTGTAATTTTCTAGAAATAGATGAGCTTAGTTTGCTCGAGGCGGAGAGGAATATCCTGGAAGTAGAACTTTAGCAGAACTTCAGAATAAGTGTGAAGTAACCGTGAGCGGATTATAGACTATAGCACGCCAACGTAACCTTCGAACAGGGGCTGCAATTTCTGTGGCCACCTACGGGCAGAGCACAGAAAGGTCCCACTCTGGAACGTAAATACGAGCGTTATCTCATGACTCACAACAACCGGGTTGTAGTCTATGATAAAGGTGCAGCGTTTGAAGAGAACGGGAGATTTGAGAGCGGCTTTTAACATCGTGAGGGAGGGGGGGGGGTGTCTTGAAATCCAATGAGGTTGTGAACGAGGTATGGAGCGACGCTGGAACGCAAGGGCGGGGGTAACGGGAGAGTCCCGAGATAACCCGCCGACCAGCGGCATCGTCCGGCAAGATTCTTACGTCCGAAAATCGCCGGGAATCGAACCCGCCCCGTTCGCCTTGGCGGCAAGCGAGTAGTCTGACCACTAGACCACCGCGGCCTCCTGAATGAAATGGAATGCGCTCATGAATGTTGCGAATAAAACGAAGCCGGGTGAGGTGTAAAGGGGAGGGTCAAGGAGAAGGGGGGGGGGGGTTTAATCGGAACAGACAGGAACGGAGAGCATGTTTGTGTTGTGGAGAGAAAAAAATGAATAGATAACAAGGAAAGTGCAGGAAATTACATACAAACTGCTGACGTCGTTATCAATAATTCATCTAGGTCATCCACACATCTTAGCCAACGACAAGGAATGCGTTGAAGACCAACGGCTGTGTGTGTGTGTGTGATTTATTAGTGTCTCAACACAGCGTGGAACAGTTATCACCCGAACACTTATTTTCGCTCCGCAAGGCTCTAACGTGCATTGCTGTAGCGGAGAATCGCAATTTTTCGCGCATTAAGTTGCTCAAATTTACCACAAAAAAAAAACGGCGTGGCCGTGTGGGGACACGGCAGTATGTTTTTGACGCGCTCGGACGCCTTGATGTTTTTTACGTACCCGGCACCGCTTCACACGATCCTACGGGATTTTACGGGTATCGATGGATTCCTTTTCAGATGCTCTTTCCAACCGTATACGATTTCTGTATTTCTACTAAGTTTTTTTTAGCGAGTATAGGCCGGAATTGTGTTAAGCTTTCTTAATTTTTTTACATTGAACTCATACAGTTTCACCATAACCACGTCACACAAATGTTTCTAAACACGCGATCGATTTATCTAGTCGAGAACTGTCTGTTGAAACCCAAACTAGTGTCGTAGTTTCTCCTAAATAAAAGTTATAGGTACTACGTGGGAGTTATGAGACGCGGTGAAACGAACTCGAAATTGCGTATACCCCCGCCCCCCCCCCCCCTCAAATTCCGCGCAATGCTTCAATGTCCTCGCTCTACGTAACATATTCTTCGATCCTTTGGCAATCGAGTGGTGTAATTTAAATTTTGAATGTAGAAGTTTGGATTCGGAGCTGCAACGCCAAACTGTATCCCCCGATTTTGTTATCATCGGATTTTCTGGATTGCCTCCAGCGGTAGTTACAAATTTAAAGACGTATTCGCGTCAAAAACCATCTGGAGTATAGTGACGTTTCCCCCCCCCCCCCCCCGCTTCAGCGGGGTGCCTGACGTACGCACATTCCACCTATTAGCATGCGCGGCAATTTCCGAGAGGTTCGGAACGCTCGCATTTCGTTGTCCATGCTACCACGTGTTCACCAGCTATAACGCTATTGCCATTACCTACACTGTACACTCACAAGAAAAAAAATCTTGGAAACCCGGTTGCCAAGAAAATCCTGTGTAAAACTATAAACAGTCAGCTTGTAAAATCTGCAGAGCGCATATTTATAATAGTACAAATAATAGTCTCGTATTACAACTTGCATCGTTGAGAAGTGTACATCAAATTATTTTTTGTTCTTCTGGAAAAGAAATGAGACGAATTAGTAACAGGGAATAACTAAAAAAAAATTATATCAAAATAATATTTACGAAAAAAAAATTACACTTCATCAGTGCAGGGATTAGTGCTTACCCCTCGCGTTAGTGACCTCCGACCTCAACCAGAAGACCAACTTGACTTGTAGCTTTGTATTTATTTTTACAGTAAATATACCCAGAAGTACCTACCAAATATTAAGGAAGTTACTTGATTAAGAAGAATACATTTATTTCCTTTTAAAAGTTCTGTGAGACTAGACAAAATTACTAGTTAAATAAGTAATACCGTCAGGTTTGATTGAAATTGTCGATTTATTGTTATTATTTGAGTTGTTTAAAGTGTTTCACGTTATTCAAATATGCAATAAATACATTTATTTTTACACTTAACTACACTCTACATCACCATAGTTTTTTGCAAAAACAGTAATTTACGGTTTTTCGTTGTTGAGTGTCCACCATTTCGCTGAAGCTCGTGGATAGGGGTCAGTATAGTACAAACATTTCTTAAAGTCTGTTACAAACACGGCCCTTGTAGTTTTACAGACGAGTAGTTTTTACAAGAGATATGTATGCACTGTTACAAGAATTTGTATAAATACAAACAATTTCTCAGTAAAACTTACAATTTTTTTTTACAGTGTACGGGCCACAGTACGAGACGAGCCATGGGAACAAGTACAAGAGAAACATACGGTACAATTGTCTTACAATCGAAATTCGCACTCTATAAGTAGAGTTAGGAACGTTTCGCGACATCATTTCAGGACAAGCTAGGCTTCGAACATGTGCACACTGGAGTTGACTTTACAATTGGTTCGCAGTTTATTAGGCACGCCCTGGACGACTCTGAGCCAATAGCAGACTTGCAAGGAAACAAGTAGCGAATCCCATACTGCCAGTTGCGGAGTAACCCATGCCACTCTCTGGGATTGCAACCAATGGACAAACAACTGGTGCTCGAGTATACACAGTAATGTGGAGTCTAGCCTACAGGTCATTGAACTCGCGAAATTTTCCTATCCCCATCTATAACGACCATGCAAGATAAACACTAATGTAATAGCTATTGCACAGGCGAAACGAACCATTTATAGCGTAAATTGCAAAACAAGATATGTTATAAACGACACACGATCGAAATCAACCACTTAGAACGATCATACAACTGATGCACCCATTTTATAACGACCGTACATTATAAAAACATGCCTTAGAACTCCCATACACAGAAAAACACACATTTGCATGGTGTGCAGTACTTTCGAATCACATAACACAAAACTGGTGTTTCGTAGAACGTTCTGTCTTGTGAGGTTCTGAGGTAGGTGATTCTAGTACGCGTGTTTCCATGTTCTGGAGGCCATGTTGGTGTAGTGGTTAGACCCATCCCTTCGAACATCAAAATGTACCATGTAACATATAAACTTAATACACTCGTGCGTCACTAGAAACTGTAAAAGTTATATATGTAAAAATTTGTATCAATAACATTTTTATTCGCCAGACTGCCACAAGAGTCGAGAAATCTTAAGGTTTTGATTTGATTCAAACCTTGCTCGGAAATAAAATACTTTAACTTTTACATCTCTCATTTATACACAGTGGAACATGAATGCACAAGGGAAATAAGTCAATTTTTTTTCGTTGTAACTTTTCTTTCAACTGGAAGCAGAGAAAAAAACGAACTAGCATATTTACAGACAATTCTGAGAAATTTCCAGGAAGTACGTTATGAAAAAGCATCGTGTCCTTGAAATACCTAAATTTACGACTAATTTTCTCTGTATAAGATAACGGGAAATTTTTACCGGTGAAGTTTTCATTTCGCAAGTACTTAACCGCTAATTGGATATAAAGTTAAATTGCAGTGTTTACAGTTTGATTGATTCAAACCTGTACTTCGGGTTTTGAGTTTAATGATGCGTCGTGTGTTACAAGGTTTCGACTGACCTTCATAACCACAATACACGTACGTTAGATAACAGCATGTCGTACTTTCGCCGGGCCGGGTCCATCAGACGAGCGAAACCTGTCTTTAGTTGCCAATGACCGAAAGGATTTTCTCCCGGGTCATAACATTCCCGCCGCCAATTCGTGACCTCTTTCCACGTCTTGCGGTATCTTCCCCGCGGCTGAAATCGGTTCGCCCGCGCGGATACATTACCATATCCGGAACAAACCTACTCGAGAAGATTCACTTGCATAACGAATGGCTTTCCATCCTTCCTCGCACGTCTTAACATCGCGGCAATTCGTGTGGTGAAAAATTTCCATCAACACAAGTTTCCTGCTCTCCTCCCACCAAGGTGAACCGGGCTCAATCCCCGGCCGGGTCAGTCCCAGATTCTCACACTTGGGATTCGTGCACGGACGATGCAGCTGGTCGGCGGGTTTTCTCGGGGATCTCCCGTTTCCCTCAGCCCTTCTATTCCGGCGTTGCTCCATACTCACCTTAATCACTCCCATCAGCTCTCAAGACCTCGTTGTTAAGAGCCACCCAAATCTCTCTGCACACTCACAAGTTTCATTTACACCGAGGAGCTATAAAACATTTAATTTCCAGCGGTTCTCATGCGTGTATTAGGAGAACGTGTTACTCATATTAAAAAACTTAACATTTTGTAATAAAAATTTTTGATATTTTGTACTCAATTTTAAGAGCATCTGCGGCCCTACCTCAGCTGGGCGATTCATTTCTCAAATAGAATCTCCAAGAACGATGTCGGCGTAATGGTTCACGTTTCAAACGTAACATCATGAATACTATCGAACAAATTTCCTTAATTTAAAATCGGTGGTGAGTCAGCTTTTAAATGGCAGAACATGTTTCAGCTTCACTTATCATACGTTCGTCTGCTTGTGTGAGCATTATTATTTATTTTTTTAAGTATGAATTATGACGAGTAACTCAAATACTGTAGGCCTACGTGGTATTAAAAGAAAACTTATTGACGTTGCCCGCAGATTGGTCGAACAATTTCAGACACTCGGATACTGTTGAGGAATGTCAAATTGTGCACGAAAAAAGTATAAAAGCTATATTTATATATTTGCGATTTTTTTTAAATAATGTAGTAACGCCCAGCATTTGCAACTATTTCACTTTAACGTAATGTACATGTAGATATAGGCTGTTCACGTTAAACTGTGCACTTTTGAAGGCCCGGTTTAAGACCTACTTATATGCACGTTGTGTATTCTTCCGTCTTAAATAAAATTAGCACTCCTATGGTCCTTATCACGTTATTCATGTGACAGTCAAGTGAAACTGTGAAATAATTATAAAAGTAAATTTTTTACATATCTGCTTATTTTTGCACATTGCTACTTTGAAAAAAAAAACAGAAAGCGAAAGAAATAATTTAATTTATCACAAATGGTTACCTAACACTCTTTTATTTGACGTTAATATATGGAACTACTTACCATCCATCGTTACCAAATTTACTTGTATGTCACTTAGTTCACCCGTTAAAATATCTGCAGGTAGGCACAGTGACTTTTTTCTAAGGTTTATTACAAAAGTACTCACTTTATCGTGAACAACTTTAATGTTAAAGTTTGATGTTGTTCGTAATTCATTGTTAAAATTATCGGCAATTGTAATACCAATAGATATGGCACGCTTGCAAATTCAGTATATGAAGCATTTACGTACGTAGCTCGTCATTTTTATCAACATCGAAATGAGTTAAAAGTAGTGTTTTATTTTATTTATCTTTAAATACACAAGCCAACAAGTAAAGTTAACTTCAAAATAATAATTCCGAGATTATTACGCTTCCCAAAAATTTTACACAAAATGTCTTAAGGCCCTCGCCATAATATGTAGCTTAAATACTTATACTCCAGCTAACATGCACAATAACAATGCTGAAGTCAGTGGAGTAATTTCTATGACTCCATCGAGCTTTTTATAACTTCTTTAAAACCTGTTCACCCAGGACGCTTATAGCCAGCGCCAAACCCGATTAAATTCATTAAAGCCTGTTCGCAAAAAAGTGAGCATCTTTTGAAATGAACCTTAGCAAAGAGTCACTGCCCCTGCCTGCTTATATTGTATTTTAATGGGCGAACTGAGTGACATTCGTGAGTAATGTTGATAACGATGGATGGAAAGTAGTTCCATATCTTAACGTCGTATAAAAAGTGTTAGCTAACCATTTACGGTAATTCAAAATTATTTATTTCACTTTCTGTTTTTTTTTTAATGCATCGAAGTGCAAAAAATGAGCAAATTTATTAAATATTTACTTTTCTAATAAGTTCCAAGTTTCACTTGACCGACGCATGAATAATATGATGAGGACCATGTCAATGTCGATTTTACATAAAGCGGAAGAATAAACGATGTGCCTACAAGTAGATCTTAAGCAGGGCTTTCAAAAGTGCTAATTTTACCGTGAACAGCCTATATCTGCAAGTGATCTACCGGGTCACTGCTCGGTTACAACTTAAGTTGCAGAAAGTTACGTGCTGCTTCTACTTGAAATATAATTACCATAATTCAAAAAATACCGGGCATATTTTCGATACTCATTTTATTGGTGGCAATACTCCGGCAATAATCACCACAGCTGGCGATATCTGGTGAGGCATCTATCTCCCCAGGACCGAGTAGTATACATAGGCGAACTCGATCGCCAGTAGAGATAAATTTAGTTTGTTTTTCCGAACTCGTCGCGTGATAATAAATTTTCGACATTCTTTTGTTTGCGTTCACTTTATGCGCGAAGGTGCAGCGCTGCGTATCGTCCCCATCAGGAAACACGCGAATATTCCAAGGTCGTTACACGATCAAGTTTGTGTACGTAAAGCCTCTGTCACACTGTCAAATTTTTCTCTCAAACTGCTTCCAATTAGTTTGGTCAAATAAAGTTGGGCAGTTATGACGTCACTGGAACGTCATAAACGCCGCCATATTTGTCTGAGAAAGTTGGATTGCTTCAGTTTTCATACAACATTTGAAGATTGGACCGGTTATAAAATGCATTTGATGTTTGACGCTCTCGGCCAGTCAGAATCGCGCACGACAAAAATGGACGTTAAGAAACTTTAGAATGACGAACAATTGCTGTAAACGAAGAATGTTATGAAGACAATTAATTTATGTAGAAGCTATCTGGGCATAAGTGCTATTTTAAGTGAATATTGCACATAATATTACGAACTCAGAGGCATTCAATTTCATTGTGCAGGAAACATCTCTGATAACGAATATTTCAATTTAGTAAGAAGCGAAAATAAATTACAATATTCCCTACATTTATTCCTGTAATGGACTGCGTGGAAAAACAAAAACAATATCTCGCCATGAAAATAAATTTTAAATAATAATTCAAATCAGATTTTCCCAGAAAAAAAATTTTACAATGTGACTAATTTTCAAACGCATTCAAGATTACTTATTAACATTTGTTGGAAGGAAAATTTTGATGGCCGTATTTTGTCTTCTGATTTTGTTGAAACATTGGGATATAATAGTTGGTGGAATATTACTTAAAACTGTGACTGGCAAAACCGAGCACCGCTCTGTTGCAAACCGAGGTATAGTGATTCATACCGTAGCCATGTGACGCACTTAAGAATACTTGCCACATACTTACTGTGACTATTGACAGTAAACTGTTTCATCTGTAAGGGGAATGTAGGGAGACAATACACCCTTGCGGCAAGTTGTGGTTGTGATTTAGTTTCTATTGTTTTTAGACAAAGCAAAGTCACACAGTGATACTGTCTTCGTCCAAGAACAAACATCCAGTGCCAGTGATTCAACCAGAGCAGTGACTCAAGTAAAATAGTGATTCACCAATCACGGATGCGAAGCGGTGTTGTTGGGTTAGACCAAAATGTACAAAAGAAAATCCCAAGAAGTAGTAATAATAGTGTATCGTAACATTGTCAGTGCAAATTATGATGTGACAAAGGAAGATAATTCATTCTGCAGAAAGGCTTTAAGTATCGAGGAGAGTTATATGTTATTGTCATTACTGTTTAGATTTGGACTTCAAGACATGGCAGCTAAACCTGGAATTGGTATGTCAGAATTCTGTTTCTTTCCTAAACATCACAATATGCCTGATCCTGTTGTTAGGGAAATATAATCACTTCATCCCACAGACATTATTTATTGGCAGACTGTGCCTATACAAAAAGGTGTGTTAAATCAAACAGCTGTAATTAGTATTTATGGAAGTTCTACGTTGTACACACATAAGATAATGAAAATGGAATCGGGAGATGACATACGGTTGTGCAGGAAATTGGAAGGTATAACAGGAGGTGTTAGAATAGTTGGTCATGTTGAGATTGTGTATATGGCTTAATGGAAATATATAGAATTTCATGTGAGTTCCATACTTTCACTTATCATGAGGTTCCGCAGCACCAAGGCTTAGTAGTAAGAGCCACTATCACACGCGTCGGTACCCAGGGCCTACAGAATTCTTATTCGCATTGGAGTAACATGCACACTGATTTCATTGATTCGTTTTCGCTTATGAAAGTTAATTATATAGGGAAATCATTATTGTCGGAAATTGTCACTTTATGAAACATGGCGTCGTAGTGTGGCATGTTTTGGTGGCACTCCTGCTCTTTAAACTTCGTTACCGGTAATCATTCCATTTCGTGTTTTTCAAAGTCGTTGCAGAAGATGATGTCACCGGTATTTAAGTCTGATTACTGTGCAACGAGTACATTTCTTTTATTTAAATTTCACATTTGAGTAAGCGAAAATACGAGTGTAATAATATTTTGAGCACTTCGTTACGAAAATTCTAACCTTAAAAATAAAAGCGAAAATGTTAACCCCCCCCACAACCAGTAAGTACTTTTTCCAACACCTGGTTTCTTAATTATTTATTTACATTTCTTCCGCAAACATTACAGTTGTTTCTTATTGTGTACAGTACGTCAATAATTTACATTTTTTTCATCATCCTAGCATAAGTAGGTACGTAGATAGCGAAGAGATGGTGCAGGGACAAAAAATTTCTTTAAAAACTTTTGAAAAGAAATTTTAAAACAATAAATGATAATGTAATGCACTGGAATAAGTCCACGACGATTTATTACGAAATATTTTATTTAATTGCACAGGTTATAAAAAAAAAACATTTTGCTAATTTATGAGGAAACACAATTCATGCTGTGCATTTGGTAACAAATAATAGCTGCCCAATCCGGCCAGCAAACAAGACTCAAAGTCTAACCTGGATGTACCAACTCTTAGGATGAGTTTACGATTAAATACTGAAGAATGAAGACTTGTGCTTATTTTACGTGTACTTAACGAGCTATAAGTTTTGCAATTTATGAATGAGTTAGCAACTTCTTGCGTAATAGTTTTGAAAAACTCGTGATATCTTGTAGAAGGGTATGCCGATGCCAACATTGGGCATTCACATCAATAAATCTGAAAAGGTTAACTAAAGCGAATTCAATAACCTCTTCCAAGAAAGAAAACATGACCATGATGTATTCCTTAAATTAACAGGATACTGTATCTCGATTAAAATAATAACTTGCATACGATTTCACAATACGACATAACCTAAACACAAGTTTCCCGCCAACAGCAACTGTCACTGTACTCTGATTGGCTACTTCGTCTAGACTTGTACTTAAAATATAAATATAACGATCTCTTCTTAAGTGAAGCCAAGAACGCACACGATCCGTACACGACCCTCACACTGCAATACCCTTGAAAATATCGGTGTATATATATTAAGCACAATTCTTAAGTTTCCCGTTAAGTCAATCGTAAACACGCCCTAATGCCGGGATTACATAGCCCCGACCAGCACGCCACCTCAAGCACGACACGACACTTTAAACTAAACAACCAACGAAATACAAGATAGATCTGACGTAAGCCCGACAATTCTGTCGTATGACCAGCAGTTTTGGATTAGAAATGATTGATATTCTTCGTCGTGTCGTGCGGCACGACGCACAGGGTGTACCACTTTGCGAGATGGAATTGTATGATAAGCTTTCCCTACAATGGAAAAGACGTAGCTTAAAAGAAAACCAACTATGAAAATTATTGTATTTAACTCTCATAAATAATAATTTTACCTTTGTATGCATTAGCTATAAATCTTTTGTCACCATCGTGTATCCCAAATTTCCCGTCTGGCCACCGCCTTTGGAACTAGCGTAATTAATCAGCGCCTTCTAAATGGATCCGGGAAAATTCTACTGGTTGTGTCGAATCAGTAAACTGTCGGGCTGTAAATTCGAGCGGGCACATTGAAAAACATCTTGGTCGCGGTCTTTGTGGTGTGCTGTGATCGTCGGGGCTGTGTGATTCCGGCGTAACTCCTACCGCGCTCCTTGATGTAGACAGTGGTGCCCTCGCGAAGCAAGGTCATACCAACCGAAAAAGGGGGGGGGGGTAGGGGCTCAGTTTTCGTTGGTGGTCGGAGACTGTCGAACGCATGATGCTGCACTCACCCATTTGACCCTCGTAGTCGCGAAGCCAAGTGTGGAGGCCAGCGGAGTAAACCATTTAGCTGATGCGTATGTAGTTTTTAACGCCATTTAGTCAACGCAAAGTACACTGTAATTTTTTTTTTTATTATTTGTATGTGTAATTCTTTCAAAACTAACTGTCTAATTTATCTTTGTAACACTACACATAAATCAGAGAAAATTTTTACAAAACCCTATTGTGATGTGCGCGGAACTAATAATGAATTCTATCAAGCTGGTGTTGTGGACTTTAATTTTTTTTATTAACATTGAGCTGCATAACCAATTTAGTATGTTTTCTAAAATAAGGCGTTGCAAATTTACAATATCTCAGATTTACAGTTACACAATCAAACTGTCGAAGGTAAAGTCAAGCACTTTTGACTTAACGGTTTCGAAATGTTGAAATTTAAAGTCAAAGTCTAGCAGCCATTTTTCCGAGAATCTAACAGAGGTTATGTGGAAAATGCGTTCTTTTATCGTAAGACAATTTTAATTTCGGTATATTAAACGAAGAAGGTCTTAAATTAAATACGTGGCAAACAAATATAATGTGAAGAGGAAATATATTAATTTACGTTTTTGAATAAAGTAAAGAGGTGAGATTTTGTTTTGAAATAAACTTGTTAACAGAAATTTTAAGCATATTAAAAAAAAAGTACGTAAAATGAATTCCTGGATAATATGATAATGATTTACATAACAAGATACACATTTTTACAAAGCTCGCCAAACAAATGTTTAATTGTTTTCAACTTTGATTTTACAATTTTATTGTGTACTGTTGGTTTCGTCAAATGAAAGGAAATGTAAATTCAAATGTTCCAGTTTCCTATTGTATAAGAAGCTTTAGTTGTCTTGCAGATCGGATGTACTCGAGATGTGACGTGCACGCAGTGTCGCCAACCGCAGCTAAATTCGTTTCCGTGCAGCCTAACTTTAGGTCGTGCAGCTCGTAGCGGAATGGTTGCAGCCGAGTGTCAAAATGTATCATAATAGAGACTGGATGTAGTTACAGTTTTTCGTAACGTATATAATCGTTTTCCCCAATAGAATAAACCTCTAACATTCCAGATTTTCACACAGCATTGCAACACAATACATTCACAGTGTTGCATACATTAGTGCGATAAGAATTATTAATATACACTATTGTATACGCTATTCACGGTAAAGGGATCACTTGTGAAAGCCCTCTCATTTGGATTAAATTTTTTTTTTTCATTTTAGCCTTAGACGTTAAATTCCGAGTGCTGTGGAATCTACACACTATGTTTATTACTTACATGACAATATTTATTTCAAAGTGTCGTTAAAGGATAAATAATGGCTCAAACAATAAAGTATCTAGGGCCTCAAAAGTGCTCACTTTACCGTGAACAGACTGCAATAGGAATTATTACTGCTGTGTCATCATGGCGGTGCGCAAATCCTTCAGATTTGAAGCGTAGCTGAATTTTGTTATTAGTAGCGGGATTTGCGAACGCACTTAACCAACTTGCTGGTCTTCAGGTTGGCAACGCTTAGTGCGCGGCAACACCTGCCGAAAGAGATCAAAGAGGGCGCGCGCAAGATGAACTGTCAGCCGGCTTGCGCTGACAATGGCGGGATAGTGGTATCATCCATTCACAGTTACTTCACACCCTTCCGGAGCCATGCTCAAGTTCTACTTCCAGCATATTCCTCCGCCTCGCGCAAACTAATATTAACTAAGTACAGAAAATTTAACCAAAAGGACAATCCACCCAAGTCGTGCGCAGTCATAGGCTGTTCGCGGTAAAATGAGCATTTTTGGAAGCCCTGCTTAGTATCTACTTGTATGTACTTTGTGTATTCTTCCATCTTATGTAATATTAACATTGTAGTGGGCCTCATCACTGTATTCATCCGTCTGTTAAGTGAAACTATGAAATGATAAGAAAAGTATAAATTCTACAAATCTGCTCATTTTTACACTTTGATGGATTAAAAAAAGAACAGAAAGCAAAAGAAATTATTTAAGTTAACAGTAATGGTAACCTAAGAATTTTTATTTGACATTAACATATGGAACTATTTCCCATCCATCGTTACCATTTTTGCTGGACACATGTCACTCAGTGCTCCCGTTAAAATATACGTAGGTAGGGGCAGTGAATTTTCTAAAGCTGAATTCAAAAGTGCTCACTTTATTTTGAACAACCTTTAGTAGTACAGGCTATTCACTGTAAAGTGAGCACTTTTAAAAGCCCTATCATTTGGAATAATAGTAAATAAATTTATTTTATTTTAGCCTTAAACATTAACTTCGGAGTGCAATGGAATATACACTGGTATTATTACTTGTAGGCCAATGGCAAAGTTTATTTTAAAAAGGGAGCTAAAGGAAAAAAAAAATGGCTGAAACGAAAAAGTAACTATGGCCTCAAAAGTGCTCACTTTACCGTGAACAGCCTATAATGTTTGTTTTTTGCATGATAACTACTTCTTACTAGACGCTACCATCACACCTGTTTGCTCACTGTTTTTATTCATAATTATTACAAATTAAATGCTATAATTCATAAATAAAACACCAATAAAAACTTGAATTTAACTAAAATATAGATACTTTCATGTTAACAGAGGCATAAAACACTTGTGATACATGGCGTATTTAGGAAATAACTAAACACGGCATACATGGGGTGATACTTGAAAGGTTTGATTCAAAAAGTGTGAAGAAACATCAAATAGACTATAGGTAGAGACCTGAAAAATTCGCGAGTTCAATGACCTGCAGGGTATACTCTACAGTCTTATGTACAAATATGCCGATATCAACTGCACATTGGTTGTCTGCTGTCACAGTGGAAGGCGACGATTGGGCCAGTCTTCTTCAAGAGGTGTCAAGCACTGTGGGGACCAATAGCTGAAGTGTTATTAAACCCTTCTACTACCAAGATATTTAGACACCTTACTTATACCAAGGGGGGCGGGGGGTAATGGTGTTACCCCAGTTAAAATATTTATTATTTTTATTTGGTTAGTAGTTTTACTACTTGTGTGTGTTTTTTTAAGCTTCTGAAATGTAAACATATATTATTTACTTTAGTTTACACATATTTCTACTTCATTTCGTTATAAAAGATTTTTTTTAATTCTCATAGAAAATGCACATTATTGGGAAATACACTTCAACATTGACACTTAAAAAAAAAAAAAACGTAGAAGTAAATGTTAACAAGTGTAAATTTACTTGTCAAAGTCCACACTTTTTACAATTCATGTCCTGCCTCTTGGCTGATATGCTGCAATTTTTCAAACGTGGATGTCTAATCATTTCCCGTTACAGAGAGCCATTTGTTTTATTTATTCACAGTTTGCACATTTCACGACTAATTGTTCCTTGCGATGTATCTGACATACAGGCGTCACATGTAACCATACGAACACCGAACAATTTTAGTATAGGCTGTTCACGTTAAACTGAGCACTTTTCAAAGTCCTGCTTAAAATCTACTTGTATACATGTTGTGTATTACTCCGCCTTATGTAAAATTAACATTGCCGTGGGCCTCATCACTTTATTCATCCGTCGGTCAAATGAAACTGTAAAATTACTAAGAAAGTATAAACTTCACAAATTTGCTCATTTTTACACTTCGATGCATTAAATAAATAGAAAGAAAAATAAAAGATTTTAAGTTACCATAGTTGGTTACCTAACACTTTACATTCGACGTTAACATTTGGAACTATTTTCCATCCATCGTTACCAATTTTACTGGGTGAATGTCACTCAGTGCGCCCGATAAAATACATGCATATAGGCGCAGTGACTTTTTTCTAAGGTTCATTCCTAAAGTGCTTATTCTATCGTGAACAGCCTTTAACACAAAAGATCAATTACATATTTCACAGCCATGGTCAGAAAAACACCGAGAATTTTTAAATAGTAGATTATAAAAATAGGAAAATGCCCGATTAGACCTGCCAATAGTATCTCGCAAACGAAAATAATAACATTAAAATTTCCAACTTTTTAACACACTACCAATAGTTTGGAAAACACGCGAGACAAAATCCAATTACAGGAACGCAGTGTGGAGTTGTGTTTTGCAAGAGTTTGGCAAAGCAATGAAAAAACTGCAAGCCGAGGATATGAACGTTTCTGCTACTGTTGAAATGTATGGCAATCTTACTATGTTTATAACTGTGGTTCAGACCTATTTTCCCAAGTATAAGGATTCAGCTGAAAAAAAAAAAAAACTATTACTGATCAGGAATTCGAAATCAGTTCCATCTTCTTCAGCTGTTGAGATTCAAAGATCATATCGTCAAATTAAACGTAAGAGATTTTTAATGAATTTTGAGTCGAAAGAGGAACCTGGAGAAGAAACAGAATCTGATTGCGATGAGATCTGGAGAAGAATCAAAATTCTAAGATCATACAAAATCTTCTGAATGAGTTACAGATGAGAGTTAGTGTCTACAAACAAATCACTTTACGATGTTAATTTCTCTCAGTAATTCTGGGGTCAGAAAATACTCGTGTTTTAATTTACTTGTAGGATAGACTCCAGTGTCTTATGTATTATCGAGCCTCGGCTTTGTGCTCATTCACTCTACCCAGAGATAGGCCAGTTTTACACTCTAAGAATTTATTCGGAAACAATGCCATACCAGTGTATACGCTTAAAGGCTGTCCACGATAAAGTGAGCTCTTTTGAAATCAACCTTATAAAACTGTCTCTGCTCCTATCTGCACACATTTCTCGAGCGCACTGAATGACATACCCCCAGCAAAGTTGGTAACCATGGAGGGAAAGTAGTTCCATATCTTAACGTCGAATAAAAAGTGCTATGTAACCTTTTGCTATAACTTAAATATTTCTTTCGCTTTTTGTTATTTTTTAATACATTGAAGTGTAAGAATGAGCAGACATGTAAAACATTTACTTGTCTAATAATTTCACAGTTTCAATTGACTGACGAGTGAAAGAAGTGATGAGGTCCATGGCAACGTTAATTTTGCATAAGGTGGAAGAATACACAACATGCATAGTAGAACTTAAGCAGGGCTTTCATAAGTGCTAATTTTACCGTGAACAGCCTATAGTGAGAAAGCGGGGAATTGTATGTTTTTTTTTTAATTTTGTCATCAGGCCGATATTCACAGTCCTGTATCCACTAGAACCGGCGACATTTCTCCGTTGGCTGCTGCATAGTTGTGAAGCCACGCCCGTCTACACTTTGAGGTCTGCACGCATTTACTGGCACTTAAGACAAATTAGAAGTGAGTCACCTATATCCTCTACTGCAATAACACCGGTTCTGTTGGTGTCTGTGTTAGAACTCACCATCGTCCTATTGGTCCATACCACACCGGACACAATCCTGCCCCTACAGTGTTCGTTATTGGCCGGTCTTCAACCAATGGAGAGCCAAGCTGATATTGACCCAATCAAATGTCATTTATCGTATGAAAGGATTTACCATCAATCATGTCCCTTTGGGTAGTAATAAAAAAATTAATTATACCGTTAGCGATATCATCGTTACTGCTCTGTGGTGTTCTTGTGAGGTTGTGTTAAACACTAGCCGAACAAAGACTACACATCCATGCGAGTTTTGTTCTAAACAACCAATTCATTTCCAAACTGGATTCACTCGAACTACACTCGAGCATAGTCTGCAAAGTGTTAACGTGTTCCCAAATAATAACGCGAACTTTGCAGACACAAGACCCCTTCCCACAGACCGGCGCAGCCCAATCGGCGATTGGGCGGCACATCAAAGGAGCCCCCTTGCACCCCGTCCCACTATTGTGTTGCTTGATCTGTTCCGTGGCTAGGCAATCCCTAGAACGCACGGACAATATTCCGGCCCGAGTCTCGTTTACCGAACACGTGGAAGATCGCGTGCGCTGTTTCCAGTTCTGGTGTCGCTGCACGACGCGGAGGCGGTTGCCTCATCGCGATATCACAGAACATTAAAAAATACAGATTTAAAACTATCTCTTACTCCGCTAACAGGGGCCGTGGTGGCTAAGCGGTTAGCCTGCTCACCCCCAACAGGTTCAATCCCGGGTCGGGAAACTCCCGGATTTTCGCAAGTGGAAATCTTGCCCGACGATGCGGCTGGTCGGAGGGGTTTTCTCGGGGATCTCCCTTTCCCCCCGCCCTTTCATTCCTCCGCTGCTCCATACTCGCCTCATTTCACCCTCATCGGCTCTCAAGACCTCGCTGTTAAGAGCTGTCCAGATTTCTTCACTCACTCACTCCGCTAACTCCGGAAGCCGCTCGCGCCAGCAAAATGGGCCTAACTGCCCAGCAACATGGCGGCCTTTTTTCACGAAAAGGTTTACGTGACGTCTAGACTCCGATGTCCCATGGAATACCTGCAGTTTTCCTTTGGTTATTGGCCACGTGTCTTTGTCAGAATTATGTAAACTCCGAAATTGAGTGTCCATGATTCGCAGACATACCGTACACCTTCAATATTGACAGCTAAAATCATCCAAGCACGAAAGTGGATCTGAGCTCTAGTGTTCTGGAGTTCAAGTTGGCACGATCTCCCATTTTTACAGCTTTTGCGAGAGTTAATTTTTTGAACCCAAACGGGAGCCAATATTGTGAAATCCTCCTACAATTTTGTTACAAACTGTTTTTATAATGAAGTCTAATTTTTTCAGCACCAAAAAAAAAACTGTATAATTTTAAGTAATTATTAAATAAACAAAATTTTCGTTAATTGGATAAAAGTATACAGTTCCTTGTGCTGAAAAAATTAGACTGCATAACAAAAAACAACTCGTAACAAAATTGTAGGATGATTTTAAAATATCGGCTCACGTTTGGGTTCAAAAAATTAACCCTCGCAAAAGCTGTAGAAATGGGAGATCGTGGCCTTAAATATTTTCGCGGGGAAAACGTGGTGGCCCTACTTATTCCGTGTCTCAGTTGAAATAGCACCCTACGCAGGGAGTTCTCTCTATTCGCAAAGTGCTCTTTCGTATTACCTGGGCGCGAGGGCTCTTACGTGCGCTCTCGCTCTCTCGATTTCGCAAACAAACTCGACGAACGTTGAAAATACGTGAAAGTTTTCAACGGCACTTTTAATGAGTGAAGAAGCACGCGGGTAGTTCAAATAACACAGGCGGCTCACGGTGTAATGAGCACTTTTGAAAGCCCTGCTCACAATCTACTTGTATGCACGTTGTGTGTTCATCCGTCTTATGGAAAATTAACATTGGCGTGGACCTCGTCACTTAATTCATACGTCGGTAACGTAAATATATGAAATTATTTTAAAAAGTTTGTATTTTACAAATCTGCTAATTTGTACACTTCGAGGCATTAAAAAAAACCAGAAAGGGAAGGAAATAATTAAAGTTCTCACAAATGTTTACTTAACACTTTTTATTCGACGATGATACATGGAACTACTTTCCCTCCATCGTTACCAACCTTACTGGGCGCATTTGACTCAATGCGCCCGTTAGAATATATGCAGGCAGGAGCAGTGACCTTTTTCAAACGCTCTCTTTTCCATGAACAGCCTTTATTTAGAAATTACCTTGTGCCTTGTTAAAAATTTATGCCCTGCTTTTTACAGCTTAAATTATTTTAACAGCAAACTGTCTTATTGAGTGCAGTTAACAGTAATCACAGCCAGAATCGTTAACACTTCATAACAAACTAAAATAAAATGCAGTTAGAAAAACAAAAAAGTAATCTAAGTAAATGCGATACATTAACAATATTTTACTTTCCTGCGGTATAAGAAACCTCGCGTTACATTTGTGAGAGAAAATAACGTATGCCAGAGAGCACGAGAGTGAACAGCGCGTACACAGCTTTGTGCTCTCGCTTTGTCGTCCTCTCTCCGACGAACTGAGATGACCAGAGAACGCTCTCTGCGACGTCATCAGCGAGAGCGGAGAACGAGAGAGCGCTCTGTGTTGTAAATACACAACAGGTCAGCTGTTGCGTTACCATAGAACCTTTGGAAACTGGTTTTTCCGAAGAATTATGGATCTTACACAATTGAAAACTTTAACATTTGACTTTGCGTTTGCTTTCCGGCATGTTGTTTCTTATGGAGCTTGACACAATGGAACTGTCATGGGTAAAGTCAAGTAATCTTGATTAAATTTACGATTTCGAATAGTTGAAAATTGAAGTTAAAATCAAGCAACCATTTTTCCGAGAATCTAACAGAGGTTATGTGGGAATAGGTGTTATTTTATTGTAGGGGTATTTTATCGGCATAATAAACAAAGCTCGTCTTAAATGAAACAAATTGCAAACGAATATTATGCGAAGAGGAAATATATTAATTAAGATTTCTGAATAAAGCAAACAAGTGATTTTTTTTTTTGTTTTGAAATAGACTTTTAATATAAATTTTAAGGCTATTTTTTAAAAAGGCATGTAAAATGCATTCCTAACAAGATACACATTTTCACGAAGCTCGCAGAACCGACGTTCAATTGTCTGAACTATGACTTTACAACTGCATAGTATATTGGGGGGTTTCGTCGAAGAAAAGTAAATGTAAAGTCAAATGTGAAAGATTTATATTGTGTAAGAGCCTTTATTTTTAATAAGCAAAGAATTTTTCTAGTAAGTTTTTACCAGACACGCGGAGGATGATCCTCCGGACTCTCGTGTGTTGTTTCTACTACCCGACCAAGTTAAATGTGCAGCCGGGGAGGGGTGAGATCGGAGCGCTAGTGTAGCTTTTGAGAGGGGAAGAACAACGGCGAGTACAGTGGAAATTCGATACCGTTTTCTCTCTGCACGAGCGGAGGCCGAGACATCGTGGGGCCTGGAGTGTTGCAGGCTGCATCCGAGATATTCTTAAAAGGCAGGCGCAAGAGAAACATGCACTGCCTAGAACGTACAAATCTGTTTCAATTTCATTACAAATGAATTTTGTGAGATGTGTGCATTAATATGAAGCCTAAATGAATTTGAGGCATACACTCATTTTTTTTTTTAACATAACAGTCTGGATTTTATAACATGAAAAATGATGTAATTATAAGATTGCGCACTTTTCTTGTGTGAATTTTTAAGCTCTGTTAATGATACATTGCAATAGAGTACTGATCATACTTCAGATATGCCAAATATGATTGACATATCTTGTATCTTTCTTAAGATTTGTACGATCCGAAATTGAACAAAAAATCCCATTTCGTGACGCTGTAATTAAAAAACGGTTGACCGAATTCATTTCAAATTTGGCACGAGATATAGTTCATGTTGGGTGAGTATCACAAAAATATATGTCACAAACCCCTTTAGCAACTTCTATAGACGCCAGCCCACACGGCAGCATCAACACGGCAACGCGAAGTAGTCAACACTGTGAGACAACTTATGGTCAACGCAGCACCTGACCGACAACCCTTGCCGAGAGCTTTATCTAATCCCGGAGGAGGAAGGAGGAAATAAGAGAAGAGGGAAGGGAGATAAAAAGGAGCGACCCTGTGTGTTCAAATGCTTCCCGGGTTCCACGCTTGGCGCGGTCGGGTAGTAGTAGTCTGGGTGTCTGCGCACGACGAGTCGGTTGCGTCATCGCGGAATTATGCAAACGCACGCAGTGAAAGCCGAAAGGCGCGAGGGGGGGGGGAACACGTGGACGACGACGACGCCGTGGGCTGCTGCTCGGGAACGAGAAGTCGTCGTTGTCGGGCCAGAGAGATTGCTTTATAATGCGGATAACGTTCGGCGATTTGCCCGGGAGTGCCGTCAACGGCAACGAGATGATACCGCCAGCCGATGGTTATCCCCTAATTACGTGGAGGTCGGGTGAGGAGGGCGACATTGCCGCCGAGAGAGAGAGAGAGAGACGCTTCTTTTAGCACTTGGCTTGCGGAGTCTTTTGCCTTACACTCACTTGAATCTCCCGCCTCCCTTGCAGGCTGTTCACGATAAACTGAGCACTTTTCAAAGCCCTGCTTAGTATCTACTCGTAGGCACGTCGTGTATTCGTACTACTTACGTAAAATTAGCACTGCCGTGCGTCGGTCGAGTGAAACTATGAACCATTTAGAAAATTAAATATTTTACGAATTAGCTCATCCCTAAATGTATATGGAATATAGAAAAAAAACAGCAAAGAAATTAAATAATTTCAGTATTCACAAATTATCGCTTGACGATTTTAATTCAACGTAAAGACGTACCAACCTCACTGGCCGCATGCCTCTCAGTGCGCCCGTTAAAATATATGCAGGTTGGGGGCAGTGACATTTTCCAGAGGTTGATTTCAAAAGTGCTCACTTTATCATGAACAGCCTATACTGTTAAGGGTGCTAGTCACCAGAAAATGTATTATTTTATGTTAGTTTGAAATACCGTTCAGTGTGTATACATTACTTATAGTCTATTCGTGGTTTCTTCGCTCTTTGTTAATCAAACCTTTAAAACTCACCCCATGTATGACGTATCGCAAGCGTTATATATCTCTGGTAACACAAAAGTATCCTATTCTTTGTTAAATTAAAGTTCTCCGTACATTTTACGTAAAAAAATTTAATATTTCATTTCTGATAAATGTGAGTAAAAACAGTGAGAGAACATATGTGTTGGTAGCGCCTGGTAAGAAATAGTTCTTATGAAAAATATTACTACAATTGAGTGCGCACGAATTCGGTGCGTTGTCCTTTGGTTTCATTCTCCAGACATAGTTTGCATGAGGCGGAGGAAAGATTTGAAAGTAGAACTTTAGCAGGGCTTCAGAAAAGTGTGAAGTAACCACGAATGGATTATACAACCACTATTACCTCACATAAAAAAAAACATTTCAGATCTCATATTTTTTTACGTGATGGCATGTCAAAATCACAATTTTAGTGTCTTTGTGACGGACAAATAATAAAAGCTAACTAAGTTACTTTATTCCGAACACATATCTATTACATTCGCGGTTATTTGCAACTTTTCGGAAAAACTGCTTAAGTTCTACTTTCAAATTATCCCTCCGCCTCATGCAAACAAAGCTTAGGAGAGTCTTGAATATTTCACCAAACCGACAACGCACCGGATTCGTGCTCACTCATTCTAACAATATTCTGCATAAGAACTCTTTCGTACTAGGAATTGCCAGAACACCTATTTTATCACTGTTTTTATTCGAAACAATAATCATAAATGAAATTTAATTTACTAACAAAATATAAGCAAAAATTCTATTTAAACAGAAATAAAACGCATAAAGTGCTTGTGATACAAAACAATTGAACTCGTCATACTTGGGGTTATTTTCCACTGGGACCATCACTTCTCAGATTGTCCATTTCTCCGATACCAACTAGCCCACTTCTCCGATACCAACTAGCCCATTTCTCCGATAGTGCATTTCTCCGATTGTCCATTTAAACTATTCTCCATTTCTCCGATTGTACATTTCTCCAATAGTCCATTTATTCGATTGTCCATTTCTCCGATGCCAACTAGGCCACTTCTCCGATTGCGCATTTCTCCGATTGTTGCTGGTCCGCCCGCGAAGGGGTATACGCTACCCCCTCTCCGGCACTCTGTCTTTGCTTTCCACTCCCCTTCTTAATTTTCGCCGACCAACAAGATACAACGATTTACCAGCAGTACCTGACTGGCCAGCAGGCACACCTTTCGTGGTAATCACTCCAGCTATTCATGAGGTCTTCCATTGAGAAACTACATTAGTGCCGCGTAATATTTTTACAACTCGTATAAACACGCGGCTATTGTAGTGATAGTAATAGTTTGTTATATCACATAAACTTTCTTTACATAGAATACTCACAAATAATACACTTTAAAATTTTCTTGTTACGTCTTAGCCAATTCACATAATAACTATTCCTAGCGGTGCCGACGTGCAATAAAATCTTAAGAAAAATATAATTTGAAAGCTTCTCTAGTAATTGCGACTGTTACAACTCAATATTGTATCGATCTCAATTTATTTATAATTTTTCTAAAGTGTAACGTTATGTGATATCTATTTTCTTTGACAGCTATCTTGGTACGTTAATTTTGTTATAATCTACCTCAAAATGTCGTACTCTGATCACACGCACACATATTAGAAATTGTTTCTGATTTGCAGAGTAAGGAACTTGGTATATTTCAAAGCTGGATATTTATAACATATCAAATTGGCGAGCTACTCTTCAAGATATTCTTCTGGGACTTAGTCTCGTACCAGATCTTAAAACCAAGTTATGCAGGCCATTCAAAAATAGGAAAACGCGGGTGTTTTTCTTCGTTTTAAATTTGAAAAATATATAAGTCTAGGGTAATGTATGAGAGACTATTTACAAACAAATTTCTCAATGATTATTAATACACTCGCAAACATACTCAACTAAAACTCACCGATTATTATGTAAAATAGTCTTATGAATTAATTTTATCCAAAAAAAAAAAGGTGGCAGTACATTTCCCGGCAACTGACGCTGCTTAACGTTTACGTCAGGAATTTATTTTAAAGGTCAAAGTAATTTAATACTAGGCCTCGTGTTGGTGGCGCTAGGCTGTCCGTAAAGATTTATAATTAAAACTTCAATTTCGTAGGGACCATAGTGGCTGAGCGATTAGCACGCTCGCCTCCCACCAAGGCGAACCGGGCTCAATCCCCGGCCGGGTCAGCGGGTTTTCGCAAGTGCGAATCGTGCCGGACGATGCCGTTGGTCGGTGGGTTTTCTCGAGGCTCTCCCGCTTCCCCCGTCCCTTCATTCCGGCGCCGCTCCATATTCACTTCAATCACCCTCGTCGGCTCTCAAGACCTCGCCGTAAAAGAGCCGTCCAAATCTCTTCACTCACTCAATTTCGCAAGGAGCCTAAATATGTTGATTAAATTTACTTATAATCAACTTTATGGCTCTTAAGAAAAGGGCTCTTGCGTAAAGAGAGACAAAAGACAGCAAAGGTTTTTTTTTTTTCGGGTCATCCTTTCCGCTCTTGTTTCCTCATGACTTCCCCTACTCCCACCACCTTCGTGACGCTCGTGTTTCATCCTCATCCGCACTGCAGAGAATCTGGCCGAAACATCAGATCTGACGTCCCGGGTGATACAACAGCCTCTTCTGATTAGTTAGTTGTCAGCGCGTTTCGGCGCTGGTTTCAGCTGACGTGCATGATTTGCATTCTCATTCGCTGTACTTACCTCGTACGCTGCTGGTATATTAACTCGGTCCTGTTCGCCTGTGACAGACACATTCCCTTCATGGAAGAACGCATCAGTTTCGAACCTGAAACACTGATGGAAGCAGAAGATTCATTGACTCATTGCCACACTAAATTAATCAGTTCATACATGTATTTTACTCTTTATTTAATAATCACTTATAATTTTGTAATACCTTTGTATTGTATAAACAATAGCTTATATGCAATGTAAAATATTTTCTGGTAAACTTCCTAAACCGTAATGGACGTTTTTAACCTATACACTGTATGGCAATAATACAGCACATCAAGCTGCGGAAACGACCTGGTCGTTAAATGTTTACTTTAAAAATCTATAAAAAAAATTTCACTAACATAATGTTTTTTCTAATCATTCTATTAGCTGTTGCCAACATAAAGAGAATACTATGAGACAGAAAGATGAAGATATTCATGTTCAATATAAAGTTTTCAGATAATTATTTTTAGTTTCAGAGTTCCTTTATAAAGCACAAATTAATTTTGGCCTTTTTTTTTTTTCTTGACGTACCCCACGGAACATTTTTGGCAAATACTACAAGGTTTTTGTTTGTAAAAGTACCAAAATAGATTTCTGTTCTCTGAACTCCAGTTGAAGTTACCAGAAGTGTTCAGAATCCATTAACCTTGGCTGCAGATGATTTTAAAATGTGCTAGACCGAGTGTATAGAACATTCACTGGTTTTAATATAATCTAAATATTAAAATTAAATTATATTTCCTGATGATTTAAAACTGATTTCAATGGCTCAGGCACTACTGCGTTCCATTTATTCGGCAGTCCACTGTATTTTCGATGAGTATAATTTCATTTATCGACAGTAATAGCTGAGCTTTAAAGAGAATGTAGAGCAAGAAATCACAACGAGCTGATACGGAAAGACACATATACTTGTAAAGAATAAAATTTTAAAAAAGGTTTTATGTTTTAGACTTAGTTTAAATTTTTAAAAATATGTATTCACCAATTATTGCATGCTGTCTGTGTTAATGTGGAACGAACCTCATCTTCAAGGATTCGCGGAATCCTGCCATGTTGTGCAATATCTGACCACCTGTAAATACCAGCAATCTGGGAAAACAGAGGCTCTTGCCTCAAAAAATACGCTACGACTTCAATTCATACCTTAAAATTCCCGTGTCCATGTCTTGATTTTTACCTACTCTATGACGGGTGGCTCTGGCTTCTTTATTTCAGCAATGATCAAAAACCAATGGCAATGGCCTTGATTTCCAACATCCATACTACGGATGTTGGAAATATAATTTGGAGGTTGTGAAATCATGAAGTTTAAGAGCCATAATTACGCCTTCGCTGAATTCCGGATAAATCCGAAAGTAAAATTTGTTGTTGCCATCTGGGAATTTTCCTGTCATGCAGAAATTTGTTTGCTGAGTCGTGTGATTGTAGTTGAGGCGACACGACTTTTTCGAGGGTGCAAAAGAAGGCCGGCCATTAAGGGTGAGATGTTTGACGAGCCTGATATTATCAGTAAATCTTCAGAGAGTTCCAATTCGTCAGTAAGTATTTCAGAATTACTGGAGGAGCCTGCATCAAGTGTATTTAATGAAGCTTGACCTTCGGGGATAACTTACCCTTTGTCATCCCCAATTGCTGCCGATATAACATGTGATACTGTGTCACCTGGCGCCTTTAAACTTAGTTTCAAATGAGCTCAGCACAAAATATTTCATTGCGCATTTACAATAAGCTACGGGCCTATATGTTGTCACTTGGATTCGATGAATGTAACATTTTGTCACGTGTTCGCATCTTCTCGGAATGATTACAGGGCTAAAAATTTCAAGCGCTATGACTGACTTTCGGTAAACAAAAAATTATAAAACTGTGGCAATATAATTTATTTTCCGCTGGCATTACGTTAATACTAGCACCTTATTGCACCGGATGTTTTACAGTAGGATATTACATTTTTAGGTCCTTGCAGGATCAACTTTAACTAAAGGTTAAATTCAATAAGCTGAAAGAAGCACATTTCAAAATTAACTAATAATTTTTAACGATCCTTGTACCTTCACTTCGTTTGCGCATTAATAAAGTCTTCAGTGTTTACATATGGAGCAGAAAAGTAGGTCTTAAAGAGCTTTCAACGAAGCTCGATGAGTAGCGAACAGCAGCAATCCTGTTGCTCGATAATATGCTGGTAGCTTCTGGGAAGTCCAGGGGAGGTTTGTATTAAGTCTCAATACTGAGAATTCAACATAATCCCAGATAAAAAAATTAAAATAAAGAATTGTGCGTGACAGCACATATTATCGTCACTGTCACAGAGAAAAATATATTTACATTCACACACCTGTGAAACTTCGACAAAACTTTATTTGTAATGTCATCGTAAAATTTTTGCCAAACGTTGACAATTTTTTAATTTAAGAGTAAAAAAAAAATATTTATTCAGCACGAAATTTTCGAAAGAAAGCGATTTAATAATTTCGATACATTCCAAACCCATTTCTTAAAGTCAATTTGATCATTAAGTTCGTAAGTTTTGATAACATTATTTGTGGTAAATTTATTTCTCTGTAAATTTGAGCAACGCATCAAACAGCTAGGCCTACAACTTTTTCGAATATTTGTGCTAGCCAAAATTGATTTTAAAAATTAAACATGAATAAACAAAATTTTTTCATTGCTAGTAAGAGAAAATCTGGAATAAAGAGAACAGCTGAATAGCTTTAACATACACCAATTTTTTTTAATGTCGATTATTTAACGAGCCATAATGTTATCGTATAGTCTATGTGCGGTTACTTCATACTTCTGAATAAAACTTCCGTAAAATCGCCCCATATATATGACGTGTTAAGTTGTTTCGTGAATATGTACTCCTATTAGGCCTAAGTACGCATATTATTTCTGATTATATTGAACTTTTACCTATACGTTATTTATAAATTGTAATATTTTACTTACAATTAATACGTATAAAACATAGTGAAAATAGGTGTGCTCGTGAAGCCTAGCGAGAAATAGTTCTCGTGCAAAATATTGTTGAAGCGAGCGCACACGAATGTGGTGAACTGAGAAAAAAAAGTTTTGTTCAATCAAACAAGATTTGCTTAGTGTGCAACAAATTTATTTGTTTTATATAGGGGTAATGAAATATATTATTCGCGAAACCATATTATTTTGTTGTTCTCATTTGATTTGCCCAAAACTGTAAGATTTGGTTGGTGCAACGAAAGATTCATTTGGCTACACGTACATTAAACAGTTTTGGCCGATATGAAAAAAAAATTACAAGTTCAACCGAGCTTCGAACCTACGCCTTAGAAATCTCACCTAATGTGACAAGTGATGTCGCCGGAAAGCTTTTAAATAGATATAAGGTACTCCAAATATTGGGCAACGTGTGCAAACAAATATTTCAAGTTTTACGGCTTTACTTGTCAGTTTCTTGTTACATTGTTTTGTTAATGTGTTTATACGATTGTTAAGCATCAATAAATGCACTGACAAACACGGTTACCATCCTGATAGTCATCAAAAATACAAGCAAACTCTCGAGCTGTATTTTCGAACGGAGGCAGTCAATTGAGTGGTCAACAGTTGTTTCAACAAAATATTTAGTTGACAGTCTAATTTTTTTTTTTGGCCCAACACAGAGATTTTGTTTATTCAAACATATATTTTGATAGACGAACAAAACTAATTTTGTTGCTTTTCAAATTTTGTTTTCTCAACAATATATTTTGTTAGCGTACCTAAATATATATATTTTATATTTGTCTCTTTACAAACAAATATTTTGTTCGATTTTCTCTCAGTGTAAGTTGTCCCTTTGACGTAATTTTCTAGACTCGGTTAAACTTTGTTTGCATGAGGCGGAGGAATACCCTGAGAATAGAACCTAAGCAGGGCTTCAGGATAGTTGGAATTAACCATCAATTGACTATAGCAGCAAGGTTAATGAAACCCATGCGAGGAACGTCTCGAAAGCGTCTTTGGCGTCTGTATGAAAAAGAAATGCGGACTATATTGTCCCGGCGATCATAAGAACAATCAACCGGAACATTTTCACGGCATTACCCTGCCGGAAGAATTTCTGGAGAGTGTTTGGACGACATTTGTGTATAGATGCGGCTAAGATCCTCGTTCATATCTTTATCAGGAGCTTGCTCACTATGCACATAATGCCAGATATTCCGGAGAAGCGTGATATTATTTAGTTTTATAATTACGGTAGTAATTATAAAAGATAAGTTGGAGAATAAGACCTTAAAATGTCTTACAATAATATTTAGTGATAAATTTTATTATGTGTAATGCACTGTATTAGCTGCAAACCGTAAGATTTATAATGGTTTTTACCTTGCTTCGAATTTCACCAATATACATTTACCTTTAGTGACACCGTTACATGGCAGTTTTTATCATTGTAATTTGTCACTTCTTGTTTTTATTTCTTACTCTAAAAATCTTGTTATTTATGTTAGCATTTTTTAAGATGACGTTGATTTTTTCAAAAATCTTTTCTGTTCGTAAGTGAAAGACAACGCCGTTTCACATCAACCTTAGTTCTTGTTCAAAATAAGTTGTAAACTAATAAACAGTGCCCTTCATGAGAAAGCAACTAGATTTGCCAACTGTCTCGTACTATACGGGATTTCCCATATCCTAGGGCGGAAAGAATTATTCCATGTGGGCAAAGGGCGGGACGCCAGATGTCCCACATCTCGGATTTGTTCGGAAATAAATTGTATATTAATAAACACAGTGTAAATGATTTACATCTATCACGGTTACAAGTACGTTTACTCTGATGCTGTTATGCAGCGGCCACAGGTAGTAATAGTTAACTATGACAGGTAGTATTAACTCTTTAGGGAGGGGACAGATTTAATGTTACTGAAGACAAGGTTGAAGTGAGCTGTCTATATTCTCCACTACACCAATACGAGTTGTGTTGGTCTCTATATTTATACGTTACATCTTCTTCTTCTTCCTATTGGTCCCCGGGCACGCTTACAACATTCCGCAACGTTTATTATTGTCTGTCCATCGGCCAATAGAGTCACTTCTTGACTTTGTGCCAACCAATGTGTCATGGCAGATGTAACATTTCTTACAATCCATCGTGTTCATTTGAGAAATTATTAGAATAACCAGTTTTATTCTTATGAATTTAAATGTTTACTAGTTGTAATGTTTTACTTGGTTTCCCATGGAGTCCAGAGAAACAGATAAACCAAAGAAGTGTGCGATTTATCTTCAAGAGCAAAGAAATTTCCAAATAAACGTTGACCGAGTATATACGTGCATGCTCCTCAAGGGGTTAATAAACAAGTGTGTTCATGTAAATAGCGCTTGCCGAGATGCGTACAACACAATTTTTTCAGGTGTGTGTAGGTTTCGTCTGTTCATAAAGTCGATTGAATCATAAATTCAAGTCATACTGAATGATGACTAGACACATGCAAAATCCGCGTTATTATATGGCATAAAGTTGAACTTCACAGCACTGTATATACTGTAGCCGGCGTCGTTTCTCCATTGGCTGTTGCATAGATGTGAAGCCACGCCCTTTCTGAGTGAACTGCACGTGATTTGGGCACACGATCGTGAAGTGTTAATTTATTGGCGCAGAGTTATGCGAACGTGTCAAATAAAGTATTGCCTAACGTCCACTGACAAACGTATTGCAAAGGCACACGTGCTTATAAAGTTTAACGTGTCCCCAAATAACAACTCTAATTTTGAAGGTCTATTATTATTAAAGACCTGAAAAATTCGCGAGTTCAATGACATGCAGGCTAGACTCCACAGTCTTATGTACAAATATGCCGATATCAAATGCACATTGGCTGTCTGCTGTCTCAGTGGAAGGCGACAGTTGGACCAGCCTTCTTCAAGAGGTGTCAAGCACCGTGGGACCAATGGCTAAAGTTATACAAACGCACGTGTTTTGAATTCTAGCTTGTCCCAAAATGAATCCGCAAATTCTTCAGGTCTCTACTAATTATGACTAGTTGCTAATTGTATTTTTTTGTACGTATATGTTCAGAGAAAATGATGAGTGATGTATAGTACAGACTTGCACAGTATAGATAGTATTTAAAACCGTTATGTTTTTTATAATTGCATTCCTTGGCCATTTCTTTGGTACCAGACTTCGTGTGAGTAGGAAGGGTCCCTTATTTAGTCCAGTCAGGGTTACTTCTAACTTTTATGAAGCTCTGCTAATGTTATTCAGATATCCCTCCGCCTCGCGCAAACAAAGATTTAACACATTGAGGTCTGCACACATTTACTGGCACTTAAGTCAAATTAGAAGTGAGACACCTGTATCCACTACTGCAAGAACACCGGTTCTGTTGGTTTCTGTGTTAGAACTCGCCTTCGTCCTATTGGTCCATACCACACCGGACACTATCCCGTACCCTACAGTGTTCGTTATTGGCCGGTCATCAACCAATTGAGAGCCGAGCTGATATTGACCCAATCAAAATGTCGTTTGTCACATGAAATGATTTACAATCAATCATGTTCCTTACAGTAGTATAAAAAAATTATATCGTTAGCAATATCATCGTTACTTCTCTGCGGTGTTCTTGTGAGGTCGTGTTAAATACTAGCCGAACAAAGACTGCACATCCATGCGAGTTTTGTTCTAAACAACCAATTCACTTTCAAATTGGATTCGCTCGAGCTACACTCTAGTATAGTCTGCAACGTGTTAACCAAATCTATAAAATATACCAAAGGGAACATGAACCGCATTCATGCAAACTCAGTCTAATAATATTTTGCACTAGAACTATTTCTTACAAGGCATTGTCAACGTGATTATTTTCTCCCTGCTTTTATTCATACTAATTACATAATAGATATTATAATTGTGGGTGAAATATAAATAAATGTTCGATTTACCTATTCAGATAATTATTTTGGTTAACATAACTATAAATAACTTGTGATACATGAGATTTAGTAAAGAACTAAACACACAATACCAGGTGTGGTTTTTCAAATGTTTGGTTAAAAAAAAAAAGTCCGGAGAAACCGCAAACAGACTGCAGCATGGTATGGTAACCCATAACTGCAACGACGAGACCAGACACTGATCAGCCACTTGAGTTTTACGGGAGGAGACGCAGAATACTAGGAAGCGCGTTGAAGAATGCTGCGTGTCTGCTGATGACACCCGGGGAGGCAGCGTTAATTTCTCGGAACAGCTCAGCCACTCCCCACCCCCCCACCCCTTGTTCTCCATCCCCGAAGAGATTATTCCCCGCGAAATTTTTTTTTTTATTGACCCCCGACGTCGACGCAGTTCTCGTACTCGCGTGTTCCTCGCCAGCCTTCGTCGTCTGCCGGAAGGGAGATGTCGGAGCAGCGCCTGAATATGCATGGACGCGAATGGCGGCGGGAAGGGGGTGGGTGGGTGATCTGTATGAGCCGTGTTCAAGTGCTGCCAGAGGACCCTTAGGGGGTTGGGGAGGGGGATTAAATTTTTTTTTTGTGTGTGTGTTGTTCGCGCCTCCGGGTCTTCGTCGGTCGTGGAAGCTCAGGATGGCGTCTCCGCTTCCTCAGCAAGACTCTCGTAGCGTCATTAGTGAGACCGTCATCCCCCTCCTTTCCACCCCTCCACCAACCATCAACAAACCACTCCTTTTTTTTTTTTTTTTTCACCCCACCACGATTCACACCTATTCCGGCAGCGCCCGAGAAACGAAGGCAAATAATTTGCACATCCCTCCTTGAGTTCGACATTCAGCCTCCCCCCCCCCCTGAACTCTTCAACCCCCTACCGCCCTCGCACACCTTTTCACCCCTCTTCTTCACAACCGAGCTTGTAGTAGCGAAACAGTCGTTCATAAGGGCGATACCTCGCCGGCAGGAAGCGGAAATGATGCTGGAGTTGCGCGGCAACGGCATTGTCGACGAGAACCCTCGCCTGCCACCGAGGTAAAAAAAAAATTGGAGATATATTCCAGTGCATTTATTTCGCGACGAAAATTGAATACTGCTCCGTACAAAAAAAAATTTAAAAAACTTTGTATAACTCATCTACTTCCAAGTCGCTCAAAAAGGAGAGGATGAAAGAAAACTTTTAGAAAAAGCGTGAATCACTAAAGGCGGTTCACGATAGAGTGAGCACTTTAGAAACGAACCTTAGAAAAATGTCACTGCCCCTGAAAGCATATATTTTAATAGCAGCAGTGAGTTACAATTGCCCAGTAAAGCTGGTAACGATAGATGGAAAAAAGTTCCATATATTAAAGTCGAATAATAAATGTTATATAACCATTTGTGATGACTTAAATTATTACGTTCACTTTAAGTGTTTTTTTTTATACTAGGAAGTGTAAAAATTAGCAGATTTTTATATTGTTTACTTTTCTAATAATTTCAACTTTTACTTCACCGATGCTTGAATAAAGATATGAGGCCGATGACAATGTTGATTTTACATAAGGAGGAAGAATACACAACGTGCATCCAAGTAGAACTTTAGCAGGGCTATCAAAAGTGCTCAATTTACCATGAACAGCATATAATCACTTTTAATCTGGAGACGCAGTGCCTATCTTGACGCGCACCTGGGATTTCGTTTCAAGTTCTTCTTAGTTCACTCGTTTCAAAACGTTCAGTTTGTATCTCGTATTATGAAGCTGGATTTTTAAACCAACACACCAGAAAAACCATGTCGGTTGGAAAAAAAAAAAAACTGTTTCAATAGATATATTTCTGTTTCAACGTCCATAATTTCTGCAACTTAGACTGAATACGCACCAGGGAATAAAACATGTAAACTCATTTTGATTTAGTTCTTTTCCAAGTTGTCTGGAGGAATGAGAGAGGGCCAAGACGTCATAAAACGCACAACTACAGATCATCATAAGAGGACTAGCATTTACAGTATTTCCTAATTCGATAGGCCGCCAGGTTTGTTTCCGGAATTTCCGTAGCATTTTTAAAAAATGTTGAACCTAACAGGGGCCGCGGTGTTGTAGTGGTTAAACTACTCGCCTCTCACCTAAACGGATCGGGTTGGCCCCCCCCCCCTTTCCCTTTTTCCCGTCACCGGGCGGCTTTATGAATGTGGGAATCGTGCCGGACAATGCCGCTGGTCAGCGGGTTTTCTCGGGGATCTCCCGTTTCCACCCGTCCTTGCATTCCGGCGCTGCTCCATACTCACTTCACTTCAACCTCATCAACTCTCAAAACCTTGATGTTAAGAGCCACCCAAATCCCACCACACCGCTCTAGTGGTCTCGCTGTAGACGAGACGTTAAGCCTTACCAGTTCTGAAATCTGATATTTAAGTAACAATCCCTCTCCAAACTTAAAGTTTTTCTTGTGCATTAATTATTGAGCTAGCCAGTTTATATAACATTGGATGATAAAATTGTATTGAGTGACAGACCGAATTCCGGCTGCATTTAATTGTTCATTAGCTATTCAACATTAAAAAGTACACTGTTCAAATTTTCCGCATATTTACGGAATTTTTTACGAAAATGCACAGTAAATATACGCAAACGCAATATGTAATGACAGAAAACGCAGTTAAGTGCGTAAATACAAAATACGAAAAATCTCCGTGTTTCCTATAACTTCGGGTTTCGGGCACGAACAATGCCGAGTTGACATGAAACTTTCTTCGCCACTGTAACCAGATAGTTATCGTTTCTGCGGCAGTTAAGTTTATCCATGTCACTAAGACCTGTTCTTTCAACCATTAAAAAGTAGCAACAGGAGTATGTAACACTTATAACACTTAAAATATACTAACTTCAAGAGAAACTTAAAAAGTTGCTTATGTGACTAATACACTAATTCAAAAGTTATGCCAGATTCACCACGTGAACATTCTAGGTAAGTGGTTAGGGTGTTTGTTTCGGGTTCAAGTCTTGCTAAGTATAAAAATTTTCACTTTTATAAATATATTTTTATACACAGTAGAACACCCACATAATGAAAATTTAAACCAAATAGGCATTAAAAGTTATTTAAACTAGTAATACAGAAAACTAACTACGGAATTAAAGGAGAAGTTCCGTGAATTTTACGGAAAGTCCGTTGTTTTTTTTTTTTTTTTTTTTTTTTTAACTCATTCTGGACTACACTCGAGCTGAGTTCGAGCAACGACAATTTAAACATTTCTTCCTCCTTGAAAATAAAACTAGCATGGTTACAGCGCCATTGTCCCGCTGGTATTTAACAGGATCTTACAAGAACAATACAACCTAGCAGCAATAGTTCTCCTGCATAAAAATTGTATGTTTTGCTATGCCATTATAAAAGGGCACGATTGGCATAAAAATTGTATGCTTTGCTATCCCCTTATAAAAGGGCACGATTGACTGTAAATCTTTCACACAGTAAGATACATTTGATTGGTGCATAATCAGCTCTGCGATCCCAGTGGCTGATGACCAGCCAGTGATGAACGTTGTAGAATACAATAATCACGCCCAGTGTGGTGTGGACCAATAGAAGAGTGGCAAGTGGGAATACAGAAACCAACAGAATAGATGTTCCTGCAGTGGTGTACACAGGTGATTAACTTCTAACCTGTCTTCAATTATAGTAAATATGTGCAGTCCTGAATGCGTTAACAGTAGAATGCTATAGTCATTATAACGCAGCCAAAATATCCACGAGATGCCGACAATTTTTTACTTCCACCCCTAACCCCCTTAATTCTACACGGGGTTCTTTAAACCCTTTTTACTAACCCCGTTCTCAAACACCGACACGCAACACACGTACCTCGGTTCAGTCTTGAGCGCTATGTAGGCGAAACTCGTGTTGAAGATATTCCCAAGCGTGGCGCAACCACAGCGAAATGGGCCCGTCTTCCCGTGCCAGTCCGTGGGTAGTAGTTTGGAGATACGATGTTCCCTCGGTCATAACCTAAACATGTCACGCGCTTCGAGAAGCTGATAGTGAGCTGAAAGTATTGCCAAACCATTCACTAATGCATACGTGCTCTCCGGAGGAAACCTTATATTTTCCCCTCAAGCTGCAATAAATTAAATACGGAATTACTTGATTTAAGGTAGCCATCGGCCTAGGCCCCCAATAAAGTGTTAGTGAAGAGATTTGGGCGGCTCTTAACAGCGAGGTCTTGAGAGCCGATGAGGGTGATTGAAGTGATTATGGAGCAGCGACGGGATTAAAGGGCGGGGGAGACGAGAGATCCTCGAGAAAACCCGCCAACCAACGGTATCGTCCAGGACGATTCCCACTTACCAAAATTCGGCGACCCGGCCGGGGATTGAACCCGGTTCTCCTTGGTGGGAGGCGAGCAGGCTAACCGCTCAGCCCGAACATCGGTGGGAAGAAAAGTTAAACAAATATGTAGTTGTTATTTGCGTAGTAACATAACAACACCCAGACTATTTTGTATATAATGCCGTGGCACAGATAAAGCGTTTAGATATTAGCTGTTCTGAGAAATAAACCGGAGTGTTATTTTGGTAGTACTGTATGACGGCAGAAGACACGATTTTAGAACATGTAATCCATTCACCAACATTCCTCCAAGGTGACAAATTATTGCAGGATCCAGAAAGACTGGCACTGAAATCGTCTTGGTGAACTCGTGCCTTTTCCTGTGAATGCCATTATTTTTAACGAGCTAATGAGTTTTCCTGGGAGATTATTAAATTTTTTTAAAATAATATTTGAAAATTAATTTCTTTTATAATAGGAAAAATGTGTTGTATGACGTTGTAATAGTTGTGACGTATCAGGAATAATAGGCATGAGACAAGTGAGAATTTAACGTCCTTTAATGACATTCGTGTACAATAATTATGAAGAGAAGAGTAGATTTACAAAAGGCATATATACATCAATATAAAGATGAGTATATGGATAATAATATTATTAAAAATATCAAACTTTCAATCATGTGACTATCAGTATAAAATGTTACACTTGGAGCACAAAAAAAATGTATTTAATACCGGCTCATGTGCATGTCATTACAGAATGATTAAAAATACAATTATTTATAATTGTTTGAAACTAATTCTTTCTGAGCTTTAATAATTATATTAAATAGTTAAGGAAGGAGGGCAGCTACCTTTTGCCCAGTAAAGACTCCGACCCTTTAAAAATGTATACTAAAAGTTAAAATAAATATATCAGGGTGGGAGGTGGTCTAATGCGACCCATTAAAGCTCCTATCTTTAAAATACAACACTTTAATACCATAAAAACGATGCACTTACGAATGAGTCATGGAAACGGAAAATAATTACCATAAAGTTCAATTTAACTTGACCGGCACACAAAAACAATCTCGACACGTTAAAGGTAGTTCACGATAAAGTGAGCACTTTTGAAATCAAGCTTAGAAAAAAAGTGACTGCCCTTGCCTGTATATGTTATGGCGATTTTTCTTGATACATCAGGGGCCTTCGACAATGCCTTGTGGTCGGAGGTGAAGCGACAGTTGAAGAGGATACAGTGTCCGGCTAACATCTATCGGGTGTTGTCGCACTACTTTCGAGGCAGGGCCACATATTACTCTGCAAGAAATATACAGGTGAAGAAGACACTCACTAAGGGGTGTCCCCATGGGGATCGGTTCTTGGACCTGTCCTTTGGAATGTATTGTTTGACGGGCTGCTGGAGATAACTCTCCCAGAAGGCTGCAAGATTTTTGGTTATGTGGACGATGGACTGGTCTTGATCTGTGTAGCTACTACGAGGCGACTGGAAGAGAAGGCAGCAATGATCATGGTGATGATCGAAGAGTGGGCCTCAAGGGTGAAGCTCAGTTTTTCCATTAAAAAAAACAAGACCAAAACCATGGTGTTGAAGGGTACTCTTGCAAGAAACCCTACTGTGAGATTCAATGGGGAGTCCCTCCAGTGTGTCTTAGAGTACAAGTACCTGGGAGTCATTCTGGATGAGAAAATTAGCTTTTTGAAGCACATTCGGTATGTGGCCAGAAAGGCGGTGGTTCTGTTTCATAAACTCAGAACGATTGGAAGTACTGAATGGGGTCTTGATTTTCTTGTCTTGAGGAATATATATAAGGCAGTTTTCGAGGGCATCATCATTACGCATGGTGCGGTTATGTGGCATACCCGTGTAGATCTGTTAGTGCACTCTAAAAAGCTCATTACTGCTTAGAGGGCGGCGCTGCTGGCAGTTGCAAAGACATACAGAACACAGAACGGTGTCCAGTAAGGCGTTCCCAGTGTTGGTGGGTGTCCTGCCTGTAGATCTTTTGGTAAGAGAACGTGATCTTTTGGCAGAAGAAAGGATGATTCGACGGCTAACAACACACGAACGAAAGTTATTCAGGCAGGACACCCTCAGAATCTGGCAAGGAAGACGGGATTCTTCAGTAAAAGGAAGAATTACATATGAACTGTTACCACGTGTGGAAGAACGAATGAACAAGATGCGGATCACCATGAACCACTATAGTGCTCAGCTGTTCACTGGTCATGGAAACTTCAAGGCCAAACTTCATAGTACGAGGTCGGTTGTGTCGCCCCTCTGGGACGTCCGTGGAGTCGACGATACTTCGGAACATGTCCTTGTGCACTGTCTGAAGATCGAAGATATCAGAGAATGTCTTCAGGGGATGGCAGACCGAAGAGGAATGTAGTTGAACCTTCGGCAGGTTATGGTGGATGAAGGTCTTCATAAACTTCGGAATAGATTTGCTACGAAAGTAGGCAAGAGACTCGAGGAGCATGACTAGTGGTAGCGTGAGCAATCTGATGATCCATGAGGGGGTGCTCGGGTAAAGGTTTGTGTTGAAGTCAGAGCACTTCTGATTGGAAAGAAGGACAGGTTTTCACTGAGAAAACCAGCTACGGCCGTGTAAGACATCAAGGCACTCGGGATTGAAGCTCGAGAGGATAAAGTGCCGCGCATTGCCTTACTCTCTGGAGTACAAATGCTGTACGGGAGGATGGAGGGTGTGCCGGCCTTTGGGCCGTGAAAACCTGCCCTTGCCTGAATATATTTTAAGGGGTGCAGTGATTGACGTGCGCCCAGTAAAGTCGGTAACGATGGAGGGAAAGTAGTTCAATATCTTAACGTCGTATAAAAAAGTGATAGGTAAACGTTTGTGATAACTTACATTATTTCTTTCGCTTTTTGTTTTTTTTTTTTTTTTTAAGCATCAGAGTGTAAAAATGAACAGAATGCCCAATGTGCATACAAGTAGATCTTAAGCAGGGTTTTCAAAAGTTCTCACTTTACCGGGAACAGCCTATAAAACAAGAGGCACAGTAGACGCGACACGATAGTTACAGCCAAATAACGGCAACTGAAACGAAATTTTCTAACGGATAGCAACTACTGCACGCCCAAGCAACTACACACACACATGCCACACAAAATATTTACAAGACAGTTTAAAAATCCTTCCGCAAACATAGAAACGTTACGTTTTATCCGACTCACAGCAAAATCGCCTCATTTCTCAGTGTGAATTACTAGATCAAGTTGTCCTAATTCTCGTTGAAGTGAAGTGTAGACGGGCTGAAACTGGGCAGACAAACTGAACAGAAGTAGCAGCAGTATTCCTTTAGAATGCATTTTTTATCAAGGCCAATTTCGGTATAGCTCCAATACCATAAAAGTTAATAAGTAAATATTGGAAAAATTTAATTTTGTATCTAAGTCAGATCTGAGTTTCCGATTACTCAGACGTCTTAGATTATTTCTAAAGCCCCTGCGGAAGTAGTTTGTCCAACACCTGTGAGTTTTCAACAGGTACCTAACCACAATTAATAGTAAAAGTGAAGTCAGTATCTATTCTTCTCATTTTCCTTTCTTCGGCGTTTTCTTAATACTTTCCTGTTTACAACCTCAGCTGCAACACCGTATATCCCAAAAGTATAAAAATTAAATTCTGATAATAGCCTTACAGAATCCTCTTTAGTGTGAGCAACCATGGTTGTGAATACGGTATATGGAATACTAGAAGCAAAATGAAGTGGCACGGCAATTCGTGGCAATATTCCACCCGATATTGATAACAGCAGTGCATTGATAGTACAGCCAACGAACTATTTGTTTCTATAGAGCCAAAAATATATTTAGTTGTCGCAGTAAAATATTTTGTTGGGTAAACAAAACTTGAAAACCAACCAAATTGATTTTGTACAGCTAACAAAATACACTCTTAAATTAACAAAAGTCTGCGTTAGGCCAAAATAAATTCGACTGTCAACAAAATATTTTGTTGAATCAATTTTATATATTTGTTTGGCCACTCATTTGGTTGCCTTCATTGGTAAACATAACACAAGAGTTTGTTTACATTTCTGTGACAATTAGGACAGTAGCGGTTTTTGAAATTCCATATACTGATGCTCAACAATGTTATACATTCTTAATAAAACAATTTCAACAGGAAACTTAAAAGTAAAACTGAAAAACTTTAAATGTTTATTTGCGCATATTATCCAATACTAGAAATGTACGTATAAGCTGTTCACGGTAAAGTGAGCACATTTGAGGACCTAGTTACTTTTACCTTTGAAGTATTTTATATCCTTTAGCAAATTTTCGAAATAAATTTTACCATGTAAGTAATGAACACAGAGTGTATATTCCACCGCACTCGGAAGTTAACGTCTAAGGCTAAAATAAAATATATTTATTCACTATTACTCCAAATGAGAGGGCTTTCAAAAGTGCTCACTTTACCGTGAATAACCTATATTTAGAAACGTCCAGAATACATTAGCTCAGGTTGTTAAGACGTGGCGCTCTGGCATAGTTGCGTAGGTTCAAACCTCGCTAGGATCCAAACTTTCTTATATTTACAGAAATTGTTCAATGCACGTGTAGCCAAATAAGTATTTAGCTGCACGAACCAAAGTCTGCGGCTGCTGAATAAGAACCGCAAAATAATTCGGTTTCAAACAAGCAAGTATTTATTTCATTGACCCTAGACAAACATTTAACACGGTTGCGCCAAACAAACTTTGATTTGATTCAACGAAACCTTTTTCTCAGTGTGCTCGTAGCCAAACCATGGTAACATTAGAAACTTGTTTCCAACTTTGTTGAAAATTTCGAACGACATTTGACGAGAATTCTTCGTAAGGCTCGCCGAGTTGAGCGGCGGGGCGGTGAATCCGCTGGACTCACATTCGAGAGAACACGGGTTCGAAACTCGGCTCGGCCATCCTCATTTCGGTTTCCCCAAGGTTTCCCAAAATCACTCCCGTCGAATGCTGTGATGATTCCTCACTGCACAGGCCATGGCCGATTCTATCCCCGTTCCTCCTTATCTATGCATCTCTCTTCGTATCTAACAACCTCGTTGTCAACAAGACCTACATTCAAGACGACAAGAAAAGTATGAAATATACAGAGCACTAGCGACCTGCCCCGGCCTCGCTCGGGTGCGATTTACAAATATGGCGTTGTTTAGGTTTACGGCAAGTATATACACTAAATACTTAAGGTAACTAGTAACTAACATTGGATTAATACTCTGTTGTTCAAAACGTCTTCGTTAGTGAAAGAAAAAAATGGTTACCGTTGGTCATCCTGAAAAAAAAAATTCAGTCTCGGAATTTTTTGTAGACTTTTTTTAAGATCTATAATTCTGTAGTAGATTAATTTGATGTATCTCTTATGGTTTAGTCAGTGTAAGTCATGTTAGCGCCCGAAAAGCGACACAGACACACCCGACCGGATGATTTTGTTTTGTTTGTATGTAAACATATCCACCTTTTTAAATAAATATTGCCATGTAAGTAATTAACACAGGTGTATATTCCACCACCACCACACGGTAGTTAGCGTCTAAGACTGAAATGAAATATATTTATTGACTATTATTACAAATGAGAAGGATTTCAAAAGTGCTCACTTTACTGTGGATTGTCTATACATATTACGTATCTAAATTCGACTGACAAACTTCGACTGTAGGTTAATCATGAAATAATACCTTGAGAACATATACAACGTATGGTCTAAATGTATTCTTAACGTTCTCTGGTTTTAAGCTTGAAAGCTTAGCAAGGAACAGCTTACAGAAAACCTAACTTAAATGAACACCCATGCCTTATCCGGGATTCGAACCCAGAGCCTTCCACACCTCAGATCGGTGGCGCACCAACCGACTGCGGGAGGTCGGCTGGCCTCTAGCTGAACCTGGAACACTTGTTTATTGCAAATATTGGAGATGATATTTAAGATGGAACACCAATAGTCTGAATAATGGTTAACTGAAAAAAAAAAAAAAAAAAAAAAAACCCCTTCAAACACCACAGCACTTGTCACTCTCATCAAATTATTCCATGTAAATAATCGCTCTTACTACCCCTATTTCGAACTAACATCCATGTCGCTGTAACATATTCGAGGCTTAAAGGATTAATTATTAATCCTCGTGTCACAATTAACAAAAATGTCACCTTATGTAAATGCACAAAACCTCGCCGTTTTCGATTAATACACAATAACACACTTTTGCGGCTATCAAAGGGACGGGAACGATTCCAGAGAAAGGTACATTACAATGGTACTGTAAAAACTTCTTCTTCTTCTTCTTCTACGACTTCAAAAATGTCTACCTCCCTTAGAATTATGATGCGTGCTGTACTTCAGTCGACGCAACACATGTTTCGTTGCCACAGCCAGTGAGATGTAGGTTTATATGTTCCGCCACAGTTATATGAGCCAGTTATGACCCAAACCAGAAAGACGGTTTTCGAATAATTTACCCACAGGTAAGATCATTGGTCAATGAGCTTTTCAGTGTGCATTAGAGACCAAAAAATACCTACATGTACGTAATGTACACGATCGTGTACACTAGGCCTGAATGGGTTAGTTGGCCCGTCCCTTAGTAGTTGCAATCCAGTTATAGGCAAAAATCTCCGTACGCATTGTGATTACACCATCACGCGACGATGCAAGCAGGATCGTCGGAAAGGGGAGGGGATTAATTGAAACATATGCATCACCTTTCCTAGTCTCATAAAGGGGGGGGGGGAGGGGGAGTCGCAAATAAAAACAGCGTATAGTCGATTCACGGTTTCTTTGCACGTTTTGAAACAACCATTTGAAAAATTACCCCATGTATGACGCCAGTTGATTGTTTCGCAAATATTGCATGTATTACAAGCATTTTACACCTGTGTTAACAAAAAAAAAAGGACCTTACTTTTGGTTAAATTGAACTTTTACTCATATTTTACCTACTGCTTGTAGTATTTGATTTATAATTAATATAAATAAAAACAGGGAGAAAATAGGTTTGTTGGTAATATCTATTTAAAAATAATTCTCGCGCAAAATATTATTGCACTGGGTGCGCACGAATGCAGTGCGTTGTCCCTTAGGGTGCAATTTTCTAGAATCGTTTAGGGTTTGTTTACATAAACAAGGAGGAATATCCTGGGAGTAAAACTTAAGCAGGGCTTCAGAAAAGTTGGAAGTAAAAGTTAATGAACAATAGATTAAAAATCAATACTCTACGTGTCGTAACTCGAACAGAAGTATTATATAATAATGTTTATACCGGTATGAGTATTCAGTTTCAAAATATGTAAATATGATGCAATGTGTGCGTGTGTGTAAATGCAGCCGTGACTGATTTTAAAAGAAAGTTTTGGGGGATGGGCGATTTTGCGATACTTGTGGCGCCAAATTCTCTACAGTGCGTTATCCCCCGCCAACAGAAAATGGTTATGACGCGAATGCATACGAACGTCAAAATCGGAAAATACGGCTCGGGTACTCGATGTCCTTCCCGAGGAAATGGTTCCTGCTATGCTACCACTGCAGGACGCCGTTTGTAATGTAAATCAGGCGGACCTATGAGATAAAACTTTGCATCCTACGCTCTTCCCATTCGCGGAGAGCGCGGGGTGTTTAAAAAAGAAGAAAACAGAATTTGTTGACTACTCAACCGGGTCGTAATGTCCTCGTAGCAGCGAGTTTAATGGAACCCACGCATCGGAATTTCTTGAAAGTGGGTTTGACGTCTGTGTAAAACAGATGCGGTTTGCGTTGTCCCGGATATCAGGTACAATCAACTTGAACATCTTCGAGACGGGCGGGTTCTGTATGGCCTTGCTTGCTAAGGCGTCTCGCTCAAGGTCGTTCTGTCATCACGACAGAGGTTCCCGCAAAGAGATAACTATAACACTGTCCACAAACGCGATATGTTGTGTTCTTTGAAGGATTCTTGCAATGGGGCTAAACGTATCGAACGAAACGTCATTTTGGACACACTCCATTGCAGTGGGTTTCGTAAAAACTAGAATTATACGTTGATAAAATAGCGCAGAAGCCCTGTATATAAACCAAATTTGCATGTCGTCAGTAGATATAAAATTTTATGCAACCAATCATAAGCGAGTGCGAGAAATAAACTATGGCGTATAATTGAGAAAAAACTGTTTTCAAACGTAATTTTTTATTAGAATGTTAAGAAAATGTTTATGGTTTATGTTATTATTATTATTTGTTGAATCATTTTTGGTTACGAAGCATGAACAGGCTGATGCATTGTCGACCGTTATTTTTTGTTCACAAAAGAAATTGAAATCTGAAAGATACGATTGGTGTTGTCAAGAGCCGCCCAAATGTCTGAACTCAACTCTACCGATAAACTTCGGTGGGTGATTCTTTATAAAAATATATAGAAAATATACATATGGCATATATATATATGTGTGTGTATGTGTATGTGTGTAGCCTTTGTTAGTTTCGGAGTTTACTCTTAAAACACACCCAGAGTGAAGAATACATATATCTGAGTTTCTGGGTACTGCATTATTGAACGACGATGTAGAAACCATAAAGAAAAAGTGAGTGTACATATCAACCACCATTCATTAAGAAGGGGTTGGAACACCATTTGCGTATTTGAAAATATAACTCTCTTGCATTTTTGTGTTGTTCCTTCAATATTAGTTAACTACCGTACATTGTAAACAAAAATGTCACCTAGTGTTTACACCTTAAATGTTTTTCGGGAAACTAATGCATAATGTTCAATCACTGAATCCCCAAATTTGCATTGCCGGAGAGCTACATTTTTAAATGCTTAAAATAGGTTTCAACACCTTCTTCTTTATTGAAGAGGGTTGATATTGGAACCCAAAGTTTTTTTTAGTTTGCACTTCGCCGTTCAATTATAATGCTTATCCAGCAACTTAGAAGTTTAACTTTCATTCTGGCAGTTTTACTACAGCAATAAACGTATTCTATAGCTACACTTTCAAGGGTGGCTACATCCTTTAGGAGGGACCACGGTGGTTGAGCGGTTAGCCCGCTCACCTCCCGCCAAGGCGATCCGGGTTCAATCCCCGGCCGGTTCACTGATGATTTTCTCATGTTGGAATCGTGCCAGACGGTGCCGTTGGTCGGTTGTTTTCTCGGGGATCTCCCGTTTACCCCGCCCTTTCATTCCAGCACTGCTCCGTACTTACCTCAATCACCCTCATCGGTTCTCAAGATCTCGATGTTAAGCGCCCTCCAAATCTCTTCACTCACTCTTTACTACATCCTTTAGGAATAGACTTTACCCATAAGTACAGACCAGCAAAATTCGCGTTATTATTTGTCATTGGACCAGTCTTTATTTGACACGCCCCTGGTAACTTTGCGCCAATAAATGAACGCTCCACAACCATGTGCCCCAATCACATGCCTTGACTTAACGTCAAGGCAGCAAAAAAATAACGCGGATTTTGCAGGTCTCTACCCATAAGTCGTATACGTATATACTATCTACTTTTTTTAAGTGAACAACAGAGTTTAGGACCACTTTGTATACCTAGTTTATTAGCACCAGAGTTGTGTGGCCTGTACTCACCCCCACGACCCGAGTGGAAGTGCGGCCGTATTTCAGTTATTAGCTTATCAGATTCGAGGACGCCTCAGTCAGGGCGACGTTAATACGCGGTGCTTATTCGCCAGCACTTCGGGGCCCAAAGTGAATCAGCATTAACTTAATACGAAAACGGGTTGGCGGCGGGGTCGGGGAATAGTCGTAACTCAGGATGAAAGGCAACGTATTGAATCGCGTCTTGGGGATCCAAATGAAAGCCGTCGTTACACCTGCGTGCGACCAGAACCGACCCAGCAGGTTTCTTCCTACCAGAGGCAGTCCCTCGTGAGGAATCGTGTGCGATCGTGCAAAAAGGGACCCGAGCACGAAAATGAATTTCTTTGCGCTTGTTTTTCAAGTCCGTTCTGTGACTTACGCCGAGTATACAGAGGCCACGGTGGCTGAGCGATTAGCACGCTCGCCTCCCACCAAGGCAAACCTGGTTCAATCCCCGGCCGAGTCAGTGGATTTTCGCACGCGGGAATAATGCCGAACGACGCCGTAGTTCGACGGGTCTTCTCGGGGATCTCCCGTTTTCCCCGCCCCTTCATTACGGCTCTGCTCCATATTCACTTCAATCACCTTCATCGGCTCTCAAGACCTCGCTGTTAAGAGCCACCCAAATCTTTTCACTCGCTCACTAAGAGGATACTTAAAAATTGTAAAGCTTACTTAGGAAGTAAGAACTTCATGTTTCATGTACAAACTCGGCATAACAGATTGAGTAAGGTTTTGGAGCTATTAAAATCAAGTATCCGTAAAGAATGTAGTAGGTTTTATGATACGTACACTCATTTGCCAAAAAAATAAAGAACGCACTGAAGGTGCCATAGTAAGGGCACGTAAGTTGGTACAGGCACAGGACATGATTATTGTATGGTCACATAAAACAACAAAATATTTTTAATGTTTATGCCTGTCGGGCGTTTCTGAGTTTGTAAGAGATAGAGGTCTTAATAAAAAAATTAAAAGAAACAAAATTTGATTTTTAATGTATTCACTCTACTATTATTTAGAGCATTAAATTATGTCTCCGCTTTTACTCTTTTTATTTAACAGTGAGCGCAATATTTTATGCCTATATCAACTCTAATGAGCGTCCTTCTTAATTGCCTCTGTTGGTTACATTCAATTAACTCATACTTATTACTAACATGTGTTCAATCTATCTGTTGCCATAATTTATAATGTATTACTCTCACGCATCTGGTCCAATAGTCCAGCCTGCCAGCCGCACTCTTTACAGCTTGATACTCGAGGTCGCAGACTTCCCATGCGCTGGTCACTTCTCTCGCTGCTCGTCTTATATCGCTCGGAACTCAGCCACTCATTCATTCATCCACTCCAACTCAACTCAACTCCCGGCCCGGAGGCCTGTCGAAATATTTATAGTGTTCCCCTGGCCATCTGGAAGGTTCAACGCACCCCGAGTCGCGCTGAGAGAACGAGGACAGTAACCCAGAGCATTCTTCAGGTGAACGCAGAAAACAATACACCCAGGGTCAGCGGCGCGCGTCTGTAATTCGGCACCCGTCATTGACTTGCCTCCTCCGTCGCTATCATATGACTCTCTGTTCTCCTCTTCGCTCGCTGGCGCGGGCCGGGCGAAGCAGCGAGTGCGTAACAATATTGTGCCACATCAAGCATGTATTGCAGGTGACCAACACGTTCAGGATGAACTTAGTATGGTGTTGGACCACCCATGTAACAGAGACAGGGGGTGTCATGGTCGTGTGTGAGGACATACATAAGTCGGATTTTTCCTGAGGAAGATCCTGCCACTGGCGCAACTGACCAGTAAAACTACGCTGTAGTTGTCGCCGGCTGAAGTTGCCTTCCAATCTCGTATCGAACGTTCTCGATGCTGGCCAAGGAAGAATGTTGACGTCACGAAGGGAAGCCAGAGATACCCGTGCTGTGCAGTGAGAAAAAAAAAATAAAATAAATGTATTTAGTTGCCCTAACAAAATATAATGTCGAGCCAACCAAATTTAAAAAGCAACAAAATTACTTTTGTTCTGCTAGCAAAATACATGTTTGAATAAATAAAATCTCTGTGTTGGGTCAAAAAAATTAGACTGTCAACTAAATATTTTGTTGAGTCAACTGTGTATATTTGTTTGGCCACTCATTTGAGCGTCTTTGTTCTAAAACACAGCTCGAGAAGTTGTTTGTATTTTTTGTGACCATTAGGAAAGTAACCGTGTTTCTTAGTGCATCTATTGATGCTGAACAGTCGTATGAACACATTAATAAAACAATGCAACAAGAAACTGGCAAGTAAAACTGTAAAACTCGAAATATTTGAAGTATATATATTTAAAAGACTTCCGGCGACATCAGTTGTCACATTAGGTGAGATTACTAAGGCGTAGGTTCGAAACTCAGTCGAACTTGTACAATTTTTCTATATCGGCCCAAGCTGTTTAATGTGCGTGTAGTCAAACGAATCTTTAGTTGCATCAACAAAATCTTACAGTTTGGGGCAACCAACGAGAACCACAAATAATTTGGGTTCAGCAACAAAATCAATTATTCAATACAAACAAAAGTTTTGTACACCAAACAATTTTTTTTTTTTTTTATTCGACTAAAATTTTTTTTTTCTCAGTGCGTGAGTCCAGGCTTTATCCTGCTGGAAAATAGGGTTGTCAAGCTGCGCCAGAAAAGGGAGAGCACATGGTCGCAGAATCTCCTAGTCGTATCGCCGCACCGTCGGGGATCCTCCAGTCTCAACCAGCGGGATGCGGGAATCGTGGGAAATGGCACCCCATGCCAGGAAACCTCTTGTTGGGGCGGTGTGCCCCTCTACGATGAAGTATAGATCACGGCGGTATTTTTTGCGAGAAAAGAGTACTTATAAGTAATGTCTTCAAGTTGAACGGAGATCCACACGATTAAAGGTCGTTCACGATAAAGTGAGCACTTTTGAAATCAACCTTTTAAAAAATCACTACCCCTACCTGCATATATTTCAACGGGTGCCCTGAGTAACATGCGCCCAGTAAAGTTGGCAACGATGGAAGGGAAGTATTTCCGTATCTTATAATTTCAATTATTTCTTTCGCTTTTTTTTTTTATGCATCGAAGTGTAGAAATTAGCAGATTTTTTTTTAATATTTTCTTTTCTAATAATTTCACAATTTCACTTGACCGACGCATGAATAAAGTGATGCCCATTACAATGTTAATCTTACATAAGGCGGAAGAATACACAGCATGCATACAAGTAGATCTTAAGGAGGGCTTTCAAAAGTGGTCATTTGACCGTGAATAGTATATATAAAATAACGGATGTTTAATGTCTGCAAGTTGAACGGAGTTCTGCACGATTATAAAATAATTGAATTTTTGGTGAACACCACTCTGCCCGGGGCTATGTTCTGCATTTCAGTCTCAGTCGTACCGAGCGGTAAGTAGAGATTCTATCATTTCGCGTTATAGATCGGTACGAGATACACTCTGAAACTGAATCACTGGCAATTTCACTGTTTCAGTCAGCCAACAGTACCTGACAGATTCAAGTGTCACTTCAGTGAATCCAACTGTTGGATCAGTGAAAGAATGCAGATTTCCTTCACTTGTCGATTCAGCGGGATTTCACACTGATTCATTAGTCATGTTTAGAGACCTGAAGTATTCCCGGATTCACTTCGGGACAAGCTAGATTTCAAAACACGTGCGTTCATGTAACTTTATCCATTGGTCCACACGGTGTTTGACACCTCCTGCTGGAGAAGGCTGGTCCAACTGTCACCTTCCACTGTGGCAACAGACAACCAATGTGCATTTGATATCGGCATATTTGTATATAAGATTGTGGAGTCTACCCTTCAGGTCATTGAAATCGTGAATTTTTCAGGTCTCTGGTAATTTTTTCACTTTTCACAACGTGTATCATGTGAATTAGCAACTAATAAACTAATAAAACCAATATAAAATACTTTGTCAAATGTGTTTCATCTTTCAAAACGCCATTTTACGAGGTAGTATGATCATTGAGCCTTCATTCCGTTTTTGCGTCTTTCATTTCGTTTTGATGTAATCGTCACAGCGCTCTGTTTGGAGGTTTAAACTGCATATAATGTGATGAAGAGAGTGCTTGTGTGTGTGTGTATATATATATATATATATATATATATATATATATATATACCATTCGTTTTAACATTCGTAACGGTATATATTAAACACCAAAAACGAAAAATAAGGGCATACAGTTTAAATCTTCACGATTTCGATAAGATTTATGAGACATGTATTTTCCTTTAATAGTTTTTAACTTAGCTTGGTAGAGCGTATTGTAAGGTAACGGCCTAAAATCGAAAAGGAAAGCGTGTGTCAGAGTTCAATCTCGGCCACCTGCGAAATTTTTTAAACTTTTTTAATTACGGCAAATTGCGCAATATAAATAGTAAACTATTGTAAATGTGTTTATTTCGCGTAATTATTTCGCTACATTCAATAAAAGCAATATTTAATTCGCCACTGTAATTGGCCGTCACTTATTCAATTAGTGAAATAGTTTCATGTCATTAATTCAATGAATGAAATTTCTTCCACCGAAACAATCACTGGCTTTCCACTTATTGTAAGTGGAGCCATTTTCACTAATTCGAGTAGTTGGATTTCGGTGAGAAAATGCATGTGTTGGTAGCATCTAGTAGGAAATAGTTCCAGTGCGAAAATATTATTACAACTGAGTGCGCAGATATTCGGTGCGTCGTTCTTTGGGTGTAATTTTCTAGACTCGGTTAAGCTTAGTTTCAATGTAGCAGAGGAATATTCCGGAAGTAGAACTTTAGCAGGGTTTCGCAAAAGGGCGAAGCAACCGTGAATGGATTATAGTCTGAAGTGTATGGTTCCCCCCCCCCCCCCCGTAGATTAGCTCATTACGTGGAAGTTTCATAGTTCCGTGAAACGAAACCAGAATTTGTTACACGCTAGAAATCAGCTCAAATGACAGGTTGGCAGGGCCCTTAATTGAATTTCCTTTTCCAGCTGAGGCTCATTTAATAGGACATTCAACCTATCATGGCAAGAAAACATTTGCATAACACTCCATCACAAAAAAAAACATGTTTAAAAAATATATGTTCTCTGAAAGGCGAGGCAGTTTGTTTACACCGTTTTTTCGAAATCTGGCGTTCTGAGATATTCAAATTGCTACCAAATGAAACAGTTTACATTTGTAAAACTTTTAAATGTGTCGCAAAGTCACGGTTAGAAAAAAGTATAGTAAAGAAACGCGAACCCGCTTTTCACGTGACGCAATAATAATTACTGTGTTTAACTGGTTTTATCTGCTGAAGTGATATGGATATTATAGTTGAAACATTGTATTTAACCGTTACAAATCGCTGCCGGATCTGTGGAATGGCCTGTTATGCCCAAACTTCACCATGCATCGGCGTATAGGGAATTAAATGCTAAATTCGAGCAAAGATCTCTCAGTCGTTTTTTGTGGTAGTGTTTTCAACTAAAGAATTTTTGTTAGGGAATTAACGTATCTAGATTTGTAAACCTTCCCAATTTAATTTTTTTATCATTTGAATGCACCTTTTTTTTTTATAAACTTGTTACATTTTATAAATAATAAAAAAAGTCAATTTAAAATAAAAAATTTAAATTCGGAAGTTTACAAATCTATATGCGTTCAATTTCTAACAAAAAATCTTTAGTTCGAAATACTGCCACAAAAAATTACTGTGAGATCCCTGTCTGAATTTAGCACTTAATTCCCTATATAGGTTGTTCACGGTAAAGTGAGCACTTTTTAAGGCCCTCCCAACATGCATTAACATCTAATTAATATATATAATTGTAGCCTCGGGTATTACATTTTGAGGGTGGTGAAATGTATACACGGTGTTTATTGGACACATTGCAAAGTTTAGATTTAAAAACAGCAGGAAGATGGAAACTTGATGAAAGAAAAAATTTAGAAGGGCCTTAAAGAGTGCTCACTTTGCCGTGAACAGTCTATACACCTATGGATGGTGAATACTGGTCTCTTAAGGTTGAAGCAAAGCAACTGCCTATGGAGCACTGCACCTGACTGCACAATTTGAAGAACTCATTTTAAAAAATAAGCTGTATAGACACCCCAAAAATTGTAAGAAAAGTGCGATTTATGCTGTATATGAAAGAATAATGTATATACTTTGCCACATTAAAACACAGTTTACCAAAATATACTTTTTTGAGGTAAAAAAATAATCGATCGATAGAGTCCGAATTTTTAACAAAATTTAAGCGCATTTCCGTTTTGGATGCTTCGGAAAGCGGGATTTTTAAAAAAAACTTTTCTTCAAGAAACATTGTCATAATATTTACTGTGATAATATGTAATAAAATCATAGTAATAATGTATAATATCAATTTTATAATTAACTTTATTTACACCAGTTTTAGCCATAAATGTTTATGTTATAAATGGACGCCCATAAAATCAAATAAAATAATTATTTCCAACATTATAATTACAATTTCCTTATATACAATCATAGTAAACATATTGGCGATATTCCATGGCGAAGATTTTCTTGCAAATTCTGCTTTCTGAAGCACCCAGAATGGAAATATTCTTAAATTTTCTTTAAAAGTACAGACTTTTATAATCAATTTTTTTATATTTAAAAAGTATATTTTTCTATGTTGCAAAGTATATACATTCTTCTTACATATACAGCATAAATCTGACTTTTCTGATAATTCTTATGGTGTCTGTAATACTTTCTTTTATGAGCTCGTCGTGTTGTATAGTCGGGTACAGTGCTCCATAGGCAGTTGATTTGCTTCAACCTCAAAGAACGAACCCGGTTGGGCAATGCGAGGGAAACGAACGACCTAAATTTCGCTCGCCTGCCGTGGCACGTATTTTGGAGATCGGGGAGCGAGGTGCAAGGCCACATAGCGTCGTGTCGCGCTCTAACGACGTGGTCCGGTAGCAGGCGGGGCCCACCCACGCGCCGTCGCTTTGTTTACAGCGACGGCGATCGGGAGAAAAGTGCGGTTCCGAACAGCAACAACACACACGCGATGATTCACCTCCCCCCCCCCCCCCCCTCAACAAAGGGTAGCCCTGAGTTATTGCCCGGGCAGCCTCGTGTGTGTGTGTGTGTGTGTGTGTACATCCGCCCACGTGACCTACTGCACCGGGGGAAACCTTTCCTTCTGTTCCTGTCCTGCTGCCTGGTCCACGTATGTCTGGCCCACACCTCTACCATCGCGTGAGTCACAGCGATGTTAGACGTACCATTTTCATGGTACTTGTACCATAGTTATAGGCAATTCACGGTAAAGTGAGAACTTTTGAAAGCCCTCTCATTTGCAATAATAGTCAATAAATAAATTTTATGTTAGCCCTAGACGTAAACTTCCGTGCGCGGTGGAATATATGTACTGTGTTCATTACTTGCATGTCAATATTGATTTGAAAAGGTAATTAAAGAATAAGAAATGTTTGAAAGAAAAAAGGAACTAGGGCCTCAAAAGTGCTCACTTTGCTATGAACAGCCTATAGAACTTCTGTACCATTTACCATGTCGAGGCTGTTCACGGTAAAACTAGCAATTTTGAAAGCCCTGCTTAAGATCTACTTGTGTGTGCGTTGTGTATTCTTCCACCTTACGTAAAATAAACATTGTCATGGACCGCATCACTTTATTCATGCGTCGGTCGAGCGAAACTGCGAAATTTTTATAAAAGTAAATATTTTACAAATCTTTTTATTTTCATACATCGGTGCATTAAAAAAAAAAAAAAAAAAAAAAAGGAAAGAAATAACTTACGTTATCACACTTTTATTCGACGTTAAGATATGGAACTATTTTCAACCCATCGTTACCAACTTTACAGGACGTATGTCACTCAGTGTGCCCGTTTAAATATATTCTGGAACAGGGCAGTGACTTTTTCCTAAGGTTGATTTCAAAAGTTCTCACTTTATCGTGAAAAGTCTTTACGCAAATGTACCATGATCTGACTACAGTAAAAATATGCAGCTAATGACTCTAGAAGTACAGTAAAAGAAGATCAGTTTGTAGGGCTTGGTTAAAGTCGAAAGCCGAAGTCCTATGACTTATCTGCGAATTAGAGGTTGTTTTTAATGTGTATTTGATATCAGCATAATGATTTTACGCATTTGTTAGAAATGTACCATAATTTTGTACCAGTGTACCATTATTTAGAATGCCCCGCACCAACGACCAGACCTCCCTGGTGAGTCATAGCCCGGGCGGAAATGTTTTCCTTGCGTTTGTAACGAGGCGCCAGAAGCATTGGAGGAATTGTGTGTCAACGAGTGCACTTCGACAGTTCCAAATGTAGAGGAAAGTTCGAATGAGAAAAATAACGCCGTGTATCAAATTGGTCCAGAGAGAGAGCACTCTCTCGTCCTCGTGCTCTCTCAGAGAGAACGCTTTCTGGTCGTCTCCGTTTGTCGGAGGGAGTGCGAAAGAGCGAGAGCACAGAGCACAGAGAGAGCACGAAGGCAGTGGCGTAGCCGGGGGGAGGGTATCGGGATATAATCCTCCCCCCCCCCCCAAAAAAAAGGATAATAAAATATTCAAATATAAAATAATATTCAAATCTAATAAAAAAAATTAAATATTTTTTAAGTTATATATATCTAAGAGATATATATCCCTTAGTGATAAATTGCAAGCTACTCTTGATTAATTCAGTGTCTTGAAGCTCTGTTCCGCAAGCAAGCTGAATTGTACACTTCTCAGATGCCAGATGGTGTCACATAGATTGCTTCCGTTTCTGCTAGCCATTGTCTTTTCAGGGTCAAGTGGGGTGTCGAGTGTCGCTGGAGATAAGAAGACGGGCCACAAAGGTTTCCTCGGCTGGGCGGGACTGCAAGTGACATGCGCAGATTGGACTTCCTCCTGTAATGAGTGGTCCATGAAAACTTCATACTTAGAAGTCTTAGAACTTTATCCTTTTCAATTTAAATATTTTAAATTGTAAATAAGTGTATCCAATGATTATATTTATAACTTCTCATATTCAATTGGTTTTTCTCTCTGTCCATTTATATAATATATATAAAAGAGTTTGAACTTTTGAGATTTTTTCAATGCACTATCATAAAGTAGGAGGAGATTAATGAACATTTTGTAGTCCTATCTCTGTGCGTTAGCCCATTTGTTGTAAATAATTTGTTTAGCTACAAAAAAATTGAAATTATAGTTATTTTTGATTCCCTTAAGCATGAAGGAGGTTTGTGACATTGAGCTATTCTTCCATCTCTGTATTAGCCCAACTGATTGTAAACAGCTTATTGGACTATAAACATGTAAAATGATAACTTTAAAAATATATATAATAGGGTGTTTACATTTATGTTTATTATCTCGTTAATCGTAAATAATTTTTTAAAACTAATAAAATGTAATACTGAAAATTTAATTTTTTTCAAATATAAGATCTTTGCTATCACCCTTGAACATGAATGAGGTTTATATCATTTAATATTTTTATCTTGGTATTCTAGTCTATTGACTGTACAACTTAAAAAAAAAAATTGAAATATAAGACATTTGCGGTCTTCCTTGAACACAAAGGAGTTTTACATTTTGTGGTGTTATATTTATATATTAGACCATTGGTAAAAAACAGTTTTTTTTTAAACCAAACATTTATTAATTTATATAAATATTTTTTTATAGAAAACACTTGTGATCCAACTTAAATCTGATACGTGTTTATAGCATTTCGTAGCTGTATCTCTGTATATTATCTCTGTTTATATCATTTTTAAATATACATCTTTAAAACTTTAGATTTTATAATTTTTTTAATGCAATAAATTTGTCATTTCCCTTGATTATGAAGGAGGTTTAAAACATTTGTAGTTCTGTCTCTGTATTGTAAGCCCATTGGCTGTAAATCATTTTTCCGCTAATTTTTTTCAATATTTGCGTTTAATATTATTCAAATATAAATATTTTTAATCCCCCCCCCCCCCCCCGAAGTAAATTCCTGGCTACGCCCCTGCACGAAGTTATACTCGCTGGCGCTCTCTCCCACTCTCTGACCATGCGCCATATTTGTTTGATTTGTTTATCTGTTTGAATAGGGTTATAGTAGCTTTCTTAGCCAAAACTACGTCGTATTTTACCGGTAAGTGAATCATTTCAACTGTTTTAGTCAACGAAATAACTTACGTAAAATGTATTTGTAAATATATAGATAAAGGATTTCTGACTAAGTCTTGTATTATTTGTCACTTTACTGCAACATGGCGGTAATGTGTAAAACAAAAAATAATAGCATTTTATGAACTAACAACTATTCCGGTTGTACTATAATATTTGTGAATATTTTTAAAACACACATAAACGATGGCCGTGATTTTAGCTTGACATTTCGCGCCTTTTGGCATCAGCTGTCTGCGTGACTTTGGAGGGAAACGACAGAGTGGTTGTCTCGGTTCCACAGAGCGAGAGCGTTGAGAGAGCGATCTCTCTCTCTCTCTCTCTCTCTCTCTCTAAAGGGTTTACTTCAAATGGAGAGACACGGCCTAAACTTCGCGCATCTTTGAGCGAGGGGCGGTAGGGGAGGGCTCTCACGAACGCTCGTCGCTGGAGGGAGGGGAAACCACGTGGCACTGCTGGCGCTATATACACGGCTAACTGGTGACATCGCTCTTTGGTGTCACGCTGGTACTTTTACAGCTAAGAAAACCTACGTTTTTTTTTTTTTTAACACATAATATGCACGCTCGGAGCTACTATCGCTCAACCGTATTCCGGCAGTGTTCGAAATTACTAATTCGTGATTTTTGAATTGGTCATTTCGTACGTTTAGCATTCCCGGCAACCCATGTTTACATTACCAGTGAATTTAATGCTTAAAATGTACGTCATATTCCTACCATTATTATCGTAATGTTACGAATATATTAACAAATAAAATAATAAATTATGTGATAATGACTCAAAAAAATTTTTTGTTGCGAAATACATAAACAATGAAGAACACTTCCGTGCTTTTTAAAACGTGCCTAGCGTATTTTTGAACAGTTATTTGTTTTTAAAAAATTGTTTTAATTACACATTCGCGTATGTGTTTTGAACATCAAAACCAACATGGCGGTGATGTTGATATTTTGTGTTTTTGTTAACCTCCGCTGGATTCAAAATGCGAAATATCAAATTACCAAATACGTCACCACTTTGTATACCAAATCGGGGTCACGTGATCATTTTGTCAACAAAATCTGCCATTTCAGACACGGCCTAAAGTCGATATTACACGATACCTGCTTCCGTACTTGATTCTTGTACAAGCTTCTGTAAGTCCTGGGGCACGAGCCTGTATACCAGCCGTTATATGAGCCGCCATGGAAGATTCATATTACACGACAGCAGTTCGCATACTAGCATTTGGCACCCTTGCTGGAAGCACAGTGTGTGGTTTGTAGTAAATATGAACCCCATTCGTAGAACTGCTACCAGTTAGTCACTTGCGTAGGACTATAAAAATACTAGGTAGCAAATCTTAATACTGCTATATTATTGTTCGCCTTTTACATAAATTGATTGCTTACTATAGGCTGTTCACGGTAAAGTGAGCACTTTTTAAGGCCCTGCTAAGTTTATCATGTCAATTAATTTCTACCTTTCTGCCACTTTTTAATATAAACATTGTAATATGACTAATAAACACAGTGTATAAATTTCTTCACTCTGAAATGTTAACGTCTGAAACTGCAGAAAGGTATATTTATAAGGGGTTAATTACTTTGGAAGGGCCTTAAAAAGTGCTCACTTTACCGTGAACAGCCTATAGTATAGTTTCATTCATGTTCTTGAAAATTATTTGAAGTCACTAGAGAACAACTGCGTTACTTTTAATTTTGACGAAAATTACTGACCGGTTGCAAAATTTAGCTTTTCTTTCCCTACCGGGATATTATCAGCATGTAAAATTTAATGATAAAAAAAATTTGGGTCCGACGGAGTTTCAACACATCCCTAAAAGATATATATATATATATATATATATATATATATATATATATATATGTGTGTGTGTGTGTGTGTGTGTGTGTGTGTGTGTGTGTGTGTGTGTGTGTGTGGGGCACAACTTTACCACTGTACTACCAGTTCCCTCGCTACTTTTAGAGTTTATATATACAGTAGTATATACGATAAATACTTCGAATCAATATTTCCATAGACTAGGTAATGTTTTAAGTATTTAGAACGGTTCTAAACAGTAATAGCTTGGTACGAAATCTGGCCGTACACGACGGGAAATTCCATGACGGGTGCCACACTAGCCAGTATACCGGCCGCTATGACGGACCTTGCACAGGCTTTTTGCGGAATCTGGTTTCGTGTAATATCGCCTTAAGACGCTTTCGCCATCTAATACAACAACCCGACACCCCTTCGTGCAGCGTCAATGGACTCTTCTGACTTGCCTAATGCGTTTTGGACTTCTGCGCATTATTTTCTCGTTTGGATTTCAATATAGTCTTGTGAGCATTTTTTTCCAAGGCAGACACTTCTGTGTTGATAAACTGAGCAGGTTGGCTGTCAGCTGAATTTTTTTTTTTGTAAGTATTATTTGTGGGACAGGAAGACGTTGATATTGCTTTAGAAACGCCGTATACAGGAGTGGTTTCATAACTCTCCAGAAAAGTCCTGTCGTTCGAGGAACAGGCTCTAGCATCGAATAATGATAGTTCATCCTTTAACTCGGTTGGACTAGGAAAACCTCGGTTAGGGTTTTTTTTTTTTTTTGTCGCGAAAGGATTTTTGAATAGCCACCAATAGCGTGGTACATGATTTTGACTGAAAAGTCCATACAGGTTTCTGCCCAATCCATAATCCATTCACGGTTACTTCACACTTATCTGAAGCTCTGCTGAAGTTCTACTTCCAGGATATTCCTCCGCCCCGCGCAAACTAAGCTTAACCAAGTCTAGAAAATTACACCAGAGGACAACGCGCCGTATTCCTGCGCTCTCAGTTGTAATCATATTTTGCACGAGAACTATTTCTTACTGGGCGCTACCAACACAGGCGTTTTCTCACTGTTTATATATTTATTATAAGTATGATGTTATAATTTATAAATAAAATCAAGGCAAAACTTCAATTTAACGAAATATATTATGATTTGATGTTAACATAGGGATAAGACGCTTGTTATGGATGACATATTTAGGGAATAACTAAACACTTCATGCATGGGATCTATTTTCAAAGGTTTGATTCAGAAAGTGTGAAGAAACTGCGAATAGGCTGTAGTAAAATGAGAGTCTGGAGCGACAACTTTGAGGTGAAAAAATAGCTTACTGATTGTGAGTTTTTAGATGTTTATGCTTACGGCTATGACAGCACGGAAGGATACACTATTACGAAAAAAAAATGATCGGTTTTGTAATCAGGAAACCTGTTCAAAGCCCATGTCACACTGTCAAACGTTTTCCGCCTAACTGCTAGACAGAAACTTTGTCGAATTATTTTGGAAGGATGCAAGGTCACTGAAACTTCAATAACACCGCCATGGTTGTCTGAAAAAGTTGGATGGCTCCAGTTTCCATTAAACTTTTGTTAATTGGACGAGTTATAAGATTTCTTTGATGTGTGACCAGTTCAGTTCGTCAGACCAGAGCACGTTAAAAATAGGGTGACCAGACGAGCGCGAAAAATTTTAGGGTTTCGTAATTGCCTTCCAGTTATAAGAGTAACGCATTAAAAATGCATAAAGAATGTTTCTGATTTAAAGGCTGTTCACAAGTAAAGTGAGCGCTTTGAACGCACTGCTTAAGATCTGTTTGTATGCACGTTCCCCGTACTTCCGCCATGAGTAACATTAGCCTTGTCATGAGCCTCGTCACTTTATCAATGCGTCGGTCAAGTAAAATTGTAATTTTTATTATAAAAAATAATATCTTACAATTTTGATCATTCTTACACTCCCACGCATTAAAAATACAGAAAGCGAAATTAATAATTCGAATATTCTCAAACGTTTTCCTAGAACTTTTTAATTCAACTTTAGGACATGGAACTGTTTTCTATTCGCCATTGCCAACTTTACAAAGGGTATGCCTGTTAAAATGCATGCATGCAGGAACATTGATATTTTTCAAAGGTTGCTTTGTAAAGTGCTCACTGAACCCTGAACCGCCTTTGAAAGATGTTCTGTCGCTGGAAAATGTGTATATAAAAATTGAATTAAAAGCCGGTAAACAAAGGCGTGCCTGTTAAAACCAAAATTGTAAATGGAATGGCCTTTCTAATGGCAATCAGCAGACGTCATTTGGACACGAAGTGCGAGAAAGATATATTCGTTTCAGTTTCTGAGTTACAAAATGTTACTCTTGATTAAGCGGTGAACTAGAATAAAAACCGGTCGGTCCTAATAGTGTTACATAAAATCTTAAAACCTCCGGTCAAGTTATGTGGGCCGAAGTGACTCTGATATAAATTGAGCACGTTGAGAAAAGAGAGAAGTCGAATAAGAGGAATGTAATTTGCTGGACGAGTGGGTGTTAGGGAAGAAGACACAAGGTTGTCTATGGAGGAGATTCGTGGGTATCATAGGAGTTCTTACGACAGAGAGTATACTCGTCCATTTAGACCTATGGGATCGAGTATCTACGGCTAAAACAATAAATATTGTTATAGTAATGTTGCTTGTAATTATATTAAATGATGATTTTTTTCTCGCAATTTTTAAGAGAACCACTATATTTTATTTGCGGTTCCTTCGCGCTTTTTTTTTATAAAACCTTTGAAAAATCCTAGATATGCCGTGTATTACTAGCGTTTTATACATGTGTTAACATAAAACCACCTTGTGTTTACTTAGATTGAATCTTTACTTATATTCTATCTATAAATACTGTAATTATAATATTTAATTTATAGTTAATATGAATCAAAAAAGGTAGAAAAACGCTGTGTTGGTAACACCTAGTAAAAAACTGCTCTTATGCAAAATATTATTACATTGTGTTCGTACGAATGTGGTGTGATGTACCTTTGGTGTAATTTTCTATACTTGGTTAAGCGTTGTTGGAATGAGGAGGAGGAATAGCCAGGCAATAGAATTTATGCAGGACTTTCGAAAATTTTGAACTAACTATGAACAGCATGTAATAGATTCTGCAAAGTTTAGTTTAGTTGTAAGGAGAGGTCGTTTATACTGAAAGGTGATTACGGCGAAGCATAGAATTGGGAAGAAATACAAGGAAGTGTGAAACTGTCTTTTGGATAGGTGAATATAAAATTGTTCAACTTGATCATGTCTCGTAAATATATTTTCATCATTGTACCTTTTTATAATTCAAAGCGATTTGTCTCTAGAGAATTCAAAAGTTTCTAGAAAATCGTTAGTGAGTCTTTTTATTTTTGCATAGCTTATCCATTATATTATTTATGAAGAATGGGAATTTGGGAATTTGACACCGGGAATTTGGTTCCCGATTAGAAGCCTGAAATTTTCAGCAACTCTTGTGTAGTGTGGGAACTGGGGTGTAAACAGATTAAAATTAATATTTAAGTTAAGTTGTTGTAATGGTGTTGTGGTGTTCAATCTGTCTTCCACGCACTAACATACAGGCGCCAAGCTAACTTAAGAGTAGATAACTTCGAGATGACTCTTTCCAGAAACAGCTACACCAGTGAACATAAACTACAACTTTTATGCTAAATACCAAATTCTTACCAGGATGATAATCGTATACCAACTCAGTAGAAGGGTAGAATACCATACGGACATAGCACTTTAATCAAACTCGATAGCTTAGCATGCATAGATTCGGGAGTAACTAACTACAAGGATGGAGTCCAGAAGGAGATTAAAATATTTAATCTTTAATAAAAATTGCTTAGATCTGGCTAATATTAGACATTCAGTTGTTTGAAAAATAGTTAAACTCAATAGCAGTAGTATTAATAATCTTATTTTGGCATGCATGTATCTTAAGTGGCCGTAACGGAAGCAAGACGCTCTGTGAGTTGGTACGAAACATAATTTGATAAGTTCTTAGCCCTTTTTAAAAACAAATAAATAACATCTTCTTTAGAACGAATATCTATTAATTTAAGCTCACGCCAAGCAAATTGGGAGCTGGGCTAGTATCTCGGGTATTGATTTGCAAACTAAAGATCGAACACAGGCGTCTTATGGCAGGAAAAATGGCGTCTGCCTTAAACTACTTTCCAAAACTAAAATCGGCCACCATCATATTTCAATTTCTTACCGACTTTGTACTTGTAGATCGGGATGTCTCACGTGGAAAATCTGTGTCGGGCAGATCGGATACAGTCATGGGATGCGGTGATTCTCTTCCGGACGAATATTCTTCCCTAATATTCTAGACAACGGGCTATGGTACAGCGAGATACAGTCCACAAATGGTACCACTCGTAATGTCACGGAAGGCTATCTAAACTAAGTTTAATGGAGCACTACTAGCGCCTCTTGCCGGCACCCCGACAATCTTCTCTTGGTCTGGCAAAATACACAAAATCACTCGCGGACTGCTCTAATATCTACATTTAATATCCTATCGGGGCCGTAACACTCGTTACGCCCCGCCTTACATCGCAGTTGAAATCCTTCTTCTCTTCTCTAGCAATAACGTATCTTAAAAGTGACGCTACGTAACGACCAATCACAAGGCGGCTGCTTCCTCGTGCAATTAACAGATTGCGTTGCCCCTGGCAACGGGCCTCAGTCTCCAAAAATTACGGCTGTCAACCAAATGCCACATAACAATAAACGATTGAAATTCTCAATATATATATAAAACATTTAAGCACAATATTCTTCATGCAAAATTAAAGAAAAGTAATTATTTTGAGACAAATAGAAATTAGCATGTCATGACAACAAATGAAAAATGAAATATCAACAGTATTAAAAATATCATGTGTTTGAATAAAAACGTCTGGATATGCATGTGGTTATGTAACGTATCATCTGCATATTGATAGTGCAAAACGCAACCGTTGTACTTGTAAAATATAACTAAGATGTTTCTGGCGCCGGATTTCCTGTGACTTTCCCTGTTCTACCACTAGGAACTTCCGTAATTGTCTTGCACCAACTAATATTTTTTGGGGGCCACGGTGGCTGAGTGGTTAGAATTCTCGCCTCTCACCAAGGCAATCCGGATTCAATCCCCATGCCGGACGATGCCGTTGGTCGGGGGGGAGGGTTTTATCGGGGATCTCCCGTTTCCCCCGCTCTTTCATTCCGGCGTCGCTCAATATTCACTTCAATCACCCTCATCGGCTCTGAAGACATCGTTCTTAAGAGTCGCCCAAAATTCTCAACTAACATCAGCATCAAACTACTTAAAACTAACATTTCATATGTATTACTTTTCTAACGGTAGGTATGTTGAGACGAATTGTTCACTCAAATCACTAACTTATCCAGCTACAAATTTCTTCCAATTCCTAATTAAATTTTTAGAACTGCCTATATTCCACAAAGAGATAATAAAATCGTGCAATTAGAAGAAGACATAATCCAAAAATCGGTAAACATAACAGCAAGAAAGTAGTGTCGTGGACAGCAATTAAATTATGCTTAGACACGGCACCATTTCTAGGCCAGTGTAACGCTTTCAAATAAAATTATTAAAAGGGATTTGAACTAACATGGGTTACAGTTCTTTAACATGATTCTACTTAATTTTTACCATCTTATGAATTAGTACATTAAATATTTTTAAATTTTTATGTTTGTATCCTTTTTTTTTTTTTTTTAACCCTATTCTTCCGAAATCTTGGTTTTCAACTACAAACAATTTTTAAGATTGATATTTTGTATTCCATGTGTCTATAAAGCTGTACAACATTATTTTTATTTATGTTCTATGTCCTATCAGAGAAATTAATATGTTGGTGTTGCAGATGGCAGCTATTTGAATGAAGAATTTATTCCTTCGATAAATTCTTTAGGATGAAAATGAAGCTGTCTTGGAACCTGCAGGCAGTCTTGGAACTCAACTTCTGTGTAAACTGAAAATTCTCGTTGCGAGAATTGCGCTGCCTAGTGGTAAGTGAAACGCAAAGCAAGTTTATTTTTACGAATTTGTGTTCCTTACTCACGTGTTTCTTTTCTGTCGGTAGTGACCGGTATGAGTTCGCAGCTTTCTTAATAAAATTACAAGCCGAAAGAAGTGAACCATCGCGGCCTCTCTTAAATAATTCATGACAGAGGTAATCCTGTATCACGAATTTTACATCTCGTGCGCCGACGTAATAAAAGTCACGTGGGAAATTTGCTTGTTCGGTAACTAAAATAATATTTGCGGCGTTGGGTAATACATCGACATCGCCTTGGTTACTCACACATAACAGATTTGTTTAAGTTTTGTAGCGTGTTTGTAGTTTTCTTGTGCCAACTAGCCTGTAAAGTATCTACGTTCAAGGTTGGTAGAATTTCACTTTGTAATCTTTGAAATGTCCGGAAAGTTGCTTTCTTTTCCGTGGCGTACATTAATTTCATACTTCGAAGTTTTTAGTCACCGATATTGTGCTAGTCGAGGAGCAATGTGTGTGCGTGTGTGTGTCTGAAAAGAGATAAAATACAATCGTGTTTCGGGTACACATGTATCTGAACGAATTCTCTGTGAATTCGGAGATTAAGATAGTGTTTCTAAAACATTTTTTTTTATTTCATGCAGTGTCATGGTGCAACTTATTCAGTAGGAACTCAGAATAAAAATAAATAAAAACATGTGGGTAGTACGTAAACCAAAGAGTATATATTGCAGAAGATTAAGGAATATTACTCATTTTTTTCCAAGGGTGTTGGAAAACAAAATATTAATTATTTTATACTTCTACTAAACATTGTTTCACTTTATATGCATTGTAAATGTGGTCTCTGTCCTTTAAATGAAAGAAATGTATACTTTATATTTTTTGAATGATTTGATGGGAAATCCAAATTTTTTATGTCTTGGTGTAGACAAAATAACAAATACTAACTAAATTGTACAAATGAAAATTTTGCAACTTATATTATGCTATGGACAACCGCACAACACATATTTAATCAACAAATTACAAGTTATAAGAAAACAATAGATATGTTTTGCATAATTTAGAAAAATTATTTAAAATACATGAACCGTTATTTTTGAACTTTTGAACTAATTGCTATACTAAAACAGTACAGGCTCCGCGAAAGTAGCTGTTTATTATATATATACTCCTGTAAACAGTGTCTTTTACGCTATAGCGTTAATGTTTTGACGTGAATACGTCTTTAAATTTACAACAATAGTTGGAGGCAATCCATAAAATCCGATGATAACAAAATCGGGGGATACAGTTTGGCATTGCAGCTCCGAATCTATAGTCTACATTCCAAATTCAATTACACCACTCGATTGCCAAACGATCAAAGAATACGTTAAGTTGAGTGAGGACTGAGAAGCATCCCGTGTAGAAGGGAAGGGGGGCGGGGGGTACGATCGTAATTTTGAGTTCGTTTCGCCACGTCTCATAACTTCCGCGTAATATAACTTTTGACTAGGAGAAGCTACGGCGCTCGTTTTAAGTTTTAATCGACAGCTCTCGTCAAGATCAATCGATTGTGTGTATAGAAATATTTGTGTGGCTTGGTTATGGTGGTGAATTTGTATGCGTTTAATGTAAAAAAAAAAATTGAGAAAACTTAACGCAATTCCGGCTTATACTCGTCAAAAAGCCAAGTCGAAATACAGAAATCGTATACGGTTGGAAAGAGCATCTCAGAGGCGATCCAGTGATACCCATAAAACCCCATATGATCGAGTGAAGCGGTTCCGGGAACGTAAAATATACATCAAGGCGTCCGAGCGCGTCAACGTAAATCCAATTTTTTTTTTTTCAACTGACTGTAATACTGAAACAGTACAGTCGCCGCTTAAAATTTCGAGGAAACAGAACACCCGCGAAGTTTGTTTTTTTGTAATTTTCCATCGTCGTATTTACTTACAGCCTGACGTGTGACCTCGAAGCGTGTATGGAATTTTCGCTTGACATACGTTCAGTGTGTTTGGAATACACGTCTCCTCAATAAACTATGAAACGTGCGTTCAACGTGCTGTTCCACGAAACGGACACATTCTCCAGACGAGAGCCGTTGAGCACTTTCGGAACATAGGGCGCCTACTCCAAGACGTATATAAACTGCTTTTTCAAACACGCTGCATATCAGAATATGTACGCTTGAGATATAATCCATCCACGATTACTTCACACACTTTTCTGAGGCCCTGCCTAAGTTATGCTTCCAGGTTATTCATCAGCTACGTGCGAACTAAGGCTAAACGAGTCTTAGAAAATCACGCCAAAGGGCAACACATGTGTTGTCGCAGTTTTATACGTATTTATTATAAACAAAATATTACAATTCGTAAGTAAAATATACGAGAAACTTCAATTTTTCGTGATTTAAGATACTTTTATCTTAACGGAGGTATATAACGCTTGTGATACATGGCGTATTTAGAAAATAGCTATTCGCATCATACATGGGGTGATTTTTCTAAGGTTTGATTCAAAAAGTGTGAAGAAACAGCGAATAGACTATACATACAAAACTATTCGAGTGCCCTGAATTGAACCTTCCTACAGAATTTCCATCGATAAAATAATAGGGTCACCGCTGAAAGTCCCTTAGGTAAATGTTGTTCACGATAAAGTGAGCACTTCTGAAATCAACCTTAGAAAAATGTCACTGCTCTTACCTGCATATATTATAACGGGCGCCCTTAGTGGCATGCGCCCAGTAAAGTTGGCAACGATTGATGGGAAGTAGTCCTGTATCTCAATTCGAGAAAAAAGTGTTAGGTAACCATTTGTGATAACTTCAAAAAATTATTTATTTCGCTTCCGTTATTTTTAATGCATCGAAGTGTAAGAATTAGATTTCTGGCATGTTTACTTCCATAGTAATTTCACAGTTTCACTTGCACGACGCCTGAATAAAGTCACGAGGCCCATGACAACGTTTATCTTACATAAGGCGGAAGAATACACAGCGTGCGTATAAGTAGATATCTTAAGCAGGGTTTTCAAAAGTGCTCATTATAAAGTGAATAGCGTATACAAGTATAGTAGGGCGACGTCACTGCAAAGCTTGGGTGAAATGCCGCCCTTGGAAGAGAATTTCTTGCACGAAGTCGTGTACGAGGTACACCTTGCGCGGAATGAGTAGATAGAGCATTTTTTTTTGTTTTTTTTCGAACAAGACGATGCAAATCGCATGGAACGAACGAGCCTATTGGTCCTTCTATGCTGGCCATGTCACCTGTTGTACACCGACCGTAGAGGTAACAGAAAATCGTAATCTGATGTGTGCACGGGAAAGAAAACATTGCTGGAAAATAAGTTTTATCGTTAAGCACTCGTTTGTCGTGCATCCATAATACACTGAAATGTTTTAGATATATAAATAATTTTATTTGGCAGGATTTCTAGTAGCAAATACCGTGTTAAAGGAAGTACCTTCGCATTATTTATTATAACGTCGTGGCTGTTTTATACCCATCGAAGTTCTCATGTAATTCTGATGCGAGAGATAATTTATCTTTAAATCGTTTCGAACGAATTCCACTTGACATTCTCTTACAAAAATTTTCGTACGAAATCTCGCACGAAACAGTTTTTTTTCTTTTTTGTCGTGTGAAACATGCTTTAGCTGCGACGGTGCCCTTAAGAGTGGGATGGACCCCCCCCCCCCCCCCATAGCACTGACCAAGGTCATGAAGAGAGGGAGCGATGCTGGCTACACTACCACGCACTTGCAGCGTCTTACAGCTCCTACGCGTATGGCGTGCAGTGTTTCCGTCGTGACGCTGTACTGTGCAAATTAGATCTGCAACAGCGGGACTTTATTGCACGCGATGAAAACCCACAGATTAAACTACGCCCCTATCTTCGTACTTTTCTCTTGCGGCTTAAGGTAACTACAGAGACAAGCTTATAAAAATGCTGTATTTCACCATTTTTACGAATTTTTTCCCTCCAAGAACGCACTTAATACGACAAAGGTAAAAAAATAGGGGCATAGATATGTTTTTTTTTTGCTGACAAAAAGTAGTATTTGAAGAGCATTTATTTGCCGAGATACGCGTGAATACGCCCAAACAACTATTTCACAGAAAAAGTGCAGATTAATTCCACTCTTAAGATTGTAGTAAAGCAACTGCCTATGGAACTCACAAAAATAAACTAGTATAGACTCCATGAAAATGGTCAGAAAAGTGCGATTTATACTGTATATGAAATAAGAATATATATATATATATTTTTGCAACTTTATAAAGTATTTTACTACAGTATTCTTTATAGATGTAAAAAATTAATCGATTGTTAGAGTCCGCTTTTTAACCGAATTTAAGCGCACTTCCGTTTTGGATGCTTCGGAAAGCAGAATTTACAAAAAATCTTCTCCAAGAAAGATCGTCACAATATTTACTGTGATCATGTGTAATGAAATCATAGTAATAATGTAGCATATAAATTTTATAATTATAGACTGTTCACGGTAAAGTGAGCACTTTTGAGACCCTAGTTACTTTTTCCTTTCAGCCATATTTAATTATTTAACCAACTTTTAAAATAATTATTGCAGTGCAGGTAATAAATAGAGTGTGCATTTTCCACATCACTTGGAAGTTAATATCTAAAGATAAAATAAAAGATATTTAATGAATATTACTCCTAGTGAGAAGGCTTTCAAAAGTACTCACTTTACCGTGAATAGCCTATAACATCATTTACATCAGTTTCAGCCAGAAATGTTTGTGACAAATGGACGCACATAAAATCAAATATAGCAATTATTCCCTAGATTATTATTACAATTTTCTTACATACAGCCATAGTAAATATTATGACGGTATTCCGTGACGAAGATTTTCTTACAAATTCTGCTTTCTGAAGCATCCAGAATTAAAATATGCTTAAAAAAATTTTTATATACACATTTTTATTTCATATACAGCATAAATCGTACTTTTATGACAATTTTCATGGTGTCTGTACAAGTTTTTTTTACGAGTTCTTCACATTGTGTTTTTGCGGGTGCAGTGCTCCATAGGCGGTTTCTTTACTTCAACAGTAAGTGTTACGTGAAGAGGTCGCAGCAGAGGCTCCGTGTGCGAGTTCCCGCCGGCGCGGCGATGATGGCCAATGGGGCGCGCGCAGAGGGGCTTCCTTCATCACGCACGTCTGGGAGGAGATGCGTTATCGCCGCGCCCGCGGAAAGACCCCTTCCCCTCCCTCTCCTCCGCCGCGGGGAACGAGACGACGACCAGCAGGGCTTGGAGGACCTACCCTCGACACGCAGGTGGCGTAAGGACGAGCTAGTTGATAGCCTGGCCGACCCCCGCGGTATCTGGACATCTCGCGTCGTCCACGCCGGGAGGAGAACCAGTGCTTGTAACGTCAGCTGGACTTGTCCGTCCTCCAGCCACGATCTCCAGCTCCGGCCGCGGGTGCAGTACGCCACTCGGCAAACACGGGTCGTCGCAGGTCCCGTCGTTTGTTTCTCCACTTTCCAGTCGGAGTTCTTCGAGCCCCTCTCAGATACTCGCGTTTTCTCTCGCCTGCTGGCAGCTGCGAAATTCAAATAGCAACTCCCAAGTCAATCCTTTCGGAACCACTTTAATTTACAGTTTCAGCTGTTGCAAACAAACATTTTTATGATGCGAGCTGTACTTATGTCGTCACAACACTTGTTTCGTTGTCAGAGCTAATCATCTGTAGGCTGCATGTTCGGCTACAGTTATACGAACAAATTAAGATGTAGACCAGTAAGAGGCTTTGCGAATCATATACTCACTCGTAAGATCGTTGGTTATTGAATATCGCAGTGTGCAGTACAGACCAAAAATTACCTACACGTGCGTAAGTACAAAATTGTGTACACTGGGTATGAATGGTTTTAAGGAAATTTCGCCTCAATCCCTTAATTCTAAAGACAGGCCTTTCAAACAGAATGTATTCTTCACGGATTTTTTAGGACAATATCCCTATAACGGAGATGTTTCCATAAAACTTATAGCTTGTTCACAAAAAATTTATAAAATTTATGCTTTGCAAAAAAAGTGCATACTGCCTACCTTACGTATATTGAAATGAATAAAGCGACGAGTAAAGATATGCAAAATTCGCGTTATTTTCTGGTAGCACTTTTAACATTCACCGTCCTATATGCTACATGTTCGAGCCGGTGCCACTTCTTTATTGGCTTCTGCAACAGTGAGGACATATTTCTTCTTTCGTCTTGATTGGACGTGATTGGCCCAGCTTCTCATTAGAGATTTCTTATTAGCCCAAAGCCGTCCTGGGCGTGTCCTAACAAACTGCAGTCCAATGACAAAGGCAATACAAAACACAAGTGTTTGAAGTCTCGTCTGTCTTCAAATAATAACGCGAATTTTGCATGTCTCTAGTGATGAGGACAATGGGAATGTTAATTTTACATAAGGTGGAAGACTACATAACGTGCATGCAAGTAGATCTTAAGCAAAGCTTACAAAAGTGCTCATTTTACCGTGGACAGCCTATAACAATACAGACGTTGCAACTGTCTCTTACACCGCGAACTCCAGCCGCACTCGCCAGCAAAATGGCGTCACTGGCCAGCATCATGCAGGATACCGTTGGCCAATCAGCGCCTGGTAACCTCGCTCGCTATCCGGTAGCACAGCCAATAGGGAACCTTTCGCAGCATGCAGTGTCCAATCAGACGGAAGACCCGTTCCCAGAGACTCGCGCAGCCAGTTGTTGAACGGAAGCGAAGGAACTGCCAAGTCATTTCATCTCTAATGGGCCGCGGTGCCTGAGTGGTTAGACTGCTCGCCTCCCACCAAAACGAATCGGGTTCAATCCCCGGCCTGTTCACTCCTCGATTTTCGCAATTGGAACTCGTGCTGGACGATTCTACTGATCGGCGGGTTTTCTCGGGAATCTCCCGTTTCCCCCGTCCTTTCATTCCAGCGCTGCTCCATGCTCACCTCACTTCACCCTCATCGGCTTTCAAGACCTCGATGTTAAGAGCCGCCCAAAACTCTCCACTCACGCATTTCATCTGTGTGCACTTATTTACTCCGTGAAAAGGTACCACGGGATTCGGTGCTTGTGTTGATGTGGGCGTGCTATTGGCCTAGAGTCAGTCACGGGGCGGGACTAATAAACTGTGAGTCAGTCGTGCAATTGGTCCAAGTATACTAGTGTGTTGAAGTGTAACTAGTTTCGTTACTGGGTAGTTTAAACAGTTACTGTTGCTGCCAGAGTGGGAGGTGGTTGTTCGGCCGGCTTTGTTTTACGCGTCTAATATTCTTCCAGAGTTCTCCAGGAGCTGTCATAAAAAAGTCGAGGACGAACTGCAATAATTATACAAACGTACAACGGTTAGAAAAATAGTTGGTCACTAAATAAAAACGCGAATTATTCATGACCTCTGCCCACATGTCACACTGCAAGACAGGTTGACGGGCTGGCTCCTGCGTTCTCAGGATGGGACCGCCTGTTAACGAAGATTCCGACCAGCTCTCTGCCCATTACCTGTGATATGGACCATCACGCCGTAAAAGAGTTAACACTTTGAAGACTATGCCCGAGTGTAGTTCGAGCAAAATTCGTTAGAATATTTGTTGTCACATTAAAAAAAAAAAAAAAAAACAGAACTGCCCCGGATATAATTTCATCAATTCCCTATTTTATAAGGATTTTAAATAGGAACTAATACAAGATCAACAACGACCTTCGTATATAAACGACACATATTTGTATAGTTACAGAAATGAACACGGGGGTATGTATGTACATCCTGTTACATACGAAAGAACATTTGGTTGGAAAGCGGTATACTTGTCATTCCATTGGTTCACAGCCGGACAATACGGGAAGACTGGTGTCGGTTTGACCAATAGAATGGCGTTAAGTGACAATAGGGACCAATAAAAACATTGTGTCCCTGCAGCAGTGGGCATAGGTAACTAACGTCTGGCTTGTCTCTGAAACAAATAGAAATGTGCCGACCTGAAAGTGTTAATTCGCGGGGAAGATTACGCTGGAGCCGTCGTTGCTAAAGTTCAAATGGGAATATAATCCACGCGCGTCTTTGAGGGGTGAGGTGCAGGGACGTAGGGGACGGCTCTCACGAAAGTTCGCCGGTGGAGGGAAGAAAATCAAGAAAATCACGTGACCCTGCTGGAACTATACATACCAAACTGATAACATTGCTCTCTGGTGTCGCGCTGTAAAAATACGTTTTTATTTCTCGGCAGATGATACGCTCGCGCGGGACAACTCTCGCCCAATCGTTCTCGGCCGCTGCCACTACTGACTTCTCGCTTTAGCCAGCAAGTCCTTGGAGGACGTCGCCCAACTTGTGGCACCCCCTGTGGCATCCGCCAGAGGTCCGAGCAACCCCTAAACACTGGATAGGAGTAAACAGAACACTTAATTTCTTTCAGATTCGATTTTGTTTGACTGTCCAGTGCAATATCAGCAATATAAACCCTGTAAATTACTTGAATTTATTGATATAATGTAAATAAACTGCTTATCGTTTTATGAAAACTTTTTAACGGAATTTAAAATAAAAATATAGTTATATGGATTCAATTGTAGAGACTGTAGTATAATGATTCATATAAATCCACATTTATTTTTACGATGTTGGTGGTGATGTGAGCATTATATGTCGTATGGCCGTCCATTGTCGATGATGTGAGCTAGTTAAGCGTTTTAGCAACGATTTGGTGTTGTGTACCGACACTTGAGAGTTCACAGCGGCCGTTTATTTTTGGATGTAATTCTACATACTGTAAATGTGAACATTATGAGACGCCCTCTACCACAAAGGCTTCGGGTTAGTCAAATCTACCTCACTCAGCCGTATTGAATAAACAAAATACAAAGCACTAGCCCAAGGATCGGAGGGGCCTCAGTTGGAAAATGTTTGCATTAGTTAAGATTCTATTTGAGTTGAACACAAAATTCTTCATGCGTTTTACTGTCGCAGCAAAACTCAATATTTAATTCCAGGTGACTGAAGGTAATATTCAGCATTGATAAACTCACTAAACGGTAAATAGCTTTTCATTTATTCTCACACAAGAGTACAGCCATCTTCCTAAAATAATACTAAAAAGCGTTTTGTATACACACTAATAGCTTTAATTAAGAATAGCACATACGTAAAATAATCGATATAGTTTCATATAAAATGCCACTTGCGTAAAACAGTTCCTATTAACCTCACGCGCTTTTTAGAACAAACGTCGTGTTTGAAATATTTTTATCTTCCATATTCCCACAAGCAGGATACTACGCTGGAGTCACAATCAAAGTTTAGAGCAAAGAGGGGGGGAGCCGCGGTTTGTTTCAGCGCGGAAGCGATATCAAAAAAATTAATTAGTATAAATAAGTAAGTCATCTTACCAAGGGAACCGCCCACGTGACAAACGGGCGTAAAAACCAAAGCGCGCAGAAAATACCTTCTTAAACGAAGCAGTCGTGACCCTCCGACGAGAAAGACGTGGCTTTGAGCGGGAAGACAGCGGCCCAATACTCCAGCCAGCAAGCCGCGCCGTCGTCCAGCACACGGGCTCCACACAGCCAACTCTCCTTCCTGGTCAGCTGATTACGTAGACTCGCCCCTTGCTTCACCAACAGCAAGCCAGGCGCGATCTCGATCACAAACTTATTTGCAAAGGCAAAATGTCTCAAAACAGATGTCCACGGCGCCGTAACTCGCTACTCCTAGTCCGCAGCGCAGAAACCGTCGTATACCTCGCGACAACATCTTTTGTCGGGGCAGCTCCCAAATACAACCTCCCTCCTTCCCAGACCGACCGCACCGCCTCTTCCGCACCATCAGCGCCCTCAAACGGTAGCTCCCGCAAATACAGATGTAATAAAATACTTTATAAATACTAAATGGATTATACAATACAAAATCTATTTCAAGCAATATTATACTTTCGCAAATACAAAACATTTATTAATAAATCCGGTAATTAAGAATAATAAATATACTAAACCGGTGCATACCAAATAGCATAAAAAGTAACTTACCCTAGGGAGCAATACAGTAAATGGACAGCTGCCAACTTAAGAAAACGGCCACCAGGCACAAAAAAATTAAAGCTGGTGACGATGAACTCGTCATAATTGAACACATTTTTTATTAAATTGGGTGGAATTAGAAGATTGAAATGTTATACAGAAAACTGTTCGTGTGTAGTAGTGCCAACCCGTGAACATATATTTTGTTTTTGTTGTTTTGACATTGGGGAAAAAAATAAGTGTTCCACTGCTTTGACTTGAGTGACGTCTCTGATACTTGTATGATCGTTGATTCCGAACCCCGAGGAACGCGCTTTTTTTTCTACTTTGCCTTAATCTAGGTTATGTGAAATGAAGGCCCGAAGGTAAGGCGGAATATTATTGCGTCTCAGGGCTAACCCCTTACTCCTACAAGGGATGGAAATCATGCAAGGAGACATGCATCACGGTAAAGAGGGATTGGGCAGCCATGGCCTGCACTTTGGGGCCATGACTACCTCCCTAAGTGTACTTAGAGCTAGTCTTAACTATGAAGAGCAAGGGAAAAACCGTCAAGAGAGACGTAAAAACCTTTGCGACAGAGAAGTACATGCTCTTGGTTAGTAGAGTTGGAAACACTAGTAGCGAGGGGGCGGGAGCTTTGTTTATTCTAAACTTGATGCCGGCAGTAACCAGAGAGGTGTTTGGGCGCCTCTTTGGTGAGGGAAGTGGCGCTATTGGGCCTCGTCTCTGCGATCTCTTCTGTGAACCTGAAAATTAAAGGAGAAAGAGTGAGCTGCCAGTAAGTGTCAGCAGGGCTGGCTCTTACTGGTTTTTACTAAAACGTTAAACGACGGTAATTACCTGTGGATGAAAGGGCAAATTAATCTAGCCTAGTATTGACCTATAATACTATCCTAAATATAACCTATAGTAGCATATGTCATCGGGGACATACGTATCTAAAATAATGCTGTGATTCTCCACAGCGGCCATCTCTGTAGCCATAGGCTGTGACATAGCATAGCTACAGAGCCTACTTCCACTCTTAGTGCTACTAGTGCACGGAGCTTCGCAGTGACGGGGGGGGGGGGGGGGGAGAGAGAGAGAATTTGACTTAGAATTAAGGAGAGGTCTCTCACCAATTGAAGCATCGAACCACACGACGTTGCAAACCTCTACCTCTCGGGAGAGGCGGCCTTGCAATCAGCTGCGGCGCAGGGCCAAGCCTGCTAGCAACTGACTGAGATGAGAGGTTAAGTCTATGTTAACCTATTATATCCTAATTAAAAAATGTTATAAGTGAAGTCAATAATAATATATATAGTTAATTAATCTAGACTGGGCTGTCCTTTCGGGGCTGCTCAGGTTAAACAACTATTTAGATATAAGAGGCTATGCAGGGTCTATAATGATTGGCAAGGCAGTGTGTTAAGCCCCTCTCACACTAACAAATTATTCCGTCCAACTACTGCCAATAAATTTGATCAACTATAGATGGACAATTATGATATCATCAGAGCATCATTAAAAACCTCCATATTTGGCCGAGAAAGTTGGATGGCTTCAGTTTCCATCAAACATTTGAAGTGTGGACTGGTTCCAAAATTTCTCTGAAGTTTGACGGCCTCACTCAATCAGTATCGTTTATGATATTTTGATCACATCATAATTGTCCATCTATAGTTGATCAAACTTGTTGGAAGCAGTTTGACGGAAAAATTTGACAGTGTGACAGGACTTTACACGCACGGCGAAGGGGATAAGGGGCCTGTGGGCTAGAAGCGACCCGAGGAGCGCGTCTACGTCGAGCGTCGCGTGTAAACGAGGCCGCTTATCTTGTGAAGAAGAGGAGGAGGAGGAGAGGAGAGGAGAGAGCCAGATGCTGAGTGGTTTGCGAGCTGACGGGACGTCGCGTCGGTTGGCAGGCGCGCGCACGTGACCGCACTGTAGATGAGCCTCCTATCACGAGCGAGGCCAGAGATCTTGTTTCCCTGTTGTTGTTGCCGCTGCTGGAACTAGTCGGCCAGTCGCACATTCTCCGTATCTTCTATCGCCAGCGGCAGTAAGTCTTGAGAACGTTAGGAAAGGGGCAAAAGTGAGTGAGTGCAGAGATTTGGGCGGCTCTACAGCGAGGTCTTGAGAGCTGGAATGAAGGGGTGGGGGAAACGGGAGAACCGGCATCGTCCGGCATGATTCCCACTTGCGAGGATCCGGTGACCCGGCTGGGATGATTGAGCCCGGTTCGCCTTGGTGGGAGGCGCGCGTGCTAATCGCTCAGCCGCCGTGGCCCCAAAAGTGAATATAGTCTTATCACGGTTTCTTCACACTTTTATAATCAAACCTTTGGGAAATCACCCCATGCAAGACGTACTTGCCTTATGTCAAGTATTACAAGCGTTTTATACTTGTGTTAAATTCAAACCACATTTTTTTTTTAATGAATCGAACTTTTACTTAAATTTTATCTATATATTATAGATATTCAATTTAAAATAAACACGAATAAAATCAGGGGGAACACATGCATATCATTTGTACTTTTGGTGAAATTTATAGATTTGATTAAACTTTGTTTGCTTGAGGCGGAGAAATATCATGGAATTAGAACTTTAGCAGTGCTTCAGAAAAGTTGGAAGTAACCGCGAATGGACTATATGCACTCATGATCAGAGAGCAGAGGCCATTTCACACAGTCAAAAATCTTATTGAGTTTAACCAACTGTATTCAACTTACTAAATACCTTTCACACATATACAATAAATACTGAAATAGCATCTTGAAAATTTTATACGTTACGAGTTGTGGTCTTTGGGGCGCGGGACCAATTTGAAAGCCTCCTGCTATGCATCGCCTTTCTTGACCCGTCCCTTGCAAGCGAGCAAAACATTGCGCCAAGGGCAGAGCGATAACGAGAGAAGTGCACGGCGATTTAAAAAGGCGAGCCGCCGCCACGTGTTCCAGATAAGACTATCGGGACTTGCGCTCTCCTGGTCTTCGGCGGATAGAATTTCTGCAGTTCATATTATTAATCAAGAACGAAAGTTTTTTTGCTCAAAAACGCCGTTTTTGAGGGCGCGCACGGCCCCCCTTCCTCGAGGGGTGGAGAGGTGTAACCAAATTTGTGCACACCTTAGGACCTTTGGCTATTGACCCCCTTCCCCTGGGAGGAGATGTGACCGGAGGGGTGCATTTTGCACCTTCTTTTCGGCCTGTAAAGCGCATTTTTCGACCGATTTTCTCGGGATTTGGGGGAGGATCGTGCTTCCATACCCAGCCCTCGCCCAATGGGAAGTTAGGTCCTCCGAACCTACACCCAAGTATTAAGTCTTATTGTATTAAATCTTAAGTGTTAAGTATTAAGTAATAAGTTTTAAGTTTGCAGCTGCAGGCCGAAGTGTGCGAACGAGCACGTGTAGGATTTCCCAGACTAATTTCGTACGATTATCTGCTTCACCAACGGTGGCTCAGCCAGCAGATCCCACGCGCCCGTTTTCTGGTATCTTTGAAAGAACGTTGTGGTCACTGCCCTAGCCTCTTCCAGCAAGACTCGAGGTGCTGGGAATCTTCTGGATCGGGGCGGCGAGATTTACCTAAGCCGCGACGGGCCTCCGAGCCGTCAGTCTAGCGTTAGGACGGTGCGCGACTTTGAGTGCCGGGTGCGCAGAGACGGAGAAGCGATGAGCCAGCACAGTGTTGCGGAGGCTCCCTGGGCAGCGGCGCGGAGAGCCGAGGCGAGCGGACGAAGTGCAGTGTGTGGTGTTTGGGATACGATGTGTAAACTAGGGGTCGGCAGGAAGAAAGGAGGCCAGCGGGTACGCGAGTATATGAGAGAGTGTTGCGAGGACACGCCCCTTCCCCCCCCTCCTACACCACCGGCCAGAACACCCTCCAAGACACCGCGACGGGGAGGCGCGGACGAGGTCAACGCAGTTCGGCAGAACCCAGACACGTTGGCTGAACGCTACCTTCTGAACTTATACAGTGGTGAGTGAGATCCTTTCGTAAGCGCTAGGCGGGGCTGTCAGTCGTAATAGTGCGCCGCGACGAGTATTGTTGGATAGACATTAAAGTAATAATTTGCCTTCAGCACAAACTGTTGGTTAGAGCGTAACTGAGTAGTCAGCTTAACGTTTACGAGAAGATATCTTCGTTTACAGCAAAGAGTTGTAATATTTGTGAGGCAATAAATCAGCGGGTCAGTTGTAGTGTAAATCCGGATCTTGTTATTGGTGTTCAGTAAACCCCCGCTTCTAGTAGGAAGTAATTACTGTACCCTATCCTAAGGGAGCGTAACAATAGGTACCAAGAGGTAGGACTATTGAACTGGATGCATGAGTGAGAGACGCTTGGAATGAAGGTGATAAACAGATTGAATATGTGCAAATAATTAGTGTGAATTAAATGACTCTAACTAATATGGAGATATCAATAAAAAATTTTTTGAGAATTAAGATAGACATTAAATATTACGCTCACTGAGATGGGTAATTTGACACTGTAAATAATAACTATGTGAATAAATAAAAAAACTAATGCAGCTCTTTTATTTGTAATAAGACCATCATCCCTCAGGAGTGCGGATATTCCCCTCCTGCATCTTCTAACAACGGTTTATTATAAGAACATTTGGTTCGCAGGTAGGCCTACTTTAACACTTTGGAAAGTCGTACTTGATTTGTTGTTTCGGCACATACATGTATAGACTGTTCACGGTAATCTGTGTGCTTTTGAAACCAACCTTTGAAAACTGTCAATGCTCTTACTTGCAAATATTTCAACGGATACACTGACTTCTATTCTCCCAAAGTTGGTAACGAAGGAGGGAAATCTGTACCATGTCTTAATGTCGAATTAAGGAAGTTAAGTAGACATTTGTGAATACTGAAGTTACTTATTTTGTTTCTGTTTTTAAAGCTAATTAGTGTAAGAATAAGGAAAAAATTTAGAATGCTTTCTTTTCTAATAATTTCACAGCTTCTCTTGGCCAAGACGTGAAAAAAGTTGTCAGGCCATAGCAATGTTAATTTTACATATAATGGAAGATATCACAGTGTGGATACAACATGACCATGTTATCAGTTTGCGATATCATATTTTAGAGATTAAAATTTCGAACTCAAAATTGGTTTGTTGCAAGATTTTAAACATTGCACACATTGCAAGAAGCTCTGAAAGTAACTTTTATTGATTTGGCGTTACCATCAAAGTAATATTTTCTTTCCCCCGCTTCTCAAAAGACTTGTTTTAGGTCCTACGATCCTTTCTTCAAGTTAATGGTAACCTGGACGCGCAAGAAGCTGGTATACAGTTGATTTCCACGAAGCGAGGCTGGACAATATTGATCGTGAACCCACGGAAAGGAAACTTTGCACTCCTTAAAAAAATTCCCGACCTTGCGATGAATCGAATACGAGACATTATCCTATCAGTTGAGACAAGTGTCTCCTTGCCCGCCTTTGACTGTCCGCTCAACATACAGCTTGACTACGAGGCAATGGAAAAATACTGTGATCTACGACCCGACAGAAAATACGTTCTTAAATTGCGGGCCTCAAGAAATGTCAAGAGTTTTATTCCAGGTTTCAGGAAAATTTCAATATGACTTTTAATTCGCGTACATTGATGATGTATGCGTCTATAGTAATAGCTCTGAAGAGCATATTGAACATCTCCGAATTTTTTTGTCCTCCCTAAGAGAAGCGGGATTAACCGTTAATCCTGAAAAGGTGACATGGGCGAAGACGCAGGGAAGGGTGATATTCGTAGAGCACTCAATATACAAATTACTATATCTAATGAACTCACAGTTTATACATAAAATCACAGATTACTTGCAATTGGCATTAAGTTACAATTAATCAGAATATCTCAATGCTCCGTTAATATCAGGTACAGTCAGTAGACTCTACTACACGATAGTTTTGACTATATTTAACGTGCTCAGGACTCTGAGAGAGTCTTAAGGTTTAATACGATGATCCTAATGCTGCAGGACCTGGGGCGCCCTACTGGGAGTATATATACTCTGGCTTTGTCTCCTCGTCGCCATCGGGCAGACCTCCTCGACAGTGGCAGCGGCTGGTATCGAAGTGGGGACCACTGGCCTAGTGGTTCTCCCTGAAGTCGTCTCATCGTTCCTCGGAATCAAGATGGCCATGAGCCGCCACCGCTCCAGTCTTATATAGTGCCCCGTCTAGCCTTACTATCTTCCTTGGGGGGGGGGGGGTGTTTTAATAACAGCCGGGATCGCCTGTCGAGGTCGCGCCATCCTGGACTCTCGACCGTCGCCTGCCAGCCCTGGCTACTGGCGACAACACCAAGACCCCCTTTCTCCACAAAATCCATGCGTCCCTGCATGATTACATTGGACCATCTAACGATTGGAAGGTAAATAGTGGGGCTAGGCCAGAGAACAGTAGGGCTACGCCAGAGAACACTAGGGCGGCTTAGCGGAGGAGGGTTGAACCAAGTACCCTCAGAATGGGCGGAGACGCGCCACTGGAAGAGATCTCTCTTCTTGTAGAAAGCTGGGATGGTAGTTAATTCATTAGGGTCCTTCACACACTCATTTCATTATTATCCCCTAGGGTGCTGTTAGTCGTGAGGTTAAGATATCGTTTACTTTGGAAAAATAAGGAGCACTTGTTTGGAAATAATTTTGATACAAGTTTTTGGAAATTCTTGTTCGTTAAACAATGAGTTATGTATGTTATACAAGGTTAAAAGATCATCATATCTACTAATCTCAATATTTTACTAAATTTATACTTTGAAGTGTTATAAACATGAAAAAATATATATTTCTTGTTGGTACATCTTTGATAACTCTATTTGGAGTTCACAAAATATTCTAATTATAAAGCTAACTAATTATTTACATGCATCCGCTAGTACTTTCCGATGTACTGCTATATGGCTGGATTGTACCTCTTTCCTATGATTCAATCATGCTTTAAAATATCTAAATCTATAACATCATAATACGATCTATATTGTTTAACATTATTTGTACAATTGTAAGCTATTGGTTGTCAATCTGATTGTAAAAGCTAGAAATATCAGCAAGTATGAACAGAACAATGAACATATTTATTAGTGTGTGCCGGCACGGTAATATTTAGCCACTGTGGTTTCATGTAATCATTGGGTGGGGAAGGAGTTATATTCGGTGCTGTAACTATATGAAGTTACCCCATAAAATTATACTGAAACAAGAAAATCTTTGGTGCCGATCGCAAACGTATTTGTAAAATGGATTACGTGCACATTTTGAATGATACACTCCGCCATAGCACAATAAAAAGAATTCCAACTCATTCTCTGTTATAAATTATCTACGTTATTGACAACTTTTTACAAGTACTGGTAGTATCAGCCTTAAGTGAAAATGTACATGAAATATCACACTCTTAACTTAACAAAATGAACCACGCTTATTTTGCGGGTATATGAACTGGAAGTTACATTTACAATTATATTGAGACCTGAAAGTCTGAAAATCATATAAAGGCAATGATTATGGCGTCCTCGCCTCGCGGTGGTTTGCCACCTGGAATATGCTCTGGCGCTTAAACTGGAAGGAACTTAGAGCATACCTGACTTCTGGCGAAACCTAGTGTTCAATGTGCTGACTCTTAACGTGCGAGAATTCTTTACTGGGTCAGCTAACAGAAAGCGTTGTCTACACAGCAGTGAACGTGTGGGCGGGCGAATATTTCGTAGCCGGGGAAGTTCCTACAGCCTGGCATGCTATCTGAGGCTTACAATTATTAACATGTACTATTCCCGTTCAAAGTGTTTATTAATTAGTTAGTAGCGCTTAAAATATATTCTTTAGGCTTTCTCTCATGCAAGTGATTTGTGGATTCGAACTGGAATTCCATTTATTATTGCCATTAACTGAAATGGCTTCTTCTAGTAAAATTGACACCCTTATCAATTTATAGTATAACAAGCTTATTGCTGTTAGTAAAACAATAAGAACTGACGAACTGGCGTAATTAAAATGTTATTGGGACATTATAGAGAACACATAATAGGGCCTTAGATTATTTATGTTCGAAACATACTTCACAGTTGGCAAATTGGCGTGCAAAATTTTCCATTCGTTGTTAACAGTATCGTTGACAGAATAGAAAGATATACCTTATTTTAATGATAGCTGTGTAACTTCAAAGTGAGTTTTTTTAAGCCATTGGATCGGTAAAACAGTGTGTGCTATAGTAGTGACAGGACTTTTTATATCGCACATGTGCATGGCTTCAACAATCGTTAATTTTTCTAGAGTTACCCTACAGCCACAGGGAACTTGCAACTCAATAGACCCTACATTCGATCTCACAATTGTCTGGCTAAGTGACTTATTTACACATCTTACTGCTAAATCGCCAGAGAGATTTGTGATCACATAATGGTGAGGCTGAATAGCCGCAACCAGCACTTTCTTACTTTCAACACATGAAAATTTACAAAAGGTGTACAACTGTTCACGGTTTTGTAGCCTCTTTGAAACATTTGGCTTTGAACTTCAGACTTTTCAATTTCCTTTTCTTATGAACGAAAATAATGCGCGAGCGAGTGAAATTAATTTGACACAGCTGTATTTTTTTACCTGAACTTGTTATTTGATTTCTGCCAATAACTTGGTAAAGTTTGAATAAAATATCTAATAAAAACTACTTTTTGTGTTGGCACCCCTGGTAGTACCATTATTACCATGGCTACCCCTGGCCTTGGTCGATGTCCATGTGCCTGGACACTGGCGCTGAAACAAAAGAGGGGGGGGGGGGGACACACATTTCACTTAAAAGACACATCAATTACAGTTCTTTAATCATTACAAAATTCATCATTATTGAATATCACCGTGCACTTCCTTCCGTACAGGTCGCTGTTCTGTGTTCGCGCACTAGCGCCAGAAATCGTAGTGGCTCCGTTGCTGCATACTGGCTCTGCAACGTCAGCTTGGGGAAAGGAGACACCGTCGTGTATATTTTATAGTGGCTCTGCATTCGCCATCGCTGCAAGGCTCAGCAAAGTAGCAGGTCGCAGTGGCAGCCTGCCACATCCTGGAGTTGGAATATAAGTCCTGTCGCCCTTGTAACATAAGGAGCGTGTTACTGTCGAACATCAGCAAGTTTTACATTGCGAATACTAACAGTCTCTATCTTATTAACTCCTCTCCTGCATATTTCTACTGAAATCGTAGAGGGACCGCGTACTTGAACTATTCTATTTTCACCCACACAAATTGTCCTACTATTAATTCGTTAGGATGATGTTTGCCGTCAAAGATCCATTTTTATTTGTTACTGGGAAGCAACCAAATTAACATGTGTTTGCTCTCGTATTTGTTTAAGCCTATCGCACCAGTCGTTAGTACGGGGGGGGGGGGAATACATATGACTAATGACGTGCGATGGCTGGATGGCTTCGACCCCGTGCATAAGGACGAAAGGGGTGAACTTCGTACTACGGTTGTATTATAATTGAAAATTATATATGAGACGTACTCGTCCCAGTAATTTGGATCGTCGCTGGTGCAAGAAGTTAGATGTTGGGATAAAATCTTATTAACATACTCCGTGAAACTGTTGCAAGCTGTATTATACGCCGTGGTTCGGAATTTCTTTATTTACAATTTATGCAACAGTTCCATTATGAGCTCATTACTAAATGAAGTGCCTCTGTCCATGAGGAAGTATTTCGGGCAACCAAAATTCTAAAATGATGTATTTTACAAAATTAGCACAAGTGATGGCATATATCGGTTTTACAGGGCATACGACGGCATATCGAGTGGCAAATTCAGTAACGACTAATGCATATTTATTGCAGCGGGCTGGCATCTGTAGCGGCCCTTTCACATCAAGACCGCTTGAGTGGGGAAGAGGGGGGAGGTGGTATCGGGGTCATCTGACCTATAGGCTTTTGATTAGGCGCTTTAATTCGCTGACATGTGGGATAGTTCTTTACATACTCTTTAACATCTTTGTTCATCGTATCCCAATAATACGCAGTTTTTAATTTTTTCTAATGTCTTAAACTGAACAAAATGCCCTCCGCCTAACAGGGTGTCGTGGGGAGCTGTTATGATTTCAGGGACATAATATTTCGGTACAAGTGTAAATTTATGCTCTCCAGATGGGGTATGCTACTTCATGTAAATTTCGCCGATTCAGGAAATGGTGTATCGTCTAGCAACTTTAATTGTTGAATATAGTGATAGTTTGCATTTTTGGCTAAAAATGGCGATGCCAGCTGGTCGATGAATGGTAATAATAATAGGTGAGTATCGTCTTCGACTTTGATATATTCCTGCTCTTGAATATATTCATGTAAATAGGAGACTTTTTCGTTGTCAGAAATTGTAAGTATACAACAATTCAATCTAGGGTCATGAAATTTGGTTAGATATCTTGTGTGAATTATTTTGCTGAATAATCTCCATGTTGACATTGTATATAGTTGTGACTGTTTTGGCAATTGCTTGCACTGGCAAATATTCTTCATTAATAATAGATTCAGCGACTCGCGCTTTGTCCATAGTGTGAAAATCTGGTTTGATCAATTGTTTAATGTCGGCCCAGTTGTTAGTGAGGTATTTAGCGATTGTGATTTTTGTTTATGTGTCTTTTGTAGGATCTTGCACTAGTGTTTCAGCTAATGCTGTGTAAAATGATGTACAATGTAGGAACTGACATTTCAAGTGGTGATTTATGGTGTTGACAGTGATGGGTACCATGTCAGCTCTCCCTACTGTAGGTATACGACTCAGGGCATCTGCAAGGGTATTTAATTTGCCTTAAATGATTTTGGCCTTGAAGTCGTATTCAGTTAAGGCAGTGGCCTTTTTCTGAATTGGTATATTATACTCGACCATGGATTTCAAATATCTTAAACTTGCGAGGTCTGTCTTTATAACAAATTTATGGCAGTGAAGAAACTGTTTAAAATAAATATTGAAGTATTTGATAGCCGATAATTCTATTTCTGTTGCTGACCATTTCTGTTCATTCATGGATAGTTTCTTTGAAACCAAGACAATTATGTTGCGTTCTTTGGTCATGAAATTTTCTTGTAATAGCACAATGCCTATAGCAGTTTGTGATGCATCACACACGAGTATTGTTTGTCTGCTCTCCTCGAATTAAGCTAATATGCCATTTATAAGCCATTTTCAACTTTTGAAATGCGAGTTATTCCATTTTCCCCATTAAAATGGTGTTGTCTCCTTAGTTATGTTCAGTGTTCCGCTATCTGGGTGTAACTAAGTATATAGTCCCATAAATAGATGTAAGGCCTAGAAACGTTCATATTTGTTTGACATTTTCGGGATGAGCCATTTTTTGTATCGTCAGTGACTTTTTTGGATCAGTATGTATTCCTTAAGGCATTATATAATGTCAGCAGATTTTTATTTCGTGGTGGGCGAAGTTGCATTTCTTGCTGTTCATTTTAACGTTGAATTTCCTCAATTTTTCCATAGCCTTACAGATGTCTAAATATCCCGCGAACATGTTTCCGATAATACATATATAATCTATGTAATCAAGTGCGGTGTTCCAGCACAGCGGTCCTAACATGATGTCAACAAAGTTTTGGAAATAGTTAGGACTAGTGGCAAGGCCCATAGGCATATGGGCGTATTTATAAAGTCCGATTCTATCCACACTAAAAGCTAATTTATGCCTGTCTTCCTTACAGACTGATATGGCGTAAAATCCACTAAACATATTGATTGAAGTAATGTATTTGGAATTCTGGAGCATAGTGATTATATCTTCTGTTCTGGGAATAGGATATTGTACTTTAGTTAGATGTTGGTTCAATAATTGGAAATCAGTGAGGAATCTAATCCCTCCCTGATGTATGGGGATTACTAGCGATGGTGCAGTAAACACTGACACTGAAGGGGTGATAATTATCGAATCGAGCATCTGTTGTATTTGTACTAGGACATCTTCCCATAGTTTTGGATTTATCCTATACAGACGAGTGTGAATTAGTTTATCTGTATTTAAATCAAGCTTTATTTCCTAATTATTCGTTTTGGTTGATTCATGAATGGAAGTAGTGAAGTGATCACTATATTCTTCTAATAACTGCTGTAATTGTGTTTTCTGATTACTCAGTAACTGAGGGTTAATATTACCCAATGATTTGTGGTCAGCATTATCATCTGTTGTAGTGATTTTATTTATATGCTACTCAATGCAATCAATGTGATCGTATTCAATTTAATTGGTATTAATAGGCATTTCAATTGTTTTGTCATTATTGGATCCATATACTAACACTAAATATTTTATTAAAATAGGTACCATGTCATATCGATTGATAAAGTCAACCCCGAAAATCATATCAAGTTTTAAATTATCAATTAGCAAGAATTCTTGAGAAAAATTATGCCCATGTATACTTATGTTGACTTTGATTTTGTATTGTGGTACGTCAATGTCTTTGGTTGCTCCTACTGCAGAAAATATTCCTTTAACTGGTTGACGTTTTTCTTTATTCACTAATGTGGTCGCCATGCAGGAACGAGAACAGCCTGTATCCAGCAACACATTGTATGTTTTACCAGCAAGTCTCACAAGGATACATGGTGATGATATTTTGACATAATTCGCACGACACTCATCCTTGGTGACTGGTATGGTCTCCTTATTCAACGCTTCTTATAACAGCCGGTGGCTCAGATTGTGCTGACCCCTTTGATCACTGCCAACCAGTTCCATGTTGTTGTTAACAGGACTGTGCCTTTCCGCACACAGAAACTTAATTTGTGTGGCACCAATCCCGAACCTTTGTTTAAATTTCCAGAATCTCACCACAATGTCAGTTTGAAATGGTTGTTTCTGATTGGGGAACAATGGGCAATTATCGGTGCGATGAGATGTGTAGAAACACAACGTGCACATGGATTTCCAAGCACGGCCCAGTGAACGCTGTCCTTGTCGCCTTGACTATATGTTTTTGCTGTGTCATGCATTCCTTCCTCGTTACCGGCTGGTCAGAAGCCCCCGCTTCCTTGTGTATGCACGGGTCGCGTTTCACAGTCTGCTCGCAGTGTTGAAAAACTTGCGTGTCCTTGTCGTTCACCTGCACTTCTGGATGCATGGAGTATACTGTGGCACGGCCGCAATGATTTGTTTCTTTTCTGTCTTGTCCTTGTAGGTGTTTTAAGAGTTCCTTGTAATATGCCCTGACCTGATTTGTGGGTCGTGAAATATGATGTCAGATGTCCTGCCTGCATTGTTTCTGTGTTCGTCCCTTGTTTTAGTTATGCCGATTTGAGGTTGCTGTGGCATTTGCAATTGTTCCCTACAGGAATTAAAAGTGGCAACTTCTGTGTATGTGCGATTCGGAATTCGTTTCGCAAATAACGCCTGTCATGCATTAATAACTCTCCTAATTTTCGCCTTGGATGGGATGTGTCTTTGTGGCATATTATCCTGGCGTGTATCGCCCTGCAGGCAGTACTGATTTTTACGCATGTCCTTTACGGATCCTGTCTGTTTATTATGCGCCTGGAAATGTTGTTGCATACAATATTTCTGCGGGCATTGTATGTTTTCCCATTGTGCCCTTAAGGGGCCAGTCTGCCTGTGTAGGGTGTGACGAACTTGCACCGTTCTTTTTAACTTGTCATAGGGGTGGTGCCTACTGCCCCCTTGTGTAGAAGTTTTTTTGATTGTATTGTTTCCATGTGTAGGTGACATTAATGTTAGGGAGGACTTCTTTATAGTAGAAGTTACTTAGTTTTTGCCCATTATTTGCACGAATGGTAGGGTGTCTGTGAAAATCTTTGTTCCCTTGGTGTGTGGTGTTGAAAGATTGGCGATTACCTTGGTTTTGTTGTTGTGGTGTGTAATTTGTCTCCGGCACAAAAGGCCGACGTTTATTGTAGTATTTGTTATGTTTTTGGTTCTCTATCGCCATATTTGCGATTTCCTCCTTTAATTTTGTCATTTCCGTTCTTAAGGAGTCTGTCTCCGACAGTGTTTGGTGGCCTGATATTGTCTCATTATACCTGAAGAGACCAAGTTCTACTCTCTGAATATTTGGGGTTATATCCTCGATGGTGTCATTTTTCAGACCAACAATTTGGTCTGCTAATGAAGGTAGGAACAAGCACCATACAATACTTATGAAATCGCTGTCCATTGCAGTGGAATTATATATGCGGCTATAGTACATGAGTGTTTCAATGTGTTTCTGCACGCTGTCATGTTTTTCTGTTTAGTTGTAAATAGAAGTTGCTTTAAGTACTCTTCAGTTGCTGGTGTGGAGAATGTGGTCTTTAATTTATTCACAATACCTTGCCACGTGATCTCTCCCACATATGTGTGTGTGTAGTTGTCTAGTGTATGCTTACTTTATCCTTTTACATAGTACTTTAACTTTTTGCATTTATCTTCATCACTCCAGTTAACGTTTTCAGCTGCCTGGTTAAACTGTTCAAAGAAATCAACCCATTTTTCTTTATCATTCCCTGAAAACGTGTATATTTCCATTGGTTGTTGTCCAGTGATACTGACTGGTGGTTTTGGGATTTGTATGTTGTCATTTTCGGCATTGACATATTGGTGTGCTGCGTTTTCAATGTTCGTATATTCGTGTTCTATGGTATCCATATTTGTACTAGGTATTGAGAATAGAAATGGCCCGGTGACTTGAAGTGTTGAGAGTGGGTGGGGTCGCAAATATCCACTTGTACTGTGCAGCGTTTTGTGGTGTGGGCGAAGTATGTTCGAAGTCAATTAAATCTGTGTTTTCTATGGGTGACTGGGGGTATTGTGTTTGTTTAGCGCTTAGCTTCGGATAATCGAGTGTGACGTGTTTTACAATTATCTTAATCGATTTAACTGTAGATTTCGGTGGCTGTCTCATGACTTCATATCAGAATTTTTTGTGTGTAGATTGGCCGTAATTATTAACATGAACACACATAAGCTGGTTTTAATAATTATTTCCACACTGTGAACACACTTGTGGAAGTTTCATTTGCAAAAATTTAATCGGTTCGTAAAGCGGCCGTAGTATCTCATGCACTAAACTTTAAACAAGTGTAAGCACACACTCTCACTATATTAGAATGGGCGCCATGGCGTGCTGAAGAAATTGCACTGTGGCTGTTTCCGGCAGCGCACACTGGCGTGACAGGAATTCGCTGAATAGCTCACAACATTCTGTGGCTTTGAATAGCTAGTACAAGTTCACGCTTCTACAACTGTTTACTACAGTTCTCTCTAGGTTACTGAAGGACGTTGGTTTTACGGTTTTATTACAAAGGAGGGGGGGGGAAACCCTGGGTGACGGGGATGATGAGGCGATTCTGTATTCTGATTATAATCGGAAGTAACAATGCAATGAAATGAAAGTAAAAACAATGTTGCCTCCACGAATGCTTACTTCTGAATTTACTTTTTATAACCTACACAATTTCTCCAGGGATTCAACCCCGTGGGCTGGTGGATATGGGTCCGCGTTTCTAATTATTACTAGGCTTTAATTCTGCTATTAGACTATGAGTGGTATCTCCCACCAATTGCTATTGGAATTTACTTTATGCTGTGAGAGCACTAAGGGTAGGGTTGGAAGCTTCGGCTGCCTCCACCATTTGCTATTACCTGTACTGAGGATGAATCAGGCCACGCAAGGAAGGAGGATATTCGCAACTAGACAATTGAGCACTCAATATACAAATTAGTATATTTATTTAACATACAGCCTATATGTAAAATCATACATTACTTGTACTTGGCATTAGGTTACAATTAATCAGAATATCTCAATGCTCCGCTATTATCATGTACAGTCAGTAGACTCTACTACACGATAGTTTTGACTATATTTAATGTGCTCAGGACTCTAAGGGAGTCTTAGGGTTCAATACGAGGATCCTATCGCTACACGACCTGGGGCGCCCTACTGGGAGTATATTTACCCTGGCTTTGTCTCGTTGTCGCCGTCGGGCAGATCTCCTCGACAGTGGCAGCGTCTGGCGTCGAAGTGGGGACCACTGGCCTAGTGGTTCTCCCTAAAGTCATCTCGTCATCCCTCGGAATCGAGATGGCCGCGAGCTGCCATCGCTCCAGTCTTATATAGTGCCCCGGATAGCCTTACTACCTTCCTTGGCGGGGAGGATGTTTAAATAACAGCCAGACTGGCCTGTCGAGGTCGCGCCATCCTGGACTTTCGAGCATCGCCTGCCAGCCCTGGCCAATGGCAAATATGTTCGTTACCTAGGCTTTGTAATATCTGAAGAGAAGTTGATTATGGATCCGGAAAAAATCCGGGCTATCGTGAATTTCCCTGTGCCAAAAAACCTTAAAGGTGTGCGGCGTTTCTTGGGGATGGTAGAATTATATTCCAAAATTATCCCAGACTTTGCAAAAATATCAGAACCTTTAAATGCTTTGAAACGCAAAGACGTTGAATTTGTGTGTGCTGACGTCCAGGACCAGGCTTTTTCTCTTTTGAAGGAAAAATTAGTAACTCCTCCAGTGTTGCACTTACCCAACTTTGAAAGTCCTTTCGTTCTCCAAGCAGATGCCAGTTCCAAGGCATTGGGAGCTGTGCTCTGCCAAAGAGATAACAGCTTGGACATTCTCAGTGTCTCTGTTGAAAGTCTCGTAGAGACGCGTTATGGACGGCAAGACTGCACGCCAGTTCAGTGCTTTGCGCGTAGAGGCGATGATAGGGTTGATGCGCATGTCTCGGTCACCCCTAGCGCTCCTGCGCTTTTATGTCTCAGACGTGCAAAATTCCTTGAACCAGGCGGCCACCTTAAGCTAGGCGGTATTCCGAATATTGGTACGTATACAACTGATGTTTGGGTCAGTTACCAGAGGTGTGATGATGGAAAGTGAAAAAACCTGACGACTAACACATATTTTGGAATAACATCTTATGTCGCTGTACAAGCTGTCTGGAAATTATTCATAGTGGAGAGGTGCCTTGAGAGCCGACGAGGGTGAACAGTGAAATGAGTATGGAGCAGCGCCGGAATGCAAGGGTGGGGGGAACGGGAGATCCCTGAGAAAACCGACCGACCAGCGGTAACAACCCACACGATCCTCACTTGCTATAATCCAGGAGCGACTGACAAGACTTGATGCGCGTGGCAGTGTCGCCTTTAAAACTCCCTCGCCTAGGGATAGGGAAATTTCGCGAGTTCAATTACCTGTAGGATATATTCCTCAGTCCTCTGCATACTGGAACCTCAGCTGTGTGTTCATTGGTTGTTGCCGCACCCTTGGCAGTTATGGGATTCGCAAGGTATTTCCTTGCAAGTCTGCTATTGGCTGAGAGGCTTGCAGGGCGGGTCTAATAAACTGTTATCAAATTTCGAAGATGACTTCAATATATATAATTTTGATGTCTACCTTGTCCCGAAATGAATTCGCGAGATTTTCCTATCCATACCCTCGCCTCTCGGCTTCAAACGCGGAAAAAAGCTCTAGGTAGACAGGCGCCTTAAAAAGGGGCTGCCGTGTCGGATCTGAAGCTCCAAATGGCATTATTGGCGTCTCCTTTAGGTGAGGTAGCTGAGGTTGTGGAGTTGTCCAGTGGATAGCTGTGATTCTGTCTCCCTGAATCACATTCAGGCCTAAGAAGCTTAGTTGTGTAGCGCAATTAGATGGAGAGGCATGTTTTCCAGGCCCTTGGTAGATGTGGTACAGGAACCACACTTGTACATGAATGAATACAGGCACAGAAAGTTGTCTCCTGTAATACCTCTAAGGGTCGGGCACAGGAGGGTAGGAGATGCGAAGAGCCGGACAATGTTCCGGAAAACATGTCCCGGGAATAGAGCCCGTTTCGCCTTGATAGTAGTCTAGTGCTCTAGCCAGTGCGCAACCGCGGCCCCAACAAGCGCGGAGAGAAACACGCTAAAGAATTCAATGGTGGCAAAGATTTCAAAAAGGGATATGCAAGATTGATTCTGCCTCAAGTCTCACGAGAGCCTTCGCCCAGTTAATGGTGGTTTTGCGTGCGAGACTCAGGCCGATATGTTTGTTCTTGACAACCAGTCGGTATCTCGTTCGCAGTTACTCATGTCAAAAGAACTCAAGGACCATGCGAGATTTTTCTATCTGCACGACGTACATCTACGTAAACTACGGCACATGACTGATGTAGGAGTCCACATTTTAGATACATATTTTCGTAGAAAATTTTCACTTATAGCGTGGGTGTAGATCATAAACATGCCCAATAAGTATTAAGGATAATTTTCAAACTTAAAGTAAAGTGTTAGTTTCATTTCTCATAGAAAACATTTATTTTTTATTCTCGCTTGACGAAAATGTACTTTTTTCCCCTAGTCCCGTATTATAAACGGAAAACACAGAAAAGCGATTAGCAAACCAACGAAAAATTCGATGAAACCTCAGAAAATGTAATGAAATTCATGGAAAGTACGTCTTTGAGTAAATAGGGTGTCTGTAATTTCCACCTTTCAGGTGTTGCAAGCAAAATATTTTACAATGCGTGCTGTACTTCAGTCGACGCAACACGTGTTTTGTTGTCACAGCCAGTGAGATGTAGGTTTATATGTTCCGCCACAGTTATATGAACCAGTTTATGACCTAGACCAGTAAGACGGTTTGCGAATAGTTTACCCATAAGTAAGATCATTGGTCATTGAGCTTCTCAGCGTGCAGTAGAGACCAAAAGTTACCTACACTAGCGTAATGTACACAGTTGTGTGCACTAGGTCTGAATGGGTCAAGAGCATTTCAAGGCAATTAATTTACCAGTACTTTTTAAATAATTTTACAACTTTTTTCTGTAAGTCCAAACACTACCGGTTTTATCCACCCATGTCAATACGAAAAAATTAATAGGTTGACTTCCCCGTAAGTTCACTAAATACAGAAATCATATTAGAGTAAAAATTCCTTCGATGTTTTTTTCACATGGTACATTTATAGAAATGTAGATATTTTTTTTTTTGTATTCACAAATCTTTTAAGGTTTGACTCATATGTAAAATCATTATTGGAAATAACAAATTATTTTGTTTCGTTCCCTCGAATAGTGGGAAAGAAATGCCACTAGTCTCATTCTCTGCTTCTTCAGCCTATTTAGCCGCACATTGGTTTCACAAAAACACCTCAAAGTAATTCTGCACACTGCGCCACAGTGTGTGTGGGTATATCGTCCCGAAATTTTCCTTTATACTGTCGCAGTCATCAAAACATCATAATTTTATGAATAGGCGGTTCATAGTTATGCCACAACGTGATTTTGAGCCTAAGCAGAGACAAGATGTTTATTTTTGTGACTTCATATGTAATATTATTTTCCATGTGTTTTGTTGTTGATGTCAAATAGCAATTATTTTATTTGTGACATTAATTTAACGCTATTTACATATTTTTCTGTTTTTATTTTATTTGACATCATCTTTCAGATTCCTAAACGTGTGTGTGTTTAGAAGGCCTGGTTTCTGGGCAGGTTCTTTGGCCCGTTGCCATAGCAACTGAGTGGTATGATTAATAAATTAACCTCCGTCTCTCTTATAATTGGTCCGTTTCCCAGAAGCATCTTAATTTAAGCTTTTTGAAGGCAGCATAGCCATTTTTTTTATTGAACGGCAGGACGTTTGCCCGTGTGGGCTGGAGAGTAGGAATTTAAACTAGATTAGTTCATAATTTTGCTTGATTCACCCCCTGAATGCAGGCAGTCTCATAGAGATGAAGATGCGAGGCGTAAATGAGTAAGAAGGCCTTTATGGTCGCCGGCCGCGTTTTTATTCAGATGAGAAATATGTCGAACTACCGCGATCGGTTGAAGTGTGCTCTGGACTGTATTATAGCACTATATATTCCCGAGCGCCTATGACAGGAGAGCCTACATCCTACGTTCTTGTGGTATTTAGAACTTCCATATTTCTACGAATTTAATTTTTGAACAGTTAAGACTTCATCGAAATTTTAGTGAGCAAATATGACATTTGATTTTTTTAGAACATTTTCCTTAGTGCCATATTGGATTTATATTTGAGCTCAATACAGTTAACCACATTAAACTTACATGGAGGATCATGAAAGCTAGTTTGGTTAAAGTGCGTGAGTGAGTGAGTGAGTGAAGGTCTAAGGTCCAAGGTCAAGAAGCGAGGGAGCGATACGGGCGACACTAACACGCACGCCTAGTGCCTCATCGCTCCTACGCTCAAGGTGTGCAGTGTTTCCGTCGTGGTCCTGTACTGTGCAAATCAGATCTGTAACAGTGAGATTTTATTACATGAAATGAAAGCCCACAGGTTAAACTACGTCCGTATGTTCGTACTTTTCTCTTGTCGCTTAATTAAACTGCATAGGCAAGCTTAAAAGATGCGATATTTAACCATTTTCAAGATTTTTTCCTCCATGAATGTACTTAATATGTAACAGTAAAAACAGAGAGTCATAGATAATAGTTTTTTACCTTTTCTAGCAAAAGGTCGTGTTTACAGAACATATATTTACCGAGATACGCGAATACGCGCAAACAACGATTCCACATAAATTGTTTTACTTCACACTCCTCTTAAAAGCGATGAGGGTGAATATGGAGCAGCCCCGGTTTGAAAAGGTGGGGGAAAAGCGGAGATTCCCGAGAAGACCCGCCGACCAACGGCATCGTCCGTCACGACTTCCCACATGCGAAAATCCGGAGTGACCCGGCCGGGGATTGAGCCCGGATCACCCTGGTGGGAGGCGAGCCTGCTAACCACTCAGCCACCGCGGCCCCGTTTGGTTAAAGAAATACTTTGAACTATTTTCAAGTTTCGACTGGTTCATTTTTTCAGGTATGAGCTAACTATTCAGTAATGAGGGAGGTAAGTGTATATTTTGATTATCTTCTTGAGTAACATGTCTGAATTAATAGAAATCTTTCATCTGAACACAGTTCAAAATTTTGATTTACAAATTTCTGCTGAACTATTCTTAAATTTTCCAAAACGGTTCTGCCGAATTATAATTTTGAAGTTTATCGTATTTTCGATTGTTTATTCTGTGTGTTTGTGAATGTCTTTGTTACCTGCACAAGATCCAGTGTTCCGGTGAGTGCAGCCTACAGGTGTATAATATGGTAAGAGGTAGTGTGCAAAAATGGGTCTGTCTTTTCTCACGTAGTCTGGATGAGCCGAACATGCAAAATCACCAGACACTAAACAGTGTCTCACTGAATTGACTAGTTTTACTACACGCAAAACAGAATTATCTTAGAGATTTTAACCAGGAAATTATAATATTTGGTGACGCACATTTTTATCTCGCATTAGAATCTACATACGCACAGTCGCAGCTCCAAGCGTCACTCTACTTCAGCTATACGTAACGTGCACTATCGCGTCTCTAAAAGCTGTTCACGATAAAGTGAGCACTTTTGAAATCCACCTTTGAAAAAGTCACTGGCCATACTTGTATATGTTTTAACGTGCGCGCTAAGTGGCATTCGCCCGGTAAAGTTGTTGACTACGGAGGGCAAGTAGTTCCGTGTTTAACATTTGTGAAAACTTAAATTATTTCTCTTGACTTCCATTTTTTTTTTTTTTTTTTTTTTTTTAATGCATCAAACTGTAAGAATTAGAAGATACGAGATACATTGTCTTTAATTGTAATTTCACAGTTTCACTTGACCGACGCATGAATAAAGTGACCAGGTCCATGGCAATGTTAATTATACGCATGGCGGAAGAATACACAATGGTTCATACACGCCGATCTTAAGTAGGGATCTCAGAAGTACTCAATTTGCCGGAAAAAAAACTTATACACACGTTTCATTTGGGCGTCTTACATCTCCTCTTAGCCTACTTTGTCGTTAGGCAATCTGGCGCCGACAAAGTGGGACAATTTACGCACCTACAGATGATACGTATTCACCTTTTCTTACCTTGCAGTTAATTAAGCACTTCTGAAGGCCCTGCCTAGGACCTACTTTCGTTCTTATTATGTATTGCTCCGCTACATGTATGATTAACATTGCTACAGACAGTCTGACTTTATTCATGCGTCATCCAAATGAAAACCGCGGAATTTCTAGAAAAGTAAATGTGTTAACGATAAACAAATTCGTGATCGTATGCATATCAAACAAGGAACACTAACTTTGGTAGTTATAAATTTGCATATTACACTTTCAGTACATCGTCAAGATTTCGAACTATTTTATCGACTCTCTGCCAACTTAACTGCAAACCTGCATGTCATTGCCAACTGTAGTATACATGTAGTTAAAGGCTGTTCACGATAAAGTGAGTTCTTTAGAAATGAATCGCATACATATATTTTTATGGGCGCACTGAGTGACATTCGCCTAGTAAGTTAGTAACAACGGATTAAAAATAGTTCAAAATGTTAACACTTAATAAAAAGTGTTAGGTAGGGGAAAGGAGGGTAAAAGTGCACATTTAGAATATGTTGATTTTTTACGGCCGTAATTTAAATGATACAGGCACCAAAATTTTACAGAACATGCTTTACTTATTTAGAAAACATTCAAATTTCTTCTAGTAAGTAATATTCAAACATGAAATTGTCAAAACATTTTTAGAAAAGAATATTAACTGCGTAATCTTGGCCGACTAGGAGGGTAAGAGTCCGCATCCACAGTGGTCACACGTGAAAGGTCCAAATCCTTCATAACTGGAACAGCCCTCGTGCCACCAGTCTTTGCATATTCCTCACTGGATCCAGTCATCGTCATACGATTCTTCACAAGCTGGACAGATCGCTATTTCAGTGGATGTTTGGGCATGACTTGTAGAGGGAACTGGATTTTGTTACTTTGACTTAAGTCTCTTTGTTTTCTCATTATTTTTCTCGGTTTCACATCTTGCTTTCAGTAAAACTTGATGAGCTTTTGCCTTATCTGTTTCTTGCTTCTCCTTCTCTTTCTCTTCTAATGTACTTTTTAAAGGGGACGAAGTAATTATTTCAGATTTTTTTTATCTGGTCCGTTTTTTTTGTTTTCTTGCCGCTTGTGAAGTGGCAGAACTGTCTGGATGTGAACTTGTATTTTACTAGAAGGTGTGGGTTCTGAAGAAGGTAAATCGCCTTTTTCTTGCTCATTATTCAAATCATTTGAAGCAGAGTTCTTCTGAGCTTCAGTAGACACAGATTTGGGTGGACGAATTTCATCTGGAATTTGGGCAGTGACTAATTATGGAGTAAACATATCTTCACTTATGATATGAGAATCAAATGGCTCTATTCCAGTTGCTTTAAATGCTCTTTCAGCAAGTTAAACTTTTCTGTTGGCACTGTTAACAGCACCGAAAATGCCTGCAACTTGGTAAAGAGTTATCACCTTGCCTGGGTTTTGGACTAGCCACTTCTCTGCTCCCGCTGCATACGCTGTCTTCAGTGGTGCAAAAAAAAAATAAAACCTCTATCTAGAGGCTGGATGAGGTGACTAGCATGAGAGGGTAGAGTAAAAATGTTATGTGATTTTCCCTGTAAAATAAAACTGCATTGAGTGAACAGTGAGTAGAATGGTTGTCTGCTATTAAGAGGACCGGATCATCTTCTGAGGGTTTGACATATATTGCAAAGTGTTTCAGCAATTCAAGAAAAATATCCGAGTTCATGTATCCTGTGTCACTAATGAGAGGCAAAGTGCCTGTTGGAGCATCTTTGTATAGTATGTTGTTGGTCCTTTTTCTGGGGAAAATCAAGGAATGTGGGACAAAAAATGCCTGTAGCGCTCATGGAGCATACAGCAATGGCAGTTTGCCCCCCTTTCTGCGCTAGACACCTTGCAAAACAGTTTTTTTTTTTCCTTTCGGGCTAATAATCTTAGGCGTTTTATTGGGAACTGTGGACGCCCCTGTTTCGTCCACATTGAATATCCTGTCAGCAGGAAGCCTTTTTTTCGATACGACAATGCTTCAAGTTATCAAAAAATCTTGAAACTTGAACTTTATTGAAACCAACCGCTGCCGCAACAAAGCACAACTCTGGAGCCCGAACAGAAAGTTTTTGGCTTTTGCAAAACCCTTTTAACCAATCTTTTTCTACATTTTTTTTTCTTGGTTGAATCATTTGGAAACTCCGTTCATCTCTGCAAAATCAAAAGCAACCTTCATCATGTGCTTTCTTGTTAGGCCGGAAAACCTGTTGTCCAGATCTTTGCAATGTTGTGCAAGTTCTTGATCCATTTCATCTGACAAAGCCTTTTTAAAGACCCCAAGCGATACTGGAACCGTCCCCTTGCAACAAACAGAAACAAGACTTTTGTAGGCTTTAAACTAACAACTAAAATAGAACTGCACCTTGGTCACATAAAAACTGAACTTACAGCCTTAAGCCTTTTTCTTAATGTCTTGTCCTTGATTCCCAAGTCTCTGGCCAATTACTTGTATTTTTGCTTCTCCTAACATTTCCTGTGTGATTAGGACCCTCTCATTTTCCGCTTATATGGAGCCATTCTTCAAGATACCATTGAAATAACAAATAGTGATAATAGGAACAAGCGTATGCATTATTTATTTGCTGTTGTCACTACATTAACAACAATGTAATAAATCTCCCTTGGGAAAAGTAGTTTCTTTCCATGTCATGGAAACAATAGGTTAGGACGGCATTTACAAACCCAGCGTGCACTCTTAACCGCTGGCGTAGTGTTTCACTGCGTCGCCTACAGATGCCAGCATACTACACGCAGAGAGATGCTAACCTCGCCATGTTGTTGTAAACATGACGTACTTTACTATGAAATAAACTTCAAACGACGTTAGGAATATTAAAGGTTTCTAAAACCTTACGTTCTTTGTTAAAAAAAAAATCTTACATGCTAATTGCAATAAATTACTTTTTACCTGATAACTTCCAACAAAATGTATCAAAGTAATCATAACGCAGCTTGAAGCAGTAGTCCCACATACCAATCTAAACACCACACTGGCTTTAGCTTGCAGTGATGCCAACATAAAAAAAAAGACCTGCGTACTCTTACCCTTGTTTCCCCTAACCATTTGTGATAACTTAAAATTATTTATTTCACTTTATGTTTTTTTGCTCCATCGAAGTGTACAAATGAGCAGATTTGTGAAGTATTTACTTTCTTAATAATTTCACAGTTTCATTTGGCCGACGCAAGAATGAAGTGATTAGGCCCATGGCAATGATAATTTTACATAATGCGGAAGGATACACAACGTGTATACAAGTAGATCTTAAGCAGGGCTTTCAAAAGTGCTCATTTTACCGTGAACAGCCCATAGGCCTATAAGAAATTATTTTCTTCTAGGGCTAGTTTCAAAAGTGCTCACTTTACCATGGACAGCTTTTAACACGCTCACAGCTGCTAACATGAGCTCAAAAACTACCGTAAATCTGCTGCAAACTACGTAATAATTTTCCATTTCGGGAGCAACGTTTGTGCTTCGGAGGTTTCTCCTCGAAATATATAAGATCACACCTGATTATATATTCGAAATATAATTGTGCGATAGATGGGGAAAAAACTAAATAAAAGAGCGGATAATTAGGCTACCGGCGAGCCTTCGGGTGAAAGAACCCTACGTCGCTGAAATTCTGAAGCTATTGATAGCGCCGAATCAGCCATCTTAATTGGCTGTAAACTCCGAGCTGAAATGTAAAAGTTGAACCGGTATCTGGTTTCCAAACGTATTCCTTAATAATGCCATTTAGATGCCGTTGCACTCGTTAAAACTATTTTATATTATAGGCATTTTGAGGTTTACTGAGCGTTTTCGAAATCCTTTCAAAGGATCTATTTTACCATACTTCTTGTATCCTACCGCCGTACATGAAATGAAGTATTCAATGGACTCGACTACATAATACACGCGTCTATCAAGTTTAACTGGTAATATGATACTAATGTACAATTTCTTACTTTTATTATGCATAAAATAAGTAGAAACTCAATTAAATTTTTTTCAGAAGCCACAAATTTAAACGATATACTTTCAATACGACAACAGAGTATTTCAGAAAACAGAAGCGAAATGTAGGCTTGTATCGATAACTTTAGGCTAACACGCCAGCAATATGGCGGAATGTCGTCGGCCAATCAGTGCCTAGAATAACATGACAGGCAGCAGCAGCTCGACCAATAAGGAATATCCCGCAGCACGTAAAAGCTAGTTAGACACGAGGCAGATTTCCAGAGACGTGCGTGGCCAATAAACGAACGCGTACACTCTAAACGTGAATCAGTGAAAATAGAGGCGAATTAGTGAAAGCAAGAGTGAAAACGGCGCCATTTGGAATCAGCTGTAGCATTCTGAAAATTACGGTGGCTGAATGTCACTGATTTTCACTGCAGATACCCGTGAATAGCCATAATCTCGCGAATCTGTAATTAAATTATGAAGCATTGCAGCTGTTTCATATTTAGATAAGGTTAGCTTTTAAACTTGAGAAAGCAAATACACATTTGCTTCCGAATCACGAAACATTAATACGCGGTGAAACACTTGCTGATCGTTTGTTATTTAATTCTTTAGCTAAACTATGAATTCGAATCACGTGTTGATTCATGGCGGATAACAAGTATTTTTTGAACGGAGATTCGATCCGAAACACCTTAAAATGTTGTACAAATTAAAATTTAATTAGTTTTGTCAATAGCTAAAAAGTAATTTTTGAGTAATTTAGCGGGTAAATATATATAAGCCCCTGTCGCAGGAATGAGTAAAAAATAAAACTAAGTTATAAAAAACTAAAACCCGACAGTTGAAAAGTTAAAAACAAGTCTTCAGTTAAGTGTCTGAGTATAATCACAAAGCCGTAGTCGTGCTGTATTAGACACTTTGCATATAGAATAGGTACAGGCGGAAAATATCTAACTAAAGTAGGTATCTATATACTAAAATTTATGCATTTCAGTTCAGTGCTGTAGAATCTACATCGTTGTGACACCCCAGGATGCAAACTGATGGACTTATCATTTTATTATTAGCCTATTGTGTCCCATTACTGAGCAAAGGCCTCCACCTATGCCTTCTATTTGATACGGTCTTGAGCCAGACATAGTCAGATTTTAAAAGTGACATCAAATTGCAAACAATTTTTTCCCCTGATGTTAAGTGTCATAAATGGCACGACGTGTGTCTACGGCTTTATGATTATACTCGTACACTTTACTGAAGACTTGTTTTTACTTTTTGAGTAGTCGGGTATTAGTTTTTTACAACTTTAATTTATCTACCATTTTTTTCTACCTACACTGAAGACTTGCTTTTTGACGTTTTAGTAGTCGGGTTTTAGGCTAGTTTTTTATAACTTTATTTTTTATTTACCTAATTTTTCTCTGCCCACACAAATTTAGGTTGACGATCATCATGCTTAATCTGCATAATATTAAATTTAAAGTGTAATTATCGTAAAACATTAATGACACATACTTCCAAAAAAACAAGCCGCCAATGAATTGCTTGCGCGAGCTTACATTACCTGTGGCGGCATCTAGTTTGTCACGGCCGCCATCTTGAATTTTCTTATTTGTTTCATAGCCTATGACACTCGGGTTATCAAAAGGAATAGACAGACACCTCATTTATAAAAATCGATGCCATAGGTGCGATGATACAGTAAAACATCCGAAATTCAACATACATACATACATCGTGTTAAAATCATAGGCCTTCCTTTTCTTCGTCGTAGCCGGGTAAAAAAATTCGGACGCCGTGTCTCCAGACATGACTAGTATGCGCAAAGACAAAAGTATAATGTGACAGCAGTATTATTATGTGCCGACTGACGCAAGAGCCGCGAGCTCCATGCCTGATGGGGGAAGGGGGTGGCCCACCTCGATCCTCCCCTTCCCAAAGGCAGACCTGCTCGCCAGGGAAATGATTGACAGCGGCGACCTGGCTGGCGTCACAGCCCCTCCTCCTTCCCCTGCCGACGAGTTTAGAGGATGATGCTGGGACCACAAATGGCATGCAGTTTGAATGGCAATATAAAGTGCGCACGCGCCAATCCAGGCCGTGTGCGAGCCACACTCTAGGAGAGGGGAGTTGTGGAGGTCCGGCCCAGCAACAGCCAGCCTACGTCAGAGGAGAAGATTACGGTATAAATAGGGCTGCAAACCACCCGCTGACCCCCGCTCTCTCTCTCTCTCTCCCTCTCTCTCTCTCTCTCTCTCTCTCTACGGTCCAATACCGGCGACGATCAGAAGACGCATCCAGAGGTGATATCGACGCGAGGCGCCGCTTGTCCCTGGGTCGCAGGTCTGCTGGTCCAGGGTCTAAACCAGACCGATATCTCCCACGTCAGGAGACGTCTTTGCACCACCTCATCTCCACCACTCGGCATCAGGAGCGTCGGTCGATCCGATCTGAGCCAGTGGTAAGTGTGCTTCCGGTAGGGTGCAAGGTAGAGCGATGGGGAAGTTACGCGATTAAAAGAGAGGACTAAAGTAAAAGATAAAGTTAATTATTTACAGGACCACGAAGTATAATTATCTGAATATTGTTTGTATGCCTGTATTGTGAAAATATTAGTATCTCAATAAATCGTTCGTACTGTTTGTAGAAGTTAATAATTACAGTAATATTAGAACGCCCTTAACCAATACCAGTGGAGTTACAGATATACTAAATGGATATTAACTAGGTGATCTTAGAGTTGTGAAGGAGAGAGAGAAGCAAGTACGTCTTGTAGCAGTTGACGCTGGGACACGTTGGTCGCCTTGTGTCAGCCAGGCTTGGTGTGGTCACCAGCCTTAGAATTCAGTTACCCAGCGATCAAGTAGGAAAGGATATCGGCTGACTAGGCAGACGCAACAATGGGCAAGGATATCCTGGGATCTAGGGCCCTCCGCTCAACGCGGCATTTATAGAAATTTCTGGGCGACGGCCTACGGCCCTATAAATATTGCAGCGGTCCAAGGGTCTACAGTGTCTTTGTGGAAGCCAGTTGGCTGAGTGCGGTGATAGAACATTGCGGACTGGTGGGATTGGGACTAAACTGAAGCGAGACTGTGTGAACATGTGGTACGGACTTTATTGTAAATATCGTAGTTATTGTAAATAAAATTAGGGATTTTTTTACTCTTTTTTTAATTAAGACCTCCATCCCTTAACGAACCTGGTCTAGCTCACTGACTTGGAGAGAAATTGTAACAGTATTAACGTTACTACAAAAGTAACAACATTACCTCCTTACGGTACTTTCAACATTAAGGTTGTGTTTATGTAGCGGCAAAAATTATTTTGTGTTGAATTGATGTTAACATTTGTGTTAAAATTTATCTTGTATAGTCTTTGCTTTAAAAAAAAAAAACATTCCAATGTAAAATAAATTAAGTACAATTATTTTTTCACAAAAAGAATATTACCAACGGGAAAAAAGGGAGATCTGGGAGAAGAATCAAATTCGCGGCTTGAGTGCTTGACTTTCTCCACATATTGTGGGTATTCAAATAGCACAAAGACGAAATGCAGTTCTCTTTCGTTAAGTGTAAATACTTAATGTTTTATAAAAAATAAATAAACACAATTGGTACACGTAAACTGCTTTGCCAGTTTTGAGAGCTGCCCTAATCGGCATTTGGTTCTCACGCTCTGCTTTAAAATTGAAGTGCAGTGTTTTAATTTTACGAGGTTGTCGCTTTTCACTACATTCCGCCATTTTACGATGCCAAGTCAGTGGACATTAATGTCGCAGTAATGCATGTTCGTCCTGTTATTTTTAGAGCAATAAAAATTTTGGCTGTGGCAATTTTACCTAGAGGTTTTATTAACATTGACACGTCAACAGTATATTTGCAGTAGGCCCATATTTGGTAATATAAGACTTTATAGATAGTTAAAATTATTAACTTTATCACAATATTATTAATTTTACTAAAGCATAAACGTTTAAAGAAATGCCTCAATAGTAATTTTGTTTTTTGTTACAAGAACAGTGCACGGGAGCACGTGCTATGTCGTTCAAACTTATTGACCAGTGTGTAACACCAGGAAATCCCCGAAGTTCTGAGAAAAATATTTCTATAACAATTTAATTTCATTCAGACAAGATACGGCCAGTACAATTTAAGTGGCCCTCTGTATAAGTACACGGAATTCCCAGAAATTATTGATTAGCGTGAGGCTGTCGTTGTTTACAAAGCAATGAGATTTGCAGTTCGATGGGATCAGTTCAGATTCCGTCGGCATTTCCTTGTACAACACACAAAGTTATACAGAATTATTAGAAATGAAAATAGCTATACGGGTTTTTTAAGTATTGACCAAGTAGATGTATAATACCGATCCTAGCGCAGTGCAATAATTCGACAAAAAATCGGGCATATTTCTCGTTTTCAAGCAACTTTTTCAAGTTTTCTAGAGACATAATTTATCTTTTCAATTCGATTATTAAAAAAAAATCCAATTTAAGCGAATAGAAGCCAAATCTGCAAGCTAAATCGAGCAAATTTTACATTTACAAAAAGTGCGAGCAGGGTTTTTTCCCAAGCAAATTTAAGCTAAATTCAAGCTAGTATCGGTAGATAGTAAATGAGAGAGCTGGCGCAGCCCTCTAATTCCAATAAAAATCAAGCAAATTAAAGCCAACTCTGCAAGCCAAATCAACTAGCCAAAAAAGTATCACAAGACGTGGCAAGAAAATTTGATCGCAAAAATCAAGAAAATTCTTAAGAGAACTCTATATCATTCATGAATTTTCCATTTTTCATTTCTTTTAAACCTTTGTATGTTATAAAAACTTTTTTTTCATTTATTAATTTTAAAGCATTTTTATCGAGCATATTTACATAGTGATTAGGTAATGTAATTTTATACTTTCTACTGTATCTAGAATACAAGTAATTTTTTTTTTTACCAAAATTAGATTCACAAATTTAGAAATCTGTAGCAGCAAACCACTTTTTTGTTCGAGATCTAGTAGTCATATGAATTGCTTAACTAGCCGAGCAGGGATTCCATTTTGTTTTATAAAGAGAGAAATGTATTAAACGTGTGGCGTCCTCTAGGTCCCGAGGACGCAACAAGGCGGCTATCCAAAAGCCCTAAATTGCCTTGAAGTGAGTGGTGCAGAGAAATAGCAAAGAGGCTCCCATGCAAAGCTAAACTATAGCAATGAGCCTGAACTGTGATTGGAAAATATTAATCAGTTGGTATATTACTCCACTTTCTATTTTGCAGCGTGACCATGCCTCAGCTACCAAAATTGTAGTTAACATTTTTACTGTTGATAATATTGAACATTCCCACAGATACAGGTATAGTTTACACAGTACAGCGGTACGACGGAACCACTGCACGCCTTGCGCGTAGGAGCGATGAGACGATAGGCGTGCGTGTTAGTGTCGCCCGTATCGCTCCCTCGCTTCTTCACCTTGGACGAGCAGCTACATACTCCTCTTAAAAGTTAGTTGGAGCTGCGCGTCCAAGGTCAAGAAGCGAGGGAGCGATACGGGCGACACTAACACTCACGCCTAGTACCTAATCGCTCCTACGCGCAAGGCGTGCAGCGTTTCCGTTGTGACGCTGAACTGTGTAATTCAGTTCTGTAACAGTGAGGTTTCATTACACGCGATGAGAGACCACGGATTAAACTAGGTACGTATCTTTGTACATTTCTCGTGCCGTTTAAGGAAACTGCACAGGCAAGCTTTAAAATGCGATATTTGACCATTTTCACGGATTTTTTTCTCCAAGAATTTACTAAATGTGACAAAAGAAAAATAATAGAGACGTAGACAATAGTTTTATTTTATCTTTTCTGACAAAAAGTCGTATTTGCAGAACATTTATTTGCCGAGATAAAAAGTGCAAGTCCGTATAACTCTCAAGTGGCAAACATCCACGATGTAACTACCGGGCGACTTCTACTGATGACGCGATCTGTGTCGCGAGCTCAGTGTCCCGACATGACCTCAGCGCGACGTACCCAATTTCCCCTCGGCGAGCGGCATCGCCCATCGTGGAGTCGAACCCACGGCCCCGGGCTGGGTAATGGCCCGGCGGAACAGCTGGCTTACGAGACCCGACCGACGACGAAAATCCAATAATCCTCAAAACGAGATGGTTGCACCGCCTCTACGCCCCCCCCCCCCCACACACACACACACCACAATGACCCCTTCTCTATTTCCCCTCCGCGACAACAAACTCTGGGATTATCTGGCTGTCCAGCTGAACGACCTCTCCAAAGGCTAGAGCGTAGCCGGTACTTGGTCCAGCAGATCTCTGGCGTCCGTGCAATTTTTCTCCTGTAGGTCTATTCTGAAGTTTCCCAGGGTAAGCATAATAATTTCTCTTTTTTTTTAATTACGAATATAATCATCTTTCTTCGTACATTATTATTATCCTATCTCTTATCCATAGCAAAAATTTAATAGTATTAAGTTTAATAGCTACGATAAATTTAAAATATGATATCCCTTGGACACTTAAAAAAAAAATTTCATAAACTAAATAGATGACAATTATTGGCATTGATGTCAAACGAACAATAACAAGACATCAATATCAGCCAAATGATTGTACACAACACCTCAACAATACCTAATGAAATAATAACACAGTACAACATAACAGCATCAATATTAACAACGCAACACTGACACCAATCCAACACAACACAGTCGACCGACACAACACACACGGACACCTCGTAGAACAACAGCAGCCCTGTGTCTCCGCTTAGGGAAGACATTACGGTAGGATGAGGTGTCCAGGGGAAGAGCGAGTGAAGAGATTTGGACGGCTCTTAACATCGAGGTCTTGAGAGCCGATGAGGGTGACTGAGGTATGGAGGGAGCAGCGTCGTAATGAAAGGGCGGGGGTAACGGGGGAATCCCCGAGAAAACCCGCCGACCAACGACATCGTCCGGCACGATTCCCACATGCGAAAATCCGGAGTGACCCGGTCGGGGATTGAACCCGGATCGCTTTGGTGGGAGGCGAGCAGTCGCAGTGGCCTCTCCAAAGGAAGAAGACAGAGCCACCGATTTTAACATTTAACTTTTATTTTTATATACCAACGTAGTTTTTCTCTTTTAGGATACAACGAAATATATCTTTTAGCCATTTTGTAATTTTAAATTTAAAAACTCTAAATTTTATGCCTCGGCAAATTTTTACTTCGACAAATATTAACTTTAAATATTGGTTTTTAATTTTCATAATTGCGACCAGTAATGGCATTCAGCCGGGGACTGGAGACATTTTAACACGTTCTGTTCTATATAGCGATCCTGCAACACGTCACTTGTGTGATGCCCAATGCTACGGGGCCTCTCCCTATACTCTGACCTCGCTTCGCCCCCGTCGGCTCTCAAGACTACGATGTTAAGAGCCGCCCAAATCTCTCCTCTCTTCACTCACCCTAATACGTTATTTGAAATTCATAAGTTTTTTTCTTGGAAGCACTAATTGAAAAGATATATTAAAAAAAAAAAAAAACGGATTTTGCGAACTGCGTGAGCAAAGATTTTTCCACGCAGTTGCATTTATTGTGTATAATGTCTTACGCCGTGGAAACAAAAATTTTCATGCATCCGATATATCGCGACAGAAGTATTTGACTTGCCATAAACGCATTTATGTTGGCAGAAGAATTACTTAGTAGAAGAAAAACGGGAATTAACTAAAGTGGATATACACGAACTGACTTCCTTCGTGTACAGACAATGTTTCAGTAAAAGCGTGTAAGCAATGAACACAGTGTGTGCATTCCACCACAATCGAAAGTTAAGGTCCAAGGGTACAATAAATCATATTTATTGACTATTATTCCAAATGACAAGGCTTTCAAAAGTGCTCACTTTATCGTGAAAAGCCTGTAGGAAAAGGGACGGCACCACGGAAAGTGTTGAGATTGGGAACGTGTGGCCTGCAAAGCCAGTGAAGGGAGATATCGGCATAAACATGTAGGCGACTCATTACGTGTTTGATGGCTGTAATAAATACTGCTAGCATACAACGTAATGTTGAAATATATTATAAAGTTTCATTGTTTTAGCACAGTTATTTAACATGTTTATGTGCCCGCCATCTTTAAAATATGGGCCTGAGCCACTAAAAATGTCAGCTCACTTGACCAATGGTAGTATTACTTGGTTGCAAAATTTGGTAACGATCGGTTAAACTTTTTCCCGAGATATGATATAAAAACTTTATGTAACTATCTTACAAAATGATGGAAAAAAGAGGTCATTTACTAACACATTTGAAACTCGTAACATATACTTTAAACATTCCAAGTTTGGTTGAAATTAGTTAAATGATATATTAGATATAGCAAATGAACCTCAATATATATATATATATATCCACCATTTTGAAAATAAGTGTCTTAGCCATTTCAATGTTCAGTATTAACATGGCCTACAATAGTACCTACTACTTACGAGTCATATTTGAGAAAAATCGGTTGAACAGTTCCCGAGATATAATTTAACATATTTATTTGTTCATGTTGCACTATCTTACAAAATGGTGCACTTTTAAAATTATTACTTTACAAATTCAATGTTTACATTATGCACTCTTAAAATTCCAAATTTGGATTAAATCTATTTGATAGTTCCTGATATATAACATAGTTCCCTAAATCTTTCAATTGCCGCCATTTTGTAAATTAGAACACAACGAAACCTGTAAAAGTCCGATGTAATCGCTAAACTCTGTATGTGGGCTGCTTTAGGTGAAATTCGGTTCACGGGTTTAAAAGTTATTGCGTGAGCCGGAAGGGGGGGGGGGGGGAGTTCATACATTGCAGACAGATATTCGGGTGTTTACATAAGCTTATCTTTCCTTCGAAGACTAGGCTAAAAACCGCGTATTTAAACACTCTGCAACGCAGTTTAAATATGGTCGCGTCAATTGAGTAAAGAGTTTGTTGGCGGCTCTTAACATGAAGGTATTGAGAGCCGAAAGGGGTGAAGCGTGGTTAATATGGAGTAGCGCCAGAATGAAAGGGCAGGGGAAAACGGGAGATCAGCGAGAAAACCCGTCGGCCGTCCGGCACTATTCCTACGTGCGAAAATCTCGGAGCGACAGCGCCGGGAATCAAACCCGGTTCGCCTAGGTGGGAAGCGAGTAGTTTAACCACAGCCCTCCCCCCCCCCAACCACCTTCTCAGATGGCAGTTCCAAAACTGATGGCTGGAATTTAAATATATATATAATCTATGTAGTAGTAGTTTAGTACCGCAAATAGGCAGAATATAATCATCAATAGAATAGAATGTGAAGAAATAGACCCCCCAAGCTGCTAGGGGAGTCAAGGTGGAATGCAGGGAAACCGCGCCACTCTCGCCATCCATGCAACTTGGTGTAGATAATTTGCAATATTATATTTAAATGTAATCCACAAGGGCTGTAATGAGAAAATAAAATATAAATTAAAAGAAAAATACAAAGAAAATAGGGACATCCTATACTACTTTATTACCCAGAAAGGTACAGGTACGGGGGTGACAAGAAAAATGCGTGACCGGCCTTTGGCTGGCCCTGAAATAAAAAGAAATAATTTTAAAAAAATCTAACCACTACACTACCGTGGCCCCAGCGACGTCAGTATTTACCGCCAGTGGTGGTGCAACAAAGTCGTGAGTGCAATGGCGCCGGCCGGGGGTGAGGGTTAGGTCACACTTATTTGCAACGTGTAGATTGCGTGTTCGATGACCAGGCGCACGAAAGCCTACCTCCCCCCCCCCCCCCCTTCTCCTAAACAATAAGTGAACTGTCAAAGCAGCACACTCGCTTATCACGAATCAGGGGTCAGCATGCAGTCTGTCCCGCACGCACGTGTCATGTGACAGCGCGGCACGGCCAACGAAAGTCCACTAAACTAGCAAGAAAGTTTTTCATATCAGCGACTCCTTTCCACGCGATGTCTCGTGAGTAATACCTGCGTGGGGAAAAAAAAAGAAAAGAAAATTGGATTTTGTAACTGTCTCGTATGGGAAGAGTGCGGGAAGAGATCTGGACGGCTCTTAAGATCGAGGTCTTGAGAGCCGATGAGGGTGACTGAGGTATGGAGGGAGCAGCGTCGTAATGAAAGGGCGGGGGTAACGGGGGGATCCCGAGAAAACCCGCCGACCAACGACATCGTCCGGCACGATTCCCACATGCAGAGATCCGGAGTGTCCCGGATCGCCCTGGTTGGAGGCGAGCAGGCTAACCGCTCAAAAAAGTAGTATGAACGCTAGTGAAACAACTGAGTGCGTGTCGGATTTAGTCTCCCAGTGCCGGTCTGTAGTGGCATCGAGTTTTAACGAAATCGAACTTACGGTTTGGTCAGAAATAATCTTGGAAAAGTAAAGAAAAAAGATTCTATTAAGATACAGTTTTATATTTGCTTTCTAGAGAAAAAAAAAACCGTAGAATAGAAAAATCATTTCAAAAAATTAAAAATTTCAAATTTTTATAAATTACAAAACTAAATAAAAGGAGGGAAAAAATAAAAATTAAGAATTGGAATGGGAAAAATATAAAACTGTAACATACGAAAAAATAGTGGCTGAAATTTGGTGCTAATCGCTTCAGTAGAAATAGAAATAATTAACATTCTAGAAGAGTAGCATAGACCCCATTACCAAGAGTACTGCATGAAGATTGTTTATAATTCTTGGCTCGCGACATCTCTTCCTACCTGATCGATAACCCTCCAGTGGAAAAGTACTGACCTATTTCAGCAACTGCGTACAGGACCACAAAAGCGTTTGTACACGACTTCCTGAAACCATGTACAGAACAACGGTTTAACTGAATTTTAACTCAGAATGAAAAAAGTTTTTTTTTTCTTTTCTTTCTCATTTTTGAAGTTTAAAGGATTGAGCACATAATATTTTTTAAGTCAAATAACTCATAAACGGTGCATCCTAGAGTAAAACGGAGAGAATTTTCCGCCTTAACGAAAGCCATGAAAGCTACTATGAAGAACACAATGGTAAAATAAAAATAAAAATTACGCTATATTTTCAAAAAAGCAAAATAAACAGAAAAATAAAAATTTAATTACTTAAGAACTAATAGAGACATCCGTAATCAGGAAGAAAAACTGGATATAATAACACAAAAATTTAACACCGAAAAAAATTGCAATATCAGCAGAATTAAGTAAATCTGTGGCGGGGGTGGGGAGGAGCGACCATGTCATAAATAATATAATTAGGACTGCGGGGTGGCGGTGGGAGGACTGGGACACATAATTAATAAAGAAGAAAAGAATAAGAGGGCGGGGCGAGTAGCGGGAGCGGCAGAAACCTCAACAGTAGTAGTGTAGCGATAATATGAGTAATAAAACACCGCCATTTTCTAAACCAGTATAAGCACTAAGAGCACCACCGAACAGTAGAGAACCAACAGTAGATCAAGACAGGATATTACAAGAAAACCTAGAAGAGAATCATGAAAAAACCGCACTAGAAATAGAAGAAGAGGAAGAAGATGTACATTGTAAAAGATTACAAGAAATTTTACAACAGATGGAAACGATACTAATAACAAAAAAAAAGTGGCATACGTGAAAATCATGACAAAATTATCAGAAGTATAGGATGTAGTTTGGCAGCAGAAATTAGAAATAGCGGAATTAATATCTGAAATGAAGGGAATTAAACAAGAAAGAAGAGATCAAGAGAAAAATAAAAAATACTAGGAAAACAAGAAGAAGAAACCAATTATTGTCTTAGGAAAAAGAAAATGGAACCAGTCAAAATTATAATAAAGCCAGAAAAAATGCACAAGGACAGTAGCAGCGAAGAAACCAAAAGGGAATGAACACAATTCATTTGACCAAAAGAAACGAACATTAAAATAAATAAGATTATCAAAACAAATTCTCATGCCGAATGAAACTGAGCAGAAAAATAAGAATAAGAAATAAGGAATAAAGAGATGAAAATAAAATTTGACAGACTACAGAAGAGAAACCCAAAAATAATGGTATGTGGAGAAGAGCGGAATTAGGTAGAGAAGAATTTCTGGAAAAAATATATAATCAAAATTTGAGTGAAGATTTCGGCGTAGACGAACATCAAAAGAAACAAAAATCTGCTTTGAAACAAGGGAAGTAATCAGAACAAATAACATAGTAATAGAGACAAGCCCGAGAATTTATAAACGAATAAGGAATAAGAAAAAATATATACTACGGATGGGAAGCATACAATGTTAAAGAATTAGTGTCGCCTGCGAGATGTAAAAAATACCACAGATATGAACACACCGAAAAACGATGCAGACAAAAAGAAGAAATTTGTGGGAAATGCGGAGAAGAGGGACATACAAGAACACGTAAAGAAGAACATAATAAATGTATAAACTGCATATGAGGACAATAGAAAGGTGAAGAAAGAAACCACACGGTATTCGATAAGGACTGCCCATTTTACAATTTAACAAGAGAAAGACTAAAAAAAGGAAAGAGATTATGGGGATTAGAGTGGTACAATCAAATCTGCAAAAGGCCCGCACAGTAACATTGGACTTAAATAATCAATTAATAGAAGATAAATACGAAATTGCATTTATACAAGAGCCATATTTATTTTATAATAATTATACAAGTTTAAACAGCAACTACCAAATTATTAAAAACGAGAAAGGGCAATCATTAGCAGCAATAATAATAACAAATAAATATTAAATATTAAATTCACATAATATAATAACGAAAGAAATTGCAGTAGCAAAAATTATGATTACTAATGAAAAACTGACATTAATTTCAATATATTTGCCATTACAACGGAAAATAAAATACATATTTTAACAATTGAATAAAATAATACTAGTACTAAATAATAAGAAACTAATAATTACAGGTGACTTCTACGCGAAATCTGGACTATGGTATTCAAAAATATCAGACACACGAGGAGAAGATGTAATTGAAATAATAAACAAAAATAATTTGATAATTTGTAACGAAGAAGGTAATTGATATACATTTGACAGCATCAACGGACAAGAGAATATTGATTTAACTATACCTACAAAATATACGGAAGGAAAAATTATAAATTGGATAGTAAACCATAGTATAAGCGATCACTGGAACTCAACAGGAAATAAAGATAGAGAAAAGATTACATTTTAAAGTTACTAACTGGGAAAAGGTTAATGAAGAATTTAAAAACGTTAAAATGATAGATGACAGAATGGAAGATATATATAAATTCCAGGAAGCAATAGTTAACATATGTGATAAACAAGAAACAACAAATAAAACTACAAATAACAACATCAATTGGTGGTGGAATAACGAACTAAAAATAATGAGAATTAAGTAACAAATAAACACAGGTAATTTAGGAGCTGTTGTGAATGTCATGCAAGATTGATTTATAAGGAAAATTACTAAAAATAGATGGGAATATAAAAAGTTAATCAGGATAAACATGAATAATAAATGGATTGAATTTTTTAAAGAAGAAGCGAAAAAGGGATCATGAAATTTAGTATATAAACTGGTAAGGAAGAAGTTGAGGAAAAAGAAACTATCATTAGCATAAAAATTGGGGAAAAATACACAGCAATTAAGGAAACATAACGTTATGATGGAAAAATTACTACCTAATCTTGAAGGAACAGAAGAAGAAATAGAAATACATACTTTGGAAGAAGAAGAGAGAAAAGAATCTGAAGAAATTTTAGAAGGAAATATCGAAATTGCAATAAAAAGATGCAGCGTTAAAAAAGCACCGGGAATCGATCGGATAACAATTGAAGTAATAAATAAAAGCCGGGAAAGAATTAAATCAATACTAACAAAAATTATAAATAAATGCTATACACTAAGCAGATGTCCGGAAGTATGGGAAAAGGAAAAGATAGTATTTTTATACAAAAGTAAGAATAAATTAAAAACAGTGGTTTCATCCTACGGACCAATATGTCTCTTATCAACATTGGGCAAAATATACGAAAGGATAATATATAGCAAAATTATATCAGAAATTGAAAAAACGCTTCGCGATAACCAATTTGGATTTAGAGAAAAAAAAATCATCCAAACAGACAATAAATAAGGTATTAAATTTAATGGAAACAAGTACAAAAATATTTGATTGGCATTTCAATAGACATAAGCAACGCATTTTCAACGGTGATATGGAAAGACATTAATGAACAGATTAATAAAATGCCAATACCGAGAGAATTGAAAGAAATTTTATGGGACTATTTGAATAACCGGAACATAATAGTGCAAGATAATCAGATAACGTTAAAAAGGGAAATAAATCGCGGCTGTCCACAAGGATCAGTAATATGGCCAAGTCTATGGAATTTAGTAATAAATGATTACATAGTACAAAACAATAATGAGGATTCAAAAGTTGTGGCATTCGCGGACGATTGTATAATTCTGATAGAAGGTAATACAAGAAAGGAAATAGAAGAACGGACAAAAATAAATAACGGATAAAACTTTAATATGGAAAAAAGAGAAAAAACTTCAATAAATCATCAGTAGAGCAAACAGTTGCCATAATTTTAAAAGGAAAATTAGATAAAAGACCGCCAGTGATAAAGTATGACTAACCAACAATAAAAGTTAAAAAGGAAATATGATACGTGGCTATTATTATGGATAATAGATTAAATTTTGTCCCACATGTTAAATATATAACCGAAAAAGTTAAAAAAAAATTTTAATTAAAATAAACGGTATGGAATATCAATCATTATTATAATAAAAATAAGAAAATAATATACCAGACATTATACCGTAATAATATACAATACGCTAGCACTTATTACAAAAATAAAATTGATAATACACACATTAAAATAATACTAAGAGCAACACAATGATATATATTGAAAAATAATAATGAATTGAACACCAACATCATATGTATCCACGATAATTACTAGTAAAGAAATCCCAATAGGCTATAGTATAAAAGATAGAAATACGATATATCAAATCAAAAATAAAGTAGACGAAATAGAATGCAACGGAAATACATATAATAAGATAGTAGAGTATAATAATATTTGATTTGAAAAATATATAAATAATCAACATATTAGTTAAAAAATAATTAAAGAAAGAAATCTATAAACTAAGTGTTATAAATTGGCAAACAGAGTACGATGCCACAGATACCAGCCTAAATACAGTACTAAAAATTATATTAAAAATATTCAACAATGGTACGAAAGAAAAAGCTATATAAATAATAGTGTGTTGAAAGTAATAACGAGACACTGTCAAATTAAAGAATATTTAGCTAAAATAAATAAAACAGACGACGACAGTTGTCAATGTGAAAAGGGAGCTCAGACGGTATACCGTATTATGTACTTGTGTGACATGTTTAAAGAAGAAAGGAAAGAATTATAACAGAAATTAAAACCTTTAAATGTCAAATGGCCATTACAAAATCATACTATATATGGCAAGGAAATTGTAGAAATAATAAATGAAAATATTAGTAAAATATATGATTTGGTAAAAACTATGAACGATGATTTAACTGAGTGGTCTAGGGAGCGGATGAGACTATGCTGGAACTAAGGGAATTCATGAGTGAGTGTTTGTGTTTGTCTAGTGTTTTATTGTTTTAATTAAATAAAAATTATAAATAATTCTCTCTTTTAGATAAGAAACAGAATTTTCAGTAAATATTTAAGTTTTGTAGAGTAACAGTGAGGAAGAAAAATTGAAAATCTCAAAACTCGAAAAATTATAGAGAAGATCACAAGATCTGAAATGAATGCAAGAAGAATTGAAGGAAATATGGAGAAAAATAGAAGAACAAGAAGGAGGGAGAGAAGAAAAAGAAGAGAAAGAAGTATAGGAAAGAAAATGGGGAGGAGAACAGAGAAGGAAAGTAGAAGAACAACAGAAGAGAGAAAAAGAGGAGGAGGAGCTGCAAGAAAGAGAAGAAGAAAGACAACATCTGAAACGGATGAAAGAAGAACAGAAGGAACTACGGAGAAGAAAATCTAAATGAGGGAAAGATGTGATTTGTGATAATATGGTGGTTGATGTCTGTGTATGTGTCTGCGTAAAAAAATGGGGGGGGGGGGGGCGCCTGTAGGAGCGGAGCTCCATTTCCCTTTTTGCCGGGAAACGAAGGCCTGGGTGTCCAGAAGAGGTACTTCGATGTCCTGGACGATGCTTAGGTTGGAGCAGAACGGTGGGTGAGGGAAAAATAAAAAGAACAAAACAGTACAATACAGATAGGGAGGGAGCTGGGGGCCTTCGGGTTCGTGGGCGGGGCCATTCGACCGTTGGGTGCCATGACGGACCGGCCGAAAGGCTAGTTAGCTGTGTGCGGGCCCGACGGCGTCTGGTCGCGCAGGCGGATTCGTGGGAATCCGGGTCCCTGGTCTGTTACGGTGGAGGCGGCGAAACGGGGGGCGGCCGAAAGGATACCCGTCGGGGAGCTGTCTCGGTCGGGGCAGAATAGCTCACCACCTTCTTAGAAAGTGTGAATGATGCTTTTGAATAAAAATATAATTTGTAGCTTAAATTAAGGGCGCCTACACAAACAGCCACCCTCCCATAAAAAAAATTGTGAATTTATATAACTTAGATACTGTTTGTTAAATTGTAGTAGTCATTATAGAATTGAACACTCTGGATGGCTGTACTGCTAAGTAGGGTTAATGCAATAAATAAATAAAAAAGGCTAACCGCTCAGCTACCGTGGCCCCGATCCCATATGGTGGCCGTTCAATTTAAGTGTTGTGAAAAAAAAAGGGGGGGGGGGAGCGATCTCAGAGGACGAGTACGTAACACTATTTTAACATCATTGTATTAAAAACCTGTTGACAGAACAATGTTTAGATTAATTTTACATTAGGTTTCATTAATTATTTCGGGGGAGCTTGAAGTTAGTAAGTTATTATTAGCATTTAGTTAATTAAGCCACGAGCTAATCTCTATATAAAGTCTGTAAGGCACTGTGTGAAACTATACAGGATGATTCTCAATTACACCGACAAACTTCGGGAGGTGATTCTTAATGAAAAAGTAAAAGGAAAACATGTGTGACACTTTACACCTAAACCGAATATTAAGGGAAGTATGAACCCTTGAAAAACGAGGCTTTAAACCGTATTTGTGCAAAATATCGGAAACGATGTAAAATATAATGACAACTCTCCGAACATTATTGTATGTTATCGGGACCTTCAACGTAAGAGCCGATATTTTACACAAATACGGCTTAAAACCTCGTTTTTTTTTTTTTTTTTTTTAGTTCTCATGCCCCCCTTAATATTCGGTTTCGGTATAAGGTGTCACATATGTTTTCGTTTTACTTGTTCATGAAGAATCGCCTCCCGAAGTTTGTCGGTCTAATTAATAATTATCCTGTATAGAACTTGTTGGATCGTCGTCACCTTAATGTCACCGAAGGCTGGATCGTCGTCACCTTAATGTCACCGAAGGCTGGATCGTCTTTGCGGCTACGGCGGTTGATACACCCGTAGTCGCCCCATCTTGACCCGACGGCGGCTCGCTCGCTGTGCTCGTTTCTCCGCTGGCCTTGAAGCATTTCGCAACACTGTGCCCGCGGCTCATGGCCTGCTTAGCCACAGTGCATCGCTTCACTTGCAATTTCAAATTGCTGCGGGCACTGCGTATCATTCGAGCATTTTCACAATGTAACTTGACAGAGACATGGCATAGTTATTTTTCTATTTACGAATTATATTTTGCAGATTTTTAATTAATTATAACCATGTATATATAAATTTATAATTCATAATAAAATGTATAGGTAATTAAGATGTTTAACATGTATATAGGCCTACATCATTCTTTTAGTTTTGATAAAAAAAAATTTGGTTTTCTTCAAAAATACAGTTTGTATTCTGAAGTGTACTGTATGTTTGTCTGTTTATTTTCTTAACTTAACACGATTTTTTCTAAACCTGCCATTTTGTGTGTAAACAAATAAATACAAGGTTGTTAACAAGAAGTTACCCATAACTAATGAGTCTAGTTTCCCAACATGGGTGCAATTAATTTTTAAATCATTTCCTTAAAACTGAGTTGATAGGAAGGATTTGGCTTTCCTTTGAAGCAATAACTTTGAAATTGAAGCCAGAAATGTATACAACATTAGTGAGACAATTACAAATGCACACATGCCTTACCCGGGACTTGAACCCAGAAAACCTCGTGCTATAAGCTAGCATGCAACCCACTTCTTCACGGAGATCGAATTCGGAGCATTAACCTCGGATTTAACCAATCTAATTTTTCGATTTATAGGGTTTACTAACGTAACATATTTACAGGGCCTTTATTTTGAAAATAAGTGACTTAACAACATAAAATATATAAGGTTACATGGCCTACCGTAGCACTATTTGCTTGATGAATTTGATGGAAATCGGTAGTTTGGTCCCTGAGATATGACATAAAATATTTAATTTTCTTATTTGATGCTATCATACAAAATTGCCAGAAAAAGGGGCTCTATATACGATGCTTCTAATGTAAACAGTTTACATACAAATTTCGGTTGAAATCAGTTAATTAATTTTAATATGTGTGTCAAACTTGCCTAAATGATTTATGAAACTGCTATTATGAACATCGTCATCTGACCAATTTAAATCATAAACGTTTCCATGGTTATCTGTAGCATGCACAATTTGGTACAAATTTACTTGAAATGTTTCAGTGTAACATTTGATGGAATTCGGTTGATTGGTCCTCGAAACATGCCATAAAACCTCCATAGTTTTCATTCAGCTATCTTCGTAAATGGAGGACTAAAAAAGTAATGTAGTTGCAATTTCGATAAATGTATACTGCCAATATGGAGAGTTAAGTTGAGATAGGTTGCTTAGATTCGTAGATATCGCCCACAAAATTAAAATAATTTTATAGCTGCCATTCTTAAAATAAGTGTGTCCTGCTTTAAAAAAAAATACATTTATTATTATGGCCTACCGCAGTACATCATCTTCACCAAATTTTGCAAGACTGGGTTGATTGTTCGCCGAGATACGAGGATAAAATCATTATTTTTATTGGTAATTCTATCTTACAAAATTGCGGAGAAATAAGGCTCTGCATAGACAAAATTTGATGGTTGTAATAGTTACTGAGAGCATACAATGTTAAGTTGGAATTTGTTTCGTTAATAAAATATACTGAGCTAAAAAATTCTAATAGCCACCATTTTGAAAATAAGTGCTGGACCTACATAAAACATACCAGTTTAAAATACCTGCTGCAGTACTATTTTTTTTGCTAAATTTGGAAGGAATCTGTCAATTGTTTCCCGAAATATGGCAAAAGCTACATTTACTCGCATGGCGCTATCTTACAAAATGGCTCACAAGATATGCTCTATTTACATATAATTGATTGCTGTAATATATACTGCCAGTATACAAAGTTTAGTCGAAATTCATTACATGGTTTTGGCGATATAGAATTCTAAGCCAGAATTGCTACATGGCCGCCATATCGAAAATAAATATCTGGCATGCTTAAAATATACCACTTGAGATCATCTGTCTTAGTACTATTTTTTTTGCCAAATTTGGTAGGAGATGGTTCATTCTTTCCCCGAGATGTGACATAAAAATTTCATTTTTTTTTTTCACATAGCATTATCTTACACAATTTTGGACAAAGATGTTCCATGTAGATACAGTTGATAGTTGTAATGTCTACTGCCAGGATACAAAGTTATGTTGGAATTGATTACATAGCTTTGGCGATATAGCATTCTAACCTAAAATGGCTATATGTCAACCATTTTAAAATAAGCGCCTAGATGCTTAAAACATATCACTTAACACCATTTTCGTCAGTAGTACTAGTCTGCTGAATTTAGTACTAATCGGTTATACATTTGTCGAGTTATTACTTAATAACTGTATTTATTCGTATAGCGCTATCTTCCAAAATGACCGGCAAAATGGTTATTAATTGGTATATATTATGATTATAATAGATGCTTTAACTATACTAAATTTGGTTGAAATTGGTACAATGGCATGGCATATATACTAAATAAACTTAAGACGTTTCTATGGCCACCATTTTAAAAATAAGAAACACAAAGTTCAAACACTTAGGTTTACATGGCATATTATAGTAATACTTAAATGCCAAATTGGGTTAGAATTGATTTAATAGTTTTTGAGATGAAATGTAAAATCTTTATTTTCTACTGTTGCTGTCTTACAAAATGGTGGTCCAACAACAATTTCCATTAAAAAATTTAATTCTTACACAAAAGTCTGACAGCGTACAAAATTAAGTTTAAATCGGTTGAATAGTTCTCGAGATATATCACCCAAAATTTAAAAAAAATTGTCACAATTTCGAAATTAAGAACCCAAAGTGGTCGAAAACTATATAGGTCAGGTGTCATTATTAAGTATTATATGTGTACAAAGTTTGATTAAAATCGGCTGAAGCATTGGAAGATTTAAAAGGGCGTGCACACGCACAGTCGCACACCTACACACACAGATACCAAGCAGAAAAGTGATCTCATAAGCCTTTCTTTCCTTCTGAGAACTGGCAAATAAAAGGAAGGAAAAAGCACGTTTTTTTTTTTTTTAAGTGCTCAACGAATAGCGAATCACTATCCGTGAAATGTTTTGGCTTACGTTCGGAATGAAAGAAAGGCTTATGAGATCACTTTCCTGCCTGTGTGTGTGTGTGTGTGTGTGTGTGTGTGTGTCTACGTGTGTGTGTCCCCCACCCCTTCAATTTTTGAATGCATTAACCGAAATTCGCCAAATTGGAACACGTAATCCACTAAGTAAGGACACCTGACTTTTATAGTTTTCGGCCACGCCGGGCACTTGAAATAGCGGTCATTTGAGAATTTAGGGCGATATGTCATATCTCGAAAACCATTCGACCGATTTTAACCAAACTATGTATGCTGACAGTGCAAGTTGTAAGCAATAAATTCAGAAGTGAATATTTTTTTGGTATGCCATTTTGGAAGATAGCGCCACATGAATAAATAAATATTTTATGTTATATCTCGAAAACTGCTCAACCTATTTTCGCCAAATTTCACACGTAGTAAATAATGTAATAGGCCAGGTAAATACGAGTAATTAAGAATTATTAGGCACATATTTTCAAAGTGGTGGCCATATCAATAATTTAGGTTTATTTGGTATAACTACCATATCGTTTAACATATTTCAAACCAATTGTGTACGCTGACCTTATGCGTTACAAGCATCAAACAAGCAAAAAAAAAAAAAACTCTTTTCCGCCATTTTGTAAGATAGCGATACATGAATTAATCAAGTTTTTGTGTAACTTCTCGGAAAACGATTGACAGATTTCTACCAAATTTGACAAACAAGTAATACTGCTGCAGTTGATTTGCATAGATATGTTTCAAGTATGTCAGACAAGTATTTGCAAAATGGTGACCATATAGATATTTTAGCATAATATGCTATATCTTCTAAAACATTTAATCAATTTCGGCATAATTTTGTAAGCTGGGAGTATATATAACAAACATCAAATGTTTCTACACGGAGACTCTTTTGTCCTCAATTTTGTAAGATAGTGTCACACGAATAAATAGATTTTTTTGTCAAATCTCGGAAACTTTTTTCCTATCCCTACCAAATATGGCAAACAAATAGTAAGAAATACTGCTATAGGTAATATTAACTGATATTTTTTAGGAATGTCAGACGCTTATTTTCAAAGTGGCGACCATATAGCTATTTTAGTTTTGTATGTTATATCGTCGAAACCATGTAATTAATTCCAATGAATCGTTGTATGATGGCTGTCTATATTAAAACAATCAAATGTATGCACGCAAAATCTCTTTTGTCGGCCATTCTGTAAAATAATATCACATGGCAAATTGAAATTATGTGATCTCCGAAAAAACAACTGATTTCTACCTAATTTGAAAAACAATTAGCATTATGGCAGGCTATGTAAACTGATAGTTTTTGAGTGGGTCAGACATACATATTTTCAAAATGGCAGCCATATAAACATTTTAGCTCCAAATATTTTATCTACGAAACTGCAAAACGAATTTCAATTTAACTATGTATGCTGACAGTATCAGTTGTAACCAAAAAAATTTGTCTATGCAAAGCCTCATTTCTCCACCATTTTGTAAGATAGCGTCATATGAAATAATACAGTTTTTATGCCGTATCTCGGAAAACAATAAACCGATTTCATTCCAAATTTAGCGAAGAAGTTGTACTGTGGTAGGCTATATTAATTGATATGTTTTAAGAATGTAATTCTCTTAATTTCTGAATGGCGCTTATACAAACATTTTAGCTTAGTGTGGCATATCTACAAAATTATGTAACATATTTAAGTTTTACTTTGTATATTTATCTACGACAATAATTCAATGTGCAAATATATAAACTTTTTGCCTCCATTTATAAGGATCGTCACATGATCAATGGACCAATTTACAGATATCCATACAGATATCCTCCTTTGCAAGATTTTTTGCAAAGTAGTGCCAGATGAGTAAACTGGACATTTTTTCATATTTGTGGAGTAATTCGACTAATTTACACAAAATTTTGCAAATTTACAGAAGGGCAAGTATAGTTACAGTATTTAAATGGGGTCAGGCAATGATTAAAAAAAAAAAATAGTGGCCATATAAATGTTGTCATTTGTTGGCGTCATCTCTTCAACAATTTAAGGATTTAAATCGAACTTTTTATACTGAAATTACCTACTACAAACATCGTGTACAGAGCCTCTTTTTCAAAAATTTAAATCAGATAGCCCCATTTAAGAAAATAAGTTTTTTATGCCATTTTTCGGAGACCAATCAACCGATTTCCATCAGTCTTCCCAAAAGTAACGTTATGGCAGGCCATGTAAACTTATGTGTTTTTTATGGCTCATGCACTTATTTTCAAAATGATGGCCGAGTAAATATTTCAGTTTAGAGAACCCTATCATTCAAAACATTAAACTGGTTACATCCGAAGATGACGCAGTTGATTGCAAGCTAGCTTAATTTTACGAGTTTTTTTTTCTTCTGAATTCGAATGCCGGGTAGGTCACTCGTATATTTCAAGTGTCATTGTGCTATTTCACATGTCTCTGGTTCCATCTCTAATGACATCGCTGTCAATGAGACGTCAATGCCTACGCCTGCCATCCAAGCTTTCAAGAACTTTACTAAAATTTATTTGCACCCGTGTAGAGGAAAGTAGGCTCGTTAGTTATCAGCAACCTTCTTTCTCCCTACCCCAATTCGCTTGTTTTACTCGAGTGAATTCGGCAAATTTGTTAAATACTTCTGCACGACTAATGTCGAACACTGGCGCTTTATTGTCGAAATTGGGGTGTTGTTAATATGCTCTCCGTGCTTGTATCGGTATCACCTCAAGACAGACTTCCTATACGTGTTATGTTCCCCAAGGGTAACGAGAATCTATAGCGTGTTCTTTGGCCTGTTTTCCTGTTTATTATTGTGTCACTTTTGGACTAGCAACACGGAACCTGTCCCATCAAGGCGGATACTGTTGTCACATTTCGGAGAATTAGGAGGATGTGTACAGGAGCGACATCTCTCCAGTGTACTTTCCAGCCAGGTCCAGGTGCCTTATCGCCCTTTGGAGCGCTGCCAACTTTCAGCGTGTCAACAGTAGTGGCTAGAATAAAAAATAATCATAACTTAGCCTAAATTGCGTTGGCCGAAGGAGTCCTTGGACCGAACTATATACCACGTTCCACACGGATTAAGGAGCTACTTACACCGCAGAATCGCCACTACAACTTTAAACGTTGTTAGTTTTTAGTACAACCGCGGACATAAAAAAATTTAAACGTCTAAACCATCCACGAAAATTTGTCAAATTTATTGCAGTATTATAATGTTATAGAGAATATCGAGACAAAACGAGATTTCGTTTTGTATTACTACTATGAGTGGCTCATTAAACGGGCTTCTCTATTGCGTTAAAATAATAGAGCATTGTTACGAAGTTCAGAAATAATGTTATTTGGGGCAAATTATGGCATGAAGTTCTGCTGTCAAAAATTCCCTTGTCGATACACTGTTATAAATTTATGTAGATTTACGGAAACTTTTACGGAGATACGAAAAGGCCCTCCGTAAGAACGAATAACGGAAATGATCTCCGTAAATATAATATACGGAAACTTTATGTATTTTTATGGCTTCGATTTTGAGACACGAACAATGGCAATGATACCTGAAGCTTATATAATTCCATCTTCACAATACAACTTAGTGCAAAATAGTAATAGGTAATTGGCGAACCACTGATGAAGTGCCAATTCGTTGATTATTGTTCAAATTCTTCTACAGGACGAAACCTTCTGTATGCACAGTAAAACACGCATACAACAAAAATAAAGCTATTTTTTTGTAACCTCGTTTTATAAACCGCAAATAAAACAAAATAGTAACCGCTCTCATACGATTTTAAACTAAGAGAGGCAAGCAAATCCGTCACTTTCGCGTGAAGTCTATATTTACGAAATACTTTGTGCAGAGCTGTGGTAGGGGAGTGGTTCGAGCTATTGAGTCTTAATTTTTCGATTCGTTTTCAAATCCCGCTACAGGACAAAATATTCAAACTTTTTTCTTAAATTTCTCTATTATACACAGTGAAATACATTACGAAAACAAAAAACTTTTTCTTACCCCTGTTTGTAAACCTAAACTAAAAAAAAAAAAAAAATCAAAAAACCAAACTCGCATACACTCTAACAGGACTACATAAAACAAAGAGGGGTGCTTGCATGCGTCATTCCACATGAATACTATATTTACAACAATACTTTTTGTGAAAGCGTTGTAGGTGAGTGGATAAAATGATGGGTTGTCGAATTCCCCCCCCCCCCCCCAATTTCAAATCCCGCAAACAGTCCAAAATTTTTAAACTTTTTTATAGTAATTTTTAAGCCCAATAAAACATTCACAAAACGAAAGTACGACTTATTTTATTACCCCTTTTCATAAAGGGCAGGTAAACAAAAACTCGCAAGCTTATGGACACATTCCATGAATTCACGGAGACTATGTGAAATTTACGGAGAGAATTTTGTTGAAAAATAAACGAAGAGTACGCAATTTCACGCAGATGTCTGGATAATTTGTAATCGGTACATTCCGTAATTTTACTGACATTTTTTTTCTAACAGTGTAAGAGTATCGAATGCGCGTATATCTTAGAACTTCCATCCTACTAACTAAAAATGAGACTTTATTTAATCGTGCTTAGGATGTTCATTGTCGAATAGGTGATATCTCGCCTTACTAATGCAGCAGACATCTTCTACTGTTCTCGCATCACAGGCGACAATTTCCTATAGGCTGTTCACGGTAAAATGGACACTTTCGAAAGCTCTGCTTAAGATATACTTGTATGCACGTTGTGTATTCTTCCGCCTTATGTGAAACTAACATTGCCATGGGCTTCGCCACTTTATTCATGCGTCGGTGTATTGAAAAAGTAAAATTATTAGAAAAGCAAATATTTTACAAATCTGCGAATTTTTACTCTTCGATGCATAAAAACAAAAATGCGAAGGAAATAATTTAAGTTATCACAAATGGTTACTTAACACTTTTTATTCGGCATTATGATATGGAACTACTTTCACTCCATCGTTACCAACTTTACTGGACGCATGTCACTCAGTACGCCCGTTAAAATACATGCAGACGCGGGCGGTGACTTTTTTCTGAGGATGATTTCAGAAGTGCTCGTTTTATCGTGAACAGCCTTTACCTAAACGCAACGTTTTTTTTTTATTTCGCAGCACGTGGCAGGCTGCCAGAGGAAACACGTCGGACAACAAACAAATATTTCCCGATTTTCCTGATGCGCAGCATATGCGTAGAGACCCCAACATTTTGCGTTATCATTTGGCAGTAAGCTAGAACCCACAGTACTCTAAATACTCGAGCTGAAGTAACTTGTGTTCACTGGCTGCCACCAGAAGCAGAATTCATTCTCCTGTTTGATCTGGCAGCACTGAATGAAGCTGAAAGTTTATTTTTTATTCTAAGATCTGAAGGGCACATCAGATGAGGGGTGGTGGAATGACACATGTGAAACTAACATATTACCATACAGCCTACTTGTGTGCATTCTACCTAGGTACTGAATTTTGACGTGAAATTATAGTTTCTCTACATATGTGTTATTTAGTTTATTCAAGCCTTGTTATATATATATATATATATATATATATATATATATATATATATATATATATATATATATACACACACACACAAACTGCATGAAATCTCCTATAAAACCGGACTCCATATTTCATATGAAAAGACTCAATATATGGACACCAAATCAACAGGAAAATTCCCACTGAAAACACAGAACGGAAAAATCTCACAAGTCACTCACTACAAGTACTTGGGAGAAACCATCCAACCCACGGGACTGAACACAATCTCGAACGCAGAAGGAATAGTCAAACTGCAAAAGGCGTACAAAATTACATGGAATCACTATAGCAAAAAAAGCAGTATCTCGTAATGCGGAACTACGATATTACAACACAGATGTTTTACAAGAAGCCTTCGTTATATGTGGCAGGAACCACTGTAATTAGGGGAATGACTAAAATTCGTGACATTGAGAAACAGGAACGAAAGATCTTTAGGAAAATCCATGGTGCGGTCCTCCGAGACGGAACTTGGGGTCATAAGACCTGCAAAATAATTACACGAAAACACAGACACCATCGCAGACAAGTTTAGGAAAATACGCCTACAGTTCTACGGGACACTTACACAGGATGGGTGAAGACAGGCTCACGAGGAAAATTTTCAATATCGTTAATGCAAGTAAATCAAAGAAAAATTGGATGAAAGAAACACAAGAAGACCTGGAACGAGTGAAAATCTCAGAAGATGAAATTAAGGATAGGAAAGAAATTCAGAAATATAATTAGAAAATTGAACAAGAACCTAAAAAAGAAATGATGGGGAGAAGATGGACAGAGGAAAGAAAGAAAAAACATAGTGAATTAATGAAGAGGGTTTGGGAAGAAAGGAGAAGAGAAAAAGGAAGTGAAGCAGTGAATGGTTCAAGTTCGCACGATCTTCTATAGAGGAATAATCGGAAATAATAATATAAATATATATATATATAATCTGTTAACAATAAAGTGAGCGCCTTTGAAATCAACCTTAGAAAAAGGTCACTGCTACTAACATCATATATTTTAACGGGTGCAATGAGTGACATGCTGCCAGTAAAGTTGGTAACGATTGATGGAAAGTAGTTCCATATTTTAAAACGTCGAATAAAAAATGTTGGGTAACCATTTGTGATAACTTAAATTATTTATTTCGCTTTTGGTTTTTTAATGCATCGAAGTATAAAAATGACCAGATTTGTAATTTCCCAATTATTTCAAACTTTCACCCGGCCAACGCGTGAATATATAAATATAAATTTTACATAAGGCAGAAAGATTCAAAACGTGCAAATAAGTAGATCTTAAGCAGGGCTTTCCAAAGTGCTCATTTTACGGTGAACAGCGTGTGTGTGTATATATGTGTATGTATGTGTGAGTGTATATATATATATATATATATATATATATATATATATATATATATATATGTGTGTGTGTGTGTGTGTGTGTGTGTGTCTATAATATAACACGTGGATGTCCACATCTGAGTAAATTTTTACAGGTTACAGTTTTGGTGTTAAATCGAATTCAGAATTTACAGCCACATAAGACCTAAGTTTTGTCGTGATTTAATTCCACGCTTGCGAAATAACTGCTGGACATTCAGCTATACGCAGCACATGTTTCCAAAGTATTTTGTAAATTCATTAAGTATTTTTAAAGTGTAGGTTTTTTTTTTTTATATTTTATATTTTTGTGCTACCTACTGCTGTATTTCTGAACAATCTGGATTTTGCACGTGTGATTATCATGTTTCAAAATTTTCATACTAAATGCATAACTGGAGTAATTACACGCATATTTATGTTTCGTGATGATGCATGTAACAGTAAGGACATAATATGCTGGCGAAATCTGTTCTTTCCGAGGGCTAAAATTTACAGCGAGACTGGTGCGTCAAACGACGACGCATTCTTACTGTCTGTTTAGCTTTGCAGACTTTCTGTTTGGTATAATAGTGCACGAATGAATCCGGCTTTATTCACAATATCTTTGTGCACCAGAATATCAACCAGGAGGATTACCAAAGAATCTCTGGTATACAGATAAAGCAGCCTTCTATGGCGTGGCTATCTGTGTGCGCCTCGTTCATGACGACAGGAATCTCATATACTTGTAAAACTTTCAGTGTTCCATGCTTCAAGACGACTTTCGCTTCGGCTGTTTTCGGCTGTTTTCGGCTGTCTTCGGCGTCGTGCAAAGAATACGGATAGTTGAGCACGCTTAATTCCATAAAATAGGTTTGAACGTCTATGCTTATGACTATTTTTTTTTTTTTATGTTTTAAACTAGCTACATAGCATTTGCTAAGAACAATAACAAATAGAAATTACTCATACTGTAACGATGTTTAAAATGAGTACTATTTTTTTCTTTTCGGAATTTTGCAACAACACAACACTATGAATTACTGAGTACAGAGAAATTACTTTTATGTTTAGTCAAACCAAATTACTGTACAGATATCGTGAAATAATCCACGAAGGTGAAAATTAATTAAATATTTATCATTTTATTTATTGGCATTTTTTTTCATTGAAACAATTTATTTTAAAACAGAAAAAATACTATCTCTTGCAAACATTGCCTTTATTTACGTTTTATCTACTGTTTTTGTTTAATTTTATGCGCTGCTTGCTAACAGCAATTATTTTTACAAAAACGAATAAAAGACGACTGATGTTTCCATAATTATAATTAAGCTGTTATAATACCAAGGGAATGGAGAATGCGTCAGACATGTTCTTTTATCAAACGTTAAAAATAATATGTTATTTAAAAAAAGCCCACAGCGTATTTTTAATTGAAAAACATTATTTTGGAAGTCGGGGTTTATAAACTTATTATGTCATCTGCTCGCAAGCTGTGGTTTCAGAGCATGTTTACCTGGGAAATATTTTGTGCATTTTGAATATTCATCAGTCATAAAATTTTCCTAATGATATTTTAATTTCGTGTTTTTCATGTTCTGTGACTTAGGCCGGTATTCCAGTACGTTTTATAAGGGTTTTGATACAGCTCAAGCCAAGCCCAGGCCTTATCAGTATTCCAGAACGTTATAATGCCAGCCAATGCCCTCAGCTAAGCCACGGCCGAAGCCTTAATCTTAGGGCTCCGATTTCGTGATTTATCCTTGGCACAAACGAAAGGTACGCATGCGCAGAACAAATGTAATTCTGCCGGAGCTGGCAGCGTGACGAACAGCCGTAAACAATACGACGCCGCCAGAACGTTATACGCCGTGATGCAAAGCCAGTTTTAGGCTAGGTGGCTCCCTGTGCAAGACTAGCCATGGGCGTCCCCCCTCCCCGCCCCCCCCCCTCAATACAAATTTTCTTTCACAAAATTTTTGTAGGGTAGAAATTAAGTCGTTTGTATGGATCGTGATTTAACTATATTTACAGGAATACAAAAATCCAGTGCGGCCTATACTTGAAATATTAATCGACACAAATTTTTCATCAAAAACTTCATGTGCGGCTTATACACGCCAAAATACTGAAAATATATTCATCTCTCTGTTTTGTATTTTGTCCTGAAAGAGTTCAGCTGCCTAAGGGAAATGGTCAGAGCAGTCGTGTTTGTCGTCTAGCCCTGCGCGCCCTGCAATGAGAGCTATCCCAGTCAGAGGGTATACAGTCAACTCTCGATCTATCGTTATTCAGCGGACTGTGTAAAGGCTGGACGAAGGTGACGTCAAATATTACCAAGAAAAGGACACTATTCTGGTAATTTTTTTGAATGTCAATTCATGAAATTACAAGTTCATCTTTTACTCCTGGATATAACTGGTAATATGAATAAAATGTAAAAATAAGCCAAATTTATTGACTTCATCTTTTTTCTAGTATTACTTTTCACTTTCGAATATTGGTTTTCATTTTACTTATTTTTGGTAACCTAGGATATTTTCTCATATTAAAACCCTCAGAAAACTGTTCCGGAGTCACATTCGTTTCGTGTAGCGAAAGAAAGAGGTATTAAAACCTACTATCCAACCTTTTTTTTTAACCATTTTTTTAATTAACTAGTGACATCAATTTTTGTTACAAAATCGATATTATCAGATGCGTCAAGCCATGAACAGAAGCTCCCTGACCATACATCTCGCCTAGCCGTCAGCCACTACCACTATAGTAATTATTTTCTAACTTTACTCGACCATGACGGTACAGTGTGTTTCGCAAGGTTTCTTAGTTTCTGAAAATACCCCCGTTAGATTTGCTACGCATTTGTCATTTGGTACAACTTCGTATGTTATGTTCATTAAAATAATTGTTTTGTAATTAGTACACACATTTCGGCTCCTATTTTTATTCGGCGCTCTGTGCAGTGGCACATGTCACACCGCCCTAAATCCACACATGTCGCGATGTAATTATTTGTCTAAAAATTAGGAAACCATCACAATTCAGTTGTTTTGCGAATAAAAGCTAAAGACGGCGAGAGTGTTGAGTAATATGTATGTACAAAATGTTTTAGAAACCTTCATAATTAGAAGGAAAAAAAAAGGCAAAACAGGTAGGTAATAGGTATAACAGATATACATATATTTCCTTTATTCAGCCTGACGCGATGTGCTTTGTGTTAGTGCAACGGCTTGAGGCTTCAGGCTCTAACACCGGTCGGTGTTCCTTCCTTTAAGGCTCTACTATTAACTAGAGCTTCCATATTTATACACATATTATGTTCAATAAAGTATATTTATTTAAATAACTGCTCTAAGTAACTTAACGAAAATTTGATAACAGTGCTATATAATGGCGACGTATTGTCACCGGGGCTTGTTTATTTGTAATAATTATATCTCTCAAAATTTTTCCACAAAATCTACTAGTCATGTTCGAGAGCCATTTTGCGTTTCTCCCTTTTCATTTGAAGACATTATATAGCAAAATAAAATCGTTTGTCGTATGTAGCGTGTGCAAATTATTATATTTGCGAGTCCGCCTTCTATAACGGTAAAAACGATATTCACTGGCTGTTAGGAGTATATTGTTTGTCCGGCGTGAAACTCAGAATGGCGTTCATGTTTTGAACTGTTTGCATGAGTTACCAAGTGTTGTGTTTCTGATGCTTCAATGTTTTCGCCGAGGCTTATGTGCAGTTCAGCGAGTGTCGCGTCGATTGCTAAAGTGATGTGCGCGCACGTGTATGAAAAATGTTGACTCGCGGAGTAAACTTTTTAATTTCACATGTGACAGCGGGAACTGTGTTGTTTTTACCATAAAAACCGACTACAGAATTTTATTTTATTTTTTTATGTTACGTATGTATATCACAACTTTTTGACGTTTCCCTGCAGGTTTTAAACACGAATTAATTTCCCTTGTTGGCGCATCTTTGATTGTAACGTTAGCCACGGCTCAACAAGTTGCATAAATTCCGAAATTCTAGCCAGTAAAACACACAAAATAATAACGCAGTAAAACTGACGCATGCAGTACAAAATGGTTGAAATGTGTATTTCAGAGAATATTTTAATCTGCACATGTATATCAGTAGAGAAATTTTATCAAAACACTTGGGTGGATTACAAATTTTAATACCAGAACCTAAAATAATATTTCGTTCGGTTCTCACGCTGTATACTGCACAAATGGAAGACTGCAGTCGTGTCCAGTGCTTTCGCATTGGGGTTATGAATGAACTTATCGACGAGTCATTTTATCCCATAGCATTGTATGACTTCTGCTTCTACAGTACAATAAAGCTGTGATTTGCAGGACCGCTAAATATCGTATATCTATATATTATTACCATATAACTAGAAAGTTTTAATTCTGCTGTTCAAATGCCTGGGCACCATTTAAAGTCCACGTCATTCATTTCCACATTACAAACACGAAACATACCATATAATTGTTCCATACGTTACTGTGTAGTAAAGAACGAAATAAACATATCACGTCAGATAATTAATAACATTTTTTATTTTTATTGTTCTACGCACAGTTATGTCAAACTGCCAGCGCTATAGATAACGTAACAAATAAACCGCACAGGTATTTATCTTTGCAAAAGCTAGTGTATATAAACGCTTCACAGTGTCGCGTTCATTTGTTTATAGCCTCGCACGGGGCGGCGAATAATAGACCGCGGCGCGTCCGTTAACATCTCAGGACATAGATAAGACACGTTCAGAAATAAGTTTCCACGAGTTAAGGATTAGTCTTTGGCTTTTTTTTATCGCCCAAGATGGTGTAATGCCAAACTGAACGTTCTGGAATACCGGCGTTGATGTAGTATCCTTTAGTTAACAAAAAATTAATCGGAACGAATAGATTTAGTTTGGAGCACTTCTGTGAAATCGGTCGCGGGTAATAAAAACATTATCACACTAATACTACCGTAATTTTGGCCTGTGTGACTTCCGTGACCCAAATAATAAAAACACTGCCTTTCTTAACTTCCACGTACGAATTATTGGTAATATGTGAATTCGAATATAATTTTATTTGTAACCTACGTAAAGGCTTACCATCGCCTCTCAAAACTGTCCAGCTTATCAAAAAATTCAAGAGTGAAAAAAAAAAAAAAAGACAAGATTGAAATAAAATAGCTTTGTTATTTAGATTTTTAATAACAACACAAACAACGATTTATGTTGTTATATCTAATAAATGCTGCTCCGTTTTGATGAGATGAATTTCAAGGACACTGAGATACTGCCGAACCACCTTCCTTCCGCTTTTAAATGGTGTAATTTAATTATTGTGAAATCACATATAATTGCTAGGTATTCGTCGTAAGAAAGCAGTCTCCAAAACTTGAGGTATAAGACTACCTTCGAATGGGAAATACTAACTAAATAACGTGTCGAAAAATTTATTTCAATTTAAATTTAAACGAAATAAACTTTGTAGTACTAAATTATTTTCCTGCGAATTGCTTCTAAAAACTTTACTTGAGACTTGAAATCAAATAGTGTTCAAATCATTTTCACTCAATTCTAAATTTATAGACAAAACGGTACTTAATTGTCAAGAAAATTAGTTGACTGGAATTAGTCAAAGAAAAAACCGATTTTCAAGGGAGGAATCATTTCTTAAGAGGGCACTAAGAGATAGATGATCTCTCGTTCACTTATTACTCGAAAAACCGGTTAAGTAACAAATTTTCAGAATTGTTTTTTAAATGTTTAGTACATTATCTTCATCGTTACTCATATAAATATAACATTAGATAGCTTGGGAAGCGTATAGTGTTTTAATGCACAATTAATAATACTCCTTGTGTCTTATGGGATATTTTAATTTCTGTGCGTAATAGTAAGGAAAGCGTATTATTAAAGAATAAGTTCAATTTAATTTCTTCTAGTCTTGAGCAGCAATCCCCAAACTGCAGGTGTTGATGTCTGCCATTTTAAAGGAAAAGCAAATGTCGTTGACAAATTTCGCTGAACTGCGTATGCGTGGCGGAATAAATGGACGTCCCATGATGTTCGTAGTTTCCTATCTCGGTTAATTTAATTTTTACCTGGTCATTCTGAATAATTCGTGGATTTTTGCCGGTAAATATAAAAATGAGATTCGATTGTTCTTTCCGTGTGTATGTATACATTAGAGTATTTGTTCATACGCATGTATTTGTGTATGTGTATGTATTTAGGTGCCTGTGCATATATGCAGTTACATACGTATGCATGCATGTATGCCTGTATGCACGAAATTGTGCACAAGTGTATATAGTATATATATATCACATTCATATATGCATGCATGGATATGTAGGCGAGCTTCACCAAACGACAGCCAAACATGTATAAGCAAATGTTTCTAGTTTATCTCACTGTTTTCTACTGCAAGTTAAACAGTAAACTACATCGCATACTTAACATTAAGGAGGAGAAATTAAGAAAACTACTTCAAAGATTTTTATTTTAGAGAACTCGTTAGCTAGATGAAAACAAGCGAAAGTGGTTAAAATCACAAAGAAAGTTTGCTTCAAATTAACGGTAGTTCTTGCCACTTCTCAGCATGAAACGAACAAACCCAGGGGAAATCTATGGATTTTCATTTGCACCGGATAAAGGCGCGCGAAATTATTCCATTCGGTACTTAATCTGTGTGCCACGATTCGGAGCAGTGGGTATTTTATTTACTTCTATGTAAACATTCTCGTCATTTTGTGTACCACATGTCACAATAAACTATGTGCTCTCAGAACCTCTACATAAGTACATTCCACTGCATATTACTGCTCTGGTGAGTTTGATTTGCTAATGCCAACCCCATTTCGTTTTTATTTTATTGTAATAATTGCAGAATCGTGTTAAGGGGCGCGCCTACCAGGTACTTGAACTGTGTTGCAGAGTCAAGGTCATAGGTAGAGAGACCCGAGAATTTCGCGGGCTCATTTCTAGACAAGTTGGAATTCACACACATTTACGTTTACGTTACGTTTGTAATTGGTCGACGTATTTTTGACACCTCATGGAGGTAAATAAGCCAATAACAAACAAGCAAGAAATTGTGCGCACAACCATTGCATTTTACTACCACAACAATCAACCAATAAACAGTTGATATCTGCATGAGAGTATATAAGACTGTGAAGTCTAGCCTACAGGTCATCGAACTCGCGAATTTCTCGGATCCCTAGTCATAGGTAAAGGTCATAGGTCAATGTCATGGATCAAGGTCATAGGTCAGTGTGTGAAATACACGTTTTCCCACGAAATCATTAAACATTGTATCACACCGCCGTGTCTGAATGGTGTTCGCCGAGGTCGTCTCGTGCAGCCCTGTGTGCGGGGCGACATCTGGTGTCCTCGTCAGGAGACGGTATTCGATGGACATGAACTGCATGTTGATTGTTTTTTGTATTTAATTATTATTCACTGTGTAACAAAATTTATAATATATGGTGGTCACTTCTATGAGTTAGTCGGTTGAATTTTGTTTATTAATACTGAAGCAGTTATCCCAGGAAGAATAAGTTTGCTTGTTTTATTTTATTTTCCAAGACTGATGGATGAAAGCTGATATATATATATTTTTTTATTTATTTATTTATTTATTTATTGAACACGAGATGTCGTTTCAGAAAACTTGTAAGTTGATCTAGATTGGTTTTGGTGGCTATAGGCCGGCAAGATACACGGGACCATGCGCAGACCCCGGTTGTTGGCGTGGCGCACACAGGGGAGGAGAAGTCGGCACTAGGAGAAGTGGAGGGGGTCAGTTACGAGCTCCCCCTCGGGTGTGAGAGGTTTGCCTCCGCGCGTCATGTCGGGACCCTCGTTACACGATACCAGTGTGACTACCCCATCCACCTCGGGAATGAAGTCTGACCTTATTCCGGGACGGTCGTTACAAAGGCAAGCGCGTGAAATTTTTTATAACGTTGCGACACATCTAAAAGAAAAGAACTCTGTCGCCGCGCTGGAAGGGGGAGGGAAAAGGGGAGGGCGAACCATGCGCACAGCGAAGATGAAGCAGGTTCACTTGTAACTTGCCACTCTATAGTTCCGGCAAAGCGTATATTTGACTATTCGAGTTCCTACAAAATTCTGTAAATACATAATCACTTCTAATATTGGTTCCAAATCTACTATTCCTACTCTGGCAATATCATTCACGAACCTGAAGCTAGTCATGTAAATTACTAATCCATCATCAAGTACACTTACCGATTAAATAATTATTCAATACTCGTTTATGTTACGGGGTCTTCGTGAGGTTGTACCGTCACAACGTGAGTTCAATATGCTTATATACGAAAAGTACACACACTTCAGGAGAGTGCTTTCAAGACATCTTGCCCAGTATTAGAAACACAATTTCAGAGTAAGAAAAAACGGCTTCTTCAAAGCGCCGTATCTTAAAATATAGCCTATATTATAGATACGTACAAAACAATTCAAGGGTCTTACATTGAACCTTCCTACAGACTTTCCACTAATAAAATAATAATGTCACCGCTGAAAGTCCAATTGGTACACGCAGCCAGACGAGAACACTGCGCGCAAGTTCAGAGCCTCGCGCTTAGCGGCGATGTCGCACTTTCTGCGCATGGCAAAGTCGCCTTTATTGCTCCCGGGCCTTCTCGGTCTCAAACGAGGAAAAAGCTCCAGGTAGAAACGAGCCTCAGGTGAAAATTTCAAAACTCCAGCTTTCTACTTTACGACTGCTTTCTTTCGTTATGCCGTTTGTGAAAATAAGCATTGCGTGACAAGATGATAAGTGGGCCTTGACATGCATTTATGTAGCGATGACGTTATGGATGGACGTTCCCGTGGAAACAAGTTACGTTGTCTTACTGAAGTTAGCATCTGTATGAAAACGAAATCAAATCACACACCTCAAATCGCAGATTCGAGGAACGAACCGACCGCAATATGACAAGTGCGACAATGTTATGAGTTTTTTAGTTCGTGATTCGTGAAATATTAATGCCATGTGAACGACTTCTGTTGGCGGAAAACTAAACCAAACATCGGAAATTTCTCGGTTGGGAAAAAATTGCGATCACAAAAATGAAATCGAACTCAATAATGGTAACTTACAATTGGCAGCTTTACTCGAACCTTCAAAACAGGAAGTATAGTCTATTCGCGATTTCATCACACAATCTAAATCAAACCTTCGAAAAATCATCCCATATATGACGTGTTTAGTTGTTTTCTAAATATACCAGGTATCACAAGCTCTCTATAATTCTGTTAACATAAAAGGACCTTATTTTTTACTAAACTAAACTTTTAACTGTATTTAATCTACAAATTGGAATACTTCCTTTTTAATTAATATGTATAAAAACAGAGAAAATGTGTTGGTGAGCACTTTTGAAAGCCCTCTCATTTGGAATAATCTGCAATAAATATATTTTATTATAGCCTTAGCCGTTAACTTCTGAGTGCAGTGGAAAATACACACACTGTGTTTATTACTTACATGGCAATATTCGTTTGAAAACGTGGTTAAAGGATAAAACATAGCTGAAATGGAAAAGTAACTAGGGCTTTAAATGTGCTCACTTTACCATGAGCAGCCTATAACATGTATTACTTCTGCATTACATTATTATACTGAGTGCGCACGAATGCGGTGCGTCGCCCCTTTGGTGTAATTTTCTAGACCCTTGTTAAGCTTTGTTTGCACAAGGCGAAGGAATATCCTGGAAGTTGAACTTCAGCAGTGCTTCAGGAAAGTTGGAAGTTTTCGTGAATGTTTTATGATCGCGTTTTACCTGCGATTGCCACGGCACAAAGATCGTAATTCCGCAATAGAGATATAGCAAACACCGAGGAATACACAGACATTACAAAAGTATAATTTCTTGAGTTTCTGACCCCGCCAATGATCTTTGACCTCTAACGGCGTTGATAACTTTACAGTGATGAAGATCCTGAAGCACATTATTATTGCTCATATTTTGGTCAGCAGAGTTTTATGTTACGTCGTTATGCGTCGGCTAAATTAGTTTTTGAAAGCCCTGCATATGATATACTTGTATGCACGTTGTGTATTCTTCCGCGTTATGAAAATTAACACTGCCGTGGGTCTCTTCACTTTATTCATGTGTCGGCCAAGCGAAACTGCGAAATTTGAAAAGTAAATATTTTACATATCTTTAAGTTTTTACATTTAGAGATGCATTAAATAGAAACGTGAAAAATTCGCGAGTTCAATGACCTGCAGTCTAGACTCCACAGTCTTAAGTACAAATATGCCGATATCAAATGCACATTGGTTGTCTGCTGTCACAGTGGAAGGCGACAAATGGGCCAGTCTTCGCCAGGAGGCGTCAAACACCGTGTGGACCTATGGGTAAAGATATATAAACGCACGTGTTTTGAATTTCAGCTTTGCCCAAAATGAATCCGCGAGTTCTTCAGGTCTCTAGTCATCGCAAATGGTTACCTGACGCTTTTAATTCGACGTTAAGACATGGAACCACTTTCCCTCAATTGTTACCAGCTCCACTTGGATCATGCCACTCAGCGCTACCGTTAAATCGTATGCAGGTGGGAGCAGTGACTTTTCTCTAATGTTGATTTCTAAAGTGCTCACTTTATCATGAGCCTGCAGTATGCGATGTACGTTATCGCCCAGGCTGGTCTGAAGCGGGGTAGGTCGTCGTAGCGTATTCTGGGACAGTCTATGGAGGCAGGTCCCAGATGTGGCATCGTATTCTGCGTCCGTCTGCCTACAAACTGGTTCACATCGCGCTGCGGCTACAGGTTGCTCCTTCGCCATTTATCAACACTCCCCGCCCGACCTGGGCTGGTAAAACATCCGCAAAGGATATATCGCCATCGTAATCAACCGGAACGTCACGTATAGTCTTTTCACGGTAAACTGAGCGCTTTGGAAAGCTCTCAAGTTCTACCTTCATGCACATTGCGTATTCTTTTGCCATATGGAAAATCGACGTTGGCATGGGCTTCATCATTTAGATAACGCGTCGGTCAAGGTAAACTATAGAATTATTCTTTAAGTAAATATTATAGATGTTGGATATATCTTACACTTATGCGCATTAAAGAGAAACAGTAATCAAAATAAATAATTTCAGCTTCCACAAATATTTACCTAACCAATTTAATTCAACGTTAAATAACAGAACTACTTTCTCTTTGTCGATGCCAACTTTACTGGACTCATGCCGGTCAGACATGGGTAAGTTAACTTCAAACACTAACTGAAGTTAAGTTAAAGTTAGTATAACAAAAATTTAACTAAGTTATTGCCCGGAAAAAGTAGCTGATTAAAAGTTTTTGAATAGGAAAAAGGATCGCCAAGTTAAGTTAAAAGTTAATGCATGGAACAAGTAAATGCGCAAATGTTAGCAAACACTTTCTGTTGGAAGCAATTTTATTATTTTTAGCAAAAAAAAATAATGATCAAAATATTTCAGCAAAATAAATAGCACTGATCAGTACTCTGACAAAGAGAAATAAACAGCGAACCATAATTTGTTGTGTTAATTCTCACTTATATAATCCAGTTATTTTGAGTTTCAACTTTTTAAAAAAAATATTGTAATACTGAACATTTGTAAGATTTCTTTTATTTGTGTAAAGAATAAGATACTATAAGTCCCAGAGTCTTTTATTATTGTTTCACAGTGTTTTCCGTGCAACAAGGGTATATGCGATATCTGCATAACATCGTGTTTTATTCCCCTAAAGGTACTTTATTTGTTGCCATTTATTGATTCCAATTGCTTCATTCTGATGCAGAAGCCCACGTCAACAAGCAAATCTTTGATATTTTCTGCCAGTTTTATGTTTTATGTTGTGTTCCGGGTAGGAAAGGCATATCTCGAAATATCAGCAGATTACTGCAATAGCACTTTATTTCTGAAGAAAGCGGTGGGCAACATACTAGATACTTCAGTATTTTTTACTCTCTACAAAAGTAATTTCAATGTAGTATAAAGTTTTACTGAATAATTTCTAAATGTCTATAATTTTCTTTTATACTTCCTAAAAAAAAAAATATTTTAGTGCCAACTATGGGTTCATTTCCGGAGTACATTTGTGTAATGAATTTTTGAGTAAAATTAAGATTATGATTTGCGTATTTTATAAAAATAAATACATAATAAGAGTGACTGCACAAATAAAAACTGCAGATAGAAAAAGGATAGACTGAGCATTCAGTAACTGGTAAAAAAAAAAATTACGGAGATGTGCATTTTAACGCATTCTGATTTCTTATATTGTTACCAAAATAAACAAAAGATTTTAGTGTGCATAATATAAACTTATAACTTTACTTGAAATTAAGTTATTTATCTGCAAAAAAAAAAACTAACTAGCTCAAGTTATTATACTCAATTCGCGGTTTCTTCACACTTTATGAATCAAACCCGAGACCAAACCTTTGAAAAATCACCCCATGCAAGACGTATTTTTTCCTTAAGTTTCTCATGCGTCACAAGCATTTTATTAAACGTGTGTTTGGTTAAAATAAACTCTTACTAATGTTACATCTATACGTAATAATTGGATATAAAAAACAGGTAGAAAATAGACATGTTGGTAATGCTTAGCAAGAAATAATTCTTACGCAAGATATTATATTACATTGAGCGCACACGAATGCGATGCGTTGTCCCTTTTGGTGGGGCAATTTTTAAGACTTGGTTGAGCTTTGTCTGCATGTGGCGGAAGAATATCCTGGAAGGAGAACTTCAGCAACGCTTGAGAAAAATCGTAAGTAACCGTGAATAGACTATAGTTAGGGCTGCCTGTTTTTTTTTTTTTTTTTAAAGAAAATATTCACGCGCATTCTAGACTTCAATATCTCATGTAGCAAACCTTGCAGTCTTCATTTGTCCGTTGGCCCGCTTGTGTTTGTGTGAGGAGAGTCTGTCGCATGAGTGAACCAACCAGAACTAAGTCTCTCCCACACTTATCCTGAAATCATTTCGCGAAAAAAAAAAAAAAAAAAAAAAAAACAGTTGCCCCTAACTATAGTTACTTGATCGTTAACTATTTAAATTGAAGCTAGTTTCTAAAAAGTAACTTTTAAAACTTGTGTAACATGTTAGTAAAGGTTGTTCACTGTAATGTGAGGTCTTCGGAAATCAACCTTTGAAAAATGGCACTGCCCCTACCTGCAAGTATTTTAACGGTTATATTGACTGGTATGCACTCTTTAAAATTGGCGACGAATGAGAAAAAGTAGTCTTAACGTTGAATTAAATGTTATAGGCTGTTCACAGTAAAGTGAGCACTTTTAAGGCCCTAGTTCCTTTTTCCTATAGGCTGTTCACGGTAAAGTGAACACTTATTAAGACCCTCCCAAAAGGTATTAAACCCTAGTAAATATATTTTATTCCAGTCTCAGGCGTTAACTTTTGAGAGTGACGAAATATACACGCTGTGTTTAATAGTATTATTGCAATTTTTACATTAAAAAGTGGCAGAAAGTTATAAATTAATTGAAAGGAGAAATTTAGCAGTGCCTTAGAAAGTGCTCACTTTACTGTGAATAGCCTATATCAGTCAATTTTTATTCTTTCACCACTTTTTAAAATAATCATTGCCATGTAAGTAATAAACACAGTGTATATGATTTACCGGACTTGAAAGTTAACGTCTAAGACTACAATAAAATATATTTATTGACTATCCAACCAAGTCGAACCGGGTTCAACCCCCTGCCGGGTCACCGGATTTTCGCAAGTGGGAATCGTGCCGGACGATGCCGTTGGTCGGTGGGTTTTCTCGAGGATCTCCCGTTTCCCCCGCCCCTTCATTCCGGCGTGGCTCAATATACTCTTCAATCACCCTCATCGGCTCTCAAGACCTCGCTGTTAAGAGCCGCCCAAATCTCTTCACTCACATTTATTGACTATTATTCAAAATTAGGGGGGTTTTAAAAAGTGCTCACTTTACCGCGAATAACCCATAGGTAAACATTTGTGAACACCGAAATTATTTATTTCGCTTTTGAATGTTTAGAATTAATTAAGCGCAAGAATCAATGAATTTTATTTAAAACATTAATTTTTGTAGTGATTTCAAGTTTTGCTTGACGGACGCATGAATGAAATGATCATACTAATGGCAATTTTAATTGGACATATGGTGGAAAATTACACAACGTGCATACAAGTAGATCTTGAGCAGGGCTTTCAAAAGTGCTCAGTTTACCGTGAGCAGCCCTTACCCATGTTTGGTGCCCGTTTAAAATTTATGCAGGTAACGGCAGTGATGTATTCAAATTTATATTTCAAAAGTCTTAATTAACAACGACAAACGTATATCGCGTGGTCGGGAGATGCGGACTTTAAGAACGTGTTCGTGTCGCGGGCAATAAAAACGAGAACGGAAAAGAAGCCTTCGAAATGTTCCCGACGGTGACATAGAGCCTCCCCCTACCGACCGTCAGTTCGCCGGCTCGCCTCGCCTCAGGAAATTTATGCCTTCTCGATGGGATGTAAAATAACAAGTGCGTCCCACGCTGGGACCATCGCCATGCTTTGAAAACGGTCCAACACGAAATCTCGTTTCGGAGGTCGTGGACGGCTGGCTCGAAGATCTTCGGGGCAAAAAGGATGTCGTAAATTCGATACTTTTTTGTTAGGCTATTGCCCCTTTCGTGAATCCAGCACTCGAACGAAACCTTTTACCAGACACGAGACGACTGCATGCATCCAGTTGCTTCATTTCATCTTTGTTACCTGAGTGTCATAAGCGGTTGATGCATTGCTCGCCCCCCCCCCCCTCGACCAGCACAACCCAATCCCTCCACCATTTCCTTTTTTTCTCATATTCTTTTAAGGAGCGTTACTAAAAAAAAAAAAATACCTAGATTCGAAAAATAATAAGTTTATAATTTTTTCTTCATAAATTATCTCTGTTTACAACGTTGACGCGTTATTTTCTATAGTCCATTCACGACTGGAACAGACTTGTGAAAATCAATCTTTGAAAAAACATCCTAGCCGTTAGCTGCATGCTTAGGTTGTAAAAAAAAAAAGTGGCGGATGTGGGTACAATAACCAATTATATTATTGATAGAATAAAAGCAAAAGTTCAATTCAACCAGAAATAAAATACTTTCACATTAACACAAGTGCTTGTGTTACATAACATATATAGTAATCAACCAAAGACGTCGTACATGGGGTGATTTTTCAAATGTTTGATTCAGAAAGTGTGAAGAAACGGCGAATAGACTATATACATATGGTGTATGAATACACAATCTGCATATAGGTCGATCTTAAGCAAAGCTTTCAAAATCGCTCACTTGACCATAAACAGCCGATAGTAGACAAGACAATATATTCGTATGGAGGCGCCGGCCATAAACCAAGGAGAGCGCCTGGGATGGATAAAGATGTGAAAGAAACGATCTGGCAAAATCCCCATGTTTCTAGCACTAAGATGAAGTGGGGGATGGAGTGAGTGTGTGAGTGAAGATATTTGGGCTGCTCTTAACAGCGAGGTCTTGAGAGCCGATGAGGTTGACACGAGGTGTGGGTACAGTACCCACACCAGCCAACCTTTTTTTTTTTTACTAGCTATGCATGCAGCTAATGGCTAGGGTGTTTTTTCAAAGATTGATTTTCAAATATCTGTTCCAGTAGTAAATGTACTATAGTTACAATTATTACGAGAATTAATGCCAAATTACCAAAAGTTATTTTTTACTTAAATGTTTTTTTTATTTTACCAGCTCTGTGAGTTTACTAGTTGCCTCACTGCATTTTAGCTAGATAAGTTATTACGATCATGTATATGGTTTATTTGAGAAGTTCCTAATTACTTAATAAAAAAAAATTCCAACGGGGTTTAAAAGTTACTCTATCCATTCAATAGTAAAATGATTAGAACTATAGTACTATATCTTAGCCAAATCAAAACAATATTTATTCTAGTGATTTTTCTTTCTTTTTGATTTTGTTGTTCTATTCCGACTCTAATATATAAAAACAAGAAGTGTACATAATTTCAGTTTTTTTTTTCTCTGTATACAACTGGAGCTTGCTACAAAAACAAATTGCTATCAGATTTAAACGTTTGCATTTTACAAGACCACAAGTGTTTGCAACCTAGATTTTCTACCAGATATGAAATGAATGCTGTTATCTGTACGTATGCATCGAACTATAGCTAGGGACACCCGAATTTCGCGAAAAGATTTCAAGACAAGTTGTATTTCACAACACTTTAGCTCAGGCCCACTTTCGTGATTGGACTGTTCCCGTATAACGCGTCTTAGGTGTCTGCTAGCGAATCATAGGTTAACACTATCGGAGTAATTCAATTATGATTGGCCAGTCAAGTAAGAAAATATCTTCTCGCAAAGACACACTGCCAATAAGCATAAAAAAACTACTGATACGCCCGTAGCGTATTGACATTTAGCATGCGCGGAAATCTTTTCGCGAAATTAGGATGTCCCTAACTATAGCTTGTGCAGGGTCAGTTGAGCACTTTTGAAATCAACGCTTGGAAAATGTCATTGCCCCTACCAGCATATATTTTAACAGGTACATTTACTGGCATAAGCCTAGTAACGTTAACGACAGAGGAAAAATAGTTCCATGCCTTAATTTTGAATGAAAAGTGTTAGGCAAACGGACAATTTTATAAAATATTTACTAATATCGCAATTGGGCTTGATCGATGCACGAATTAAGCCGTTGGGACGATGGCAATATTAATTCTACATATGGAGGACGAATATACGATTTTCTTTCAAGTAGATCTTAGGTAGGGCTTTCAAAAGTGCTCAGTTTACCGTGAACATTATATATATATATATATATATATATATATATATAATGTTCACGGTAAACTGATATATATATATACACATATATATACTGTTACATACGGACGCTTGAGAGGCGTATCCGAGTTAGTGAGGGATGGAGGTTTTGATAAAAGTAGTAGAACTAAATTTGATTTCTAATTTATTCACTCCACAATTATTTACAGCATTAATCAGCTGTCTCCATTTTAAATCTTTTTATTTAAGAGTGAGCGCATTATTTAATTTCTATTTAACGCCCTTCTTAATCGTCTCATAATAATTATTAACACATGTCCAGTCTAACTGTTACCATAATTTATTATGTCTTTCACTCACGAGTCTGGTCCAATAGTCCAGCCTGCCAGCCGCACTCTTTACTGCTTGGTACTCGCAGTCGCAGACTTCCCTTCTGCTGGTAACTTCTCCCGCTGCTTGTCTTCTATCGCTCGGAACTCAGCCACTCATTCTCTCAACTCCAACTCCACTCCCGTCCCGGAGGCTTGCCGCAATATTTATAGTGTTCTCCCCTGATAATCTCGAAGGTTCAGCGCACCCCGAGTCACGCTGAGAGAACGAGGTCAGTAATCCAGATAATTCTTTAAATAAACGCAAAAAAAAAAACAATACAACCAGGGTCCGCGGTGCGCCTGTAATACGAAACTCTTCATTGTCTTGCCGCCGCTGCCGCTATCATATAACGACTCTCTGTCCTCTTCTTTCGCTCGCGAGGGGCGGCGAAACAGTGAGCGTGTGACACTATTTAAATTTTCCAACCTTAAAAACAAGAGAGCTCCCGTGTGTCAGAACTTGTGCACGGATGCGGTTATCATTTATCAGCATTCAGCAGCAAGTTAGTCGTCAACATGCAGCGCCAACTATGTGCACATCGAATACAAGCTGATATGTCGAAATATTATTGACGTCGTGGCTTCATTTGAACGGTCACTGTAACTTGATAACGGCCGTAGGGAATTGCATAGATGTTACTGGTCTGTCATCCCTAGCGGTCAACAGCCATCTTGAAATCTGCTGTCACGGTCTCCACACAGTTCGCCATGTCAAAAAGTGAACGCTTAAACCTGCCTCGTCCCGCTTACAGTACCGAATAGAAGTTTATTAATCCTGGATGTTTACATTTTTTATCCCGTGAGACATGAGCGAAGTTTTTCATGAGGCTAGGAACTACGGGATATTTTCCGCAAGTCAATATTATGTACTGTACATAAGTTTTTGCCTTTAAAAGTTTAATTGAAGGTAGATGTCACGAAATACTACAAAAAGAGTGAATTCAGTCAGAATATCGGAATTAACGAAACGACGGAATCGAAAATAAAATATATGGATTCAACTGTAAGTGGCATAACGTGTTATCTGATGTATTTTTTCATTACAAAAAATAACAATTAGCAATTAGTTTAATTTTTTTTTTTTTTTTTTTTTTTTTTTTCAGAAGTTTGTGCAAACCAATAATTTTAGCGAACTTCAGTTCATGAAGTACAAAGTCCACGAACGAAGAAACACCAATAACACACAAGCACAATTTCCAAGATGTACGGTACACTATTTATGCCATGATAGGCCTACAATATATTTTATACATGAAGCCATTACGGGGTAATTAAAAGGTTCACAAAGACAGTTAGAAAAATGAGCCATAGCCCTAGACGTGCAAGAAAACTTAATTGCATAACGAACGAGTGATATATTTGCGCGGTGCTGAAAAGCTAATGTGGGTGAAGTGAGGCGGAGATTGAGTAGCGACGGAATGCAGTGGTGGGGGGGGGGGGGGACGACGGGAGAACTCCGAGAAAACGCACAACAGCGACGTCCGACACGTTTCCGACCTTCGAAAATTCTAACTAGACTCCCCCAGGAATCAAACCCCCGTTTGCCTGTGGTGTGAAGTTAGCATAGCATATCCTTACGTCGAATTCATTTCTCCACTTTACAGGTGAGTCTATTTGTTTCATGCATCATGAGAACGTCCGTTATAAGCTACCCATTACCGAAAAAAAACAGAATTTTTTTTTAAATTAGCTTAATATTTAGCAGGCGAGTTGCAAACGTTTTCGCTGGCTCAGCGAAATGAGTAAAACACCTGCACAGACAGAAAGAGAGGGCGAGCATCCAATAACAAAAGTGGTGCATGACTCGTACAGAGTAAATTTTATTGGCGGTTTCTTCGCACTTTTTTTAACCAAACCTATGAAAAATCACTCCATGTATGAAGTATTTAGTTATTTCCTAAATATGCCATGTATCACAAGAGTTTTATACCTTTCTTAACAAAGAAGTATATTATTTTTCGTTAAATTAAAGTTTTGCCAATATTTTATTTACAAAATATAATATTTAATTTATAATAAATATGAATACAAACAGTGAGAAACTTGTGTGTTGGTAGCACTTAGTAAGAAATAGTTCTCATGCAAAATATTATTATAACTGAGCGCACGAATTCGTGGCATTGTCCTATGGTGTGATTTTCTAGACTTAGTTAAGCTTTGGCACCATGAGGTGGAGGGATATCATGGAAGTAGAACTTTAGCAGGGCTTCAGAAAGGTGTGAAGTGAATGGATTATACACAGCAATCGGCCAAATATTTTCTCATTAGGGCGGGCGCCAAGTGAGGGAAATGTTATGCATGGGACAAATATTGGCGAAGCGTTACGGTCGACCCCGACCGGAGTATGTAAAGCGATATAGCCTCTACGCGCAAGCCACTGAATTAATATTACTCGCAGTGGTTTCGTCGGGATCCTGGAACTTCGAGAATTTAAGCGGACACCGTATAATTCTAATGGATGTGACTCTTCAATGCATGCCTCTTGTCGTAGTTTGGCATGTATCCTGTCCGTGTATTTTGAGATAAAGCATTCTTTAAAAGTCGTTTCCAGCTATGTTGGGAGGCCCGAAAGTAATGTTTCCCATGTGCGTTGCGTCTTGGAAATATCATTCCGTCATAGCCTGAAATGTGCTTTCTTTCCGTTATGTAAACCTTTTGGGGGCATGTTTAACACTTCGAGGTCAGCAGGCATTTACAAGACAACCAAGCCAAGTTAGAAGTGAGTTACTTACATCCACGAATGCAGGAACACCGGTTCTGTTGTTCTCTTGTGTTCCCACTCACTGCCGTTCTATTGGCCAACATGACAATGGACACTGTGCTCTGCAACGTTCATTATTGGCTGGTTATCAGCCACGAAGGCGCTGAGTTGATTTTGTTTCAATAAAATGTCTTTATTTGTGTAAGATGTTTTACAATCACACCTGTCCTTTTGTGGAGATGAAAAAAAATATTTTTTTTTTTTTGTAGTCAGGAAAGTTATTGTTACTGAGCTGTAGAGTTCTTGTAATATCCTGCATGGAAACGCTAGTTTTCTTTTCAATGACAAAGAAATTTTCATAATATTTTTGCTGGAGCTACACTCGAGCGTAGTCCTTACATTGTTAATAGTTTCCGTAAAAAAAAAAAAAAAAAAAAAACGCATTTTTAAAACACGCTGCAGCATATTTCAAGCACTATGTAGGCGATCTCCTTAAATTAATGTGTCCAGTTGTATCTTGATGGCGGGGAGGATTATTTATAAGTGAAAGTATTTCGTAGAGTAATAAACGTTCAAAGAAGTTTTCTGCCCATATAATTGACAGTGGTCCTGCGGTAATAAACATGAGTCAGCGACTTGTGCACTCATGGGGATTCCCAAATGAGAGTTGTTGGTCGCCGCCCAGCACTTTAACATTGAACTTCGCCAGTCACCCCCCCCCCCCCTTTTTACACCCTTTTCTTAATATATCTCTTCCCGCAGACGCTCTTAGGAGCTAAATAAATTTAGTGACCTTCTGTTACTCGTTTGGCACGTCTGTTAATGGATTTTTATTCTGGCTGTAAAGTGACACCAATGACGATAAGATACAATACCAGCGAAAATGATTTGCCTCTTGTAAATTATTTAAAAGCCTCGGCTACTAAAATTCCTTCTTTAACGTGAGACTGACAGCCAGCTATTATAACTAAAGACCTGCAAATTTCGCGTTATTATTTGAGGAGATGCTAAACGTAAATCACTTTTCTTTTGCAATACGTTTGTCATTGGATTTTACACGCCCCTGTTAACTCTGCGCCAATAAATGAAGCTCCACAACCATATGCGGTTCACTCAGAAAGGGAGTGACTTACCGTCAAAGCATCAGGCAATGGAGAAATGACGCCGGCTCGAGTATCTACAGTACTGTGAATTTTAGCTTGACGCAAAAAAAGTAACGCGAATTTTGCAGGTCTCTAATTATGACCAATCGACAAGAAAAATTTTAATATTCATACTTACGAATCAGAGTTCTTATACTGTAAAAAAAATTTCACGTGTAAACGTCTCCACAAAACGGCAAGTATTTTTTAAAATATAAATGTTGCACGTATTACGTTAGGTAATGTTGGAAGCCAATAAGAAAATGTAGTTCTACGCCTTAAAATGTTTTGAAGTTAGTTTACGGTAATGCGAGCACTTTTGAAAACCACCATTGAAAAAATTCACTGCTATAACTACACTATGTGCTCCGTACACGCTGACCTGCGGCTGGCAGTTGAGTTGTCAGCGAATTAAAGAAAGTTAGTTCTACGGTTTTGCGTTGTAATGAGAGCGAAATATTATAAATGATTGTTACTAAAGTCAGTATTTTTTGTTAATAAAAATAAAAGAGCATGCATCTGCATACTATTTTAACATTTAATTTGGGAAAAATTACACGAATTCGCTTAGATGACGTATGAATAAAGTGAGACGAACAATGGCAAAGTTAATTTTACATGTAGAGGAATGATACAAAAAAAAAATATATCCAAAGCAGGATTTTAAAATGTTCTCAGTTAAAATCGAACAGCCTTTGTAATGTAAAATTTAAATTAATTACTACGGAATTTGTTTATTCTCTTAATCCCCGTTTTAGTGATTATTAGTTTAACACCATTGTACTTATTTTCTTTACAATGTCACGCGATGAGCACATGTATGGCAATATCAGTTTTTGCGTGTGATGGAATGATAAACAATAGGCAGGAAGGAGAAAACAAGAAGTGTTTTCAGATGCCTTTAAATGATAAACAATTACTGTTGGAAGCCTAGAAGCATCCATGGTTTGTTCAAAAGTTCGTCAATGGCCTTTTAAAGTTGAGGCCTGATGTTTGATTCCAGGCCCAACAAGTTGGTAATTACTAGGGGCAGGAAAATGCTAAGACTTCATTTGAAGACATAATAAAATTCAAATATGTGTATATTTCTATTTCATTCACAATGTTATTATACATCTTAGATGAGACGGATTTATTGACTGTTGGGCAGTTTCGTTCAATTACGTGATAAATAAATAAAGGAATAACAACGGAGTGGTACAGAATAGTCGCGAAACACAGTCGTTCGATTTTCTGTTGACAGTGGTTAAAAGGAGATGATTCTGGGTGAGTTTTACTGGCAAAACACAGTTCGAATGTTAAGCAAAATACCATAAAACACTATTAGTGGAAAGCTATGATTCAATAACAAATCTGCAAGGAAACAAGGACCAAATCTTCTGCTTCTAGCGTTGTGCAAAACTGGCTACGGGGACAGCATATAATAAACATTGTTTGGATGAGGCGGAGAAATAGTTTGAAAGTAGGACATTGGCAGGGATTCAGAAAAGTTGGAAGTAACTATGATATAGCTGAGATTCGAGTAGTCATATACAGACTACAGTGTGTTACGTACACGTCATTAACATGGGGAATCACCGTGCTATTGGAATTTCTTCGGGTTACTGGTGTACTCACATTGCCTCGCCAATACACTTTTCAGGCACCCCCCCCCCCCCACCTTTTATTTCTAGCGGATCCTATGTTGACTGTTGACCAAGTCTTATGATCAAGGGATTGTTTCCAGATGAGCAGCGCGACGAAAAATTCGTTCCACGGGCTTCGTTTAAACACTCCTTCGCCTCCAAGGCGTGTAAAATCTGTAATAATGACCACCTCAAAAAATCACTTCCATGCGTTGCCCGTTCGAAGAGAAGTAATGATCCTTTCTGCCCCCCCCCCCTCCCCCCGAGCTTAATTAGTGTATAAACAAAGCCGCAGCGTCGGAAAATTGTGGTCCAGCGGCAACTTGAGGTAGCAGCCTGCTCAGGCCGGCAAGCTGTGGGTAGAACTTCGGCATAAAACGTCGTATTGCAAAACTGGTCAATGTGCTTGAGTGATGTCTCCTTAGGAGTATCATTTAAGAAACGTTGCCAAGTGAGAGTATTCTGATTTCGGGTTCTTCGTTTATCTCCAAAGATAATGTATGTTCGGGCACACCGGGAGTCGTGCGTGGATAGGTGGATTTTCCGGGCACCGGCCGCCATGTTGGATTCCCGGACTTCCCGCTCTGTCATTCCGGTCACGCAACCGCCACATTGGATTCCACCATGTTGGAAGCCAGTACGTCGCCATATTGAACAGAAATTTTTGTAGCCAGTACGCCGACATATTTGTAGTCATTACTCCGCCATATTGAACTGCCATTTTAGTATTCAGTATGTCATTTTTTCGTGCTCTCGCATTCCGAGCGTTTTCTCCGAGTGCTCCCATTTTTTCTGTTTTGCATTCTTTATTTCCTTTATTTATCTTTCTTTCCTTCTGTCTTCCTTTCTTTCATTCTCTCTTTCTGTCCGAGGGTTTTATCCGAGTGCTCCCATTTTTTCTCTCTCGCATTCTTTCTCTTTCTTTCCATCTCTCTCCTTATCCCCTTTCTTTCTCTTTCTCTCTTTCTTTCCTTTCTCTCCTATTCGTTCATTTGTTTACATAAGCTGTTACTGGAGGCCGCCATCTCGGTTGTTATCATTTGTCATTTGTCTCTGACCTTCGTTAGACGCCATCTTTGTTTACTACATGAAGACCGCCATGTTTGTTTTTCGTTTCTCCTTTATCTCTCATATACGTTCGACCCGCCATCTTTGTTTATATTTAAGTGCAATTTTTTTTTAAAAACGTACAGAAGTATATAACACTTTAGTTTACTTCTGTATTACGGCATAAAATGATATTTTCACCGCTGCACGTCTTGTAGAGTCGTGTTATCGATGGGAAGACTGTGCGCCAGTTAAGTGACTTGCGCCTAGAGGCTACGATGAGACATAATGCGCATGCCTGCGTCGCCCTTAGTGCTTCTATACGCTTGTAGGCTTCGGACGTGCAGAATATATCCAGCTAGGTTGCCACCTTAACGTACTCGCTTTCTGCGGATCCTGAGTTGGGTTGAGGCCGTCTGCGACTGGAGGACGGTTGGATGGCATTTTCCTGTTGGTTTCCTATCCCTTTAGGGTAAAAAAAAATCGCTTCGTTCTCCCTTTAATATGAACAATCCGAATCCAAACTTGATGAGCATGAAAGAAAATGAAAAATATTAACAATATGATGTTTGCACATATTTTCCGTTATTGAACACAAGTTATAAGTGCGTGAGTGAAGAGATTTGGGCGACTCTTTACACCGAGGTCTTGAGAGCCGATGAGGGTGAAACCGGGTGATTATGGAGCAGCGCTCGAATGCAAGGGTTTCCCGAGAAAAACCCGCCGACCAGCGGTATCGCACGGCACGATTCCCCCATGCGAAAATCCGGGGGTGACCCCGCAGGTAACAGAACCCGGTTAGCCTTTGTGAGAGACGAGTAGTCTAACCACTATACCACAGCGGCCCCACAAGCAGTTATGTTGTTCTAGGTATTTCCACTCACCACATTCGTACTGGACCACACCACGCACTACACTACTCTGAACTACACAACGTTCATTACTGTCTGGCGAAATTAACTGCTGTTCCAATTTCGCTGGCAGCTTCATTAGCGGAATGTTACTAAATGTGTCCGTAAAATGACATATAGGTAGAGACCTGAATAATTCGCGGATTCTTTTTGGGACAAGCTAGAATTCAAAACGCTGACGAATGAATAAAGTAATCAGGCACGTGGCAACGTTAATTTTTCATACGGCGGAAGAATACACATTGTGCATACAGGTAGAGCTCAAACAGGGGTTTAAAAAGTACCATGAACAGCATATGTATGACTGATATACGGTAGAATTTCCACTTTTATGTTAGGTGTTGCGATGGTGTTTAAAATTTACTAGTTGGAGTATGCCTTATGTCTGGGGGGGGGGCGGTTGTTGAGCGGTTAGCCTGCTCGCCTCCCAACAAGGCGAATCGTGTTCAATTTCCGCATGTGCAGTTATCCTCATCGGCTCTTAAGACCGCAATGTTAAGAGCCGTCCAAATCTATTAACTCTCCACACCTTGTGTCTGGTTGGCTTTTACCGTACGTGTTCCGAAAATTTTCCTTACTATCTGGACCGCCTCCTGGCAAGTACGCGACTAGGCGCTGATTGGCGAACTTCTTTTCCGACATTTTACTGGCTAGTGACGCCATTTTGGAATAAATATGACAATGTATATACTATAAAAACAAACACATAGCAGAGTGTTATGGAAAACGAGGTGTTACTGGGAGTCAACTTCGACACGAGACGCAGGGTGCCACTCTATCACCAACGAGAGTACGGGAATTGGGGGGGCGACTATATAAACGGGGTCGTCAGAGTGTCGGGCATCTTTATCCTTCAGCACACTCCGGGTCACTGACGGCGCAGGGAGCTGCCGCCGCTGACAGACTTCGAGCTCCAGTGACGAGAGACAACAACGCGAGAGGAGAAGATCCGCCACGAGGAGATCCTGAGAGATCTTCTCCGCGGTGCTGGCTTGTACGTCGCGCCAATATAATATTCCAGTGGTGGGTCCGATTTGGATAGATGTGGATATCGAAGGAATTGTTAGATTGCTTCAGTAGCAGCTTTAATTGAGGGTTGATAACGATTAATTCTAATAGAGTCCCTAAATAAATTGTATTTTATATAACCAGAGGAGAGTTATTTATATAAAGAGTATTCCTGATTAATAGAGTCTTTGTCAAGTGTGTTGTGAGTTAGGACCATAAGTCCAGCTGAGAGGAGCTTCCCTAGAGCCTTTTGAAGTAGGAAAGGGTAAAAGAACAAGAGGCAGTGTTCTATTACAATATCTAAGGGACCTTGGCAGGTTTCGTGCACTGTAAATGTGCATTGAGATCGTGACTTTAACTGCTGCTGTTCGAATTCACAGCAAAGGCAAGTGTGCCCCCTAGAATGCCCCCTCCAGCCAAGGGCACGAGTCACTTGCCCTTCTCGAGTCCTAGGATGCGCAACTTGGTTAAAATATCTCCTTCCGGTAGTGTCTATAACTTTGCTCTACAGCGGAATACACTTGTTAACGTCACAAAGACAAACGAAACTCGAGTGTAGTACTGTGTGACTCGACGGAATAAAACGCGAGGTGGAAACGAACACAGGTGTTTCGTACTCACGTACGAATATTTCTCACAAAGGGAACAAGGGCTCTTGATACTGGAAGGGATCAAGGGCAAATTGTACTGAAATAGAACACATCCAGGAAGTGAGATCGTTTTCCGGAGGATTTTTCGCAACTGCAATCGCGGGGGGTCCAAAAAGAGCTTTTCCCGGTGTAAGTGGCGAATCTTACCCACAGGTAGATTTTACCCCCAGGTTTGAAAGGGCGGACACCTTCTCGATCGAGGCAGGAAAAGAACATACTAACTGCATCATTATACCATTGGTGAGATGTCGGTACAGTGGGTAAATGTACAGATTAGGGGCTTTTGGAAAAATGATTTTTTTCCCTGGGAAGTGGTGTAAATCCACTTTACTAATTATACAGAACACGAATTTACTACCTTAAAGTTCATTTATGTGGAAACTCCAAGCTTCGCTTATGTGTGATCGCTTCGCGGTCACACACTTACAAAAAACAGCCGACGTGGTTTAACTCCCTTGCTGGCGCTGAGGACTCTGACTCGGTGCGTAACTTTTGGCTACGCTTGTACAGTATCCTTCAGTGCGAGGGGGCTATGTGCATTCCTAAAATTGTTATTCTACCAGAGGACACTAGCGAGAAAGTGACGAGGGTAAAGCTCTCGGGGATTAGTGTCAACCTAATTATTGTGATCAGCCGAGGGTTGTAAACAGCGCTATATTGTTGTAGTCGTTGCCAGTGGGCCGCCAAGCTGCTTTGACACGTGCTGCCACTCAGGCATTAAGACGATAAGAATAGCCTGTGTAAAATTCCACTTGTCAGTAATTTCAGTAACGCCAGCTATTGTTCAGATACTTCTGAAGGTACTGATTGCCACTGATGGTCGCATTTTAGAAATACCCTGTGTGAGGCTACAACCGTTACTGAGATCGCGGATTTGACAAGCGTTTAAAACGTCAGTGTTGTCAGGTAAATCCTAGGTTTGGCGGTAAGTTCAAGTTATGTTCGAGGAAATTATACTAAAGGACGGTACAGTACAGGTGCTGAGGCAATCACTTATAATATTATGGTGGCGGCAGAAGACGCTCAAAAAGCAGTAGAAGGTGAGTAACATTTTTACTGTTTTAGTCCAAATGTGGTATGAAAATTTGTGAAGTCAGTGTGTCCGCCATGCTTGTTTATATTTTCCTACACGCGGGAATACTACTGCCAGACGCTCCCAAACAATCAGTTTACTGACGAAGAGAAATATGTGCTGCTTACTGACAATTGTTCCCTTATTGTTGGCGAACACTGGTAAACCCTCAGTGATTTCAGGGCTCGTCAGCAGTATAACGGAAGGCGGCCCTGGCTGCACGGAGCAGCTGTGCAGTCGAAAGTCAGGTCAGGGCGAAAGGTCAAGAAGGTGTGCGGGGGGGGGAGGTGGAGCAGGAGGTAGTGTGCATCGTCGGAATGGCGTGTCCCGCCTCCATAAGCCACGGACTGCAGCAGGAAGTTTCATTCCCCTCGGTCTCAGATGTCAACTGGCCCGCCGCGCTCGTGAAGACACGGGGTGGGTCGGGGGCTCGACCCAGTCGCCCGCCCTCCGCTAAACCTCGCGCAAGCCGTAACGTGTCATGTCGCAGTTACGACGGGGTGGTGCAGACCTCCTGATGGAAGCAATAACCCGGCTACATACCGCGCGACCGCGGCCCGAGGAGCATCTCGGCAGCTGGAACGAGGCTGCATCGTCGACGGGAATGGTCAATGCGCTCGACGTCGTGTTGTCGAGGACTTGCTGTTGACGACCTCCCGTCCTTCCTACGTCCCCTATATATATATTTTTTTTTTTCTAAATCCCTTCGCTGTCTTGGGGTTGCACCGACGACGGCATAAATAAGACTGCGCTTCAACCATCCTCCCTCTACCGTCGGACGAAACGAGCACCAACAAAAGCTGTTTGTGTGACGGTAGGATGCTCATCACGTCTACGAAGCAGGAAAATGTAACAGCGCTGTGTTGCAATATTCTTTTATTAGTTTTACAACTGCCGAGATGTACACGGAGTCTTATTTATTTATTTTTTTTACTTCATTTTCCGTGTGGAAGGGGCTGACAAGTGTGTGCATCGATACAATTCTTCGTTTACAGCCAAAACAGAAAAAGCGTTGGGCGTGGCGAGGGAGGGTGGTTACACAGTGTGTAATTGCAAGTCACTTTAATCACCAGACCCGCATTAATTACAGGTTACAGATAAAGACCTGCAAAATTCGCGCTATTATTTGGCATCAGGCTAAACTTCACAGTTCTGTGTATACTCGAGCCGACGTCGTTTCTCCATTGGCTGTTGTAACGATGTGAAGACACTCTCATTTTGACTGGAATCCACGTGATTGGACTACACAATTGCGAAGTACTCATTTACTGGTGCAGAATTTTCCAGGCCGTATCACATAAAGTATGGTCGAATGACAAACTTATTACAAAGGTACACGCATTTGAAGTTTAACGTGTCCCTAAATGATAACGCGAATTTTGCAGGTCTCTTAGTTATAAACGTTGTAAACAAATTACATTTTGGTCTGCGCTGTAGGTACTTTGGCTCCCTCGACCTTCTCTTCAATATGAAGGTTTTGGAAAAGTGTGAAGAAGGGGTGAATACTGGCTCCACTGGACACTGATAATTGCCACTGTTTACAACCCTTTCGTGCAATTTCCATGAAAACGCGTTCGCAGTCATGGATGTTGATTCGTAACACTCTGAACCTTAATCAGTGAGAATATCTTTGTTACAATCAGTAAATGACGTCTAGTCAACCAAACACTTGCTTTATAACACTTCATCTGGCATTTCAGTGAAAGTCTACTCGTTTTTCTTCACTTACCGAAAACGGGACATTTCCTTCCGACGTAGTAACCCACCACTCTTCTATTGGTCCCTCGATGATACAGTTTCAGACTGCTCTGTTTGCGATCTTGCGTGAAACGTTTGTAAGTAAATATTTCCGTGAACAGATATAAACGTAAACAACGTATGAACGAATGAAAGCAATTAAGTTCATTTGGTTTTTAGCTCCATGTAGCTGCTGTATGAAAGGTGGCGAAGTGAGTGTGTTGGTACACACTATTTGTATAAACGATCATACGGTAGCAACAGGGATATAATGAAAATTATAAAATACTGGACATAAAAAGGAGAAAATCTACAAAAACGAATGAGGTATATATATTATTTTAGTCAATTAAGATACGATGATTGTCAGTTTCAAAAACTCAAAACAACGATCACAAAATGAGATTGTGACCAAAAAAGATTTAAAAGATTAAATCATAAAAGAATAATCTAAAAAATATTGAATATATTAGTGAAAAAAACTCATAGTATAAAAGACACAGCACAAAAGCTGACACAACACTTAACAAAACAATTTAATACGAATATGAGGAAAATAACAAACGTAAGTTACACAAACCGTAACGGAGACTACACACTACTTCACGTTTCGGGATCTTATCTCTCCCCTTCTTTAAGTGAGCCGCTGAAAGGAACACAATCGCAGTGAGCTTAAAATGAGACAGGAAACCGCCAAAAGTGTAGATACTACCAAGGTACTATTACTACTAAGCCAATAGAAAGGAGAAGCTATCACATTGAAGGCACTAGCAAGAGTGACAGCGGAATTGGCAGAGGTACACACTCATGTAGAGAACATTTTAGAAAAGAATAATTTTTGGTGGTAGTGCTTATTTTTTAACAATGTGCAATCAGATTTTTTTTCTGCACTCTGCTGACTGATGACCTTTTTATTGACGTTTTTAATCTGTGTTTGACAATAAACATAGTCCACTTAAACTGTCAAGTGATATAACTATAATATCAGCAGTAAACTTGTAACGTCTGATTATTTAACAAGTGCGATTTGCATCTCAACAAGGTTTAAGTTAGCATGCAAATTTATAATACTAGTACACGCACTTCTATTTTGTAAACAAATATAATGAATGTCATATGTTTCACATGTAATATTCTTGTATAATAATTTTGTTCTCTTAATTCTACTTTATATTAAAGTACACGCAGCAGCTGAAATGTTAATTTTCCATATGTGAATTGTTATCATTTTATTTTGTTTTATCAGGTTTTAAGCACCTTGTTTATTGTGTGCCAGTTGGCAACATTTAGGCGCACCTTGTGATTCGTCACGGTATTGGAAAGCATCTTGGGTTAAGCCCTATGTACTATGTGTTAATTTGAATATTTAACCGCTGCCGATAATGGATGGTGACGGAATGTTCCATACTCCATCTTGAATTAAGTGGGTAACAACGGCAGCAGGCCAGCGAAGCCCGAGTTCTACATTTAAGGTATAAATTAAATGTGTTAAGGTTAATCAGACCCGAAGAAGTATATTACAATATGAGTGATAAGCCAACGGTACACGGTACTACCGTCAGAACAGGTCTACATATAAAATAAGTGCGAGAAACTCTACATTTATATAAGGTATGATCCCACCTTAATGTACAGTGACCGTTACACGTACTTGAGAGTGTTTAATAAACTTTTAAAGTAAGCAGCATCATTTCCCGACACTTTTCAGTGGTCACAAAGTGCCTGAGATTTAAATAAGTATCTGATTGCTCTACCGACATAAACTTTGCTAGCCAGGAGCATTTGAAATATGTAATTATGCAGGCACGTAATTTATTGTAACGGCCAAGTGTGAGAACATTCGTGACTTTTATTTTGAACTGGATTAAGTTTACTCTGCAAAACTTTACTGTGTGTAACATTTAAGATGTCTAGATAATAACTTTTTTTTAAACCTTCAATTACTCTACTCACTTAATTTGCATTTGTAGCAGGCATAATGAGAGATATCTTTAAGGACCTAGTTCAGTTGCTGCGTGCATATCATTTGCATTTTTGACACTACCAAGGAATGAGATTTTTCGTGCAATTTATTTCCATTATATTTTCCCACATTAAATCATTGTTTAAAAACTGGAAATTTTTCATTACTTTAAATAAATATATAGTTGGATCCTATGTCTTCCCATGTGTTGTGTAGTGTTGTACAGAAGCTGATTGTGAGCAGGTCTATCCAGGTAATTGAAATTCTGTTGGTGTGGTATTCCAGCAATTTCGACGGTGAGACTTGCGGCATGCAAATTAGCTGTTAGTTGGCTAGTGTTTGATGTTAATTTTATTACTGTGAATTTGTCCCAGGTCGATGCATATTAATTACTAGGGGCCCAGCTCGTGACCTTTTTTTTTTTTTTTTTTTTCACGGGGCTAGAACACTTACCATGTTAAAAAAAATTGGTTATCGTACAAAGACTGAGAAAAAATATTGCATAGATATATGTAGGTAATAATGAAATGATGTGAAATTAACTCAACATTGAAGCGACTGCGGTCCCATTTAATATTTCTCTATCCACTTGGCCACTGCGGCTCCACTTAACATAGTTCTATCCACTGAGCCACTAATGCCCCACTTGGAATCGCTCTATCCACTGAGCCACTAAGGCCTCACTTGATATAGTTCTATCCACTGAGCCACTGTGGCCCCACTTGGAATTTATCTAGCCAATGTGCTACTAAGGCCCTATTTGATATATATCTAGACACTTAGCCACTGAGGCCCCACTTGATATAGTTCTATCCACTAACCCACTGTGGCCTCACTTAACGTAGTTCTATCCACTGAGCCACTAAGGCCCCACTTGATATAGTTCTATCCACTGAGCCACTGCAACCCCACTTGGAATCTCTCTATCCACTGAGACACTGCAGCCCCACTTGGAATCGCTCTATCCACTGAGCCACTGTGGCCCCATTTGGAATCTCTCTATCCACTGAGCCACTAAGGCCCTACCTGATATAGTTCTATCCATTGAGCCTCTGCGGCCCCACGTTGAATATCTCTATCCACTGAGCCACTGTGGCCCCACTTGGAATCTCTCTATCCAATGAACTACTAAGGTCCCATTTGATATATATGTCTATCTACTTAGCCACTGCGGCCCCACTTGATTTAGTTATATCCACTAAGCCACTGCGACCTCACTTAACACAGTTCTATCCACTGAGCCACTAAGTCCCCCTTGGAACCGCTCTATCCACTGAGTCACTGTGGCCCCACTCAATTAACTGGACATTGAAGCGAGACATTTGAAGTAAACAAAAATGATATTCCATTACCTTCATGTCTCTATGCAATAATCTCTATACAAAACTTTCCATAGGGAAAAGTAATTAAAAAATGAGTTTTTTGGGTAAAAGGTAATGATTGCGTAAGCTGATCTTGCTGAAATTCGAACTTAACCTGCATTTGACCCTGAGAATTCGCTCTGCAAAATTTGAAAAACTTCTGTTGAGTTTCAAGTGACTTATTGGTAATAAAGACTAACAGCCATGCATGCAGAAATCGTCTATTTATTATATAGGATGCAGTTCTGCCTGTATATATTACATTTGACTAGAAAACCACGGCGGTGTTCACCCGTTTTCTGACATACTTAAGAGGTAGTAGACGATTAGTTCATTACAGTTAAGTTTGTTGTGGGAATAATCCAATTATCACTCGTCGTTGTTTTGGACAAACAATCTGTTATGCAGTAGTAACAGAGTACTCTGACGCAATAACTACAGTTGCAGGGCCACAAGAGACATTTATGTTTGTAAACATTCCAATTCAAACACATCTGACTGTTGTCCATATATTGGCAGTGCAGATGAGTTTTGGATGGAGAGCCTTCCATTTCGAGTTATCATTTGCCACCAGGCTAGAATTCCCAGCGCTATGTACATTACAGCATAGGTCACATCTTCGTTGCTTGCTGCCACAGCCAGAACTGATTCTTCTGATAACCTCGACTGCGCGGAATTAAACCCTCTGAGCTTTTAGCGTTTACCAATGACAATGGCGTGTGGTGAAGCGTTGCAAGGTAAGCTGGTGCTTGCTCACTACTGTACATTCTCGGTTCACGTAGCAGGAGCCAGTAACCACAGCGCAGCCTGAGGAAACTGAATGTATTCCGACCACTCACAAGCGAGCTGCAAGGGGTCCATTACACGTCATGTGGCGTCAGCTTCCGAGCTACGTGTGAGTGGTGGAAGTTTAAATTAGCAAGCAACAGTGTACAGCACAGAGCTTATGTCAGATTACCTTGCAACAGTTCACCACACGCCATTGACCAATGACTAGAGACACCCGAATTTCGCGGAAAAATTTCCGCGCATGCTAGATTTCAATATCCCACGGGCAAACCAGCAGTATTATTCTGCTTATTGGCGGCTTGTCTTTGTGTGAAAACATTTTCTTACTTGACTGGCCAATGAGAAATAAGTTACTCCGATACTGTACGTCTGTGATACGCGGGTAAACGCCTAAGACGCTTAACACGTAGAGCATAAAATTGCTGAAATGTATCTGAGCTAAATTGTTATGAAATACAACTGGTCGTGAAATATTTCCACCAAGTTCGGGTGTCCCTACCAGTGACTCAAGCGTCGTGAACGGTGTATGTGATGAACGAAGGTCAAATGCCATACGAGGTACTGACATGTAATAAGCTTGTTAGGGTCGCTAGACGCGGGTACAGAAATCTGTTTCCTAGAACCGTGATTTTTCCCTCAATGCAGCTGTAAACGCGATTGCTCGTAAGACCCTTGTAGCTGCACGTTCGAGGTCAAGATGTGAAGGAGCGATACGGGCGAAACTAACATGTACCCATAGCGAATCGTCGCTCCTACGCGCAAGGCGTACAGTGTTTCCGTCGTGACGCTGTACTGGGCAAATTAGATCTGTAACAGTGGGGCCTTGTTATACACGACGAAAGCCCACATGTTAAAGTATAGGTCGTACTTTTCTATTACCGTTTAAGGATACTGCATAGACAAGCTTTAAAAATACAATAATTAACCAGTTTCAGAATTTTTTTTCTCCGTGAGTACACTTAATATGATTTAAAAAAAGGGGGGCATAGATATTGTTTTCTACCTTTTCTGGCAAAACGTGTTTGCAGAATATTTCTTTACCGAGATACGCATATTAGCCCAAACAACAATGTCACAGAAAATGTTTCAGCACATACTCATCTTAAAGGCTGTGCATGATAAAGTGAGCACTTTAGAAATGAACCGTAGAAAAAAGTCACTGCCCCTATATGCATATATTTTAATGTGCGCGCTGACTGGCATTCGCCCAGTAGAGTTGGTAACAGTGGATGGAAAGTAGTTCCATATCTTAAACGTCGAATAAAAAGTGTTACGTAACAATTTATGATAACGTAAAACTATTTCTTCGCTTCCTGGTTTTTTTTTTTTTTTTTTTTTTTTTTTTTTTTTTTTTTTTTTTATCGAAGTGAAAAAATTCTCAGATTTGGGGAAGTATTTGCTTTCTTAATAATTTCACAGTTTCATTTGGCCGACGCATGAATAAAGTGACGAGGCCCATTTGGCAATGCCAGTTTTACATAAGGCGGAAGAATGCACAACGTGCATACAAGCAGATCTTACGCAGGGCTTTAAAAAGTGCTCTTTTTACCGTGAACAGCCGATAAGTAGAGACGTCCTAGAGCACAGTGCCGGCGTGGAGTAGCTCCAGTTATGCAAAGTAATACCAGCGCCCGTGTCGAGGCAGTCTTCCCATTCGGAGCATGTCTGTGAAGTTACGGCGACGCGGGCTGTCTAGCCGGGGCAGACCTTGCTTGCGTGCTCAAGCGCTGGCAGACAGAAGCTGGTTCGAAATGTTATGTGCCTGCCTGCCTGCCTGCCTTCCAGTTGGTAGCCTGCCAACCGTCCGAGAGCCGCGGCGGAGGGGGTCTCCTCGCAGCCCGGCCCCGAGCCGCCGCTGTAGACGAGGACGGGCGGGTGATGTCTAGGGACCTGCGGAATTCGCCGTTATTGTTTGGCAACACGTTCAACTTGAAAACGTGCGTGTCTTTGCCATACGTTTTGTCATCGGGCCACGCTTCGTGTGACACGCCCTGGGTAACTCTGCGCCGATAAATGGATGCTTCGCAGTCGCGTGCCCCAATCACGTGGAGTTCAGTCAGAAGAGGGAGTGACTT